>CAWUFW010011174.1:0-634428 GCA_963921515.1 Calotriton arnoldi
CAACACAAACTCCACAGTACCCACACCTGGTAGAGATGCAATGCCCTCCATCCACAACACAAAGATCCCACAAAGCACCACCACCCTGGGTTATGTTGTGTGAAGCACAGGGACACTCTTGGGACTCTTAGCCAAACAACTGCCAGGACAACACTCCCAGCCATCCTGTCAGCACAGCCAGCCCACCCACAGGAAGCAGAGTCAAAGGAGGAAGCATGGGCATGCTGGGAAGGGGGTGGAGGCAATAGCATGATGGGAGTGGTAGTCACAGACATTGCTCAGCCTCACAACTGGCCCATCAACACCACCCTGAACCATGCTCACATCACAGGGAGTGGAGAAGGACTCACAAGATGGCTGACACTGGCTACTGCTGCGGGGAGCACCAAGGCCCTGCTGCCAACTGTGCACCAACAAACAGCAGGACACCTCTGAGCTGACATCCTGAGAGACAACTTACACTCCCTGCAATGCAAAGCACGTTCCATGGTGGGATAACTGACTGGGTGGGTGGGTGGGTGGGAAGGAGGTCTGGCTGTCAACCAAACACAATCAATGCAGACCATGTTCACACCCCAGAGAATACATAGAAATGCCCAAATAATGCAGGACAATGTGCCACACCAATATCAACCCCTGACTGTGACGACTTAGGACAATACAATGTACAGGCCCGCACCCGAGGCACAGTCACAACTGTCAGGTGTGTCAACCACTGATGCCTGCAGAAACATGACATACATTGTTTGTGTCTCCCAAAAACAGGTGATGATAGGGACACAGCAGCAGGCGCTGAGGAGTCCCAGTCCCAGGCTCAAGAGGATGCCGAGCTCACTGGCGTCGTACAGCCTCTGTCCTCCTCGGACGATGAAGAACAACCTGGCACATCCGGTGCAAGTCAACATGCTGCACCAGCAGGACCACCAGCTGCAGCACCAGCAGGTCCACCAGCTGCACCCCCTGCACCCACCCCTCCAACGACTGTCACCACGAATACCATCCCTGCCGACATGGACAGAATAGGGAACAACACCAGCGCAGTGACCCTGGACCAACCTGGGGCCATGGACACCACCACCACCACCAACCCCAAGGTGGACCAGGGTTATCTGTGCGTGCAACTGCACACTGCACATGTCAGCAGGGGTGGTGGGAGGGAGTGGGAGACAGAGGTCAGCTGCTTGCAGACGTTGCTGGTGTGCATGAAGACCCACAACTGGTACGCATAGCTGATGCGTACCAGTCCAACACCGGAGAGCTCAGCCAGGTAGTGGGGCTCCTCAGAGACATCAAACAGCAGCAGGCTGCCCATCATGCCCGCTTGGACTCCCACATGTCCCATGTGGAGTCACACATGTCACGTGTGGACTCCCACATGTCACGTGTGGACTCCCACATGACCCGCGTGGAGTCCAAGTGGGATGTACTACATGAGATGACGGCGGTGCACAGGGACATTTTACAATGCCTCCGCCAGATGAACAGCAACCAGTCCACACCTCCCTGTGTGCCAACAACATCTGGTACCGAACAAACTGCAACTGCCACAGGGAGGGAGGAGGACTCTGGCGGAGAGTCCCCTGCACCGCAGCAGCCTGCACTTGAGGGCCCCCCAAGAAGAGGGGTCGTCCGAGGAGGGGAAAGTGAGAGGCTGATGGCCAAGCGCAACTCCCAGGAAGCCTGAACCTGTTCTGGATTTTCGCCTTTGTGCACAGACTGTTCACCCTGTTGATGGCAACACTACTCCCACACATTGCATGGGGAGTACAAGTTGGAACAATGTGTCAGACAACTGTGGCCCCGATACTGGGGATCCTGTCTACCTGGACTTTCTATTCATCTAGGAACTTGGGATTGCAAGATTCATGTACAGCACAATCCATCCTATGCACTATTATCACAGATGTATCACAATAAACACAATAATACACCATACTTGCCTCTGTCGTGATTCCAACGTGGGTACTGTTATGGGGATGATGAACAACAAAATTACACTGTGTATGCGAACTGCAACAGCAAGGACAACACAGGCATGTGAGTACAGGCAACGTGACACATATGAGGGAGACACACCACCAGGGCTACACAACACATACACACCTAGGCCATCTGACTCATTGCCTACACTGATGTTGCCAGGGAAGACGGTGCAATGCACAGACACCACACCCATTCCCAGTTGTAGTCAAGTAGCCCACAGGTGCAGTAAGCAAATGGCAGTCAAATGTGTGACCACAGACAACGCACATCACTAAGTGAAGCACAGGTTTATTACACAGTAGCAACATGCCGTAACCACTACAGATGCAAGGTAACCCCACCTGGTAGCGGGCACACAGTCAACAACTGTAGACAGAAGGAAGTCCATGGGTGTGGCGCACATCACCTGTAGGGACACAACAGCTACCAGCCTGGATGTGCAATCACGTTGTCGGTGGACACAGTTGACCAAACGAATCTGAAAGTACCCTGTGAAGGACAGAAATGACACACAGTCAAAAGCAATGGAGTACAGGACAGAACAGCAAAACTCATGCACAATACATGTTACAAGATACCCACCCAGAACCAAGTTAGCATGTCAACACTGTTGGGGAGTACAGCCCACCTGTCACCACACATCGCAACACACATCCAGTCAAGTAGCCCATGGACACACTCCAACAGCACCAGAGCACCACCCACACATCATGCCAACTCACATCATTGACATGACACCTCAGGATACTCACATTCAGCTAAAGAAGTTGGTGATGAGCTGTGTGCGGACATCACCATCACCATCATCATCATCATCGTCACTGGCATCGTGTTCCAGGCCAGGATCCTCCACAGGTGGCGGATGTTGGTCATCGTCATCCTGGATGAGAGGCAACTCCTTCCGCACTGCCAGGTTGTGGAGCATGCAGCAGACGATGATAATCTTGCACACTTTCGCAGGGGCATATGGGAGGGACCCTCCGGTCTTGTCCAGGCAGCGGAGCGGCTCTTCAGGAGACCAAGGTCCGCTCAATCACTCTCCTGGTCCGACCATGTGCCTCATTGTAGCGCATCTGGGCAGGTGTCACAGGGTTCCTGAGGGGTGTCAGCAACCACGGCATGTTGGGGTATCCCGAGTCACCTACGGACAGACAAGTGCACATCAGCTGACTTGGAAAAGTGGGCGGAATACTACAGATCAGATCACACACAATGGCACAAAGTCAGTACACACCGACAAGCCAGGCACGCTGGTTCTGCATCTGTGCCATCAACCTGGGGATGCGACTACTCCTCATCACAAAGGCATCGTGTGCTGAACCAGGGAAACGGGCACACACGTGTGTGATGGTCATGTCTGCAAGACACACCACCAGTGCATTGACCGAGTGGTAGTGCTTGCGGTTCCTGTAGGCCTGCTCCTGGGCCTGTGGTGGTACCAAAGCCACATGTGTCCCATCAATGGAGCCAATGACATGCGGCATCCTCCCCAGGGCATAAAAGTCACTCTTCACGTCAGTGAGTCGTCGCAGATCTAGGGAAATAGATGTACCGGTTCAGGAAGAGCAACATTGCCGCCAAGAAATCGCGGAGCACACGGCTGAACATGGTCTGTGACATCCCACCAGCAGACGCCACAGTATGTTGGAAGGTACCGGTGGCAAAGAAGTGTAGGGCTGCCATCACCTTCACCTTGGGGGTCAGCGCTGTAGGATACGGCCGGCCAGGCTGCAAATGTGGGGACAACTGCACTGCAAAATCCTCAATCAGCTGCCTGGTGAAGCGGTACCGTCGGATGCTGTCCCGTTCCACCATCGTTGCCAGGTCTGGGAATGGCCGATGGACAGCAGGAGCCCTGCAGTGCAGAGGAGAAGTAAGCAAGATCGTCAGTCACCCCACATATGCGGCATTGAACACACTCAAGATCCCAACATACATCATCATGAGGCACAACTACATGAAGTGTGCAGTACCGGAACGACATGTATGGTACATACATGGCCAACATCTGTCAACACGGTCCTACAGGTGGCATCAATTTGTCCCAGGTTGGCCCATTGGATATCATGATGCTGTGTCACAGTCACCCCCAGTGACATGTGAGGACAGATGTGCCCCAGGCACCACAGCTCAACGACAGGCACATTCCCAGGGACCCTGTAATGCCACATGGACACTGGCATCACCTGGAGTATCATGTGTACACCACAACAAAACAAACATGACCCCCACAGGTAGTGGCCACACTTGCCATGGCAGGAGAGCCATGGACGTCTGTGACACACACGCACAACATCAGAGTCCATGCACACACAACGTGGATGTGGAGACTGTCTCCCATTGTGCACATGAAATCAGAGACATTGTAAACACTACATGCACAAAGACTGTGGAGGGCCATCACTATTGTGCCACTGGGACACCCTGGCTCAAACATACCGTCCCACATGGGACTCACGGGGTATGTGACATGACATACACAAACACCACTGTGAAATGTGACCATGGCACATGCACAGATATGAACAGTTGCACATCACAGTGGTCACGTACACGTAACACCCAGGATCCTGTCCCCATTAACACGTGCACAGCCTGGGGGTGGCTGCCCACAGGTGACACCCACAGGACAACATGTACACCAACATACACACAATAGGAAATGCAGCCTTACATGCCTTATGATAAGGTTTGGACAGGCTGTCGTGATGTAGGTGTGCCCCTCACTCCCTGGGAGCTATCTGTGGCTGGCATATGTCCATCTGAGACAGGCATGCTGACATATGCCAGTCACATGTACAGTGATGCGTTGAACAGCAATGGACCGATCGGTGCCTCCGGCCGGCCCATTGCTTTCAATGTGTGCGGGTACGCGTTGTACCCCTGTGCGCGTTGTACTGCAATGGACCGATCGGTGCCTCCGGCCGGCCCATTGCTTTCAATGTGCGGGTGCGCGTTATACCCCTGTGCGCGTTGTACTGCAATGGACCGATCGGTGCCTCCGGCCGGCCCATTGCATTCAATGTGTGCGGGTACGCGTTGTACCCCTGTGCGCGTTGTACTGCAATGGACCGATCGGTGCCTCCGGCCGGCCCATTGCATTCAATGTGTGCGGGTGCGCGTTGTACCCCTGTGCGCGTTGTACTGCAATGGACCGATCGGTGCCTCCGGCGGCCCATTGCATTCAATGTGTGCGGGTACGCGTTGTACCCCTGTGCGCGTTGTACTGCAATGGACCGATCGGTGCCTCCGGCCGGCCCATTGCATTCAATGTGCGCGGTGCGCGTTGTACCCCTGTGCGCGTTGTACTGCAATGGACCGATCGGTGCCTCCGGCCGGCCCATTGCATTCAATGTGCGGGTGCGCGTTGTACCCCTGTGCGCGTTGTACTGCAATGGACCGATCGGTGCCTCCGGCCGGCCCATTGCATTCAATAGTGTGCGCGGTGCAGCGTTGTACCCCTGTGCGCGTTGTACTGCAATGGACCGATCGGTGCCTCCGGCCGGCCCATTGCATTCAATGTGTGCGGTGCGCGTTGTACCCCTGTGCGCGTTGTACTGCAATGGACCGATCGGTGCCTCCGGCCCGGCCCATTGCTTTCAATGTGTCGAGTGCGCGTTGTACCCCTGTGCGCGTTGTACCTCAATGGACCGATCGGTGCGCACCCATTGACAATGGGCTTGCCTGGCAACGGACGCGTTTTCGAATATTCGAGCGAGTCGGTTGCTGGAAAATCAGTTGGTCACCCACAACAATGTTGCAAAATCATGTATGTCATGAAGTTGAAATTTTGAAGGATGCTGTGGGCGTGTTTTGGTGCTGCTATTCCATGGATTGGCCAGATTCAGAAGATGCAAACGACTTGGACCTATCACTTTGGACACAAGGGACAGTATCTGCCTCTCCAGCACATATATATTGCTGCATGTTCCCCTGAGAGCCCACTTGCCTGCACTACATGCTCCAGGACGACATCTGCCACTGCACTGCTGCTGTCTCTGCCCCTCTGGACCCTGCAATGGCACGTACTGTGGAGAGAGCCCCAGCCTTCAGCCTTGAAGAGAACCAGGCCCTGCTGGACAGCCTACTTCCACAGTACAGCAAGCTGTATGGGACACCAGGGGAGCAGGTGAGTGTTCTGTGCACTGCCTTTCTGAATGTGCATTTTGTCTGACTAGCAAGGCTGAGAGTCAGCACACCACTGGCTAGCAGGCTCACTGAGTAGTTGTCACCCCCCATAGTGTGTAGTGACTTGCACTGGACAGGTATGGTGCAGTGACAGTGCTTCTGAACAGGGTTTTACTCCCCATGCTATGATACCATGTAGTGACTTCTGGAAAACTGTCCATGGGCAGCCGTGCACTGCCTGGGTACACCATGTGCCCCTGTGATTGCGACATGTATATGCAACTGTGTCATGCACGGATATGTTGCATGTGTAGTAATGGCCTTATCACTTTGTCATCCTGACAGGCTTCTGCCCATCGGAAGCATGAGATATGGAAGGACATCGTCCGGGCTGTCCGGTCCGTGGGGGTCTACAAGCGCCGGATCCGCAACTGCCAAAAGAGGTGGCAGGACCTTCGGGGCTGGACCCGGAGGATTGCACGGGTCCAGCTGAAGCTGTCGCCTCCTCGCAGGAGGGGCGGAACACGGACCCTGACCCCCACATGCTCAGGATCCTGGCGGTGGTCTTTCCAGACCTGGATGGGCAGCTGAAGGCCAGAGAGCAGCAAGGAGGGGGTGAGTCAAAGACTGCACTGTGTACTCTGTCTAACATGTTATGTGCCCTCCTCGGGCCAGGTTGAACTGCCACAGTACAGCAGTCATGTTGTCCAGGAGCCATGTCCCTCTATTGTGCACTGCCCACTCCTCATCTGATACCCAGGTGTGGCCCTTACATGCAGGGAATTCTGTCACTTAGGACTGTGTCCTTGCAGTTTGCTTGACTCAAGGTGGGAGACAGCATCTGTTTCCCTGACTCTGTGGTGGGCATCATGGGTGGGTCCATTGCTTACACAATGCCTGTATTCTGACATGTATTCAGCGTGTTACTTTGATCTGTGGTCCAATTGCTGAGCTGATCCACCACATGTGGCTGGGGTACCTGGCACACACCCATGCTGCGGGTGGGAACAATGTTTGGGCCCCAGGAGTATGTATATGACGTGTGTCACACATACTTAGCCAGCTGCCTACAGTCCAGGGCTCATCCCTCATTCATGTGGGGCTGGACAGTCATGCCTACTCCAGGCCATACAATACACTCTGTACTCCCACTCCCGTGTATCAGAGGACACATTGTGCACAGTGATTTGACCCCTCAGGTGTCTGCCTCTGTGTCAGTGTGCTGTGGATTAGTCGCCAGGACTGCTGTGGAGTTTCTTGGTAGGGGCTCAGCATGCCACTGGAGATGTGACCATAGGAGACGATACTTGTGTGACACATAGGTGTCTGATCAGCTGCCCATGCAGACTGGGGCATGTAAATGTGAAGTTCAGGCAGCTGTTCCCCATGCACAGCAGAGTGTGAGGGGCTCAGGTTCAGAGGGTAGTGTCACAGGTCTCCCATATGTCCAATAGGTATGACCTGGACAGATGAGGGTTAAGAGGATGTGTTGTGGGGGGATGTACATGTGCACTTGTGCAGCTCCAGGACTTGCATTCCCCATGACCTACTATTGTGACACAGTGCAGAGTGTTGTTGTCTGGCTGCAAAGTCATACATCACTGAGACAGTGATGTATGACTTTGCAGTCATGCCTCCGCCATGGCATGTGTCTACTGATTGGTGATCCTGCAGGGGAGTGACATGTGCTACATGCACACCATAGTGGCGCTGGCTATCAGGACATGGGTGCATCATGGTGTCTGTCGCTGGAATGCATCACATGCATTTCCTATTTGACTCTGGGCATCCCTTACATCCGTAAACCTGTACTGACTCAGTGGCAAGAGCTGTGATGTGTCCACACCGTGTCCTCTGCACTGTCCAACTACTGTGTACTTGGTGCATGTGTCAACACTGGGGTGTTGCAATCCAACAGACACCAGACAGATGGGTGCAAGGCCATGTGGGATGTGAGTGCCATGCTTGGCATCAGACTGACAATTGACTTCTCCTGTTCAATTAGGGCACTTTTAGCAATGTACAACTAATGATGCCAGGGCTTGCTCTGTAATGTGCTGTGCTCACAGTGGTGTGTGCGTTTGGTGCAGGTGACTGATGTCTGTCTGTTTCCCCATTGTTTGCAGATACATCCACGGCCACGGAAGGGGACAGCTCCACGGACCAGGAGGAGCCGGAGAGCCAGACTGGGTCAGCAGCCGAGGAGTGGTCGGAGGGACCCAGTGGCACGGAGGGCGAGGGAGCCACACCGAGGAGTCCTCAGCAGCATCCACCTCAGCTGAGGACCAGAGCAACTCGGAGGATGACTCCCTTGTGGAGGCGGGTGTCAGCAGCCACCACACCCCAGCTAGTGTTGCTGTCCCCGCCACCACCAGCACCACCACCGCCCTCCCATCGGCTCCCATTCCCCAGGTCCGTGGAGGCTCCCATGTCCGGGAGCGTGTCTCCTTTGGGCCAGGCACCGCACCCCCTGCCCCTGTGTCCCCTGCTGCCCTGAGTGAGGAGTCTGTGTACCTCCTTCGCCAGCTCCATGTAGGGCAGACAGCCATGCTGAGTGTCCTCCATGCGCACACCGCGCTGTTGACTCAGCTGGTGTCGTTCATGGAGGGCATCTCATCGGGCATGTCTGACCTACAGAGGGGCAATAGGTCCATGGACTCCTCCCTGACGGCAGCAGTGTCCCTCCTCAAACGGTCCCTCACCCCTCCTGCCTCTGCTCCATCCACACTCCCCAGCACCTTACCCATCCCAGGCACACACACACTGGCACAGGCACACACCAGCACACACACATCCAGCACACTGACACACACGCCAATGACAAAACGCACACGCACGCACATTCAGGGGACTGAAGCCAGACTCACAGGGGATGGGGCCCTGGAACACACACACGCATCCACATGCACTGCGCAGTCCTCAGTTCCCTCTCCCTCCAAAGCACCCTCCCTTGCCTCACCTGCAACCCCAAAGTCACAGCAGCTCTTCCTCTGTGACCTCGGCCTCTTCCCCACCGATGAAGCTGCTCCAGCATCCCGGGGAAGAGGAAGCCCACCCACACGGAGCAGAGTGCCCCTCGCCCCCGGACACCCTCCCCCAGGCGCAGACGGACTGAGGCCCCCACCCGCAAGTCCCCGGAGTGCTAAGAGCAAGACCCCGCCACCACCCTGCAGCTCAGGCACAAGGTCTCCGTCCTCCATCCCTCAGGCCCCCACTGCACAGGTGCCCCCACCACACCCTGCCCCAGGTTCCCCCACCCACAGATATACCATCCCCAAGATGCTCCGGCCTTCTCCCCCTGCCACTTGCTCTCCCAGCACCACACCCCCGCTGCGCTTGTCTGTGCCACTGATGTGGTGAGGGTGTCCCCCCTCTGTCCAACCCACCTTGCCTGTTCCCCATTCTCCTCCCCTGGAGGTAGGCACTGCAGTGGAGTCCACTACCGCCCTGTCTGACTTGGGCACTGCAGTGGCGGACCTGTCCACCCCATCTGCAGGGTCCACTGCAGTTGTGCCGGCACCCACGACATCTGTGTCATGCCCCCAGTTGTGCCGGCACACACCATGTCAGACACCTCCACTGCAGTTGTCAGTGGCTCTCCTGCACCCACCACCCCTTCCCTGACTCCCCCTGGTGAGCCCTGATCCTGTCCCTGCGGTGCCTGGCCTGCCCCCGGTTGCCCCTCCTAGTGGATTGTCCCTGGTATTGTGCAGGCATGCGTAGGGTGACATCTGCCAGTGTCACCCTGTTTGAACTTTGACAATGGACTGGCCATTGGCCTTTGCTCTTTTTCAGGACTTCGTTTGGCCTCAACACATATGCTGAATAAAGCAACTTTCTTTTCTCTAGTGCTCATGCTTCAGATGTACATGTTGTTGGTGCAGCTAACCATGCCCTTGCTGCAGTGATGGTGATATCTGGTCTCATGATTATGAAGTGTTACTGTGCAGGAACCCATGTGGTCCAGGGGAATGTGTCCTATCATGTGGTGTATCCATGTCATCAATAGCAGCATCTGAGGGTGTCATGTGTTCAGTATTTGGCAATGGGTTTCCTACTTACATTGGCAATTTCATATCTGTGGCTTCCACCCCTGCACATCTGTTGTGCCTGCCATCGTTGCATTTGTCTACTTCCCTGACCGTGTTGCCATCTCCAGTGGACATGCAGGTTTGGGCATCAATGGGGAGGGACTCATCCGTGTAGTCAGTGCAACATTGCTATACAAGTGTGTTGGATCTGTGCTGATGATTCCGTTGGCACATCCATGACCAGGCTGATGTGATGGGAGCCCTCATTTGGTGCTAATTGTTGATTGTGTGACCAAGTGCTCAGCTGACATGATGGGGCCCTACTGAGGCAACATATGGCACAGCTTTCCTCACACAGGAGTGGAGTCCCCTCATGGCAGTGTGTACACGTGTGACATTGCCTGCACCCAAGGTGTGTGTTGTATGTGCATGTCTGTGTGTTCACTTCCATTCATCTGCGCATGCTGTGATCCCTAGTGTTGTACCTGTTTGTGATGCTTGCTGACTTGAGCTATGTTCCCCCAAAGTCTTCTCCCTGTGTTCTCTGTGATGTGGGTGCATGGCACATTACTGGTCATCAGGGTGTCACCCATAGGTGTGTTTGCTGTCAGGGCTGAGTTTGTGTGCAGACGCAGATGGGTCACAGTCAGGTTTCCCCTTGGCACTTGTTGTTTGCCCCTGTCATGTGATTTCCAGTTTGTGTTATCTTTCAGTGATTGTGACATGTTGTGTGTGTGACTGCTGCCACTCCTCAGGGTCAGAGCTGCAATGTTGGAAGTTGTCTATGTGTGTTCTTTGTGGGTGACCTTGGCTTCTTCATTGGTGTGTGACTGTGGCTGGGATCCCATTGGTCGGTGTGGTATTGCCGTCATGTCCATGTACAGCGTAGTGTGCAGTGTGTCAGACATTCAGGAGTCTTGTTGAGTGTCCATGTGTGATGTGTTTCTACACCTTGGTTCCCACCCACCACCCTGGAATAGTCATGGGTGCATGTGCAATGTCACCAGTGCATGTGTACTTCACTGCTGCACATTGTTGGAGGTCGAGGGTGTGGTGTTGAGTGTGTGCAGATGAGAGTTGTTGCCCGGCTAGGCCCCTGCCTCCATGTTGGCCTTGGCTTACTGGCCATGCTGATTGATTTGTGCTTGTGTAGGTGTGATGGTAGTTTGTTGCTCAGGACACCTGACTGTGGTTCATAGTGTGAACGACATTTAGCTTTGTCATCACAGTGGTATTTTTATTCAGCCCAGGGTCACCACATTGTGGGGGCCCTGGGAGTGGTGCTGTGGTGTGTCTGTGACTTGCTGTGTCAGTTGTTGTTCCTACGTGCCTGTGTGACATGTGTGTTTTGTGCTCCCTCTCACCTGACAATGCCTGCTTGCCCACATAGGGGATTTGGATCCATGAGTTACCTTAGTGTGGCAGTGTATGCACATCTGTATGATTGGTATTCAGCTCTCCTCATGTGTTGTGTGGTTGCCTGGGGACACTGGCACCCCCACCCCTCACCTGCTGTGTATGATGACAGTGTTGGTCTGCCTGTTTGTGTTTGTGCATCTGCACCACTGCATTGGCATATCTTGGGTGTGCCATTGGCTGTATGTTGTTTGGTGTGTTTCCCCTGCTGTCCCTGGGACTCCTAGGTCATCGGTCAGCACAGTGATCATGGTTTGTGTGTCCCATTGCTGCCATGGTATGGTATCTGTTCACCTCACATCTGCTGTCTCCACAGGGTATCTGCATTTGTGTGCCCATTGGTGCAAATATGTGGTTCTGCATTCTGATGGTCACTTCTGTCATTGTGTCATTGATGACTGTTGACGGTCTCAGCCCCCATGGGTGTTGTTTGTCTGCACATGGCCAAAGGAATGTTTCATTTGCACTGCAGTATTTGGCTCCCCCAATTTATGTTGCAATGGGACACATACACTACTTTGCCACAGATGAGTTTTTGGTTCTGTGAGCAGGAATGATCCATGCAGTTTGGCAGTTGCAGCTCTTTCTTTGTCAACAATTACCTTTTGGTCACTGTGATGATGAGGGTGTAGACCCCATTGCCACAATGGTCAAAATGTGCTTCAGCTATGGACCCCACACTTGCCTTTTGGTCACTGTGATGATGGGGGTTTAGACCCCATTGCCACAATGGTCAAAATGTGCTTCAGCTATGGACCCCACACTTACCTTTTGGTCACTGTGATGATGGGGGTTTAGGCCCCATTGCCACAATGGTCATGGGCTGCTTGCATTGTGGGTGCCACACACATATATGTGTGGCACATGTGCTAGGGGGTCACATTGTATGTTGAAAGTCATGTTCGGTGTTGTAGGCATTTGACACAGCCTACACACGCTTGTCATGGTGGTGGGGGGATGTCTTAATCTTGCATTCCCTAGGTTGTGGTGTGCTTGTTGTGTCATGCATTGTCCATCCTATGAGTGGGGGTGGTAGTAGTGGTAGGCATCCAGCCCCCTGGGTGAGGGTGGTAGTAGTGGTAGGCATCCTGCCCCCCTGGGTGAGGGTGGTAGTAGTGGTGGGCATCCTGCCCCCGTGGGTGAGGGTGGTAGTAGTGGTGGGCATCCTGCCCCCTGGCTAAGGGTGGTAGTAGTGGTGGGCATCCTGCCCCCTGGCTAAGGGTGGTAGTAGTGGTAGGCATCCTGCCCCCCGTGGGTGAGGGTGGTAGTAGTGGTGGGCATCCTGCCCCCTGGCTAAGGGTGGTAGTAGTGGTAGGCATCCAGCCCCCTGGGTTGGGGTGGTAGTAGTGGTAGGCATCCAGCCCCCTGGCTAAGGGTGGTAGTAGTGGTAGGCATCCTGCCCCCTGGGTGAGGGTGGTAGTAGTGGTAGGCATCCAGCCCCCCTGGCTAAGGGTGGTAGTAGTGGTAGGCATCCTGCCCCCTGGGTGAGGGTGGTAGTAGTGGTGGGCATCCTGCCCCCTGGGTGAGGGTGGTAGTAGTGGTAGGCATCCAGCCCCCTGGGTGAGGGTGGTAGTAGTGGTGGGCATCCTGCCCCCTGGCTAAGGGTGGTAGTAGTGGTAGGCATCCTGCCCCCTGGGTGAGGGTGGTAGTAGTGGTAGGCATCCTGCCACCCTGGCTAAGGGTGGTAGTAGTGGTGGGCATCCTGCCCCCTGGGTGAGGGTGGTAGTAGTGGTAGGCATCCTGCCCCCTGGCTAAGGGTGGTAGTAGTGGTAGGCATCCAGCCCCCTGGGTTGGGGTGGTAGTAGTGGTAGGCATCCAGCCCCCCTGGCTAAGGGTGGTAGTAGTGGTAGGCATCCTGCCCCCTGGGTGAGGGTGGTAGTAGTGGTAGGCATCCAGCCCCCTGGCTAAGGGTGGTAGTAGTGGTAGGCATCCTGCCCCCTGGGTGAGGGTGGTAGTAGTGGTAGGCATCCTGCCCCCTGGGTGAGGGTGGTAGTAGTGGTAGGCATCCAGCCCCCTGGGTGAGGGTGGTAGTAGTGGTGGGCATCCTGCCCCCTGGCTAAGGGTGGTAGTAGTGGTAGGCATCCTGCCCCCTGGGTGAGGGTGGTAGTAGTGGTAGGCATCCTGCCCCCTGGGTGAGGGTGGTAGTAGTGGTAGGCATCCAGCCCCCCTGGGTGAGGGTGGTAGTAGTGGTGGGCATCCTGCCCCCTGGCTAAGGGTGGTAGTAGTGGTAGGCATCCAGCCCCCCTGGCTAAGGGTGGTAGTAGTGGTGGGCATCCTGCCCCCTGGCTAAGGGTGGTAGTAGTGGTAGGCATCCTGCCCCCTGGCTAAGGGTGGTAGTAGTGGTAGGCATCCTGCCCCCTGGGTGAGGGTGGTAGTAGTGGTGGGCATCCTGCCCCCTGGGTGAGGGTGGTAGTAGTGGTAGGCATCCAGCCCCCTGGGTGAGGGTGGTAGTAGTGGTGGGCATCCTGCCCCCTGGCTAAGGGTGGTAGTAGTGGTAGGCATCCTGCCCCCTGGGTGAGGGTGGTAGTAGTGGTAGGCATCCTGCCCCCTGGGTGAGGGTGGTAGTAGTGGTAGGCATCCAGCCCCCTGGGTGAGGGTGGTAGTAGTGGTGGGCATCCTGCCCCCTGGCTAAGGGTGGTAGTAGTGGTAGGCATCCAGCCCCCTGGCTAAGGGTGGTAGTAGTGGTGGGCATCCTGCCCCCTGGCTAAGGGTGGTAGTAGTGGTAGGCATCCTGCCCCCTGGCTGAGGGTGGTAGTAGTGGTAGGCATCCTGCCACCCTGGCTAAGGGTGGTAGTAGTGGTAGGCATCCTGCCACCCCTGGGTGAGGTGGTAGTAGTGGTAGGCATCCAGCCCCCTGGGTGAGGGTGGTAGTAGTGGTGGGCATCCTGCCCCCTGGCTAAGGGTGGTAGTAGTGGTAGGCATCCAGCCCCCCTGGCTAAGGGTGGTAGTAGTGGTGGGCATCCTGCCCCCTGGCTAAGGGTGGTAGTAGTGGTAGGCATCCTGCCCCCTGGCTAAGGGTGGTAGTAGTGGTAGGCATCCTGCCACCCTGGCTAAGGGTGGTAGTAGTGGTAGGCATCCTGCCACCCTGGGTGAGGGTGGTAGTAGTGGTGAGGCATCCAGCCCCCTGGGTGAGGGTGGTAGTAGTGGTGGGCATCCTGCCCCCTGGCTAAGGGTGGTAGTAGTGGTAGGCATCCTGCCACCCTGGCTAAGGGTGGTAGTAGTGGTAGGCATCCTGCCACCCCTGGGTGAGGGTGGTAGTAGTGGTAGGCATCCAGCCCCCCTGGGTGAGGGTGGTAGTAGTGGTGGGCATCCTGCCCCCTGGCTAAGGGTGGTAGTAGTGGTAGGCATCCAGCCCCCTGGCTAAGGGTGGTAGTAGTGGTGGGCATCCTGCCCCCTGGCTAAGGGTGGTAGTAGTGGTAGGCATCCTGCCCCCTGGCTAAGGGTGGTAGTAGTGGTAGGCATCCTGCCACCCTGGCTAAGGGTGGTAGTAGTGGTAGGCATCCTGCCACCCCTGGGTGAGGTGGTAGTAGTGGTAGGCATCCAGCCCCCCTGGGTGAGGGTGGTAGTAGTGGTGGGCATCCAGCCCCCTGGGTTGGGGTGGTGGCGCGCATTCAGGCCCCTGTGTGCATATGTGGCATTGGTGATGGGCATCCCGCCCCTATGGTGCTGCTGTTGCAAGTATATTCAGATTCCCAGTGTATGTGTGTGATGTGTCGTGTACGTGTTGTATGTGTTTTGTGGTTGGTGTCTGACTTACCTTCTGCGCCGTACGCGTCCGTGCCTGTTCCGGTAGTAGATGTAGAATATTGGTATGATCGGGACGAAGGGATTCATGGTTGGTTCGTGTCGTTCGTCCTTCTCGTTGCTTCGCGTCGTCCTCGTCGCTTGGCTTCGTCCTCGTCGCTTCGCTTCGTCCTCGTCGCTTCGCGTCGTCCTCGTCTGTGCTGTGTTCGTCTCGTAGCCGTGGATCGTGTTGTGGCGCGATTCGGAGCTTATGTGCGCCTCTCCCGGATGCTTTGACGTGCCGTGCGTAGCGGCGGGTTCGGCGCGTACGGAAGCGCATCGTACTTGTCCGGCCGGACGGGGCTGCATTTTCCCTTCCGTGCGACTCGATTCGGCGTTTCCGGATTCGCCTCGGTCGGAGAACAGGACCTGGTTTGGGTGAGTACGGCTCGGCCGGAATTTTTGCTGTTGTGCGCATCGTACTTGCTCGTTCGGTGTGCTGTACGGATCGGTCGGGAAACTGGCTTTCGCATGGCTTTTTTCCCGACCGAATGGTATTGGGTGCGCCTCCGACCGAGATCGGAATCGGCCCCAGAGTCTTTCGCAGCATCAAGGTGGAAAAATGAAAAATAAAGAAACGGCATGGCAAAAACACCAAAAGCAGCAGCCACCCACGTAAGAGCAGACTTATACCCTATTCTCTGGCTTACTACACATAAAAATTGCAATCCTTAGGGGCAAGAATCACGCTAATTGGTCCATTGGAGGGGTGGTGATGGTCACCTCATCGCCCTCCTCGTTCAAACGGATTTGGGGACAATAAAGCATACAATAAGTCTTATGACTTGGGGGTCAAAAGTAGTCCAACTTGTCAATTCATTTTGTTGCGATTCTTGATGGTCACATTTTAGTACATCCATTGTCACTCGGTTCTTTCCCATCCATTCCCAGGAATACATGCTGAATCACTTGGCACAATTTCCATTGTAGGTCGGATTGACCTTGACATCTCTCACTCCGGGCACAGGCCGCCTCCACGTGACTGGGACTTCCGTATTTGCGCGGAGGCCATCTTAGTCATCTCACGTGATCTCATCCTTTCCAGCAGCCATTTTCGAAGCATGGCCTAGCAGGCCCGAACGAACTATCATAAGAACAAACACAACCGAAATTAGAACAAAGAAAATAAGCCTTTCTGTTTACCACCCGCCGTTCTAAAGACCCGTGTTAGGTGTTACCTAGCAGAAGCGACATTTAAAGCCATTTTACTTACCATCTGCATTCTTTGCCACAATACAAATTTACTACGGAACATAAATCATGCAATTTCACTCTAATTAGTACGCAAATCACAATACTAAGGTTAATTTAACTTCACATTTGTAGATAGATTAAATTTTGCACAAATTAGCATATTACCCATGTGTAGTGTTTACTAAAAAGGTGCGTTTGTTGGTTAATACATGAAATTCAAACGGTTAGTATCATTAATTATTATGAGATCAAGGGGTACCAAATTAATTTGTTTACCCTGCTCCATCAGTAGGCATTCGTCTTCCAGATCTCCTGGTCACACCTGAGTGACATAGACTCTGTCCCCTCTGCTTGCAGGTACCTCTCAACTAGAATCCACCTTCGGATTCTACCGGACACTTTCTCCTTCTTCAGCAGCGGCACTTTCCTGAAGTCCTCCATTGGGTTCGACGGCAGTTTCCGACACCACTTCACACCTATGCACCAGGCTTCCCTGGTGTAGGTAACGTGGGTACTAGGGTATCAACGGCTGGGGTGGCTCTCCAACCTCCTGTCTTCCACGGAGTTTCTTCAGGGTCCACTGGGAAGGGTCCTTAATCTTTAAAATTCCAACCGCGACTTACATGTTGATTTGTACGGAGCACGCGGTTGTATTCCCACACTGCACACGCTCTCCGTGGGGTCCCTATCTACTCACCTTGGGTGGTTCCTTGGGTCCCCAGTACTTTTACCTCCTCTCAACATTGTCTTGACCAGAGTCGTGGTTCTTATACCACTTTCTTAGTATATGGTTTGGTTCCCCCTCAGCCCCCGGGGTCCCCTCTGTATTCTGTGCTATTTACTGTATTTCTATGCAAAGTATTGTGTGCATTATTTTTATCTCCGGGTAGGAGATGTCTAAACGTGTTAGAGAGTATTGTATAATAAATACATATTTTTATAAATACCTTGTGTGGTTCTTTTTCACTTAATCTATACTATAAGATTGCATTCTGGTAAAACAAGCTGCTTTACACTCCTTCTGGACTAAGCCTGAAGGCTTCTCTCCACAGCTACCACTCAGAGAGCTTTCTAAGGTTGTCTAAGACCTCTTAAATCACCATAAGGGTTGTCTGGACTGGTGCAGGGTGCCCACTTACATTAGTGGACATCATATACCAGGCCAGCTTCTCACACATGGATAGTTAATAGTTGTTGTATTCCACTTTAAGTTGTTTTCCCAGTGGCATTCTATAAATAGTGTTGGTATGCATATATATATATATATATATATATATATATATATATATATATATATATATATATATAAGCCATGTGGTTTGGACTATTGTGCTGGAAACTGATACATATCTAGACCAACTTGTCCCCTCACCCTAACCCCTTCACAATTCTGTAATACTAAGTGAATTAGTGCTCTGAGTTTCATGAAGATTAATATGTCACAAGCCTATTTTATTATAGACCTGGCATTAATGAGAAACACAATGAGCAGTCAAAGGTGTTTGGCTTAGGTGGTGTTCAAATATGAAGGTAAATATGAATACAATATAATATCTTTATGATTATGTTGAACGTCTACTGTCTTGCCACCGTTTTGTCAATGTTTTCTTTGGGAGGGTGAGTTCCAATGCCTCTGAAGGTAAGACTTTTCTCGCATACCATAAAAGTTTTTTAATATTTCACTTGTGGCCCCCTTAAAATCTCTGGCATTTTCAATCAATCAGTCAGCATTTGTAGAGCGCGGCACTGTCACCCGTGGGGGTAACTAGGCTCTGAAGTGCTGGGTCTCCGTCGAAAAGCCTGGTCTTGAGGAAACGGATGGAAGAGGGAAGAAACAAGCAGAAGAGGGCAAAACAGAGGGCAGAAAAATAAACGAGCAGAAAAGGCAAACCAGAGGGAAGAAAAACTAGCAGAAATGGCAAAACAAGGGCGGAAAAACGAGCTGAAAGGGCAAACCAGAACAGAACAGAACTAGCAGAAAAGGCAAAACAGAGGGCGGAAAAACGAGCTGAAAGGGCAAACCAAAACAGAAGAGGGTAAAACAGAACGCAGAAAAGGCTAAAGAGAGGGCAGAAAAATGAGCAGAAAGGCAAAACAGAGGGCAGACAAACGAGCAGCAAAGTCAAAACTGAGCAGGAAATGAGCAGAGGAGGCACAAACAGAGGGCAGCAGGTAGACAGGCAGCAGAGGGTAGTGGACTGCGGGCAAACTGGACAGAGAACTGTTGCAGGGGAAGCTGGCACGAGGACCTGCTCAACGGGGTCACGCTTCAGCCTCCTTTAAGTAGGTCCGGGGGTGAGGCGGGGGTCTGGTTGGCAGGAGGGGGGAAACAGTGGGAGGAGGAAAACAGAGGGCAGGAGAATGAGCAGCAAAGGCAAAACAGAGTGGAAGAGGACAAAACAGAGGGCAGAAAAATGAGCAGCAAAAGACAAAACAGAGGGCAGAAAAACAAGCAGAAAAGGCAAAACAGAGAAAAATAAGCAACAAACTGCAAAACAGAGCAGAAGAGGGCAAAAAAGAGGGCAGAAAAAGGAGCCAGGAAAGGGAAAACAGAGGGCAGGAGAATGAGCAGCAAAGGCAAAACAGGGTGGAAGAGGACAAAACAGAGGGCGGAAAAATTAGCAGCAAAAGACAAAACAGAGGGCAGAAAAACAAGCAGAAAAGGCAAAACAGAGGGCAGAAAAATTAGCAAAAAACTGCAAAACAGAGCAGAAGAGGGCAAAACAGAGGGCAGAAAAAGGAGCCAGGAAAGGGAAAACAGAGGGCAAAAATAGGAGCAGAAAAAGGCAAAACAGAGGGCAGAAAAGGGAGCAGAAAAGGCAAAACAGAGCAAGAAACAAGCAGAGGAGGCACAAACGGAGGGCAGCAGGTTGACAGGCAGCAGAGGGTAGTGGACTGCAGGGAAGCTGGACAGGAGAACTGTCGCAGGGGGAGCTGGCACTAGGACCTGGACGAGGACGATTTTAGCCAATGCGAGTAAAAATTGTGGGCCTGATTTAGAGTTTGGCGGACGGGTTACTCCATCACAAATGTGATGGATATTCTGTCCACCTTATTACAAGTGCGATAGCATATAATGCTTGTAATAAGGCAGACATGGTATCCTTCACAATCTAAATCATGCCCTGTGCCACTTAATGTGCCATTAAGTATGTCTTCTTAGATTAACTGAATTAAGCAGTTATTTAATCATTCAGTTGTTTATCACGAATGTGAATTTGTATTAAAGAGAAAACAAGTAAATAAACAGTATGTTTGCACTAAATATGGCCTGTATCATTATCAGATAATACAACTCTGGTTATGTAAATCCTGGGCGGCATTTCTGCGCTTCAATAAATTGAAAATATTCAAAAATGAAATATAATGACTACCAAGATCAGTTTATGATTGTTTATATAGATGGCATCTTGTTTTATTTTGAATCTTCAAGCAATTATGTGCTACACTTCAAGACCTTTCTCCAACAGTCTAGGGAAATTGATTTGCATACAAAAATCAACTAGATTGTACTGACAATACTTTGAAGACTGGAGGTTATAGTTTTTCATCCATTGGACTGTAGGTAGTTCGAAAGAGAGCACAAGCCATTCAGGAGTAGTCCATCCATTAGTCAATTAAAGTGTGCATAGTTTTCTTGACTTTGCCAGTTGTTTATCATGGATTTTTTCATTCTTTGCCTGATGTTGGTACTCTTTTTTTAGGTTTGGCTTAATGGTTCAGTTGTCACCGCAACTTATACAATCAACAGAAGAGATCTTTCAGTAGTATAACTGAGAGAGGGGCGTAGGCTTCGCCCACATTTTCATTTTTGAAGTACAGCATTTGATTGGACTGAAGTTGCTTCCATTGAAAAACAGCACTGTTATTGTAATTTTTGCCTTTTAGGAAAGTTTATGCTCAGTGTTTTGTCGATTCCTGTGTTGGTTATAGCGGCTAACCAATGATTTTGGCAATAGGCCTCATCTATTTATTCAATTTATCGATCTATCTATTTATTATTTTAAAAAGTTATGATAAAGACATTACGACTGAGATATTTATTGTGAAAAGCATATGTTATAGTCAACAGGCATTTCAGGGTGGACTGTTGCAGAATGGTATTTTGTTACATTGAATCTCAAAGATTACCGTAGTAGGCAAGGGTTTTGGTGTTGGTTACTCCCGCTGTCAAACCATGGGAATAGAGGATTTATGCTGTGATAATCCTTGTAAGGCTGTATTAAGAGAGATACTATTTTACCTTGCACACTGTAATTACGTATACATTGTAATTTTATATGTGTATGCTTAATGGTTTGCTTGTGGGAACAATACAATAGGACTGCATTGGTAATCTTGACAAGACAATGACTGGTTCACTGGAAAAAGCTATGACTGGTGCCACAAGTCTGATCTGTATATCATGAAAAGTTATGACCAAAGCAATGCGTCTGATTTATTTATTATGAGACGCATATGTAAAGCCAATATGTTTTTTAAGGGAAAATAAATTCCAAACCTGGGGTTGTTTATTGGTGTGATAAATAGTACCTACTCTTCCGACACACTCATATACAGGCCATACTGATATTGGTCTATGGTACATAGCATGGCAGTGCATTGCGATAAAGGGATTGCAGACCATTATGAACACTGGGGAAAACCATGGTGTACTTTAGATCACAAGATGTTGGGTTGAGTCTATATGGTAATGTTTCCAAGTGAAGAATGTTCAGGCCTCTGTGTACAGCATTAGTATATAATCACTAGGGGAGCGTTAGGGAACATTTAGAAGAACAGACCATCCATCAAACATTGGCAAATGTATGCCTGCCAACCTGTCGGTTCCCCTGCCCCATTTGGACCAGGAGGAATTGCTGCATTCCTGACAACTGAGTTGCCTCTTCACCCACCACTGGAGACATCCTGACCAGCACCAGTCTGCTGGCTTACTTAGGGCCTGTAAGCTAACCGGCTAGAAAGAATTATGCCACATTTGATTTTTCTTTTTTTAACACAAACCCAGCTTTGGGAGGTTGTCTTTGAAAAAGGTAAAACATCACAGCCACTCAGTCTTACCAAAATGGCTTAATGAGACGGGCAACATTTTGCAATCTGTTTAGAAATTGCTCCCACTCTTTCAGCAAAAAAAAAAAAATCCACACTCTTAGGGCAGGGAACTGCAAAATGGGTACTCCCCGTGGCTTTTAATGTTAATACATCGCTCTGCTGAGCTAGGCCTGTTCTGCTGAAACTACCCTACAGAGCTCTGCTTCCAGCTGCTATTCTTTTATTTATAATGTATTTATTACTGGCATTCATGCAGCAGAGCCCTAGCCAAGGTGCATCATGTGCTCCAGATAAAGCAAGTCAGATACAACACAACATCATATAACAGACATATCACTTCATCATGATCTCTGTGGTTCTTACAGGTAGGTAATGGAAGGTAAGGTTGGAACAGGTGAGGTTTGAGCTGTTGCGCCATACCATAAGATTGTGGATGATTCCAATATCTTCAGGGATTTGGTCCAAGAGTTTGGGTGCACAGCATGTGAAGACCTGTTTGGTCAGCGCTTGCACAAAAGTTATGAAGTCCTCTGGGACGGATGGAATTGTAAACAATTTTCAGCAGGTTTAGTTGAAGAGCACTATGAAATCATCAACTTTACCATAGTTGGTACCAGCGAAGGGATTTTAATGAAAGATGGCAGTCAGTCAATTGAATACTTTACACTGTTGCATTGTTATCCCATGGCACCTTGAATGTCTCTATTGATATTGATGTAGCAGAAACAGAACAGATAATTAATACATTTGTAGATTGAGGGTTTTAGGAGACAATACAAAATCATGTACATCAAGTGGGATTTTACACATTTTTATTTCAGATCTTTACAATTGCATTACATTTAGTTTTTTGAATTTTATTTACAGGAAGATTTACTGATTTTCCCTGACTCAAAAATAATTTCGATCAAGTGCTAAGGGTGGGATTTAAACTCAGGTCCTCAGGTTCCAAAGTTGGCAGTCCAGCCAGTAAACCACATCTCCTTACTCTCCTGAAATTATGCACCAACATTATCTTTCTTGGTTATGGTTTGTGATGTGTGTTGTGCTCCTTGGACCAAATTACTAATTAGTTGTTGCTGTATGAAATTGTAGGACATGCCTTTAAAAGGTCTATACCTAAGAGTTGTTCCTACCATTCCAGTCTAGTTTATTTGTAGTGGGCCCAGGTTGGCTTGTTGAGGTACCATTGTCTTCCCTGTGAGCAAGACTATGTGATCCTCCAGTCTGGTAATCTATCTGTTGAGAAATCATGAGTATACCCAGGTATTTACTGTGCAGGCCAAGGAGGCAGAATTAATCCTGTCAGTAAGAGAGCTCGAAGTTTAAAATCCTATGCAACAAATTTCAAGAAGTGTGTAGCTCTGCCTATTGGTTGAAGAAGGCACAACCTAAAATATTTCATTATGGTTTGAAAGAAAAATTGAAGTCCGCCAATGGTTCAGTGATTACAGTTTGATTTATTGTTCACTCAATGATTGAGTTGGCTCTACAGTTTGACCAACATTTGTTGGATTAGATGGTTTTTAAATAAGAATATGAGATTGACACCAGCATTTGTTCACTGGAGAGAAAATTGGTAAAAGTGATTCATGAGGCTGAACCTAAGCAGGTGCGAGGCAGTCAGGGTCTCCTAATCCTATTAGAGAAAACAATGAAGCAATTCTATGGAGATCAGGCCCTTTAATGGGACTTTATTTTCAATATAAGCAAACGAAAGAACAGTTCCAGTGAGATTGCTTGAATCCAGAAATGCACTAATATCAGAACATAAATAAAAGATACCACGTGCTGAAATGGCATTGCATACCCAGAGAGGTGGTTACATGAAGTTGCAGGATGACCTACATAGGCAACAGGCAACAACATTACAATTATACACATGTTTGACATAAAAGAACACAGATAAGCCCAGTAAAGTAAAAGATATTAAGGGATATCATAAATATGGCATTAACTATTATAACAGAAGACAGCGCGTTCAGACTCGTGAGCGGATGTCTGATGTACGTATACGGATGGTATAAGTGCAACACGTAGTCAACAACATGGGGGATAGTATTTTATTTCAGTGTTCTCTTATGCAGTACAGTCTGGAGCACTACAGCCTTTCCTGTGTTATGTTAGCAGACTTGTTTGGTTAGCTCATGTTGCAAACAAGTAAGCTATATATTGGGCCTGTGCAGCCATCACGATCAGCACCTCTGTTTATCTGGCAGACAAGCTCACCATCTCTGGTGGTTCTCGGTACATCCGCAGTCAGGACACCATCAGACTGTAGGCTAAGAAGTGTAAAACAAAATAACAAGACAGCAGGCATTTTCCATCTATGCACCCAGGACATGGAATAGGATCTCCGCATCCATCAGGACAGGCCCAATGCTGCACCAGTTTAGGAAAAACTAAAGCCTATACATAGGGCCCCATGTACCTCCAACCCTGCCTATTTTCAGAAATCCTTTAACATATCACCAATATCGACTGTAGTTGTCATTACTTCAGTCACTGCACGGTGATCTTTGAGTTCAGTAATGGTGGATTGCAGAACATCTAACTCTGGAAATACATATCCCATGGATAAAAACTTTTCCACACCAAAGAAATGCTAAGGGTAGAGTCAACATGAATACTGAACATCTCTAGTATGATTTCTCCTATGGGCAGTAAGTGCTTCTGAACAAAACGCCAGGATCATGAACTTGAGGCTATCAATGGAACCTATAATGAAAGTCTGATTGGAGACTGTCTTGTAGTAGTTATATAGCACCCACCAACCGCCAGGATGTCTTGGCGCTGATCTTAAAACTGCCCAGTGATACGGCATGACTTTGACTTTTGAAGGATATTAGTGAGGTAAAGAGCTTTACCTCAAGGGGTTAAGGCATTCCAGATGCAAGGGTCTTCAAGAGAAGAACTGCAAATTGGGTACTTTCAGAATAACCCCAAAGATTACAGAGTGGCAGAAAAGTGTAGAGTTTGTGAGCCAGGTAGATTTGAGCTAATTGGTGTAAGCACTTGTATTTTATACAGTCAGCCTTAAAACTGATACTGTTACTAACAAGGAACCAAAATAGAGTCCTCCTTGCAGCTGAAACATGATCTTTTCTGCCTGATCCAGTGAGCTGTATCATCGTGGCATTCTGGGCCCTTCTAGACATGGGGGCTGTAATTGTCGGAGACAACAATAGAGGGCATTAGAGTATTCAAGAGAGCCATTGTTGTCATTGAGTAGAGGGAGGACATGCTTCAATATAGTATTTTTGGGGAAAAAAACAGTCCACTCTTGTAATTTGGAGAAATATGTTTTAAAAACGAAATTGTGCTGCAGAGCTTATCATTTATTGCGGTATCTTCTGCAAAAGCTACCCAAAGAGTAGCAGGCTCCTGATTAAATACTTAGGGGCATATTTACAAGCCCCTATCGCCACCACAACGTCACTTTTCTCGACGTTGTGGTGGTGATAGGGGCTTCGCCTTATTCACAAGGCAGTGTTAAACCACTTAATGTGGCAAAATGCCACCTTGTGAATAAGGCACCCTTTCACGCTATACTTAGCGTGAAAGGGGCAGGCAATGGGTGTTGTGGTGAGCATTCCACCGCAACACCCATTGATTTTGACGCTGCCCCATATCTACAAGGGTGGCGTAAATAGGAGGCAGCGCCAAAATTAAGACCAGGGAAAACCTGATCTTACCCTGGCGCAATGAGGATAAATGTTTAATTTCTCCTCATTTTTGCTGTTTCCATGTGTGCAGCGTTATTTTGCACTTTTCTATCGTTGTTTGGTCTGCATTCTGTTTCTAGTTATCACTGCCTTTAGCGTTATCGTACTATATGAATGATGGCTCTGTGTTAGCTTGTGGTGTCATACCTTTTATCTCAGTCGTATTGGCAATTTTCTGACCAACGATAAATGACATTTTTCTTAGGTCCTTCTCCTTCTCTGAAGGTCTTTCACTGGCTGGAGATGCGCATTGAATCCACATACACCAACCATTGATTCTCACTTCGACTGTGGCACTCGTGGCATGTTTAAGCATGCCATGAGCATGCTACATCGCAAACTCTCATGGAGAGCACTCCCAATCTGCAGGTTGTGGAGTTTACTTATCCCCTATCTCGTCACCAGTTGCAGGAGCCTCCCCAGCCCGGTAGTATGTAATAAATCACGCCATACACGGAGCTCGGTGTTACACGTCTTTATTAACTGACACGTACTATGTCATGAATTTTATTAATCACACCCAATCACTTACATAACTAGACTACAGAGTCCGTTAGGGACCAGAGGCGTCCCATGATCTATAAAACAGAAAACACTACATCTAGGTGTACATCGAAGTCGTCATCTGTGAGGTAGTTGTCATCAGTGTGTGATAGAACATCGGGATCTGGTTGTAAGATCTCCATTATGTGTGCTGAGAATAGGCTAAGGCTATTCTTATACCCCATAATAAATCTTTTGAATGAATACTCCACTCCATTGAATCTGAAGGCGGTTAGATTCTCGCTTTCAGGCACTATGTTCTGAGTGAAAAACTCAATGAAAATGTCCAGGGTTGTTTTATATTTTTGCCGTGCTAGATTTGTCATTAAAGATGTGCAGTGGGCATTTTGAAATGTGTGGTGCAGCGGCCAGGGCAGCTGACTTCGGAGCACAGGGCTCACGGTTCGATCCCCGGCTCCGGCGGCAGCTCAGCTCAGCACCATGTGACTCTGGGCAATAGCTCACTTAATTTCCATGACGGCGCCCAGCGCCTTGAGACCACTAAGGGTGAGTAGTTCGCGCTTTACAAATACGGATTTACATATTTACTTTTAGATTCCTATAATCCAAAACATTTCTATATGATCCGTCTGGTTTTAAAACTGGAAACAGAGGAGTGTTCATTGGTGAAAGATACAGTGCTATAATGCCCTGATATTTAGTCTGATTTAAAATTACTTTTATATTGTGCTTTAATACTGGCTTCATAAGATATTTAGCCAGTGCTCTGGGCTCACTGCATAAGAGAACGACATGGAATAGAGTGTTTATCCCACCTTGCTTGGTTTCTCTACAGAACTGGAGCTTGTTTGACAGCTCACTGTCTTGTATACATTTCCCTGTTATCCTCAGTTACTAATGAGGAAAAGTATACTCTTATTACCTCCTCACCTCAAGGTGATTCCCTGATGAAGAACGGGGTCCAGTATTCTTCTTCTAGTATTATGTCAAAATCTTCAGAAAAATGCAGCCAGAAAATTGATTTAATTCTGCACGGTATATTACTCCTTAACTTATATATCTAAATTCTAAACCTTATCGAGAGGATTTTCTATGTTTTTCTTGTGTCTCAATCTGTTTGAAATCGTCTGTTGGACTCAGGAGCATCTGATGCACTATTTTTACTTCTAATGTGCTGTCTTGAAGTATCCGTAGCTGACATGTCATGTTTCTTAGAAAGCGCTGACACTTTCTTCTTTTTAAATTGAGTTTTAGGGTCCTAACCTTTCTCTTCCCCCTTTACACTGACCTCAGTCTCTCATCCTATTTCACCTTTCTGCTTGCTATATTCTTCTGTTCCTCAGCACTAAGTCTGACCCCTTCCCTCTGTTCGTTTACGGTCAGAGTACTGAAAGGAACAGGAAGAGCGGATTTCAGAATACTGATGCTGTTCTGGCTTTTTAGGTCTCGCCTGAGCCAGCGTGCATGCGTTGCTCTGCGAGGCTTCTAGTAAGGACTTCCAACTCGGACCACACGCTATTGGCCTTTGCGTGCGTCTTTCTAAGAAAGACAGCACGCAATTGGCCAAAGGCGGGTGCATGTCCCGCCTTCTCTCCAAACGTTAACTCCCCTGGCCTAAGGAGCTTGGGAGCGAGCTGCAGTGCGGCCAGATGCCAGCTGCATTCCTGACATTCCTTTGCGGCCGCGCTTGTTTTTTAATACCGCTCCACTTTGCGCCTAGAAGCTGTTCAGGCTGTGGTGGAGCGCCGGACCCAGTGTTGCTAGAAGCACACGACAAGCTGGGTTGCGGAGGCGATGTTTACAGCAGTTTCTTCGTGGGTGTGGTCTAAATCCGTCACATAATTGGATGAAAGTAATTGTTTTAACTAAGTCGGGCTTGTAGAGAGGCAAATGGTGCTTGTTCGGACATGCAACACCCAGAGGAAACATGCTAAGTCACGCGCAAAGCGAGGGAAGGAGCGCGCTGTCGGAGGCTGCTCCGGACACCCTACCTGAATGTACGGGCTGGATGCGTTGGTGGGTGGGCGGATGCACCGGAGGAAGGAGGGGCCACAACACTAGAGGGGAAAGCACAAGTCTGCTCGTTAACTTTCAACAGGTAACCGCGGTTCTCGCTTAGTGATTTCCGCGCTCTCACGTGTTTTACTGAACGGCGAATTGAAGTCCCCCCCCCTCAAAATTCCGGGCATTTTCTGTGCAACCGCTAGTTTCATTTTCTGTTTAATAAAGCACCTAAAAGCCGCACCGGCGGGGCAGTGCGGCGTTGTACACATCGGAGGTGGCTTTTCTAGCGAATATATGCGTGACAGCCCCTGAATGTGTCAGTATCGGGTGAGTCAAGTTCTCAGCCATCCAACCACTTTCTTTAGCACTAGTGTGCACAACACGCTGATTTACACTTCAAGCAAACAGCATAGCTGCCACCTGGCTCCATGTCAGACGAGAGGCTCCAGGCAAGCCCTGTCTTTCCAGTCAGCAGCACTAAGCATGGCGGGACTCTCGCCCGGTACATAAACATGCATCTCACTGCCCCTATCTGGACAGTGATACTGCATTAAGTACCAGGACTGGCTGTGGCCCTTGTGACCCTTGGGTAGTTTTGGAACTCCTGAAAGCAGTCTCAGCATAGACCTCAAGGACTGAATGAGCATGGACTATGAGCTCATCACGCCCCCTAGCTGCACTTTTAGAAGCTCAAAGGGCCGTGGAAGGGGGGGTCCTCTCTGCACTCTGTACTTGGAGTCTGACACCTTTCCGGAGTACTAAGATCACCCCGGCGCCTAGAGTTGCCTTTAGCATGTGACATACAAATCTTCGAGAACAAAATTATATTAGTTCAATAAATCGCCGTTAGAAGTGGTGCAAATGTTAGGTGAAGTTTGAGAATGACACACAAAAACGAGTGGCCGTGGCATCTCCCCACCCAGCCTTGCGACTTCCTCCGAGTCCCCACCCTGGCACCCTCGAAAGTAAACACTGGCCTGCACAGCCAAGCAAGGACCGCCAACATTTCATGTTAAAGTCCAAAGACAGCCTCCTCGTTTGTTTTTTTTAAATGAAATCTTTACTTTGTGGTACCTGGAGTTTCCTTTTCTCTTTGACTACAAGGGGCAGAATTCAGTGGGGGAAAACTGGATTAAGGGAGTTGCACATACTGGACGCATGTGCACCGTTTCAGAATTTGTGGTTTCTTTGAAATACTTTTTGTTTTTAAGCTATTTTGTGTCGACTGATAATCCGTAGCTATAGTGTTCACTAGAACAAGCCAGCCAATGGGAGACAGCTTGGAAAAGGGCTCTCGTCAAATAAGTGTAAATTAAATGTAGAAAAAAAGGTGAACCTACAGCCGTTGGCTGTGAGTTTGCTAAACGTGAAGAAAATGACAGCTGTACATTCTGTACTGCACAAGATTACACCGCATCTTCAGCGAAATGAAGACCCGGGATCACAACGTCGGTGTTCAAACACAATTTCTTCACTGTTCCAGTGCCTGCACCCCCGCCTGGTTGTGTTTTTTCTTTGTTTGTTTTTTTTGCGGGGGGAGTCGAGGGGCGAGAGTACTTCCGCTTCTATGCATCAAGCGCAGCGACACATCCTCTGCTTTCCGAAACAAACTAGATCTCAAATTTACCTACGAGCGACGCCCTAAACGTAGAAACATAAACTATTAATTAATATTTAAATATAAAGGTAACCTTTTAAAAAAATATGTGCATGTAAAGCTGGAAACTTATTTTGTGCCGTTAAAATATTAGCTATTTCCCCCGATCTGTTTATCAGTAGCTGTTTAGTGTTAATCGCTTTTGAGCGTGCATGAACAATTAAGTTGATATTTCCTGAAATTATTGTATATTTTATCTGTATGCGAAAGGTGTTCATGTACTGACAGCAATAAAAACCAAGCATTGGCATAGTCAATAGGTCTCGCCTTTGGGACCTTATAAGTATTTAGTTATGCAGCACAATATCCTTGGTGCAACAACATCAACTGTTGCATGGGTAAACACTTATAAGGTCCCAAAGGCGAGACCTATTGGCTATGCCAATGCTTGTTAATTTTATCTTTTGCACCTAGGTTATAACTACCCCGACTTGACTCCAGAGTTGCTGGAGATTCAGTCCGATTTTTCTTTCTTCCCCTGTGTTTCTTTTGGCCTTCAGTTACAAGTTTTTCCTTAACGGAACACTCAACATCACTTTTAGGTTTGAAATGTGGCTTCCAGGCCCGTATACCTAAAGTATCGGGCCTACAGAGGTATAAACTTCAGATATTATTCTTGTAATTCCCATTCTCGATCCTGAAAAGGAACTGCTCCAAGCCTAATGCCAGAGCCGGTGCAGCCCGTGCTCATTTTGTACTTGTTTTAATACTTCCGGGAGAATGGCTAATGAGGATGTACCACAGTATTAGTGTAAATGCATGCAAATATACTTCACCGGGTGTTTCACTCTTATTCCGGTGGCACCATTCCAAGGGGAAGACATATAGTAAGTATTCTATATCCAGTAGTTCTATACAGTGTAGGTCTATAATCTAGTGTTCATGGTTCGTATCGCATATTGTAGAAGTTTCCTGTAAAAGGAAACAGTAATTTAAGATTCCTACAGCACCAACGAGAGAGAGAGAGTGTGTGTGTGTGTGTGTGTGTGTGTCTGTGTGTGTGTCTGGGTGCGTGTATGTGTGTTAATTAACAAGCAAAACAATTCTGGTGTTCTTGGTATGTTAAAGGGATTTCCAGAAACTCTGCAATTTACTCCTATCACAATTGGAGGAGCTGACATTTTATTTGAACAGGACTGGGCTGAGTTCAGTGCACCAGCACTTGAGCCAGGAAATCCAAGCTATTGTTATCCCACACAACCCCACTGGGAATGCGTGCTGGTGTGGTGTCCATGCTTTCTGGGATACTAACAGTACTGTAAAGGGGTCAGGGACGCAATTTTATTCTTTAGAATAGCACACACAAACACTGTACTAAGAAAAGACACAATATATATATGTGTCTTTAAAAGTGTTTATTTCAACACTCTCATCATGTTTTTTAGTACATGAGTAATAACAACAGAATATAATTAAAACAGCATAAATGCATGTTGCTAGCGAGGAGAAATATATGAGCATTTTTAAATGACTAGAATGTTCCTAGCACCTTGACACTCTAAAGTCTACAGCTATGCCCTACAGCATGAGAGAATGGAATAGCTAACTTGCCTCAAGTTTCTTGGGATTGCAGTATACTACACACCTGTTCTCAGCAGATCAGCTGTGGCTATCAGTCTTCCGCCGGGAGAGAGTGTTCTCTCTGAAGGTAAATGCACATCATCTGGGCTCAGCTCCACTCCTCTCTGTATCGAATGGATGCTGCTGCACTCAGGAAGGATCTCTTGTGGTAACCAAGGTGCAGAGTTGCCTGGCAGGATTGTTTTTGTGCAGGAAGGGATGACTTCCTGCACTAAAACAATCCTTAGAGGCCTATTCCTCTTTCTATGTGTGCAGCAGAATGCAACACACATTAGAAGAGGAAGTAGCAGGAGAAATAAAGATATTTCCCTTGTTAAGCTACACTCGGTACACGCACCATTTTGGCACAAATCAAGGCTTACTGCCTTTAGTATATCTTGGTTTATGTCAAAATACATGGGCGGATGCATGGGAACGCCCACGAACCACCCATGTAACATCTGTCCGAAGCAGTGTAACAGTGCAGCGCAAGGGGAGCTGTTGCGTAGCTGTTATTTTACAAAGCCACACAAGGGGACTCAAATCAGCCCTTGTGTAGGTGTGCAATTCTCAGTTATCATTTTGCGTCATGGCTGCGCCAAAAATGTGGCACAACTACGAAGCAAAATGTTAGTAAATCTGGGCCCATAGAGGGCAGACCAGCGCCATATCTTTTTCTACATATGGTGCAGTTCAGCTCTCTCCTATTCCACTATGCAGCACAGCACTGCAAATTATTTGCTCCGTTACTTTGCATTGCAGGAAGTAGTAGTTAATCTGCCCCTAAGTATCCACTTCTTTCAAGATACATGAGAGAAAGTAAAGTGGAAGAAAAAAGCCAAGAAAATGGTTAATCAGAAACTGTCATTATTTACAAGACCACAGGAATTATGCGGTATGGGGCCAACAAATTATGTGACAAGGTGGACCAAATTATGCTGCTGCAAAAGGCAAATATTGCTGCATAATGTGGCACATTTGTAGGTCTTGCGTAGATAGTGCATGCGCTTTCTCTTTGAGACATTTTATTTACTGTTAGTGGGCTTGGAGCCCTCCTATTAATATCCATTGCTGGTCAGTTCTGCGGTCAGCACTTCCCTCTTCTTGCATGTGACCCTCCGCTAGAGCATGGCCCAAGTACACTGTCCTTACACTGCTCACAGTTTTGGGATCTATTTTGTTCTTTTTGTTGAGCCACTCTACAGAGTGCATCTTTCCTAGCTGGCTCTGTCATCAATCAATCACAGAATTTGTAGAGCGCACTACTTACCCGCGAGGGTCTCAAGGCGCTGGGGAGAGGGAAGGGGGGGGGGGGGTGCTGCTACTGGTCGAACAGCCAGGTCTTGAGTAGCCTCCTGAAGGTCAGCAGGTCTTGGGTCTGTCGTAGGCTTAGTGGAAGGGTGTTCCAGGTCTTGGCGGCGAGGTGTGAGAAGGATCTGCCGCCGGTGGTTGTTCTTCGAATGAGAGGGACGGTGGCGAGGGAGAGGTCGGCGGAGCGGAGCTGGCGGTTGGGGACGTAGAAGAAGAGTCGTCTGTTGAGGTAGGCTGGGCCAGTCTTGTGGAGTGCCTTGTGTGCGTGGATGAGGAGTTTGAAGGTGATCCTCCTGTCGACGGGGAGCCAGTGCAGGTTCCTCAGGTGGGGGTGATGTGGCTGTGGCGTGGTACGTCGAGGATCAGGCGTGCGGAGGCGTTTTGTATGCGTTGCAGTCGCTTGATGAGCTTGGCCGGGGCTCCCGCGTAGAGGGCGTTCCCATAGTCAAGTCTGCTACTGACGAGGGCCTGGGTGACTGTTCTTCTTGTGTCTGTCGGGATCCACCTGTAGATCTTGCGAAGCATGCGGAGGGTGTTGAAGCAGGAGGAGGAGACTGCGTTGACTTGCTTGGCCATGGAGAGCGTTGAGTCGAGGATGACTCCCAGGTTGCGTGCGTGGTCGGTGGGTGTCGGGCCTGCTCCCATCGTCGTTGGCCACCAGGAGTCGTCCCAGGCTGAGGGGTTGGAGCCGAGGATGAGGACCTCCGTCTTGTCCGTGTTCAGCTTTAGTCGGCTGATCTTCATCCAATCGGCGACGGCCTTCATTCCTTCATGGAGATTGGCTTTGGCGGTGAGGGGTCCTTGGTGAGGGAGAGGATCAGTTGAGTGTCGTCGGCGTAGGAGATAATGTTGAGGTCGTGCTGTCTGGCGATGCGTGCGAGCGGGGCCATGTAGATGTTGAACAGTGTTGGGCTGAGGAAGATCCCTGGGGTACGCCGCAGATGATCTCGGAGGCTTCGGATTGGAAAGGTGGGAGGCGGACTCTCTGGGTTCTGCCGTCGAGGAAGGAGGTGGTCCATTCCAGGGCCTTGTCTCGGATCCCTGCGTCGTGGAGGCGTGCGCGTAGAGTGCGGTGGCAGACAGTGTCGAAGGCGGCGGAGAGGTCCAGCAGGATGAGGGCTGCGGTCTCACCGTTGTCCAGCAGGGTCCTGATGTCGTCGGTGGCGGCGATGAGGGCAGTCTCAGTGCTGTGGTTGCTGCGGAACCCCGATTGGGATGGGTCCAGGATGCTGTTTTCTTCGAGGTATCGGGTTAGCTGTTTGTTGACGATCTTCTCGATGACCTTGGCTGGGAACGGAAGCAGGGAGATGGGCCGGAAGTTCTTGAGGTCTCTTGGGTCCGCCTTGGGTTTTTGAGTAGGGCGTTGATCTCTGCGTGTTTCCAGCACTCTGGGAAGGTCGCGGTCTCGAAGGAGAGATTGATAACGTTGCACAGGTGGGGTGCGATGGAGCTGCTGGCTTTGTTGAAGATGTGGTGCGGGAAAGGGTCTGACGGGGAGCCGGAGTGTATTGTGCCCATGGTCTTGATGGTGTCATCGATGTTCACGCTGGCCCAGGCTGGCAAGGGGTCATGGTCGATGGTGTGCGGCGGGTCTGGTGTATCTATCTTGGTGGGGGCTGTCTGGGTGTTGAAGCTGTCGTGGATGTCGGCGATCTTGCGGTGGAAGAAGGTGGCGAGGGAATCGCACAGGGCTTGCGACGGCGGGATGTCGTTGGTGTTGGAGCTGGGGTTGGAGAGTTCCTTCACGATGTTGAAGAGCTCCTTGCTGTTGTGTGCGTTGTTGTCGAGGCGGTCTTTGAAGGAGATTCTCTTGGCGGACCTGATGAGGTGGTGGTGGTTACGGATGGCGTCTTTATGGGCTGCGTGGCTGTCCGGTGTCTTATCACTGTGCCATTTCTTCTCAAGTTTCCGGCAGGTACGCTTGGAAGCTAGGAGTTCCGGGGTGAACCACCTGGCTCTTTTGGTGGTGTCGCTGTAGGTGAGTTTTTCAGCGGGCGAGGGTGTTGGCACAGTCGTCTATCCATCGTCTGAGGTTGCAGGCAGCGTCGTCGGTGTTGGATGGGTCGGAGGGAGGGCTGAGAGCGAGGTTTGCCCGTAGTTGGTCTTCGGTGACTTTGCTCCAGCAGCGGCGTGGGATCTGTTGGGTGCGGTGGTGTGTGGTGGGTTTCTGGAAGGTGAAGTGGATGCAGCGGTGGTCGGTCCAGAGGAGTTCCGTGGTGTGGGTGAAGGAGACGTGGGAGCTTGAGGAGAAGACGGGGTCGAGCGTGTGGCCGGCGGAATGTGTCGGTGTTGTGACGAGCTGTCTCAGTCCGAGGTTGGCGAGGTTGTCGATCAGGGTGGTGGAGTTGCTGTCGTTGTTGTTCTCCAGGTGAAAGTTCAGGTCTCCGAGGAGGATGTAGTCGGTAGAAGTCAGGGCGTGCGTGCTGATGAAGTCGGCGATGGAGTCGCTGAACTGGGGTCGGGGCCCAGGGGGTCTGTAGACAAGGGTGCCTCTGAGGGTGGTTTTGGGGTCCGTGTGGATCTGGAAGTGCATGTGTTCGGCGGTGCAGAGAACGTCGTCGGTGCTGGTCGAGACCCTGATGGAGTTCTTGTGGACGATGGCGATTCCTCCTCCTACTCCATTGACGCGGTCTCTGCGGGTGATCTTATAGCCGTCTGGGATGGCTATGGCGATGTCGGGTGCGGAGGAGTCGTTCATCCAGGTCTCTGTCAGGAAGGCGACGTCTGGTGATGATGAGTCGAGCAGGTCCCAGAGCTCGATGGCGTGTTTGCGTGCGGAGCGGGTGTTCAGTAGGATGCATCGGAGGTGGTTGAGGTCCTTCTTGGCGGGCACTTCGGTGGCTCTGAGGCTGGTGTAGCTGCAGTTCCGGCAGGTGAAGGGGCCATCTGTGCGTTTCGGGGCGGCCTTGAAGCAGTTGTGTCTCCGTCAGGGGTTGAGAGTGGGGAGTGTGGTGGCATCGTAACGGCGTCGGTCCTCGAGGCTGGAGCGGGGGGCGCGCGGCCCAGGGGTTCTGGCGCTGGGTGCGGTCCAGGCGCGGACGGGCGCAGACAGGCTTGCCTTAGGCGCGCCTTTGGCGCGCCGGTGGCGCGGCCGCACAGCGGCCGCCATATATGGGGAGCTGGGAGGGAGGAGCAGCTGGGAGGCGGGAGGCAGGGGCAGCGAATGGGCAGTCAGGGGGGCGGGGCCGCAGGGGACGCAGCGGCGGGGGTACAGAAGGCAAAGTTGGGCACAGCAGAATGGGGGCACGAGGGGAAACAGAAAGCAAAAATGGACACAGTCAATGGGGGCACGAGGGAAACAGAAAGCAAAAATGGACACAGTCAATGGGGGCACGAGGGGAAACAGAAGGCAAAGAGGACACAATCAATGGGGGCACGAGGGGAAACAGAAAGCAAAAATGGACACAAGCAATGGGGGCACGAGGGAAACAGAAGGCAAAAGGACACAAGCAATGGGGGCACGAGGGGAGACAGAAGGCAAAAGGACACAAGCAATGGGGGCACGAGGGGAAACAGAAGCAAAACGGGCACACAAAATGGGGGCACGAGGGGACAGAGGCAAAACGGGCACCAAGGCAACAGCAGAGGGCGAGCTTACCAGCAGCAGCAGCGGGCAGGACAACACAGGCGGAGCTGTGTGGCGGGGGAGCGACCTACCTGGCAAGGTCAAGGGTCGCTCTCCTCACCGCGCAGCGGCCGCCATATATGGGGAGCTGGGAGGGAGGAGCAGCTGGGAGGCGGGAGGCAGGGGCAGCGAATGGGCAGTCAGGGGGGCGGGGACGCAGCGGCGGGGGTACAGAAGGCAAAGTTGGGCACAGCAGAATGTGGGCACGAGGGGAAACAGAAAGCAAAAATGGACACAGTCAATGGGGGGCACGAGGGGAAACAGAAAGCAAAAAGGGACACAGTCAATGGGGGCACGAGGGGAAACAGAAGGCAAAGAGGTCACAATCAATGGGGGCACGAGGGGAAACAGAAAGCAAAAATGGACACAAGCAATGGGGGCACGAGGGGAGACAGAAGGCAAAAGGACACAAGCAATGGGGGCACGAGGGGAGACAGAAGGCAAAAGGACACAAGCAATGGGGGCACGAGGGGAAACAGAAGCAAAACGGGCACACAAAATGGGGGCACGAGGGGACAGAGGCAAAACGGGCACCAAGGCAACAGCAGAGGGCGAGCTTACCAGCAGCAGCAGCGGGCAGGACAACACAGGCGGAGCTGTGTGGCGGGGAGCGACCTACCTGGCAAGGTCAAGGGTCGCTCTCCTCACCGCGCAGCGGCTGCCATATATGGGGAGCTGGGAGGGAGGAGCAGCTGGGAGGCGGGAGGCAGGGGCAGTGAATGGGCAGTCAGGGGCGGGGCCCCAGGGAAGCAGCGGCGGGGGTACAGAAGGCAAAGTTGGGCACAGCAGAATGGGGGCACGAGGGAAACAGAAAGCAAAAATGGACACAGTCAATGGGGGCACGAGGGGAAACAGAAAGCAAAAATGGACACAGTCAATGGGGGCACGAGGGAAACAGAAGGCAAAGAGGACACAATCAATGGGGGCACGAGGGAAACAGAAAGCAAAAATGGACACAAGCAATGGGGGCACGAGGGAGACAGAAGGCAAAAGGACACAAGCAATGGGGGCACGAGGGAGACAGAAGGCAAAGGACACAAGCAATGGGGGCACGAGGGGAAACAGAAGCAAAACGGGCACACAAAATGGGGGCACGAGGGGGACAGAGGCAAAACGGGCACCAAGGCAACAGCAGAGGGCGAGCTTACCAGCAGCAGCAGCGGGCAGGACAACACAGGCGGAGCTGTGTGGCGGGGGAGCGACCTACCTGGCAAGGTCAAGGGTCGCTCTCCTCACCGCGCAGCGGCTGCCATATATGGGGAGCTGGGAGGGAGGAGCAGCTGGGAGGCGGGAGGCAGGGGCAGTGAATGGGCAGTCAGGGGGGCGGGGCCCCAGGGGAAGCAGCGGCGGGGGTACAGAAGGCAAAGTTGGGCACAGCAGAATGGGGGCACGAGGGGAAACAGAAAGCAAAAATGGACACAGTCAATGGGGGCACGAGGGGAAACAGAAAGCAAAAATGGACACAGTCAATGGGGGCACGAGGGGAAACAGAAGGCAAAGAGGACACAATCAATGGGGGCACGAGGGAAACAGAAAGCAAAAATGGACACAAGCAATGGGGGCACGAGGGAGACAGAAGGCAAAAGGACACAAGCAATGGGGGCACGAGGGGAGACAGAAGGCAAAGGACACAAGCAATGGGGGCACGAGGGAAACAGAAGCAAAACGGGCACACAAAATGGGGGCACGAGGGGGACAGAGGCAAAACGGGCACCAAGGCAACAGCAGAGGGGCGAGCTTACCAGCAGCAGCAGCGGGCAGGACAACACAGGCGGAGCTGTGTTGCGGGGAGCGACCTACCTGGCAAGGTCAAGGGTCGCTCTCCTCACCGCGCAGCGGCCGCCATATATGGGGAGCTGGGAGGGAGGAGCAGCTGGGAGGCGGGAGGCAGGGGCAGCGAATGGGCAGTCAGGGGCGGGGACGCAGCGGCGGGGGTACAGAAGGCAAAGTTGGGCACAGCAGAATGGGGGCACGAGGGAAACAGAAAGCAAAAATGGACACAGTCAATGGGGGCACTAGGGGAAACAGAAAGCAAAAATGGACACAGTCAATGGGGGCACGAGGGAAACAGAAGGCAAAGAGGTCACAATCAATGGGGGCACGAGGGAAACAGAAAGCAAAAATGGACACAAGCAATGGGGGCACGAGGGGAGACAGAAGGCAAAAGGACACAAGCAATGGGGGCACGAGGGGAGACAGAAGGCAAAAGGACACAAGCAATGGGGGCACGAGGGAAACAGAAGCAAAACGGGCACACAAAATGGGGGCACGAGGGGACAGAGGCAAAACGGGCACCAAGGCAACAGCAGAGGGGCGAGCTTACCAGCAGCAGCAGCGGGCAGGACAACACAGGCGGAGCTGTGTGGCGGGGAGCGACCTACCTGGCAAGGTCAAGGGTCGCTCTCCTCACCGCGCAGCGGCCGCCATATATGGGGAGCTGGGAGGGAGGAGCAGCTGGGAGGCGGGAGGCAGGGGCAGTGAATGGGCAGTCAGGGGGGCGGGGACGCAGCGGCGGGGGTACAGAAGGCAAAGTTGGGCACAGCAGAATGTGGGCACGAGGGGAAACAGAAAGCAAAAATGGACACAGTCAATGGGGGGCACGAGGGGAAACAGAAAGCAAAAATTGACACAGTCAATGGGGGCACGAGGGGAAACAGAAGGCAAAGAGGACACAATCAATGGGGGCACGAGGGAAACAGAAAGCAAAAATGGACACAAGCAATGGGGGCACGAGGGGAGACAGAAGGCAAAAGGACACAAGCAATGGGGGCACGAGGGAGACAGAAGGCAAAAGGACACAAGCAATGGGGGCACGAGGGGAAACAGAAGCAAAACGGGCACACAAAATGGGGGCACGAGGGGGACAGAGGCAAAACGGGCACCAAGGCAACAGCAGAGGGCGAGCTTACCAGCAGCAGCAGCGGGCAGGACAACACAGGCGGAGCTGTGTTGCGGGGAGCGACCTACCTGGCAAGGTCAAGGGTCGCTCTCCTCACCGCGCAGCGGCCGCCATATATGGGGAGCTGGGAGGGAGGAGCAGCTGGGAGGCGGGAGGCAGGGGCAGCGAATGGGCAGTCAGGGGGGCGGGGACGCAGCGGCGGGGGTACAGAAGGCAAAGTTGGGCACAGCAGAATGGGGGCACGAGGGGAAACAGAAAGCAAAAATGGACACAGTCAATGGGGGCACTAGGGGAAACAGAAAGCAAAAATGGACACAGTCAATGGGGGCACGAGGGGAAACAGAAGGCAAAGAGGTCACAATCAATGGGGGCACGAGGGAAACAGAAAGCAAAAATGGACACAAGCAATGGGGGCACGAGGGAGACAGAAGGCAAAAGGACACAAGCAATGGGGGCACGAGGGGAGACAGAAGGCAAAACGACACAAGCAATGGGGGCACGAGGGAAACAGAAGCAAAACGGGCACACAAAATGGGGGCACGAGGGGGACAGAGGCAAAACGGGCACCAAGGCAACAGCAGAGGGGTGAGCTTACCAGCAGCAGCAGCGGGCAGGACAACACAGGCGGAGCTGTGTGGCGGGGGAGCGACCTACCTGGCAAGGTCAAGGGTCGCTCTCCTCACCGCGCAGCGGCCGCCATATATGGGGAGCTGGGAGGGAGGAGCAGCTGGGAGGCGGGAGGCAGGGGCAGCGAATGGGCAGTCAGGGGGGCGGGGACGCAGCGGCGGGGGTACAGAAGGCAAAGTTGGGGACAGCAGAATGTGGGCACGAGGGGAAACAGAAAGCAAAAATGGACACAGTCAATGGGGGCACGAGGGGAAACAGAAAGCAAAAATTGACACAGTCAATGGGGGCACGAGGGAAACAGAAGGCAAAGAGTACACAATCAATGGGGGCACGAGGGGAAACAGAAAGCAAAAATGGACACAAGCAATGGGGGCACGAGGGGAGACAGAAGGCAAAAGGACACAAGCAATGGGGGCACGAGGGGAGACAGAAGGCAAAGGACACAAGCAATGGGGGCACAAGGGAAACAGAAGCAAAACGGGCACACAAAATGGGGGCACGAGGGGGACAGAGGCAAAACGGGCACCAAGGCAACAGCAGAGGGCGAGCTTACCAGCAGCAGCAGCGGGCAGGACAACACAGGCGGAGCTGTGTGGCGGGGAGCGACCTACCTGGCAAGGTCAAGGGTCGCTCTCCTCACCGCGCAGCGGCCGCCATATATGGGGAGCTGGGAGGGAGGAGCAGCAGGGAGGCGGGAGGCAGGGGCAGTGAATGGGCAGTCAGGGGGGCGGGGCCCCAGGGGAAGCAGTGGCGGGGGTACAGAAGGCAAAGTTGGGCACAGCAGAATGGGGGCACGAGGGGAAACAGAAAGCAAAAATGGACACAGTCAATGGGGGCACGAGGGGAAACAGAAAGCAAAAATGGACACAGTCAATGGGGGCACGAGGGGAAACAGAAGGCAAAGAGGAAACAATCAATGGGGGCACGAGGGGAAACAGAAAGCAAAAATGGACACAAGCAATGGGGGCACGAGGGGAGACAGAAGGCAAAAGGACACAAGCAATGGGGGCACGAGGGGAGACAGAAGGCAAAAGGACACAAGCAATGGGGGCACGAGGGGAAACAGAAGAAAAACGGGCACACAAAATGGGGGCACGAGGGGGACAGAGGCAAAACGGGCACCAAGGCAACAGTAGAGGGGCAAGCTTACCAGCAGCAGCAGCGGGCAGGACAACACAGGCGGAGCTGTGTGGCGGGGGAGCGACCTACCTGGCAAGGTCAAGGGTCGCTCTCCTCACCGCGCAGCGGGCGCCATATATGGGGAGCTGGGAGGGAGGAGCAGCTGGGAGGCAGGGGCAGTGAATGGGCAGTCAGGGGGGCGGGGCCGCAGGGGACGCAGCGGCGGGGGTACAGAAGGCAAAGTTGGGCACAGCAGAATGGGGGCACGAGGGGAAACAGAAAGCAAAAATGGACACAGTCAATGGGGGCACGAGGGGAAACAGAAAGCAAAAATGGACACAGTCAATGGGGGCACGAGGGGAAACAGAAGGCAAAGAGGACACAATCAATGGGGGCACGAGGGGAAACAGAAAGCAAAAATGGACACAAGCAATGGGGGCATGAGGGGAGACAGAAGGCAAAAGGACACAAGCAATGGGGGCACGAGGGAGACAGAAGGCAAAAGGACACAAGCAATGGGGGCACGAGGGAAACAGAAGCAAAACGGGCACACAAAATGGGGGCACGAGGGGGACAGAGGCAAAACGGGCACCAAGGCAACAGCAGAGGGCGAGCTTACCAGCAGCAGCGGGCAGGACAACACAGGCGGAGCTGTGTGGCGGGGGAGCGACCTACCTGGCAAGGTCAAGGGTCGCTCTCCTCACCGCGCAGCGGCCGCCATATATGGGGAGCTGGAAGGGAGGAGCAGCTGGGAGGCGGGAGGCAGGGGCAGCGAATGGGCAGTCAGAGGGGCGGGCCGCAGGGGACGCAGCGGCGGGGGTACAGAAGGCAAAGTTGGGCACAGCAGAATGGGGGCACGAGGGGAAACAGAAAGCAAAAATGGACACAGTCAATGGGGGCACCAGGGGAAACAGAAAGCAAAAATGGACACAGTCAATGGGGGCACGAGGGGAAACAGAAGGCAAAGAGGACACAATCAATGGGGGCACGAGGGGAAACAGAAAGCAAAAATGGACACAAGCAATGGGGGCACGAGGGGAGACAGAAAGCAAAAGGACACAAGCAATGGGGGCACGAGGGGAGACAGAAGGCAAAAGGACACAAGCAATGGGGGCACGAGGGAAACAGAAGAAAAACGGGCACACAAAATGGGGGCACGAGGGGGACAGAGGCAAAATGGGCACCAAGGCAACAGCAGAGGGCGAGCTTACCAGCAGCAGCAGCGGGCAGGACAACACAGGCGGAGCTGTGCTGCGGGGAGCGACCTACCTGGCAAGGTCAAGGGTCGCTCTCCTCACCGCGCAGCGGCCGCCATATATGGGGAGCTGGGAGGAGGAGCAGCTGGGAGGCGGGAGGCAGGGGCAGCGAATGGGCAGTCAGGGGGCGGGGACGCAGCGGCGGGGTACAGAAGGCAAAGTTGGGCACAGCAGAATGGGGGCACGAGGGGAAACAGAAAGCAAAAATGGACACAGTCAATGGGGGCACTAGGGGAAACAGAAAGCAAAAATGGACACAGTCAATGGGGGCACGAGGGGAAACAGAAGGCAAAGAGGACACAATCAATGGGGGCACGAGGGGAAACAGAAAGCAAAAATGGACCCAAGCAATGGGGGCACGAGGGGAGACAGAAGGCAAAAGGACACAAGCAATGGGGGCACGAGGGGAGACAGAAGGCAAAAGGACACACGCAATGGGGGCACGAGGGGAAACAGAAGCAAAATGGGCACACAAAATGGGGGCACGAGGGGACAGAGGCAAAACGGGCACCAAGGCAACAGCAGAGGGCGAGGTTACCAGCAGCAGCAGCGGGCAGGACAACACAGGCGGAGCTGTGTGGCGGGGAGCGACCTACCTGGCAAGGTCAAGGGTCGCTCTCCTCACCGCGCAGCGGCCGCCATATATGGGGAGCTGGGAGGGAGGAGCAGCTGGGAGGCGGGAGGCAGGGGCAGTGAATGAGCAGTCAGGGGGGCGGGGCCGCAGGAGAAGCAGCGGCGGGGGTACAGAAGGCAAAGTTGGGCACAGCAGAATGGGGGCACGAGGGGAAACAGAAAGCAAAAATGGACACAGTCAATGGGGGCACGAGGGGAAACAGAAAGCAAAAATGGGCACAGTCAATGGGGGCACGAGGAGAAACAGAAGGCAAAGAGGACACAATCAATGGGGGCACGAGGGGAAACAGAAAGCAAAAATGGACACAAGCAATGGGGGCACGAGGGGAGACAGAAAGCAAAAGGACACAAGCAATGGGGGCACGAGGGGAGACAGAAGGCAAAAGGACACAAGCAATGGGGGCACGAGGGGAAACAGAAGAAAAACGGGCACACAAAATGGGGGCACGAGGGGGACAGAGGCAAAATGGGCACCAAGGCAACAGCAGAGGGGCGAGCTTACCAGCAGCAGCAGCGGGCAGGACAACACAGGCGGAGCTGTGTGGCGGGGGAGCGACCTACCTGGCAAGGTCAAGGGTCGCTCTCCTCACCGCGCAGCGGCTGCCATATATGGGGAGCTGGGAGGGAGGAGCAGCTGGGAGGCGGGAGGCAGGGGCAGTAAATGGGCAGTCAGGGGGGCGGGGCCGCAGGGGACGCAGCAGCGGGGGTACAGAAGGCAAAGTTGGGCACAGCAGAATGGGGGCACGAGGGGAAACAGAAAGCAAAAATGGACACAGTCAATGGGGGCACGAGGGGAAACAGAAAGCAAAAATGGACACAGTCAATGGGGGCACGAGGGAAACAGAAGGCAAAGAGGACACAATCAATGGGGGCACGAGGGGAAACAGAAAGCAAAAATGGACACAAGCAATGGGAGTACGAGGGAGACAGAAGGCAAAAGGACACAAGCAATGGGGGCACGAGGGGAGACAGAAGGCAAAGGACACAAGCAATGGGGGCACGAGGGGAAACGGAAGCAAAACGGGCACACAAAATGGGGGCACGAGGGGGACAGAGGCAAAACGGGCACCAAGGCAACAGCAGAGGGGCGAGCTTACCAGCAGCAGCGGGCAGGACAACACAGGCGGAGCTGTGTGGCGGGGGAGCGACCTACCTGGCAAGGTCAAGGGTCGCTCTCCTCACCGCGCAGCGGCCGCCATATATGGGGAACTGGAAGGGAGGAGCAGCTGGGAGGTGGGAGGCAGGGGCAGCGAATGGGCAGTCAGGGGGGCGGGGCCGCAGGGGACGCAGCGGCGGGGGTACAGAAGGCAAAGTTGGGCACAGCAGAATGGGGGCACGAGGGGAAACAGAAAGCAAAAATGGACACAGTCAATGGGGGCACGAGGGGAAACAGAAAGCAAAAATGGACACAGTCAATGGGGGCACGAGGGGAAACAGAAGGCAAAGAGGACACAATCAATGGGGGCACGAGGGGAAACAGAAAGCAAAAATGGACACAAGCAATGGGGGCACGAGGGAGACAGAAGGCAAAAGGACACAAGCAATGGGGGCACGAGGGGAGACAGAAGGCAAAAGGACACAAGCAATGGGGGCAAGAGGGGAAACAGAAGCAAAACGGGCACACAAAATGGGGGCACGAGGGGGACAGAGGCAAAACGGGCACCAAGGCAACAGCAGAGGGCGAGCTTACCAGCAGCAGCAGCGGGCAGGACAACACAGGCGGAGCTGTGTGGCGGGGAGCGACCTACCTGGCAAGGTCAAGGGTCGCTCTCCTCACCGCGCAGCGGCCGCCATATATGGGGAGCTGGGAGGGAGGAGCAGCTGGGAGGCGGGAGGCAGGGGCAGCGAATGGGCAGTCAGGGGGCGGGGACGCAGCGGCGGGGTACAGAAGGCAAAGTTGGGCACAGCAGAATGGGGGCACGAGGGGAAACAGAAAGCAAAAATGGACACAGTCAATGGGGGCACGAGGGGAAACAGAAAGCAAAAATGGACACAGTCAATGGGGGCACGAGGGAAACAGAAGGCAAAGAGGACACAATCAATGGGGGCACGAGGGGAAACAGAAAGCAAAAATAGACACAAGCAATGGGGGCACGAGGGGAGACAGAAGGCAAAGGACACAAGCAATGGGGGCACGAGGGGAGACAGAAGGCAAAAGGACACAAGCAATGGGGGCACGAGGGAAACAGAAGCAAAACGGGCACACAAAATGGGGGCACGAGGGGACAGAGGCAAAACGGGCACCAAGGCAACAGCAGAGGGGCGAGCTTACCAGCAGCAGCAGCGGGCAGGACAACACAGGCGGAGCTGTGTGGCGGGGGAGCGACCTACCTGGCAAGGTCAAGGGTCGCTCTCCTCACCGCGCAGCGGCCGCCATATATGGGGAGCTGGGAGGGAGGAGCAGCTGGGAGGCGGGAGGCAGGGGCAGTGAATGGGCAGTCAGGGGGGCGGGGCCGCAGGGGAAGCAGCGGCGGGGGTACAGAAGGCAAAGTTGGGCACAGCAGAATGGGGGCACGAGGGGAAACAGAAAGCAAAAATGGACACAGTCAATGGGGGCACGAGGGGAAACAGAAAGCAAAAATGGACACAGTCAATGGTGGCACGAGGGGAAACAGAAGGCAAAGAGGACACAATCAATGGGGGCACGAGGGAAACAGAAAGCAAAAATGGACACAAGCAATGGGGGCATGAGGGGAGACAGAAGGCAAAGGACACAAGCAATGGGGGCACAAGGGAAACAGAAGAAAAACGGGCACACAAAATGGGGGCACGAGGGGGACAGAGGCAAAACGGGCACCAAGGCAACAGCAGAGGGCGAGCTTACCAGCAGCAGCAGCGGGCAGGACAACACAGGCGGAGCTGTGTGGCGGGGGAGCGACCTACCTGGCAAGGTCAAGGGTCGCTCTCCTCACCGCGCAGCGGCCGCCATATGGGGAGCTGGGAGGGAGGAGCAGCTGGGAGGCGGGAGGCAGGGGCAGTGAATGGGCAGTCAGGGGGGCGGGGCCGCAGGGGACGCAGCGGCGGGGGTACAGAAGGCAAAGTTGGGCACAGCAGAATGGGGGCACGAGGGGAAACAGAAAGCAAAAATGGACACAGTCAATGGGGGCACGAGGGGAAACAGAAAGCAAAAATGGACACAGTCAATGGGGGCACAAGGGGAAACAGAAGGCAAAGAGGACACAATCAATGGGGGCACGAGGGAAACAGAAAGCAAAAATGGACACAAGCAATGGGGGCCCGAGGGAGACAGAAGGCAAAAGGACACAAGCAATGGGGGCACGAGGGGAGACAGAAGGCAAAAGGACACAAGCAATGGGGGCACGAGGGAAACAGAAGCAAAACGGGCACACAAAATGGGGGCACGAGGGGGACAGAGGCAAAACGGGCACCAAGGCAACAGCAGAGGGCGAGCTTACCAGCAGCAGCGGGCAGGACAACACAGGCGGAGCTGTGTGGCGGGGGAGCGACCTACCTGGCAAGGTCAAGGGTCGCTCTCCTCACCGCGCAGCGGCCACCATATATGGGGAGCTGGAAGGGAGGAGCAGCTGGGAGGCGGGAGGCAGGGGCAGCGAATGGGCAGTCAGGGGGGCGGGGCCGCAGGGGACGCAGCGGCGGGGGTACAGAAGGCAAAGTTGGGCACAGCAGAATGGGGGCACGAGGGAAACAGAAAGCAAAAATGGACACAGTCAATGGGGGCACGAGGGGAAACAGAAGGCAAAGAGGACACAATCAATGGGGGCACGAGGGAAACAGAAAGCAAAAATGGACACAAGCAATGGGGGCACGAGGGAGACAGAAGGCAAAAGGACACAAGCAATGGGGGCACGAGGGGAGACAGAAGGCAAAAGGACACAAGCAATGGGGGCACGAGGGGAAACAGAAGCAAAACGGGCACACAAAATGGGGGCACGAGGGGGACAGAGGCAAAACGGGCACCAAGGCAACAGCAGAGGGGCGAGCTTACCAGCAGCAGCAGCGTGCAGGACAACACAGGCGGAGCTGTGTGGCGGGAGAGCGACCTACCTATCTGCTCCATCCTGTTATCTGTCTGTGTTTGCTTGTTCCCCCTATCATTGCTGTGCCCCCACCCTTGCTTATTTACCTTTCACCACTGTTTCCAACTGCATCTCGGCCACATCCTTACTATGTTTATTTTAAACAATTTAAATTTGGCTGAGTTTATGTGTTTAAGGCGTGACTGTGAGGGGACCATGCATGTGTTTGTTTATTCTTAGCTCACACTCACATGTAATCACATTAAGGGAACTGCTTTCCTGTTATACACACACTCTGTTGCACTCCATTTCCTTTGAGATAAGAAAATGTGCTTCCAACGCTCTCTTCACTTGCAATGTTATGAGGAAATTTGACGGGTTCCTCATCTTCAAATGCCACTGATCTGCAGATATCGAGACCCTGCATTGCTGTGTGTTTTGTTATGTGCAGAGCTGGGGCCTTTGAAGCTGGGGAACCCCATTCAAGTCCCAGCAGTGGTACAACTTCCTACGATCGTGGTGCAAATTAACTAACATGCCATCACCTGCACTCCTAGGTGCTGGAGTGCATCTGTATAGTAAGCGTTTTGTGGTTTACAATACAGCGCACAGTACATCAGCAAAACCCTCCATGGTTTCCATGGCCTTGCAAGGTCTTGTGACCTTTTTGTTTCAGCTGCTCTTCACTCATTCATTCTCACCCCCCTCCATACCCCTGAGAGAGTTACAAAAACAGGAACACATCGGATTGTGCTCGCTGGTTACTAATAAAACAGGCTACGGAAAGGGCTTGTTTCAATTCACTGGATGGTCATTGTAAAGTGCCACATGCCACCAACTGCACTCCTGGGTGCTGGAGTGCATCTGTATAGTAAGTGGTTTGTAGTTTAGAATACAGCGCACAGTACATAAGCAAGCCTATGGTTTGTTATGTTGCAGGATTACAGATTAAAAGTAAATGATCAGTAAATGGCTTATTGCAAGATAAAATAAACAAAGGTATGTTCAACAGATGGCACCTTGCCTTTGAGATGTAGGTTTGGTAAAAGTTGATGCTAGCACCCAAGTAAATTCACATTACTCAGATTTTGAAACTGCAATCAACCAGGGGTACCAAAGAGGCATTTTGCACATAAACGGTCTCTCTGCCCTGTGTGAACCATCATAAGAGTGGTAAAAAAATAATACAAAACTATTACATAACACTTTAAGGCTGACATATGTAAGTAGTGCAAGAATATGTTACTGTCACACAAATTAACAGGATTAATTTTATCAACCTCAGAACATCCAAAGGCCGTGACCCTGTGATAACAGTACAGTGGCCTAATGAGCTGGCTTACCACTTTCTTGCAATGGCCTTGACATCTAGGTGGTCGTTGTAAATCCAATTCACTGACTGGAAGGGAGGTATGGTCAGACTATACCATGTTTATGTCAAACCAGATAGACACAACAGGGACCCACAAAACACCATGTAGTAGGGAGAGGGGATAGATTTAATAAAGGATTCCTGAATTTGAATCTATGCATGCAATGATCTCTGCATTTTGATGATTGTTGGCCATGATACTTCTAGCCAGTCGGATAGGTCAGTGGTTTGAGTGCCTGCAGCAGGCATGTGTGTATAACATGCAAGTCATAAGTATGAATTGCGCTAAGGCAGACAGTACCTTCAGTCTGCCTTGAGAGGTGAACAAAATAAGTATCATGATTTTAGGATCAAATCTTTTTATTGACAAGCAATTAAGCAATTCACATACAGAGCAAGCCGCCTACAACCCACCACGGGTCGGCCACGAAGATCTGATGCATACCCAAAAGCGAAGTTTAACACATCCAGTAACAATCACAAGAAAAGTATGGTAATACACAGCATGTCGCCTACAACCCAAAATGGGGAAACAGAAGATAGAAGTCATTCAGATTCAATAAAGGTGCAAGAATTGTCAGAGACAGCTGGCCATAACAATGAACGAGTTTCTGAAAATTGGTACCTCCTAGACCATAGCTTATGTTTGTTTTGAACGAGAAGGAGCTACAAAATTCTCCTTCCTTTGGTTCAACTAATGAACAGTCCTTACTGGGGTTTGATCTTCGGTAAAACTAGTGTTTCCCGTGTCATGCTAAACTAACAGTTGAAAATAAGAAAAATTTAAAATGAGTTGGAAAAAAAAGCAATTTTTGCTAACCTTTTCACCTGTAACTTCTTCTAAGTATGACAGATTTTTTAAAGCAATATACCGTTACATCCGCTGCACCCTTCTGGTTGTGAGGATATATAGGACTTGTAGGTTCACCAAGAACCCGAGGAAGCCAGAGCCAATAACTGAGCAGCATCTTCCAATGGTTTTTCATTGTGTACCGGGCATATAGCAATTCATTCGGTAAAATTTAAAGAGGGAAAAATAGGTATCAAAGACACCTATGTATTTCCGAAATGGGAACAAAATATAGAGTTTAGAAACAGTAGCTATTTGCACATCTCCGAAATTGTGGTACCCATACTAGCATCTAAATTATAGGACATTTTTTAAAGTGACTTCTTTTTACACATTGTCTTACATTTGGAAGGCAAAATGCATAGAAAGTCAATAGGAAATAACAGTTGCTCTACAATTCTGTGTTCCCCTAAGTCTCCCGATAAAAATGGTACCTCACTTGTGTGTGTAGGCCTAGTGCCCGCGACAGGAAACGTCCCAAAAACACAACATGGACACACCACATTTTTACAGTGAAAACAGACCCTTTTTTTGCAAAGTGCCTAGCTGTGGATTTTGAACCCTAGCTCAGCCGGTACCTAGGGAAACCTAGCAAAACTATACATTTTTGAAAACTAGACATCCAGAGAAATCCAGGATGGGGTGACTTGAGTGGCTCTCACCAGGTTCTGTTACCTAGAATCCCGTGCAAACCTCAAACTTTGTAAAAGAAAAACACATTTTCCTCACATTTCTGTGATGGAAAGTTCTGGAATCGGCATGGATCCACAAAATTCCACCCACTCAACATTCCCCAAAGTCTTCCGATAAAAATGGTACCTCACTTGTGTGGGTAGGCCTAGTGCCCATGACAGGAAACGGGCCAAAACGCAATGTGGACACACCACATTTTTACATTGAAAACTGACCCTTTTTTTCAAAGTGCCTAGCTGTGGATTTTGAACCCTAGCTCTGCCGGCACCTAGGGAAACCTTGTAAACCTATACATTTTTTAAAACTAGACACCCAGGGCAATCCAGGAAGGGGTGACTTGTGTGGCTCTCACTAGGTTCTGATACCCGAAATCCCTTGCAAACCTCAAACTTTGTCAAAAAACACATTTTCCTCTCATTTCTGTGATGGAAAGTTCTGGAATCTGTGTGGATCCACAAAATTCCACCCACCTTGCATTCCCCAAAGTCTCCCGATAAAAACAGTACCTCACCTGTGTCGGTAGGCCTAGTGCCCGCGACAGCAAACGGCCCAAAACACAACGTGGACACACCACATTTTTACAGTGAAAACTGACCCTTTTTTCCAGGATGGGGTGACTTGAGTGGCTCTCACCAGGTTCTGTTACCTAGAATCCCTTGCAAACCTCAAACTTTGTAAAAAGAAAAACACATTTTCCTCACATTTCTGTGATGGAAAGTTCTGGAATCAGCGGGGATCCACAAAATTCCACCCACTCAACATTCCCCAAAGTCTTCCGATAAAAATGGTACCTCACTTGTGTGGGTAGGCCTAGTGCCCATGACAGGAAACGGGCCAAAATGCAATGTGGACACACCACATTTTTACAGTGAAAACTGACCCTTTTTTTCAAAGTGCCTAGCTGTGGATTTTGAACCCTAGCTCTGCCGGCACCAAGGAAAACCTAGCAGACCTATACACTTTTGAAAAGTAGACACCCAGGGGAATCCAGGAGGGGGTGACTTGTGTGGCTCTCACCAGGTTCTGTTACCCAGAATCCCTTTCAAACCTCAAACTTTGTTGAAAAAAAAAAAAAACATTTTCCTCACATTTCTGTGATGGAACGTTCTGGAATCTGTGTGGATCCACAAAATTCCACCCATCCAGCATTCACCAAAGTCTCCCAATAAAAATAGTACCTCACTTGTGTGGGTGGGCCAAGTGCCCCCGGCAGGGAAGGGCCCAAAACGTATTGTGGAGACATCTAAATTACCTATCACAAAATGACCTGGTCTTGCAAGGGGGGTCACCTGGGTTTTTGGCCCAGGGCACGGCGGCCAGCTAGGGAAACCTACCAAACCCACACATTTCTGAAACCTAGACACCCGGGGGAGTCCAGGGAAGTATGGCTTGTGTGGACCCCCCAATGTTTTCCAACCCAGAATCCCCTTCAAACCTCAAATTTAGCCGAAAAAATCACTTTGTTCTCAAATTTCTGTGTGGGAAAGTTGTGGGATCAGAGGGCTGACACAAATTTCCTACCACCCAGCATTCCCCCAGGTCTCCCGATAAAAATGGTACCTCATTTTTGTGGGTGGCCCAAGTACCCGCGACAGGCAAGGGCCCAAAACATTTTGAGGAGACACCAAAAATTACGTATCATAAAACGACCTGGTTTTGCAAGGGGGGCACCTAAGTTTTTGGCCCCGGGCTCGGTGGCCATCTAGGGAAACCTACCAAACCCACACATTTCTGAAAACGAGACACCCGGGGGAGGCAAGGGAGGTATGGCCTGCGTGGATCCCCCAATGTTTTCCTACCCAGGATCCCCTGCAAACCTCAAATTTAGCTGAAAAAATCACTTTGTTCTCAAATTTCTGTGTGGGAAAGTTGTGGGATCAGAGGGCTGACACAAATTTTGTACCACCCAGCGTTCCCCCAGGTCTCCCGATAAAAATGGTACCTCACTTGTGTGGGTGGCCCAAGTACTCGCGACAGGCAAGGGCCCAAAATGTTTTGAGGAGACACCAAAAATGACCTATCATAAAACGACCTGGTTTTGCAAGGGGGGTCACCTGGGTTTTTGGCCCTGGGCTCAGGGGCCATCTAGGGAAACCTACCTAACCCACCCATTTCTGAAAACTAGACACCCGGGGGAGTCCAGGGAAGTATGGCTTGTGTGGATCCTCCAAAGTTTTCCTACCCAGAATCCCCTGCAAACCTCAAATTTAGCTGAAAAAATCACTTTTTTCTCAAATTTCTGTGTGGGAAAGTTGTGGGATCAGAGGGCTGACACAAATTTCCTACCACCCAGCATTCCCCCAGGTCTCCCGATAAAAATGGTACCTCACTTGTGTGGGTGGCCCAAGTACCCGCGAAAGGCAAGGGCCCAAAAGTTTTTGAGGAGACACCAAAAATTACCTATCATAAAACGACCTGGGGGCACCTGGGTTTTTGGCCCCAGGCTCGGTGGCCATCTAGGGAAACCTACCAAACCCACACATTTCTGAAAACGAGACACCCGGGGGAGGCCAGGGAGGTATGGCTTGCGTGGATCCCCCAACGTTTTCCTACCCAGGATCGCCTGCAAAACCTCAAATTTAGCTGAAAAAACACATTTTCCACATATTTTTTTGTGAGATCACCGAGTCCGCACAAATGTCCTACCACACAGCGCTCCCCTCACTCTCCCGAGTAAAGTGATACCTCACTTGTGTGGGTGTCCAATGCAGAATTGGCTAAAAACGTATTTCTTTTTAAATGTAGTGCTTAGAATTCACTGTGCTATACCCTTAATCCCTAAGTTTTTGGCTCTTATCAGGCTCAGGCCCTTGCCCCACCCACTCAAGGAAGGTATCATTTTACTCGGGAGACTGAGGGGAACGCTGTTGTTGTGTAGTTCCTATAAACCCATATAGGATCTGCGCGTTTAGACAACATAGACTGTGGGATTGGTGTCCAGACTGATTCCAGACACCCCCACCGGGTATGTTCTCCTGGATACCAGCTAGCCACTGTACACTCCACTGTGCCACTGTAAACTCCTCTTACCAAGGAGAGAATAGTTCTTGGCAACTATCAAACATGACAACTCTGTCCCATCAGGGATCGTGGAAACAGTACAGTACCTTTCTCTCTGTATGGTGGGGCCGTTTTTCAATAAGCATTTATTGAACCAGCTTCATTCTAGTGTTTAATAGGTGTGCTGAGACAACCATAAAACAGAAACAGATATAAATGATTATAAGCACCAACAAAGTAAAAGGATGGTAGATTCCTACCATAGTGCTAAAACAATGAATACAGGCAGGTATATAAATATATGACAGTAATAATGCGTACTCCTACGATGCAACCCTAACTAGATGTACCTAAGTGTATCTAGCATGTATGTAGGTGTAGAGCCAAGAATCCCCCTAGGCTGAAGCCAACCCCATTACCTGAAGTGAGAGACTGTGGGACCCCGTCTTGGTCTTGAGAAGGTCACCCTGCGATGTATGTCAGACCTCTGCGAGCTGGAGTATCTGCATGCAGGAACCTCAGCATCTTGCGTCAGTGTGTCAGCATGGAAGTCCTTTTTCTCCTCTCTCTGCCTCAGCAAAGATATGGTGTTTATATATCCAAAGTGGTACCCTCAGGGGATCTACCTTGCTGTTTCATGTCGGACTAGGATGACGGAAGGAATGACCCTTATAGTTATTATGCAGGAGATGGTAGTCCTGCTGAGATTCCAAGAATCCTCATGCATAATGAATGAGGCTAGTTTTCGGACAAAACCCCACGTCATTTAAGCAGTACCATAACTAGGTAAAAGGTCAGTACCAAGAACCGTTATGTACTGTAATGGCAGGGGAAATATAGGTGAAAGGTTTGGTTACTACCTGAGCCTATATCGGGGTCCCTGTATGAAACATAACACCCACTCCTCATCCGACTGGACGACATACTAAAAGACTAAATGAACTTCTAAAAATACGCAGACAACTATAAAGTCCATAAGTAAAAGAATGCGTCAAAATGCTAAAATTCTAGCATAAGCATTAGAAGTCTATAAAAATATGTTCGTATATATGGTCTGAACAAAGCCATGCTGTTCAGCAACAGAAGCAAAAAGTGTTTTTGTTTTAAAATTCCATTTTTGGTTGTTTTGAAAAAGGGCCAAATTTTTTCCAGCACACAACGAGCCAAATGTTTGTGTGTCCTGTGTGGGAGACGCAACATCACTGTTGCTTGAAATCGCAGACGACGGTCCCTGCAACACCTCACAGATCAGGTCAATCGAGCACAGATGATCTTCTGTATTGCCCACAGCCGATGCTGGGGAAGCCTGTATGACATCTAAGGCCTGAGTGCTTGTAGAGGAGCCGGTTTCAGGAGCTGAAGCTTCCCGTGGTGGCTCTAAGAACGCAGACATCAACATGGGAATATGATGAGGACACAGCAGTACATCACATCCGGTGGCGCAACCGATGGAAGTGTGAGACAGAGTTCCAACACGCATTCTTCTCCGCAGAACAGGCATCGGAGGACAGGCAAAACACAGTCAATCCAGACTGGTCGAAACGATAGGAACCAAGACTAACCATCCCTTGCAATTGGGGTCAGATAAATTGTATGAAATGGTATGTATGCTGTCATCTACTGTATCCCCACCATGTGTCGTAAAGTTTTGCCACCCCTCAAAGTGTGATGGTGAGGGAATCTGAGGTGTGTTCAAATCTTTGTTCTTGGCTAGTCCAAGACAGGAAGTCTGTTGCACAGTGTAGTTCAGAAATATTATCTGCTGTGGAATGAGGCATGCTCGAACTAGTGCTTCTGTTCCCTGAACTTGCCATTCCTTTGAACCCCAGACTAATTTTATGTCTATAGTGTCCTTCCATAAGTCGAAACCTTGCTCAGACAGTTGGGAAATAAAGGATGCACAGTAAATCTGTTTTGTGTTTGTTAGCATATTTTTCTGAGCAGTTGTAGGTGCAACCTTATAGTAATATGAGGTCGGGTCAGAAGTGTTGAACCCTGAAAAATAAGAAAACGTCTGTGCAAACGTTCGTGAACTACCTTTCGGTGGTGTTGGGCAATGTTCCCATTGGTGGCATGTCAAAACATTACGTGGGATACTGGATTTATGTAAAAAGTGATGACCATAATTTTGGTAGCAGTACATTGTGTCATAATCAGTTGTGTCCTCTAACATTTTAATGCTTGAGATTGCAGCGGATTGTTCTAAATCAGACAACTTATTATTTACAGTTTCAAAATCCCAATCGTCAGAAAATGTACTGGAGGTAATGATATCATTTAAAGAAATTTTAAATACATGAGGTATTTTCAAAAGTTCAGTGGGACCAAATACATCATATGAAACTGTGTCCCAAACTATACCAACAGGAATTGGAACAGCTGTAATGTTCACGAAGGACAGATCTCTTTGTTCACGATGAGATGACGTATGAGGTTTCAGGACCAAGTTCACATTTGATACTGCAGAGCGTTCTGGGAGATAGTTTCCATTCATGAGTATGCAAAAGACAGTCACTAGGCCAATCCAGAACAGAAAAAACAGTATTCCAGTTGTTATCCAGAGCTGTAGCCATGGTGAGACTAGGTAAGTCTTTTTCATAAAAATGTAGAAGTCATGAAGTTGTTGTTTACGGGAAACTGGAGCTGGCGTTGTTTCATGTTCACTGGGATCAAGAGAGAAGGTATCAAAATCGATGAAGTAGCCAGATGCAGTTCGATCTATTTTTGGTAGCTAAGCAGCTTTTGTTGAACTGGCAGACGTCTCTTGTAGAGGCATATTTATGTAGATATTGGTGGTAGGCCGAATTGATATTTGTCTTTCATTTGTGTCTTGATGTTCCGTTTCAACAGGAACGAATTCCATTTCATTGTTGGAAAGTCCATTACTTTGTATTGGTGACTCTTCAAATGTTATAAGTCTTTCTGTCTGAACTTCCTGTATGGTAGCGAGAGGAGAGCGTCGGCTACCCAGGAGCCCACGAGGCCTACTATTCAATATCGCCACATAGTGTGGTTTGATCAGATCGATGGAGACAAATCTCTTTTCTTTTTTGCCGGCAAGAGGTGGAAGACGTACTGTTCTTGTTCCTTCGACAGCCATGACAGGTACAGGCTTTCTGTATGATGGCCCAAATTCTTTCTTGTCCACAATTTTTTCTCTGACCAGATCCCCGACTTTTGGGATCCAGGCAGGTCTTGCCGTGACTGATTTGACTTCCCCAGTGGCGGTGCGTTTTACTTGCACATTGCTTTGTAGTGCCCGGAATTCATTGAGATTCTGTAAAACAGCCAAACGTTTATTGAGGTCAAAAGGTTTTTCATCCGCCACTGTGCTTTCATAGTCGAGATCAGGTACCCACATTCTTGTCCCAAATAGGACTTCGTAAGGAGTGACACCTCCTAGGGAACTTCGTGGCATATTGTTGAGCGCCCTCTGGACCCCATATAAGTGATTGCTCCAACTACCACCCAAACCTAATACTCTTGCTGTTAAAGATTGCTTTAAGTCTCGGTTTTTCCTCTCCACGACCAAATTTCCCTTGGGATGGTACGGAAAGGAGTACCGCAGTGCAACACCCAAACTCCCCATAGCTTCCTTGTAAGCCCTAGAGCTAAACGCGGGGCCACGGTTAGAATGTAATGTGCCAACAGCGTATGTCCCTATGAAGACTCGCAAATCTTTTATAACAGTTTGAGCGTCAGCCAAGCGCTGAGGCCAAACCCACAGGAATCTCGAGCATGAATCCACTGCCACCAAGATATACTTGTAAGCCCCATCTGATTGTAGGGGGCCGCAGTGGTCCAAATAGACACAAGCGAGTGGTCTGTCTGATATTAGTAATGGTGTCTGTGCTGGACGTGCCACGGTGGAACCCTTCATCTGCTGAAAGATGTTGCACTTTAAGACAAAATTCTTCGTCTGTTTAGTTATTCCTGGCCACAAATAGCGTTGTTTCAGTAAAGAAACCGTTGCGGCAATCCCTGCGTGTGCAGAACCTAGACCCTCGTGTGCTGCTAGTTTTAAGACTAATCTGCGATCCATGTTTGGTATTACTCTATCCCCCACTCCTGGAATTTGAGCATACGGAATGTTATTTGCATCTAACTTGTAGGAGTACTTGAGTGGAAAACCTTTCGGCAAGGCTATGCTGTTTTTGTGTGAAGCAATGACAGCTATCATTGTGCTTCCGTCTATTCTCGTTCTAGAACGAGTGATTGCAGCTACGGCAGCAGTACGTATTGCCCCTTTTGCGGCTTCATCAGCAAATTCCCTTCAACGTGAAAGCCATCACCTTGATGACTCAGCGTGTGTATCACGTGAACTCTTGGTAGTTCGTTTTTCAACTCAGCTACCTGTTCCCATAGCAATTTATGCTTAACTGTGCAACCTTTTGAGTCTTTAAACCCGTTCTGACCCCAGTAGTGAAGATATTCATTGTATGACTGGACACAGTAAAATGAATCGCACACAATCAGTGTGGGGAATTCACGATCCGTATTTATTAGTGCCAGTAACAGGGCTTTTTAATTCTTCCAGCTGTGCTGTTCAGTCTCATAGAGACTGTGTCTTCGTACTGCTAGGATGGAACTTGCCTTCCTGCATACGACCCTTCACAATCGCACATGCGGCGCTGTAGTGTTGTTTACTTCCTATAGCCGGCTGAGCAGATCCGTCAGTGTAAATAATATATTCATACTGATCTAGAGGCATTATTTCATTCGGGAGAGGATATTCTTGTTCATATTGCAGGAATGCTTGCGTTTTAAGTGTAGAGTCAAATTTGTAATCTACATCTGTTGCAGTGAGAGAATTAGCCCATTGTATCCATCTTGGATGTAAAGCTTTAGCATTTGGAACGCTTGCTTTTGTGACAGCCTCTAAGGCCGGTACGGGAGTTACGGCAATTATTTGTTCCCCCTGAGCCAGTGCTCTTTTCTCACTACAGCAGTCTGTACTGCTGTCAGAATTTTTTCTGTGGAAGCAAAACGCATTTCCGCGTTTGTGTACAAGTGTGATTTATATGCTATAGGTACTGTCTCGCCTTCATTGAAGGTTAGGTAAGAATACCCGGATTGACCCGCTATAACACGGATCACCAAATTTGTGGTGTTTACACATGGGTGTAGGTGTTTTGAAGCGATCATGTCAGCTTGTAAGGAACGAAGGATATCTGTCTGTTCCCGTGTCCAATACCTAACTGAAAAATCAGGTCTTATTAGGTCGTAGAAAGGTTTCACTTTTTCTGCGTAATATAAAATGTAAGTTCTGCCAAAATTTAAAAATCCCAATATGGATTGTAAGTTTTTCAATGATTTAGGAGGTTGGAGCAACGCACACTTTTCTAAAAAGTTAGCTGCCAGGCTTTTCCCTTCACTTGAAAGCTCATGTCCCAAAAATAGGACATTGAGGTGGGCTATTTTCGATTTTTGAAATTGAATTTGTAGCCCTCAGAGGCGAACCCCAAAATTATGTTGCTCACCCTGGTCAAATGATCCATTAAATCATCATCCGTCAGATAAATGTCACCTACATAGGACAGTGCCTCTTCATCCAAATTCTGAAGTAACTCTTTTACCCTAGCTGAGAACAACTCAGGGCTATTCTTATACCCTTGGGGGAGTCGACAGAATTGATGCTGAGAACTGAGCGCTGAGAATGCTGTCAAATATCTGCTTTCAGGCGCTATATTCTGGCCGGAAAAATCCATTTGAGATATCTAATGTTGGTTTTTTTTTTCCCGCACAATGTTATTCATTAATGCGGCACTATGTGCATTCTGTACTGCAAATGTTTTAGTGCATGTGTTCAGATGTCTGTAGTCTAAAACTAGACGGTATGAATTATCGGGTTTCATTACAGGACACAAAGGATTATTCATTGAAGAGGTGCAAGTTTCAATTACACCCTGTATTCAAGTTGATCTAAGATCTCCCTGACTTGATTTTTCAAGAATATATGATGTTACTTAGCATACCGTTACTCCGCAGGTATTTACTTGAAGTTTTTACTTCGCAAATACCATTACTACGCATGATTTTAGTGCACATGCTTTTACTTCGCAAATATATACAAATACATTAAAAATGCTTTTACTTCGCAGTTAATTATTACGCACACCGTTACAACGCATTATTGGTACTTTAAAACAAAAAATGTATCTTAATAGTAACCTATCCCCTGGCACGCACCCTGAACCCTAAAAATACCCCCAAAACCCTAACCCACCCTGACCCCTAAAAATACCCCTGTACCCCAAAACCTAAACGCACCCTGAACCCCAAAAATACCCCAGCACCCCAAAACCTTTAACGCACCCTGAACCCTCAAAATACCCCAAAACCCTAACCCACCCTGACCCCTAAAAATACCCCAGTACCCCAAAACCTAAACGCACCCTGAACCCTAAAATTACCCCCTACACCCCAAAACCCTAACCCACCCTGACCACTAAAATTACCCCAGCACCCCACAACCTAAACGCACCCTGAACCCCAAAAATACCCCTGCACCACAAAACCTTAAACGCACCCTGAAGCCTAGAAATACCACCTACACCCCAAAACCCTATCCCACCCTGACCCCTAAAAATATCCAAGCACCCCAAAACCTAAACGCACCCTGATCCCCAAAAATACCCCAGCACCCCAAAACCTTAAAGGCACCCTGAACCCTAAAAATACCCCCCACACCCCAAAACCCTAACCCACCCTGACCCCTAAAAATACCCCTGTACCCCAAAACCTTAAACGCACCCTGAACCCTAAAAATACCCCCTACACCCCAAAACTCTAACCCACCCTGACCCCTAAAAATGCCCTTGTACCCCAAAACCTAAACGCACCCTGAACCCCAAAAATACCCCAGCACCCCAAAACCTTAAACGCACCCTGAACCCTCAAAATACCCCATGCACCCCAAAAACCTAACCCACCCTGACCCCTAAAAATACCCCAGTACCCCAAAACCTAAATGCACCCTGAACCCTAAAATTACCCCCTACACCCCAAAACCCTAACCAACCCTGACCCCTAAAATTACCCAAGCACCCCAAAACCTAAACGCACCCTGAACCCCAAAAATACCCCAGCACCCCAAAACCTTAAATGCACCCTGAACCCTAAAAATACCCCCTACACCCCAAAACCCTAACCAACCCAGACCCCTAAAAATACCCCTGTACCCCAAAACTTTAATTTGCACAGTACCTCCATTATGCATTGTAAGTGCATGCTAAGTAATGAAACATGCGTAGTAAATGCATGGTAAGTAAATGCATGCTAAGTAATGGCATCTGCGAACTAAAATATGCGTAGTAATGGTAAAACGAAGTAATGACCGCGTAGTAAAGGTAGAATACCATTTTTCACATCTTGTTTAATTGGGTATTGTCTCTGTGGAGTTGGAGTAGTTTTTACTGGGATTTCATAGTGAGGTGACTCAGCATCCCACCCAACATGCTTGCAATATAATGCTGGAGCAAGTGCTACCGCCCACTCCTGCGCGTATGAATGTTTTAAGTATAGTGGAACGAGGTCAGAAAAAGCCGGTAAAATTACCGTCTCTCCCTTTGGGCACTCCATAACAATTTCAGGCAGCCAATCTTTTTCAGCTAAAAGGATGTCATATCCGTAAGTCAGGTTGTCCCAAAAGAGACCTTTAATTTTTCTGGGTTTGTCCCCCTCCATTTGGAGTGTTATTTCATGTAACTTATGCGGGACACTTACTCTCGTATCAGGTGTCTCCACCGTGATATGTTCATTTAACTCCGCTGTCACCAGAAATTCCATCAGGTTCTGGCGAGCTATTGTTACTTCTGCTGTGCTGTCTAGCTTCGTCAGAGCCCATTCTCCGTTCAGAATTCTGGGCATGTCTAACTTTAAGACCTGCTACCTTCTTCTATTTAAATTGAGGTTTTGATTTTTGTTTCTCTTCTTTTTTGGAAGTGCAGTCTGAAGCGTGTTGCGTGTCTCTGGACTTTATACGCTCTTCTTGTCTGTGTTCTGACCGTCCTTCCCTCTCGGAGTTTTTTGATGAACCCTGAAAGGAACGAGAGGAACGTGTATCAGTATCCTGATACCTGTTAGGTTTTTTAATGTTATCTCTATTCCTAAGGTTGTACCTCCTTTCGGAGGGCTCCTGTCTAGGAGACCCACCCCTTGATTGTGAGCTATTTTCTCTATTCTTTTGTTTTTTATTATTATCCCATTTCTTCTTGGAAGAATCAGGTGCTTGTTTGGTGTTTTCTTTTTCAGGAGCACCCATGAGTTGCGGTTTTGTTGCTCTAGCTCCCAAACTATCTCTGCCTAATTCGGCATAGGTATCTTCGATAATTTTAGGTAATTCATGTTCCTGTTGTAAAGGAGTGAAATCCCTCAGGCATTGGCGTATTGCCACTGCTGCTGCCTCCCCTTTTATGTTTGTTAATATAATAGTTGATACCTGGGCAAAATTTCCTAACAATTTCATTCCTAAGTTCAGAGCAGGTTCTGCTCCATACTCATTCTGTATTTGTCTTAATACATCTGGTATTACTGCTATTGAAGGGATACCATGAGTTCTGGTATATATGGCAGCGAAAACTGTACCCCAAGAAGTACAATCTTCTATCTGGAGAGCTATCCCGATTGGCAAGCAGATTGTTAGCATCCTGTGTTTTTCTTGAGGTCTTGTGTGTGGAAACACTGCCTCTAACTGTGTTATTTTTTTAGCTAACCAGATGGCATTTTCTCAAATCTAGTGGGCATTTTACCCATAACTGCGTGTAACGTTTGTGGTGTGATTTTAGTTGTAGATCCCTGAATTTGTCCTATAAGGGCAGCCCTTGCTGGCTGAAGTGTGAGTGTTCTCATCACGAACTGTGTCAGGTTTCTGTAAAGTTTTATTATTTCTTAATGAAGTGGACGTAAGTCTGCTACTGGCATTGTGTCAATGTCTGTATGTGATGTGTAAGCCGCTAGGACTGGCCAAGTTGCTCCATCTCTTCCGAGCGGACCGAGTCTCACTTTATCTTTTGTATGTGGGAGGGCGCCTTTAAACCAGTTTATGTGCTCCTTGTAGGTGAGCGGAATTTCAATGTCCTCATACGGACAGTATTCATCTGGTGTTTCATCTTCTGTGTCAGAGTGAAATGTATTTGTGCGTGCAACTGCTTTTGGGAATTTAACCCATGAATAGAATACCTCTGTTCTATATGACTCATGTGCCTCAACCACAAATGTTACTGTCCCACCCCTAGCTGTGACTCCATAGTCTGCTAGTTTTAAAGTAAGGGCAGTTTTGGCATTTTCTGAAATGTTTATTCCACCTTCCTGCTCTTTTTCCTCTACTGCGTTCACAAGAGTGCTGGTGCAGCGTCTTCTTCTTTAGTCATTGTTGAAAAAGTTCTCAAGGAAAAGTTTCAAGGAAACTGAGATAAGGTTTTATGCACAAAAGGGAACTGTTTGTCCTTGAAGCTTGATAAACCTACAGCCAATACATAGGATATGCCTATTCAGCTGTGGCGGATTGTTCCCTTTCCCACTCCAGACGTCTCTGGGAAGATGTGAGTAGGGGTCTCTGAGATTAGCACGACTGAACTACTCAGATTTGACAGTTAAATAAGTACCAAACCAATGTTGGCAGTGCCATGTCGTGTAGTTCCTATAAACCTTTATAGGATCTACGCGTTTAGACAACATAGACTGTGGGATTGGTGTCCAGACTGATTCCAGACACCCCCACTGGGTATGTTCGCCTGTATACCAGCTAGCTCACAGTGCCACTGTAAACTCCTCTTACCAAGGAGAGAATAGTTCTTGGCAACTACCAAACATGACAACTCTGTCCCGTCAGGAATCGTGGAAACAGTACAGTACCTTTCGCTCAGTCACTCGTGCTCACTTTGTCTGAAAGAGGTACACAGAATAAACGGTGGGGACGTTTTTCAATAAGCATTTATTGAACCAGCATCATTCTAGTGTAAAAATCGGTGTGCTGAGACAACCATAAGTCAGAAACATTAAATAGGACACAAGATGGCAGGGGTAATATCAAGAAATCAGCACCTCCGTTGAGTTTTATAAGAACAATATAGAATTAGATGCATCGTGCTCAGATGAATATACACTTTGCCATCATAGTAGTGTATGTCAATATATGGAAACTGAATTTCACATATATATCGAAAATTTATATACAATTCAGAGCACAGCAACAAAGTGGTTTTGATCCGACACAGTGGCAGATCTAACTTTAATTAGAATAACACTCCAAAACAGCACAAGTTAAACAGCACAAATAAAAAAAAAGTCCATGTATACACAGTATGCATATATAGCCGGTTGATCCGTTGACACGTAGATAGATAGAAGGCGCAGACAGCCGACACGTGTTTCGTCGTGTTGACGACTTCTTCAAGGCTATCAATAAAAGTAATTACACTACTTCAGAATACAGATGAAATTGGCATTTGATTGTCTTGGTGTCAACCATCCCATAGATGCATTATAAATTACACCGTGAAGTGCAAATGGACAACATGCAATGTCGATAGAAAGATGGTGCTCAAAGTGAACATAGCCAGACATGACTATGCAAAGAAATACCCCAAAGTAATCAGGATAAAAAGGGAAGCAGTAAAAGAGAAAATTCGAGCTGAGTACCTAGTGATAACACATTGTGTGCTATGTAGAGAGATTATCAAAAGTCAGCATCGGGCATGCGTTAGAGTAGATGGCCGCCCAGCCCTGGGCCAAAAACCCAGGTGACCCCCCTTGCAAAACTAGGTTGTTTTTTGATAGGTCATTTTGATGTCTCCTCAATACGTTTTGGGCCCTTGCCTGTCGCGGGAACTTGGGCCAACCACACGAGTGAGGTACCATTTTTATCGGGAGACCTGGGGGGGGAATGCTGGATGGTAGGAAAATTGTGGTTTTTCTGATACCAGAATATTATGACACAGTAATGCAAGAAAAATGCGTGACTATAGTCACATTTTGAGGTTTGCATGGCATTGTGAGTTAAAAAAACTTGTTGGGATCCATCAGAGGCACACCACCCAGCACTCCCCATTTATTTGGGTTTACAGAAATATCTAAAGTTGGTAAATTTTCCCCTAGAGACAGACTACTCTTTAGCACAGAAAGACAGATTAGACAAATATGACTGCCTATCCATCTGTTCTTCAAGTACACACACATACTGGTTGGATTTGGCACAAGGGTGAGTGAAAGGTTCAAAATGTATATTTTATTAAAAGAGATTTCACAAAAAGGAAATGCACTCTTAATAATTAAAAGGTTAAAAACCTGAACCAATGACTCACAGCTCGTGAGCTGTAAAGCCACGACAAGGTACCAACCTCTTTACAGGCCATTCACACATCTTTCATACTTGACACACACTTTCACACCACTAGCTGCGGCCTCAGCACATTACAACACTCACATCAACAGACAAAGTGGAGACAATGTACACCCTGGCAGAGAGAGACAGAAAAGACAAATATTACTTCAAAACGAATAATTCCTTAAGTACACACACATACTGGTTGGATTTGGCACGAGGGTGAGTGAAGGTTCAGAGCGTAAAATTCTATTAACAAGAGATTTCACAAAAAGGAAATGCACTGTTAATAATTAAAAGGTTAAAAACCTGAACCAATGACTCACAGCCCGTGAGCTGTAAAGTCACGGCAAGGCACCAACCTCTACAGGCCATTCACACACCTTTCATACGTGACACACAAGACCATTCACACCGCCAGCCGCGGGCCCAGCACTTTCATACGCCCACATGACTGACACAGCAATCACACCGGCTGGTGGTTGACAGTGTGTGCAGTGGCGTTTGGCTAGCAGAGTGTGTAATGACCAGCAGCAAGTCACTACTCCCACACCGTCAGCCAAATGCCAGCCCACGCACACCGCCACAAAGCGCCAGCCCACGCACACCGCCAGCCAAGCGCCAGCCCACCCACACCGCCAGCCAAGCGCCAGCCCACGCACACCACCAGCGAAGCGCCAGCCCACGCCCACCGCCAGCCAAGCGCCAGCCCACGCCCACCACCAGCCAAGCGCCAGTCCACGCACACCGCCAGCCAAGCGCCAGTCCACGCACACTGTCAGATTTTTTTTTAACAAGAAAAACAACACAAACCAATTGGAACTAGATACAAAATTATAACTACAAACACAACAGCGGTAACTAAAGACATCATTCTAATGCCAACCGTGAAACTGAACAACAAATAAAAAATTATAGAGACCAGGCAGTTCACTATTAGACTCACGGTTGCTCCCAAAATTTCTTTTGAGTGTGATACAATCTGAAACATGTGGGCACACACAGCCCAGAATTAGAAGGACAATCAGTACAGTGCATACGACTCTCCTTCCGCATACCTCTTCGCAAACAGACTCTACATCTTCTACAGGGATTGGGTTTTTTTGGGCGTGGGAGGAATTAAATCGGGAAAGTGGCGATCTTTCAATCTAGCCACATCCTCCACCACTCCAACTCTAGGAACACTTGCCTGTTCCACTACAACAAGGCTGCCTATCACAGACTCCTTAAACTGAACAAAAGTCATCTTTGACCCTGGAGAGCTCTCCTTGAACACAACAAAAAAATTAAAAGTTGCTAAATTGAAAAGATGGATGGCCAACTTCTTATACCAAATGTAAGCCTTATGAATAGCAGTGTAAGGTACCAACCTCTGATCTACTCTATCATCACCACCCATGTGCTTATTGTAGTCTACAATGCACACAGGTTTGCGCACTTCAGCAACCTGACCCCAAAACAGCCACAGGTGAAGTACTTTCATTATGGATGGTAGTCAGCATGTACACATCCCTCCTGTCCACAAATTTCACAGCTAGCAGTTCATCACTACGCAAGGCACTGCACTGTCCCCTCTGAAGCTTTTTGCAAACAAGCTCTTTTGGGTAACCTTTACAGTTAGAGCGGATTGTGCCACAAGCAAGAGTGTCCACTTTGAACAATTCCTTAAATAATTGCACAGCAGTGTAGAAGTTACCTAGGTAAAAAGTCCTCTAGCAAGTTCCCACACAATTTTCTCTGAAACTCGTAAAGTGGACAATAGTGGAATCCCTACCAGTGTACACCCGTAAATTATAGACATATCCTGTCCTACTCTCAGACAACATATACATCTTAATTCCATAACATGCCCTCTTGCTAGGAATGTACTGTCTAAAAATCAAACGACCCTTGAACAGGCCCAAAGACTCATCAATAGCTATTTCTTTCCCTGGAGTGTAGAGCTCTGAAAATCGATCTACAAAGTGATCAAGAACAGACCGAATCTTAAAAAGACGGTCACAGTCAGGGTGATCTCGTGGCAACGCCGAAGCATTATCAACAAAATACAGCATCCGAAGCACAAGTAAATACCGATCACGACTCATAATTGCGGGAAATATGGCTGTTGTCATCAATGGACTGGTAGGCCAATATGAAGTCATGGACGGCTTCCTTATCAAGCCCATCAAAAAAGTCAAACCCAAAAACTTCTTCATCTCATCCAGATTTGTGGGAGTCCACCGGGCAGCTCTAGAGTGGGGCCTAAGTCTGTCACTGTTATCCCTCGAATCCTGTTCAGCATATAAATTAGTCTGCTCAACAATCTCAGCCAAAAATACATCATCCATAAACAACTGAAAAAACTGTATAGGCAAAACAAAATCACAATTCCCTCTACAGCCTGCATCACCACTAAAGGCAGGCAACACTGGCTGCACCATGTTTGGATCAACCCAGAGTCCAGCACTTCCAATGGAAAGCCTTGCAGCCCCAGGCTGCAATCCAGATGCCTCTTGCTGCACCATTGACACATCAGTGTCCTCCTCTAAAACAGGCACTTCATCCACACTGAGAGTAGCATCATCCGCACTGAGAGTAGGTTCATCATCAGATGTTTCCTCATGGACAGAAAACTCACTGCCAGAATCTTGAACGTCCTCCTCTCCCTCAGTCAGTCTCATAATCATGGTCAGATGAAGATTCAAAAAGCATACCAACCACCTGCTAAGTAGTAATTCTGCGGCTAGCCATAATCCTTACTACCAAAGGTAACTTGTCAAACAAGTCAACAACAACAAACACTTTGTAGAATAAGTAATAAAAAAAATGTGGCTTTATCACAAAGACCTATATACTCCAAAACTATACCACTCACTTGTCAGAAGCAGATAGACTCACCACCACCTACTCTGCACAAACACAGCAAGGACCAACAATATCCCTGTAAAAAAGATAAGAAAATTACACATAAGACAACGCAAAAAACATCGCAAAGAATTTCACGCTCAAAACACAAACTAAATATGCTGCTGTTATGACACCACTTACAAAAAATTCACTCTTGCAAGTTAATAATACTCATTTGGAGCAAACACAACCAAAAAAAATTCTTACCAAATAAATGCAACTACGCAAAATTGCAGATCAACCACTGCTGAAACCGCAAACAAGAACAAAAAGCTTTGCACTAGAATAAAAAGGAGAAATAAAACATTACAATCACATATGCAAATAATGAACCAGTCCACACACAATCTACCAGCCAAGCTGGGGGGTAGGTGGGCCTAAAAGCACAAGGCCGATCTGCCCCCAATGGGGGCAGAAACAGCCAGAATATTCACCCCGTAAAAGTGGAGCGGCCCTTGTCCTTGTTTTTTAAAAACCCTGGTGTCTAGTGGCTTCTGCCCCCATTGGGAAAAGATGGGCCTGAAAATATATGGCCGATCTGCCCCCTAGAAACAGCCACACAAAATGCCCCCCAAAGGGGAGTGACCCTTGCCCAAGGGGCCGCTCCCAACATGCATTACATATATAAAAAGAAAACTAAAACAAAAAGAATCCCTGGTGGCCTAGTGGGCCAATCTAAAATTATATTGGGCCGATCTGCCCCCCCAGGGGGGCAGAAATGGCCACACAAAATGTCCCCCAAAGGGACCGCACCCTGCATGCATTACTAATCAAAAAAGAATAAACTGAAATAAAAACAAGCATTGGCATAGCCAATAGGTCTCGCCTTTGGGACCTTATAAGTGTTTAGCTAGAGATATTGACTTTCCCTATGTCTTTGAGCTGTGCTGTACAGAAGTCTGCAGCATGCTGAAAAGTTATAAGAAAGAAGTGTTAGAAGCATTTTTGTTACCTTATATATGACCAAAAAAGCATTATGTACAACTGAACGACCATATTAAAAAAGTATTAACAATAAATAATGTCTTGAGATTTTTTTTTGTCCTTTCAATGCTGGCAACTTCTATCTGCCTGTCCCAATGGTTGCTTGTTATGTTTTTTTTTGTTATGGGGTGGGGGGGGCATAAATAACAGAAGGGTGAAGGTTGGGAAAAGTACCTGTTTAACAGTCAGTGAGAGAGTCAGTTAGTTAGTCAGTCAGTCAGTCAGTGAGAGAGTCAGTTAGTTAGTCAGTCAGTGAGAGAGAGAGAGTGAGAGAGTCAGTCAGTCAGTCAGTCACAGTCAGTGAGAGAGTTAGTCAGTCAGTCTATGGATGCACTGAAAATCACAACACTGTGGCATGATTAAGAATAATCATCTACAAAGTCAATTTACAGGACTCATTTTGTCAGTTAGATAAGTTGAATCACGTTCTTCAGTCCGGAATAATACTGCTGAGGGGAGGGGCTGCACGGCTGCTGCAGCCTACAGAGTGGTTTCAAATTAGCCACAATGCTCCAGCTCTTCCGCTAATCCAGAGAATGGGGTGTTACTGACTCACTCGAGGTATTCACTAGCAGCTGTACTGGAATACAAAAACAGTATATTTTCACAGACAACCAAAGACAACAAACACTATCTCGACTGAAGTCCACCTCTGAACTGAATAAAGCAAAGAGTACTCCCCCTCCACACCCCACACCCTCAGTTGTTTTGGACAAACCCAAGTGATTCCACACAATGCCAAAATGGTCAGAAATGTGCAATGGAATATTTTTCACAAAGAGCATCTTGCATTAAAGGACACAAAGCTGTTGGTCAGAATAACTTATCTGCGGCACACCAATACTACAATACAGGATAATAATGTTCTAAAAAAAATTAGGCATTGTAAAAATTACAAAAATACACAGCACATACTTCTTTTAAAAAAACACACACACACAGGTACGACGTTTGATATTTGCTGGGAGGTAAAGAATGAAATGATATGAAATGTTGGTTTTTCTATCGAGTTCAAGTCACCTAACGGTGCACGCAGGAGGACTAAATGGTCTGATGTCCTAATCAGTCCCATATCGAACATGGTGGACGCTTTCCCTGCCCACCAGAGGATGGTTTCAAAATAGATAAAGACGTGGAGACTCTGAAGGGGGAACAAGTTCACCGCCCTCTCTCCTCGGAGGCAGAGATATGACACGCGAACAGAATATGTATAGCCGCGTGCCACTGACAATTCTTGGGCTAAACTGCCAGAATGGTGGGGCGGAGCTACAGATGAAAAATATATAATGGATGGTCTTGCTGCTCTTAACTACATAACGAACGTGTTTAACGTTTGAACTGCAGAAGATGAGGAGGGGGTTGGTGCGGCAGTGGTGCCACCATGTCCCAAACTGGCCATGAAGTAGAATGCTACACGGGCAAAGCATGCGCTTAGGCAACACTCATGAGCGCTACGAAATTAAAGACGCCGCGCTCCCCATTGTGACCAGACAAAACCACCGGAATGCAGGCTGCCCGGGGTCCACGAAGGAGACCCACTAAGAGGGCGGCCGCCTTAGTGCCACAGGAGGGCACAGGAGGCAGCCTCCCAGCGTTTAGGACCCTCGGGTCCAGTGTGCCGCGTCACTTCCGGGGAGGGGGCGAGGTACATATACCTCTCCCCGCCCCTTGGGCGCCCTCTTGGCCCATTCCCCTGACGCCGTTTAGACGTGTCCTAGGAGCTGTGGATCGGCAGCACGCAGTGAGTAGTTACCCCACCCCCCGCCTGGTCTCCCCATCCCCAGGGGTAGTATCCTGGGCAGGGCGGCCCGTCCATGGTTGCGGTCCGCCTTGGGAGGCGGGGGTGTTGGACAACTCACGGTGGGCACGGGCCAGCACCGCCGGTGCTAGCCAGGGCACGGCCCCGAGTGGGCTCTGTGTGGGCCGGGGTTGGATGGGGGCAAAGCCAGCAGAGATGCGAACAACCCCCCCTGCCTTCCCCATGCTCGCATTCGGGTGTTGGCATTAAGGCGCTCCCCATCCAGGCTGAACATGGGAGCTTCGCTAAGTTGTTCATGCAGTCTGGCATGTTGCAGGTCCCCGGCTCGAGGCGGAGCCGATACCCTTCTGTTTTGGGGGGGGCCGTTAAGGTTCCTAGCCAGAGCTGCTCGGGGGCCTCTGCCCACGTGGTTAATGGTGGCCAAGCGCCGAGTGGGCCTTTTGCTCAGGGGGAGGGCAGCAAGCGCGAGAGGCCCCCTCCCCCGCGGCTCCAAGGCTCCGGTGTTTAACAGGGATTTGGTGTATTGGCCTTATGTTGCCGACTCTGTCCAGAGGATCCGGGCCCCAATTCCAGCAGTCTGTGGGGTCAGTGTATTATGAGCACGGACATAGGAGAGCTAGAGGTGGACTTGCCAGCCGTGCTGTGGAGCGCAAACCGGACCGGATTCACGCCGGCCGCCTCCGTGCTGCACTGCCCACGCGCAACCCTTGCTAGTCCCCAGCGTTCCCAACTCACTGTGTCCGCCACAGGGTCACTACTTTCTGTATTCTGCGACCGGTAGCGGTTGGATCGGCTCTGTGCAACAGCTAGCTTGTATCCATTACACACTGCAACTCAACCCTCACATTGATCAAAATCTTTTTCGGTCGATTATCTGTGTCTGCTCGGTGTGTAACCCATGTGTGAACCAGTGCAAGAACCCTTGTTTTGTGACAGCGCACATGGTACATTCACGGCTCTGCACGGACGTGGCAGGCTGATTTTGAACATTGTGCACAATTTTATCTCGGCTTGGAATGGTGGGGGGGGGGCACACCATGCTGCCGTTGCGGGTCCCCGGGCCACGTTTGTGCATTGCGACCCTAAGGGCCGCGGCACACCAGGGCTCACTGGCACTCCTCTGAGTGCAATGGCGGAGGGAGGATCCAGAGGCTGTCGGTACATGCGGGTACCATGTACAGAAGCACAACAAGGGTGCAAAGGCCAAATATCCACAGGGAGGTCCTCGCGTTGGACCCTGGAGGAGCGACGGCGCCCCGTTAGTCCTACGGGCGGTTGTGGACCTGAGCAACCGGGGTTGCCTGGCAGGCTCCGCCCCGTATGGGGCGTGAGCAGGGCGTGGGCTGTTGGTCCACTGGTGGAATGGGTCTTCCCTCCCCCAAAATATGGCAAACACCGTTGGGGAGGCCACGGTGTAATTTGGCTCATCAGGTGGCAGGCGGCGAGGGGCTGCCTGCCTTGGGATCGCCCGTAAGATAACCCACCATGTTGGCATATTTGTAATGCTAATAAACCTGCAGCAGTTTTCTCCACAAAGAAGGTGTCTTGTCTGGTTATTTCTCTAGGAGAGTGCTGTATGGTGGGGTGGCGAGTGTTGCCGATATTGGCACTATGTCCAGTTTAGCTTCTGCCTCTTAGTTGTCATGTAAACGCAATGGTAAATCGCCATGGCAATCCCAGAAGAGTAAACAAACTGGTACTATTGTACTGCTGCAAGCCAAGGCTCGATAACCCATGCTGTGCAGCCAAACTTCACTATGACAGCCATCGCCAAGTGGAACCAGTGTGAACACGTATTTGGGCGAGAACTAGTAAAACGGCCGTTTCGCAAGTGGCTTCTCGTCGGTGACGTCTTTGCGCTCTCAAAAAGTAATCGCACCTAAACCTTGAGCAAACTGGACAGCCGCCCTCCCTAAACTGTATCTGATCCCCCAAGCCACACGAGAAGTTCAACATCTTCCTGGAAATGCCAGAGGCCGCCGATTCATAGAAATTGCTTAATTTCGAAGCAGTACGTCTACAGGTGTCGATGTACTGCTGCTCTTTGTCGATTGAGGCTCCACGTGTTTGTACACCACACACGGAAACGCACAAGCACTTCAAGTACTGAATTAATACTCATTCTACTTCTAGTAACCTTTAGCACTACAATCCATCTTACAACTGAGAGAAGGCAAGCCAGACACGTTTAATGCACGGTTACTTTAGGACTGCAGCTGTAAAAGTTAAGTCGGTAACAAAAAAATACGTTTAAAAAAATACTTTCTCTGGAGCGACAATACTGGCGTGAAAACAAACGTAATTATCAGAGCACTTAGGGGATAAATTGTGCCAATGGTCATGTCCGTACTCCTCCTTCTGCCCAATTTCTTTTCTAAGTCCAGAAACCCAGAAAAAAAATCACGGACCACACTTATGTTTTTGACCACTTGCTTAGGGAATACGTTGCATCTTAAACTTTGGTAGTACTTTGCATGCAGCTGTCTGTATGCACAAACTAGTTTGTTTAACATATACTTTTATTCTTTCTAGTCAAGGTCCATTCGCAAAAGCACAGTTCACTTGAGTAAGCAGCTCCTACCCTGTGTGCCCAGCGGCAAACGCATTTACTTCCGTTGATTTATTACTTTTGCATGTTCAAGCAGCAGAACTCAGTCAAAAATATTAAACGTCAGCCTTTGCTCGTAACTGATCTTCCACCAATACTCGACTAGAGGCAGTCAAGATATAGCGCTGGCACCGCAGAGAATATTGCAGGCCTAAAATCACACAGGAAGCATCATTAGAATTGGACTCAATTTCTTCAGAGACAAGGCTTCCAGAGACAGACAGCCACGACACGGGACCAACAATGCGGCAGGTGCAGTTGAGGCAAATCTCTTCGCTTTTAGCAGATGTCTTAGTTCTCCAAAGATTTTGGGCGTTTTGCAAATTTTCCTCACACTTTTAAATTGTGGATATTGTTCCCAGAATGTCTATGTAAACCCTAATATACAAGCAGTGAGAAACTGTGCAGAAACACAAGAAAGGAACAAGCGCGGCCGTGCGGCGTCGAAAATGATAGCGACCGTGGGATGCGAGGAAAGCAGCTGCAGCGTCCCGCGAGTGGTGCGCGCGCGCTCTTGTGAAATCTGACACATAACAGATGGCACACTGCGCGCCGCTGCTCGTAACCACAAGCCGTAGGCCGTGGGCGGATACATTTCCTGGGAAAGGTGGGACATGCACCCGCCTTTGCCCAATTGCGTGCTGTCTTTGCACGCAAAGACCAATAGAAAAAAAGCTCCAAAAAAAAAATCACACGCACGAGCGTGTGCAAAGTCCAGAGTGATTCCAAGAGGTCGTTTTCCTAGAGCAGCTCGCTGCGCTAGGCTCGACCTAAAAATCCCTGGTGTCTACTGGGCATTCCTGCTGCACGTTCGCGCAATCTTGCAGCAGGAATGCTCAAAGAGGCATCAGAGGAATTCCCCCGATGCCTCTTTGATCAAAAAATTCCCCCTCCCGAGGAGAAACTCACCTTCTCCTCCTGGACGCGCTGGAAGCAAATGGCTTCCAGTGCGTCCAGTTTCATCTAATGATGTCGGCGCGCGATGCTCACTAACGTCATTAGATGACGTGGACGAGTTGGCGGGCGGCAGCGGAAGGGCTTCCGCTGTCCCCCCCAGCGGGGGCAGCATGAAAGGCGGCCCACGGGGGGAGCGCCAGCAATTCCCCCGTGGGTGGGTGCTAGGACGGCCGGGAGCCGTCCTGAGCACACGCCCACCATGCCTCAGGACGGCTCCCGGCCGTCCTGAGCACAGAAAGGGTTAATGAGACTCCGAGCCAACACCAATCCCAATTAGGGGAGATTGGATTCCACCCATTGAAAATCAAATCGGGCGCGTATGGGATATTCTGTGCCTTGGTGAGTAGTGAGGTTTAATATTTGTGATTTCGACGAGTTTACCTTGAAGCCCGACACGGCCCCAAATGCTTCCATTTCTGAGATAATAGCTGGATGCGAGGAGAGGGGTTGGGTAATGGAGAATATGATGTCCTCTGCGATGTGATACCTACAGAGCCTGGGTCGTCCCGCAGCCTCTGTGCAAAGGGTTCCATGTATAAAGCGAAAAGGAGCGGGGAGAGCGGGCAGCCCTGCCTCATGCCCCTTTCCATCCGAAATCTGCTAGAGCTCACTCCATTGACCCGGACTACAGTGCTAGGTGTGCTGTAAATGCTGTGTACCCAATTCACGAAACGCTCACCTATCCCAAAGTGACTAAGAGTCGCAAACAGGTAAGGCCAGTGCACTCTATCGATTGCCTTCTCGGCATCGATAGCTAGTAAAAGAGCCTTTTCCCGGGAGCGCTGGATTTTGTCAATAAGGTGACACACCCGCTTGGTGTTGTCCCCGCATTGACGTGAGGGAATAAGGCCAGCCTGATCAGGATCAACCATACCAGGCATCAGGGGATTAAGGCGATAAGCCAGGATGCTAGCAAAGAATTTCGCATCCACGTTAAGCAGGGGTATAGGGCGGTATGAGCTGCACTGATGGGGGTCTTTCCTGGGTTTCGGAAACACTGAGATGGATGCTTGTAACATGGATTCCGTCATGGTTCCGGTATCTGAGAAAGAATTTAAAAGACGATTAAGCAGGGGGGCCAATTCGTTACAGAACGCCCTATATAAAATGGCGCTGAAGCCATCCGGGCCTGGTGATTTCATTGGCTTCAGCCTTGCAATCGCAGAGATCACCTCTTCTATTCTAATAGGTTGGTCAAGGGACTCTGACTCAGATGGCGGGAGAGGAGTGATCGCAGCTGATTGTACGTAGGTCTGAGGATCCGACGAGGATGCGTGATCCCCTGTGTATAAATTAGCGTAAAAAGCCCGGAATTCGGCCGCGACAGTAGAGGCTTCGGATACCAGTGCGCCTGTGTGCGTTCGAATGGTCTTCACTGCGTTCACGTATTGTTTGCTGCGCAGGCAATGGGCTAGCATCCGCCCTCCTTTGTAAGACCTTATATAAAATTTATGCTTGAGGCGAAGCATTGCGTACTCCGCTCTATCTAGATCAAGGCGTTTAAGCTGGAGCCTTTCCTGTTCCAGTCTACGCCAGATTCTAGGAGCCCTGGTGCGTTTATGTATGAACTCTAGTTCCAATACCGACTTTTCTAACTCCACCCTTTTATCTTTCCGAGTCTTGTTTTCATGGGCAGCTTTCTCTATCAAACCTCCTCGGACAACCAGTTTAAGGGTTTTCCAAACCGAAGAGAGGGGGACCTCACCTGTGTCATTAATGGTCAAATAGTCAGTGATCACCTGTTCAATTGTGGACACCACGTCAGGAGAGTGCAGCAGCGTGTCACGTAGACGCCATGGTGGCCGATGGAAGAGGGGGGTGTGTGTCATAAGAGTAAGTGTGATTGCCGCATGGTCCGATAGGGAGCGGGGCTCAATGGAGGAAGCCGTTACTCGGTCCCATGCTGAGGAGAAAGCTAGGAAATGATCTAAGCGGGCATAGGTTTTGTGCACAGCTGAATAGAATGTGCAGTCCCGTTCATCAGGGTGTTGTAAATGCCATACATCGCATAGCCCGCAATCTGCTAGCCAGACTAATCCCTCAGGAGAGAGGGCCCCTGAAAGTCCAATCCTCTGCCCAGAGTGATCCTGCTCCCCATCCATAACCATGTTGAATTCTCCTCCCACCAGAACAGCTTGGTCTGGGGATTGAAGGACCCTAGCAAGTGCCTCAGTGATAAAGATCTCCTGTTGTTCATTGGGAGCGTAGAGTGAGGCTCCGGGTGCCTAATTGAACCCGGATGGTTAGCAAGCGGCCCTTAATCTCCTGACAGGTACCCAGGATCACCCCTTGGAAACGCCTGTAGAACAGGATTGCCACTCCCCCCCTAATCCCCCTTCCTCCCCCCTTCCCGACAATCAAAATTGGTATGGGAATTTCCTAGAGTGCATTCTGTGAGTGTCATGCGCAAGCAAGTGCGTCTACTGAAGCAAACAAATATTTCCTTGTGCGTGTTCTAAAAAGGAAAGTATCGCTGACCTCTTAGTGGGATTGTTAAGGCCTTTCACATTAAGACTAAGTCATTTTATCTCCATGATCCGGGGTGTAAGGGGGGCCAGGCAGGAGTAGTCTGGGGGCATGAGAGGTTAGCCGTGTAGTGCAAGTGGACCAGACAAGTAAGAAAAGGTCATAGCGGCTCAGTGGTGCTTCATCTCGCCCACATATAGACAGTGGAAAGGGGAGCCCCCTAACAAAACACCAAAAACAGAACAAAAAACAAGAAATAGGAATAAACATATTGTCCGTAAAGTCTTTCGTGACTTGGAAGTCCGGATCCGTGGGGGTTACCATGGCACAGCGAGCCATCATTAAACGGTATGAAATAGCACTTCCGCCCCCAACCATATAATAGCATCCCTTCTGCCAATTCACAGTACCTTAAGAAGGGGGGTCAACATCAGACCGGAGAGGGACCGCAGAACTTCAGACCTTTCTCTGGCCATGGTGGCTGGGTCCGGGCGATGGGGCACAGATCTCGGGCCTCGCCTGAATCTGCGGCTGGTCCTGCCCTGGACTTTCTCTTCTGACAAGGGACGTTGGGGATCCAAGTCAGGAAGTTCAAGATTGAGAATTTTACAAGCCTCCATGGGGGAACGCAATTTGTGGGATTTGCCATTCAACTGGTAGATGAGGCGAAATGGATGGCCCCAGAAGTATGAGATGCCCAGGGAGCGAAGATGACCAGTGGCAGGCCGAAATTCTTTCCATTTCAAGAGGGTAGAAGACCCCAAATCCTGGAATAGCTGGTGGGAATGGCCCCGAAATTGCGTCGACTGGTCGGATCTGGCAGCCTTAAGGATAGCTTCCATTTCGGTGAAATTATGAACACAGACCAAGATATCCGCTGGTGGGCGAGGAGGAGCCCTGGGGAGGCCGACTCTGTGACAACGGTCCCCCTTGTGCTGCTCGGTGCGTTGTCTCTGAGGATGCTTTTGAATAGGGCTTGGACATAGCCTTCCGCACCCGTAGGGACCCCCCTAATGCGAATGTTATTCCTTCTTGATCTGTTTTGTAGGTCCTCAGCGTGGACCTGGAGATCTAGTTGCTGATCCTGCAAACGGATGATTTCCTGCCGAAGGGCCTCGACCTTTGCGTCCCTAGATAGGGAGCTCTCCTCAAGGGCCGACACTCTTTCCCCCACCTCATCAATGTCACGGCGCGCCTCCCTGAGCTCCGTCGTAAGGTCTTTTTTAACCATCTGTAGATCTTCATGCAGGGATGCGAACAGCGCCTCCAGGAACTCACGGGTCACCAAGCCCTCAGGGTTGTCGCCACCACCCATATGCTTTGAGTCCTCTGCGAGCGATTTTTCTTGCTGAGCTTCCATAGTGTTCTTAAGTAGCATATCCTTGAAAGATCTGTCTTTCTTGCCTTTAGCTGAGGCCATGGCTCCGATCCCCCAGACCCAGGTACCAAAAGATGCGAGATACCGGAGGGAGCCGCTGTACTCATGACTCATGGCCAGCACAGCCCTAAGCAAAGAAAAAGTTAAGGGGCATCTAAATGCCTCTTAATGACCTGCCCCCAGTTTCCGCCGCATACAGGAATCGCAAGACCAAGAGCCATGTGGTGGTTCCGGCGGTCACCTCCAGTGGGCCCCGGCTGGGACGGCAAGGATACGGAGGCCCCTGCTGCAGGAACGATCCAGCGGTCGTATCTCCAGTCGAGACCCAGACGGCTGGCCAGCACTGTCCTCTCTTATGGCGAGGGAAGGCTCAGGGCAATGATCCTGGGGGGTTCAGACTCCATTGTAGATCTTGTAGTGGCTGACGGCCTCCCCCGGAGCCCAAAGTGCATTGTAGTGTCAGAATGCGGGGGGAAGGCAGTCAGTGTGCAGGTTACAGTGCCAGTGGGGGGTGCGGGATGGAACAGGCTATGGGCTTAGGCGCACCCAGGACAGGCCCACAGCCGAGGGTACGGTCCTCGGGGACAGGCCTCCTCAAAGGGAATGGCCCAGATGTTCTACACAAGCCACAGAAGGCTCACAGCAGACCGGGCAGGCAACCGGAGAACACCCGGGCAGCGCCGGCGATAGGCCGCCCCCGCCCCAACACCCCGCAGTCTGTTGATCCTCCACCGGGGCCCAACGAGCGCCGGAAACTTTAGAGATGCGGGGGCACTCTGAGGGACACAGCAGCAGGGGGCAGGCCGGGCCGCCGGTCCAGACGCAGGCAGGGCGCACTCACCTCCGAAGTCCCGGGTCTCAAAGGCAGGCCCTTGCCGAGGGGCAGGCCCCAGGTGCTCCACCGCAATAAGGAGCATGCAGATGTCCGATCGCCAACGCAGGGGCCTCCGAGTTAATGCCGAAGACCGGTCACACCCGCCTCCGGTCTGCCGCAGAGATTAAGGCCAGAGCGCTCACCGCCCTCCGGCCGATGCGTAGGCGTAGTGTGCTCCAGGTGCGGCCCAGGCCTCAGCAGGTGTTAGGTCGCAGGCCTCCCATGGAGCTCCAATGCCGGCGCCGTCCAGCCCTGGGGGAGTCAACCCCCGTGCTCAGAAATACGCGGTCTCCTCCTGAAGCGTTCCTACCGGGGGGCCGCCAACACCTCTGCCTCCCGCCATGGGTGCTCGAAAACAGCGCGGCTCGCCTCCGCTACAGGCCGGATACCTCTGCCCCATCGAGCGAGCATCAATCAGGCACCAACCAGCTCCCAGATGTTCCCGACTCACCCCAGAGGCATTTTAAGGGGCCCTCGGCTGTGAATCCAGCTGGGGGGCTACATTGAATGGTGCTTTTAATCGGGCAGGGACGGAGCGCGAGGACAGCATGTCTGCTCACTCTGCCATCTTGGCCACGCCCCCAGTATCATGATTTTAGAAGGTAATTTTAGCAGCTCTCGTTAAAGGGAATTGACACATTTCATATTGTGTTTAGCTCTCTTTCAAATGGCAAATTTAATTTGGGATGCATTGTTCATGTATGCCTGTGGTTACACAGAGGAGTAATGGTGCTTCGGCTGTGATCCAGCGCTACACTTTATCAGGGATCGATTCTCATCAATATTTTCATACAAATGGCCCATACACATTCACCCAACTCATAAATCCCTGTTGCACTGGGAGTCAAGTTTTAATGACGTGAAAAATTGTTTCCTTCACAGATTCATGTTTATCATTTCTAAATACATAACTATACCTGTATATCAACTCTCTTTCCTCTCGGTCGACGGACCAATTAGTTGAGTAGTTGATGGTAATAATAGAACTAACTAACTGTCTAATCAGTTAAATGATTACAGACTCTCGATAAGATAAATGTAAATGATCAATGCTCATTGCATACAGGTTACAATGCAAACAAAGAATCTCACATAAAGGAGAGAAAATCAATCAACAATGCAAACAGTGTCATACTCATCATTAATAAACGATATGCACATGTAGGAGTGGCTAGATGAAGAGACATAAGTTTCAGCAAAATAATGCGAAACAATATACATATGACGGAGTGGATAGATGAAGAGACATAAGTTTCAGAGACAAAAATACATTTGCAAGTAATTTATGCAAAGTACGAGTCAGAAAGATAATACAAACCCAAAGGATCTGTGAAATACCACCCCCCTGGCCAAGGGAGTAGTGGGGGTCTCCTGAAATAGAGTCAGGAGACAAAGACTTCAGGAGCCTGGACAGGACAAGGACAGGAACAGCTAGGCCTCTCTGCAAACCGACGGACAGCGACGCATCACCCCTCTCTCCTCTGCACTCGATCAGAGCTACGCCTAACCACACCCCCAAAGGGACCCCAGTTATACCCTAAAACCTTCAAGTCCAACCCACATTAGTTGAAACAATTCACTGGATTCGACTTTCTATTGGTCAATTTAAGAGGTGGTGTATCACACCACCAGGTTCCCATTCATAATTTCAGTACATTCATTGTTCTATATCCTCTCCCATTACATCATTTTTGACTCGTTCGTTTAATTCAATATTGGACACTTTCACATTAATTCACATGTATTTCTCTGCTTCGTCCGCGGAAGAAGTCTTGGATCCCACGGCCACGCTCATCTTTTGGCAGGCGAACAATGTTCTTTGAGCTGGTTAGCCTTGAAACTTTACACTTTCTCTGCAGCGCTCAATGCTTCAGTCTGCTTTTTCATGTCATTTTTGTTCACTCTCCAGCCCCTCATCTATCCGGTCAATTTAGGAAAATACAGGCCCATTCGACTCACTACGGCAAATAGAACATAAGTGTTAGAACTGGGGGTCTCTAGTTGGCAATGGTTTACCTTTGTCCAAATAGGGACCCTTGCTTCTAGTCAGGGTAAGGGGGATACACTCCTAAAATAACCCCTGCTCACCCCCTGGTAGCTTGGCACGAGCAGACAGGCTTATTTCAGAGGCAGTGTGTAAAGCATTTGTGAACATACACAGTAATACAGTGAAAACACTACAGATGGACACCACACAGGTTGTATGTAAAAATAAGTAATCTTTATATAGACTTAACACAAGACCCAATAGCAAAAATCCACAATACTGTAATCTAAAATAGACTTAAAATGATAAAGACAGTTCACGTTATCTTCAAAAATAGGATAGTCAATCAAATAAAGCTTGTAGCAACAAATAACTCCACTTGGAGTTATCACGACGTCGTGACCGGTGGAAATCCCAAAGTACGGAGCGGACCGCGAGGTGCGCGGCGTCGGGCCCGGAGTCAAGCAGACCCACAAAGGACAGTACCTGGAATTCAATGAAAACAAAGAGGGTGCACGGAGTCGGGGAGGTGATACTTCGTTGGCGCCGGCTGAGTCGGTTCCTTACGACCCCATGGGAGGTGATGTCTCGGTTCCTTACTGCAGCGCAGGGGAGGTGAGGCGTCGGTTCCTTACTGTGACGGGGAGGTGACGTCACGGATGGCGGCGAGGCGTCGGTTCCTTGCGATGGTGCGGTGTCGATGGATTCGGGGGTCACCCACGTCGAGGATCGGCTCCGCGGTGATGAAGCCCTGGCGTTGGTGAAGTCGGGGCTGCGGTGCGAGTCGGGACGGTGCGTCGTGAGCGTCACGAGCGGTGTCCTCGGCTCCGGTGAAGGCAGCGGCCTCGGTGACGGCTTCGGAGTCGATGTCGCACGGCGTCAGCAGGCGTCGGGCCTACGGTGCAAGTCGGGGCGGTGCGTCGTGCTCTTCACGAGTTGTGCCCACGGCTTCGGTGCAGGTTACAGCGTCGCTCGCCGGCGTCGGTGTTGCAATTTCCTTCTGTTAGCAGCTAAAACAGCAGTTCTAGATGCAGGCAAACAGAAGGGGTGAAGTCGTTGTGTCCCTGTGACTTCAGGCAGGAGGCAAGCTCAGTTCAAGCCCTTGGAGATTCTCTTCTTCAAGATGATAAAGCACAGCAAAGTCTTTTCTACTGTCCTTGGCAGAAAGCAACCACTGCAGGCCAACCCCAATTAGCAAAACAGCATAGGGGCAGTACTCCTCCTTCAGCTTCTCCGGTTCTTCTCCTTGGCAACAGGTTTCTTGATTTCCCAGAAGTGATCTAATTTCATGGGGTCTGGGCCCCAGTATTTATGGTCAAAAATCCTTTGTCCTCTGAAGGCAGAGGGTCCTGTACCTGGTCCAAACCAGTTCTGGGTGCATTCTGTCAGGAGACACCTTCTCCCTTTATGAGTGAGGGGCAGAGTCATCAGCCGCCCAGCAGGAGGTGGAGCCAGCATTGTGGAAGGCAAGCAGAGCCCTATTCAGACCCAGGTGCAACTCCTCCCCCCACTCTATATGCAGGAAGGTCTATTCAGCTCTCTGCTGACTCACCCTGTCTCCTGGAATCCCCCAGCCCCTGTCACTCACAAAGCCAGACACACAATACACAACCTAGCAGAGGCAGGCTTGGACAGTTAGGCAAGAAAATACCTACTTTCTAAAAGTGGTATTTTCAAACACAGAATGTTAAAACCAACTTTACTAAAAGATGTATTTTATCATTCTGAGTTCAGGCATACTAAACTCGTTTTTCTACCATGTTCCCTGGGTCAGTTAGGATTATAAGATGTTATAATCAAACTGCCCATTCTGGCCTATGGGGAGCAGGTAGCCTTGCAATAGTGAAAAACGAAAATGGCTGTAATTCACTATTAGGACATGCCACACACACCAGGGCATGTCCTACCTTATACTTACAATGCACCCTGCCCTTGGGCCTACCTTAGGGGTGCCTGATATGAAGATAAGGGAAGGTTTAGGGACTGGCAAGTGGGTGCACTTGCCAAGTCGACATGGCAGTCACAGACTGCCCACAGGCTCTGCAATGGCAGGCCTGAATCACACGTTACATGCTGCTTCTGTGGGTGGCACAATCAGTGCTGCAAGCCCACCGGCAGCATTTGATTTACAGGCCCTTGGCACACGTGGTGCACTGTACTAGAGTCTGACAAGTAAATCAAACAAGCCAATCATGGGATCACTAATCCGTACAACAATTTACAGTAGGGAGCACTTGCACTGTGGCACTGAACAGCAGTGGCACAGTGCCCAAAAGCATCTAAAACCAGCAAAAACATAAGAGGCAACAGCAAAAAATGGAAGGGAGACCCACGCCAATGGTGCCAAGTCTAACAATAAGCATTCATTAATTACATGATAATGCACTTTTCACTGTTTACCACCCACCTTTGCACTATCCCCTGTAAATATTTTTCCTAGCATAAGCTTCATGCAAAGCGGCATTATTTATTATCGTTTTAAAGCAAGATGCAAAATGCGAAATGCGGCCTAAACATGCATTAGCTTTGTTTCTTTCGAAACGCAATGTAAATTGAGGCCTTGTTCTTTCATGCATTTAGTTCACATTAGTGCACGCATGTGCAAAGCTGTTTCCCACGTGTTCATGTGATTTGCGTATTAATTTTCACTATACACTGTTAGTACGTATTATGGGGGAATTAATTCGAGCAAGTTTCTTTCTGCAAAACCTTGCTCCATCAATCCCCCTTCTGATGGCTTCCTGGAGCCATCATAAAATACCCACAATACCAAGTGCCATCTTTATTTATCTAAAGATTAGTATTCTTTTCTCTTCTCATCAATTCTTATCTAACTCCTTCATTAAGTCATAGTAATCTTCTTTCATATCTTCTAGTTCTATTTCATCTCTTTTTCTCTTTCTTGCTTTTCGTTTCTTATTTGATTCTGTCATCTCTTTTCTTCCACACTGACACTTACAACATTTATATATTGTTATTATTACTAAGGCTACTCCAGCTACTAAAATCATTGGCATTATTATTTTTCCTAATAAACTACTTCCAAAGGTAGAAAACCATTTACCTACAGAAGAGAAACTCTTACCAAGTCTCTCCCAGACACCGTCAACCTCCAGTTGGGTCAAATCTTCATGTCATTTTGTAATATTCTTAATATATCCCTCAATACCTTTACTTTTGTCAGGGATATAAGTACAGCAGTGTTGCATTTTCAACATGCCACAGACTCCACCCTCTTTTGCCAATAAGATATCGAGGGCAAGTCGATTTTGCAAAACCATTGATCTGATTGCAACCATTTCGGTGTCAATCATCAAGAACCCACCAGCAGTATCTTTCGATAAACGATCAACCAATGTGGACAATTTTCAAATTTTATGCGAATTCAGAATGACTCCAACTGATGGTATCAGTGCACCAAAAATATCACCTACTATTTCTGAGAAACTAGCTCTCTTCTTACGTGTTAGTCCTTGTTTTATTTCATTGATTCTATTATTACCTTTGTCTACATGGTAGACCTTTGGGAAAACAATTGCAAAGTAACAACTACCATACCAATGTGCAGGCAACCTGTAATAGGCTTTCTTACCACACACATAATAAACTCCTGGGAAAACAGGATCAGTTCCACCCTTCAATACCCAACCTCCAGTAATTTGGAAAGTATGTTCACATTCACTAGAACCAATGAAATAATTATTATAGTTAGTTTTCTGTCTAAGCAAACATATTTTTCCCTTTTGATACCAGTCCAGGGACATTGCAGCGTATGTCTCGCCTTTCTCCTAATTTCCTTCTCTAAATGCCCATGGTGGTACCTGTGACTTCTGTTCAGCAGCCTTTCTTTGGAAACCTTCTCTTCTATATTCTACCATATCTATGAACACTTTTTCTTCAACCCGCAAACTACCTGTTAGATTGTTTTTGTAAGCATATCCTATATCTAGTGTCTTAGTAATATGGAAGAATTCTCCCATATAATCTGCATTTTTACTACTTAAAACCTTGTTTAGTTCCTTTATAATACGTATCTCTGAAAATACTAAATCTATATTGGAATAATGATACTCCAGCTTCCCCGTCACGTAGAATAGGCTGGATAGAACACTGCAAGACACACCATATGTTAAAGGTAGGTGATGGTAGGTCACACCCTCTGAGACAGACGAAGGTAATTGCATGCACACATAACAATCACTCACATTCATTGTATTAACGTACTCATACAACAATTTAGTAAAAACATTTAACGAGAAATCACTAATTGATTTATCCTGATGGAAAATACTTCCATCTATCTGTTCTATGTTAGTATTAGGGGTTTCTTTAGTAACATCACTCACTCTTTCATTTATTTCATTATTAGTATTGTTTCCATTATTAGTTACCATTAGAATAGGTACAACGACAGTTAATAATATCCACACAAATATTAGTAAAAAGACACTACATAAGCAAGCTTTAATACATCTACGTTTTAGACTAGATTTTGGATGTTCAGTCACTTTTGCTTCGGCCATTTTTGTATTCTACTAAAAATATAAAAATATAAATCTATAAAAACTCTAGACTTACTAAAAATTTCTGAAAAAATAGTGTAATCCTACACTTCAAGGCTTTTCTTCTTTTACCCCTTTCTTTTATTTCTCTTTTCTAAGTCTTCTGAGTCTTTCCATTCATTTCGTCTGACAAGGTTTCACCTTAATTATTCACAGTTCTTTTAAGGTGGTTTCAATTTGCTTTCATCCACTTGCTCAGTGTCAGTTCCCTCTTTTTCTTCACTTGGATCCGAGCTTTCAATTTCTTCCAAGATCACGTACGTCCATTCTGGTGCTGTGTATTTCTTTCTTGGAATTCTTACTCTCCTTGTTTTTCGTACTGATTCTTCTCCTGACTCTTCTTGTTCTGCTTGACTTGAGACCTAATTAATTTGCTCTGGTTTTCTTCTTGACTTTCTCCTCGCAAGAGTGTATTTCAGTCTTTTCAATCCATTTGGCCAACTGTCACCTTTTCTTGGTCTTTTAGTTTGAACTACTTTTTCACCTTCTTCATCTGGTTCACAAGTTCTTTTATTTGGCCTTTCTTCTATTTGTTCTTCTTCTTGACTTTCAGTAACTTCCCTTTCTTCTGGTTCTCCAGCAGTCTCATGAGACCCACTAACTGTCGCCCACTCAACTTGACTTGTGCTTGGCTGTTCGTCATCTGTTTGTTCTTCAGGATCTGTCACTTTAGATTCTTCAGCTTCACACACTTCAGCCTCTGGTCTTTGGCTTTGGTTTACCAGTTGCTGCTCTTCTTGTCTTTCAAGTGGACTTGAGACTCGTCTGGTATGGCTCACAGGGATCCAATTTGGCAAACCACCACACTTCACTGCTGTCGTCGTCACCAGAATTACTTGGTAAGGCCCGTTCCACCTGGGTTCTAAACACGATTTCCTCACGTGTTTCTTCACAAGAACCCACTCTCCACGACTCAAATCGTGAGCTTGATTCGGCTGTGTTGTAGTGGCATTTTCTCCAACCTGGTGAGACACAAAACGCACCAGATCAGCCAATCCTCTGCAATAGTCAAGCACTAGATCATCAGATATATTCATCAGTTTATTCGCTGGTATAAATGCTTGTCTCATTGCTCTTCCCATTAGGATCTCGTGAGGACTCAAACCCGTCCTTTTGTCAGGAATGTTTCTAAGACTCATCAATACAAGGGGTAAAGCGTCAGGCCATCTCAGTGTTGTGGATGCACACACCTTTTGTTAGACTTGGCATCTTTTGGCGTGTTTCCCCTGAGTTTTTGCTTTCTGACCTCCCGGTTTTGACTCTGTTTTTGCTGGCGTAGTGTTTCCGCGCACTTTTCTCACTGCTGATCAGTGGTAAAGTGCAAGTGCTCCTGTGGTAAATTGTGTTATGGATTGGTGTTTCCATGATTGGCCTATTTGATTTATGTGTCAGTCCCTAGTAAAGTGCACTGCGTGTGCCAGGGCCTGTAAATCAAATGCTGTTGGTGGGCTGCAGCACTGGATTGTGCCACCCACACAAACAGCCCGTAAAAGGTAACTCTGGCTTGCCATTGCAGAGCCTGTGTGCAGTCTGGCACTGCCATGTCAACTTGGCAAGTGCACCCACTTGCCAGGCCCTAACCTTCCCTTTTCTTACATGTCAGTCACCCCTCAGATAGGCCCAAGGTACCCCTGTGGGCAGGGTGCAGTGTATGTGAAAGGTAGGACATGCCCCGGTGTGTGTGGCATGTCCTGATAGTGAATTACTGCCCATTTCGTTTTTCACTATTGCAAGGCTACCTGTTCCCCATAGGACAGAATGGGGAGTTTGTTTATAACATCTTATAAACATAACTGGCCCGGGGAATTAGGTAGGAAAATAGAGTTTAGTATGCCTGAACTCAGAATCTAAAGATGTATCTTTTAGAGAAGGTGATTTTTACATTCTGTGTTTGAAAATACCACTTTTAGAAAGTAGGTATTTTCTTGCTCAGTCATCCCGTGTGCCTCTGCTGGAATGTGGATTGCCTGTCTGGGTTTTGGATGACAGAAGGCTGGGGAGCAGGAGTGGCTCCAGATAGTCTAGGTGGGTCAGGAAAGGGCTAAATAGACCTGGGCTGCAATTGGGGAAGGGGGAGGAGATTTCCTTGCACCTTAAAGGGCCTGGTCTGCCTCTGACCATGCCGTCTCCACCTCCTGCGAGGAAGTCACACCAGAGAGGGCAGAACTGGTTCTGGCTGGGCACAGACACTCTCTGCCTAAGAGATCAAAGGATTTTGGGATATAAATATTGGGGCCCAACCTCTGACTTTTAGAACTCTTTTGTCTTTTGCTTCTGTCTTGGGCAGTGAAAGGACTGGACTGGACTTTCTGCAATCTACTTTTGTGAGTTTCTCCAAGGACTTGAGGTAGAGCTTTCCCCCTGTTCAAGAAGTCTCAGGAACAGCAAAGACTTCAAGCTCTTCTGCCCTCAGGACTGGGGACTGTGTGTTTTGTGTTGCAACAGAAGAAAAAGCAACCCGACGAAGTCGACGACGCCGGTGCCGACTCCGTGTCCTGAAGGCACCACAGAGGGCACCGCCGCAACGCGACCCTGGTCTCACCAACGACGCCTGCTGATGCTGCCACCGAGCCGCTGCTCGCAACGCGACCTGTGGGCACCGCACTTCGCACCGCCTCGGTTCACAACGACTCCTTGGTAGCCCCGACGACGACGCTCCATGCCGAAATCTACGCCACTGCTTGCACCGTGGTTCGAGGGCACTGCTCGTAAAGTTACACGACGCACCGCCCTCATCCCGCACCGCAGCCTTGGCCTACCGACGCCGGCGCCATCGACTCCCGTTCATCAGCCGACGACAGCGCTTCAGCAACGACGACGCCGCTGCTTGCACCGCGACCTGCCAGCACCGCGCCGAGCACCGCATTCACATCGCAACGTGACCCTGGTCTCACCGACGACGCCATCTGACGCCGCCACCGAGCCGCTGCTCGCACCGTGACCTGAGGGCACCGCACGCCACACCGCTGCACTTCGCTCCGCAGCGCCCGACGCCTACCGACGCCAGCGCTCCTGACTTCAACAGAGAGGAGTTCAATCTGCAATGCGTGTGACTTCGAGGGCCCCGACGACTCCTGCACCGACCTCCGGAACCGACGCCTGCAGACACCTTACTTTCGGAAGCTCAACGACAGGTCGCCGACGCCCTGCCGCGGTCAGCCAGAACTGTTTGGATTTGTTTGTTCACGACGCCGTGATAGCCCCGGACGGAGCTATCGACATCAAGGAACTGTTTTTCAAGCACATTTTGATAACTGAAGATTTTTAAGTACTGTATTGAGGATTTTTATCGTTTTTGGTCTTGTCTTAACTTAAGTATATAAAAATATTGGATATTTTTCTAAACTGGTGTGGTGTTTTTTTGTAGTGCTTACACTGTATTACTGTTGGTTATGTGCAAATGCTTTATACACTGCCTCTAAGATAAGCCTGACTGCTCGTGCCAAGCTACCAAGGGGGTGAGCAGGGGTTATTTTAGGAGTGTAACTCCCTTATCCTGACTAGAGTGGTGGTTTCTGCCTGGCTTTGGCACATGCCCTAGCCTACGAAAAATCCCATTTCTAAGTGGTTGTCAGCGGTGAGGATAGGACTTGCGTATGCACTTGACTTATAGTGATTGGTGTGCAATACTACCATATCGCAGACCATTACGTGCCACCTACTGTTTTTTTTTCTTTTTGGCCTATTTTTGATCTTGCCAGTTTGAACTTGCTACTTCATCATGCCTGAATCAAGAGCATCATCTGTTGCATCCCTGGACATTGCCTTTGAGGAGGATAGGTTGGAATCCTACAATGTTAGGGAATTGAAATCAATTTGCAAAAACCTAAAAGTCCAAATCAGAGGCCTCACGAGGAAGGAGGAGCTACAAAAGGCGCTGAGGGCCTGGGTTTGCAGCCAGACATGCCAGCGAGCAGTCTGGTGATATCAGTGGAGAGGCAGAGGAGCCTATTCCTAGGGTGGATGTGCTTTTGGGAGGGGGGAAACCCTCCAGGCCAGGCAGCAGTGGCCTGTCCCCAGGAGAGCTGGAGGACCGGTGGGAAGCAAGGAGAGTGGCAGTAGAACTGGAGAAGCTTAAGCTAGCCATGGAGGAGAAAAGGATGATGTTAGAGCATGAGTTCAGAATAAAGGAGCTGGATCAGAGGAGTAGAGCCAGCTCAGATGGTGGCAGCAACCCATCAAGACAGGCAGACAGGATTGTGCACATCCCTAAGAATGTAGGCAAAGAATTCAAGAGGGGGGATGACATACAAAGGTGGTTTCAGGGTTACGAGGCAGCGATACACATGAATGGGGTCCCTGAGGAGAATTGGGGAGCAGGATTGTGGCCTCTCTTCCCAGAAGAAGCAAGGGATACTCTAATAGCTTTGGATAAGGGGTATCACCTCACCTATCCAGACATGAAGGACGCCCTTCTCACTAAGTATGGTCTCACTCCTGAAAAGTACAGGGATCAGTTCAGGTCCAGTAAGAAGTCCGATGCCAACACTTGGTTGGAATGTGTAGATATGTTTTGCAGGTCACTGGATGGCTGGGTGAAGGGCAGTAATGTGACAGATTTTCAGGGGCTCTACAATTTGATTGCATGGGAGCACTTGTCTACTCTATGTTTTGCAGATCTGCGCCAGCACCTAGTTGATAGTAAGCTGACTGACCCCAGGAAGCTTGCTATGGAGGCGGACCGCTGGGTGAGTACCAGGGTCCACAGGAAAGCGTATGGGGGAGACTCAGCCAAAGGTGGGCAGGGTCCCCAGCAGAAAAGTGGGGGGGACAAGGGTAAAACACAGGAGTTCTCTAAAGGGCCCCAAACTAACACCCAGGGTAAAGGTTCCCATCCCCCAGGAGATAAGAAACAAGGGGTCCCGTCAGGAAAGCCTGCTGAGACCGGCCCCCACAAGTGTTTTGCATGTGACCAGGTGGGTCACATGAAGGGGGACCCCAAGTGCCCTAAGGGGGCACAGCCACCCACCGGTGGGCAGTCCAAGGTGTTGGCTAGTGTAGCGCTTGGGGAGGAGGAGTACCCACAGGAGGGTGGGGACCCCGCAGAAATTACCCTCGTCTCACTAGGGGACAGTGAGATGGTCCCAGGAAACCCGGTGCCCCCTAACACAAAGAAATACAGCACCTGGGTGACCATCAATGGAAAAAGGGTAGAGGCTCTCAGAGATACTGGAGCCAGTGTGACCTCAGTCCGGTGTCACCTGGTCTCTGAGAAGCAGGTAGTCCCAGGGGCATTCCACCAAGTCATTGCGGTGGACAATTCAAAGTGCCAGTGTGTGGTGGCGCAGGTTTCCTTCGAGTGGGGGGGTCTCAGGTCCCTTGAGGGTGGTTGTGAGCCCTTCCATGCCTGTAGATTGTCTGCTAGGTAATGACCTGGAGCAGTCCTTATGGAAGGATGTTGAGCTCAGGTCTCACTTGGAGATGCTTTGGTTGCCAGAGTGGGCCTGCGTGTCCACTCGGTCAATGGCGGCCAGAGAGGGTGATCAAGAGGACTTGGAGCCTGAAACAGTGGCCCAAGTCCCTGCCAAGAGAAAGGGCAAGGGGCGCAGGAAACCGGCCCCTGAAGTTCCCGCGGACCTTGAGGGGGATGTCCCGGTGCCTACAGGGGAGCAGGTAGCTGAACTGGGGGACATCTCTGAGCTGACCCATTGGCATCAAGCAAGAAGGGGGTCCCACTAGGGAGGAATTCTGCAAGGAGCAGAAGGAGTGCCCTTCTCTGGAGGGTCTGCGGCGGCAGGCTGCAGACCAGGCAGCTGGTGATCAGTCCGGATCACATTGGATCTACTGGGAGAATGATCTCCTGTACAGTGAGCCTAAGGTCGCTGAGCCTGGGTCAGCCCGTGTGCTGGTGGTACCCCAGCGCTTCAGGACCTTCCTACTGGGTCTGGCTCATGATGTGCCTTTGGCAGGACATTTGGGGCAGGACAAGACCTTTAACAGGCTTGTCACCCACTTCTTCTGGCCCCAAATGCGAAGGCAGTCAGGTGGACATTGCAGGTCTTGCCAAACTTGCCAGGCAAGTGGTAAGAGTGGGAGGAAGGTCAAAGCTCCTCTCCAACCTTTTCCAGTCGTGGGAACGCCCTTCGAAATGGTAGGGATGGACATTGTGGGGCCACTGGATCCCAAGACAGCCATGGGCAACAGGTACATCCTGGTCTTGGTGGACCATGCCACCCGGTACCCAGAGGCAATCCCTCTCAGGACAACGATGGTGCCAGTGGTGGGCCGGGTGTTTATGGGGATCTTTTCCCGAGTGAGGTTCCCCAGAGAGGTGGTTTCTGACAGGGGACCAATTTCATATCCAAGTATATGACATCCCTGTGGAAGGAGTGTGGTGTAACCTACAAGTTCACCACCACTTACCACCCACAAGGTAACGGTCTGGTGGAGAGATTCAACCAGACCTTGACGGGCATGATTAAGGGTCTAACAGAACCCCATGAGGCGTAAGTGGGACGTCCTCTTGCCGTGCCTTCTCTTTGCATGCAGGGAGGTACCACAGAAGTCTCTTGGGTTCAGTCCCTTTGAGCTTCTGTATGGTCACCCTGTGAGAGGACCTCTGAGTTTGGTGAAGGAAGGCTGGGAGGCAGCTCCCAGGAAAGCTCCCCAGGATGTGTTTAGTTACATGCTGGCCTTCAGAAACCGAACTGCCCGCTTCATGAAACTCGCGCAGGCGAACCTAGAAGCCAGCCAGGAAGAAATGAGGAAGTGGTATGACCAGAATGCCACTCTGGTCGAATTTCAACCTGGGCAAAAAGTGTGGGTCATGGCCCCATTGGAACCTTGTGCCGTGCAGGACAAGTGGACTGGGCCATTTGAGGTGGTGGAGCGCAAAAGTGATGTCACCTACCTGGTGGATTTGAGGGCTCCAAGGAACCCTTTGAGGGTCCTCCACATGAACCGCCTCAAGCCCCACTTCGAGAGGTCCGAAGTGAGCATGCTCTTGGCGACAGATGATGGGGTGGAAGAGGAGAGTGAACCTCTCCTGACCTCCTGTCTACCAAGGAGCGCGATGGGTCAGTGGAAGGTGTGATCCTCTCCCCTACACTGACTCCAGAGCAGCAGAGCGACTGTCACCAGTTGTTGGGACAGTTTGCCCCACTGTTCTCCCTGACCCCCGGTGTTACTCACTGGTGTACCCATGACGTGGACACCGGTGACAGCCCTCCTGTGAAGCACAAGATTTACAGGTTGACTGACCGGGTCAAGGCCAGCATTAAAGAGGAGGTCTCTAAGATGTTGGCGTTAGGTGTGATCGAGCCTTCCAACAGTCCTTGGGCCAGCCCAGTGGTCTTGGTCCCAAAGGCTGCTGCATCCGGTGCCACTCCAGAACTGCGGTTTTGTGTGGACTACCGTGGGCTCAATGCCGTCACCAGGACTGACGCACACCCCATCCCCAGAGCTGATGAGCTCATTGATCGGTTGGGAGCTGCCAAGTTCCTCAGCACGTTTGATTTAACATCTGGGTACTGGCAGATTGCCTTAACTGATGGGGCCAAGGAGAGGTCAGCATTTTCAACCCCAGAAGGACATTACCAGTTCCGGGTGATGCCCTTTGGGTTGAAGAATGCCCCTGCCACCTTTCAGAGGTTGGTCAACCAGGTGTTGGCTGGGCTGGAGGATTTCAGTGCCGCCTACCTGGATGACATCGCAGTGTTCAGTTACAGCTGGGAAGAACACTTGCAGCACCTCGGTGAAGTGTTGAAGGCGCTGCAGAGGGCAGGCCTTACGATCAAGGCCAGTAAGTGCCAGATCGGGCAGGGTTCGGTGATGTACTTGGGACACCAGGTAGGAAACGGCCAGGCGGCGCCCCTACAACCCAAGATTGACACCATTCTGGCTTGGGAGCCCCCCAAGCCCCAGACAGAGGTGAGGGCCTTCTTAGGACTCACTGGGTACTACCGGAGGTTTGTTAAGGGGTATGGCACCATTGTTGCCCCCTTAACAGAGCTGACTTCCAGGAAGCAGCCCAAGAAGGTGATCTGGACTGAGTCCTGCCAGAAGGCTTTTGATGCCCTGAAGGCCGCCATGTGCACGGCACCCGTGCTCAAGGCCCCCGATTTCTCCAAGGAATTCGTCGTGCAGACTGATGCTTCAGAGCATGAAGTGGGAGCGGTGCTCTCACAACTGAACGAAGAGGGCCTAGACCAGCCTGTAGTCTTCCTTAGCCGGAGACTACTCCCCAGGGAACAGAGGTGGAGTGCCATAGAAAGGGAAGCTTTCGCTGTGGTCTGGGCACTGAAGAAGCTGAGACCATACCTGTTTGGGACTCACTTCCGGGTTCAGACAGACCACAGCCCCCTCAGATGGTTGATGCAAATGAGGGGTGAGAATCCAAAACTGCTGAGGTGGTCCATCTCCCTACAGGGAATGGACTTTACGGTGGAACACTGTCCTGGCACAGAACACGCCAATGCAGATGGTCTGTCCAGGTTCTTCCGCCTTAGTGAAGAGAACTCCCAGGAGGGTGGGTTGTTCTCCCTACTTTCAGCTGGAGGGGACATGTGTTAGACTTGGCATCTTTTGGCGTGTTTCCCCTGAGTTTTTGCTTTCTGACCTCCCGGTTTTGACTCTGTATTTGCTGGCGTAGTGTTTCTGTGCACTTTTCTCACTGCTGATCAGTGGTAAAGTGCAAGTGCTCCTGTGGTAAATTGTGTTATGGATTGGTGTTTCCATGATTGGCCTATTTGATTTATGTGTCAGTCCCTAGTAAAGTGCACTGCGTGTGCCAGGGCCTGTAAATCAAATGCTGTTGGTGGGCTGCAGCACTGGATTGTGCCACCCACACAAACAGCCCGTAAAAGGTAACTCTGGCCTGCCATTGCAGAGCCTGTGTGCAGTCTGGTACTGCCATGTCGACTTGGCAAGTGCACCCACTTGCCAGGCCCTAACCTTCCCTTTTCTTACATGTCAGTCACCCCTCAGGTAGGACCAATGTACCCCTGTGGGCAGGGTGCAGTGTATGTGAAAGGTAGGACATTCCCTGGTGTATGTGGCATGTCCTGATAGTCAATTACTGCCCATTTCGTTTTTCACTATTGCAAGGCTACCTGTTCCTCATAGGACAGATTGGGGAGTATGTTTATAACATCTTATAAACATAACTGGTTCGTAAAATTAGGTAGGAAAATAGAGTTTAGTATGCCTGAACTCAGAATCTAAAGATGTATCTTTTAGAGAAGGTGATTTTTACATTCTGTGTTTGAAAATACCACTTTTAGAAAGTAGGTATTTTCTTGCTCAGTCATCCCGTGTGCCTCTGCTGGAATGTGGATTGCCTGTCTGGGTTTTGGATGACAGAAGGCTGGGGAGCAGGAGTGGCTCCAGATAGTCTAGGTGGGTCAGGAAAGGGCTAAATAGACCTGGGCTGCAATTGGGGTCGGGGGAGGAAATTTCCTTGCACCTCAAAGGGCCTGGTCTACCTCTGACCATGCCGTCTCCACCTCCTGCCAGGAAGTCACACCAGAGAGGGCAGAACTGGTTCTGGCTGGGCACAGACACTCTCTGCCTAAGAGATCAAAGGATTTTAGGATATAAATATTGGGGCAGAGACCTCTGACTTTTAGAACTCTTTTGGACCAAGAAGACTGCCAAGAAGAAGAGCTGGAGAAGCTGTGAGGAGGAACTACCACTTTGCTGTGTTGGCCTGCAGTGGCTGCTTCTGTCTTGGGCAGTGAAAGGACTGGACTGGACTTTCTGCAATCTACTTTTGTGAGTTTCTCCAAGGGCTTGAGGTAGAGCTTGCCCCCTGTTCAAGAAGTCTCAGGAACAGCAAAGACTTCAAGCTCTTCTGCCCTCAGCACTGGGGACTGTGTGCTTTGGGCTACAACAGAAGAAAAAGCAACCTGACGAAGTCGACAACGCCGCTGCCGACTCTGTGTCCTGAAGGCACTGCAGAGGGCACCGCCGCAATGCCGCACTGCGACCCTGGTCTCACCGACGACGCCTGCTGACGATATATGGTACCCTCTTTCACTGTAATCTGAATCGGATCTACATTTTTCATTAGGCCAATCTCCTTTCCTGTAAAATCCCATACGTCCGTCCTCACTGTACTTTTTAATTGTTCGGGCAAACTCTCTTCTGTGAGAAGTGAAAACAACTCATCCACTTCTGTCCCTTGCTTCGCTAACATCATCTTGAATTCGACATCCTCATCAGGTGTCTGAAACGCAATACCATCTGGTGTACAATAGATGGTACAATTCATTTTGCACAATAAATCTCTTCCCAAGAGATTTACTGGACTCGAGTCACATACCACGAAACGATGCATGTCTCTAAGACTCCCAATATGAACTTCTATTGGATTTGTGACTGGTGTTCTAATTTGCTTATTTGAGACTTCTACAGCTTGGATGTTTCTCCCGAGAGGGGTAGGTTCGGAATTTATGCTGCTCTCACAGTAGAACGGGTTGCACCAGTGTCCACTATGAATGTAATATTATTACCTTCCACCTTTCTGTCAACAAATGGACCTGACTGATCTACCTCTAAGGATGCGCCAAGTAAGCACTCTTCCTCCCCCCTCAGGCACCATCATTGAGATGAGTCTGAATCACTCTCATTGCACTGCAACCAATATTGTGGAACCATTTGCACATTTTGATTCTTACCAACTTGATCACCTCCGTGAAATCCAGTGTTTGCACTGTACCTCTGCACTTGAGCATTCACATTATTGTGCATAGGAGCTTGTGGCACCTGTAACTGTGGAGCAACTACCTGCTGCTGCTGCTGTTGATTCACACCCACCTCATTCTGCATCTGTGGATTTAAATTTTGATTTGCCATATTATTCTTTTGAGCGGATCTACACTCGTTCTTCCAATGTCCATACTTTCCACACGCATGACAAGGAAACTTTTTCTTAGCCTCTTCTTTGCTGATTTTACCTCTACCTCTACCTCCACTGGATACCTGTCCATTTTGATTCTGACCACTCATTTGATTACCTGTTTGAGAACTGTTGCTTACTTCTTGCTGCTCTGCTACCTTCACTTGTGCCCACATCATTTTCTCCTTTAACTTTTTATGTCTCGATTCAATGTCATCACTACAATATTTCGCATACCTCAAAATTCGGTCAATTGTTTTGCTCTGCCAACAAATCAAATGCTGCTGAATCATATTACTAATTTCCGGTTTTAGTCCAAACACAAAACGATACACAAAATGTCCCATATCTTTGTCTCCAAAGTTCTCAAACCCGCTGTACTGTTTAAACACCTGCAACAACCTTTCATAATAGGCATGTACTGACTCCTTTGGTTCTTGAGTTGTTCTGTCTATCTTAACCCAATCTGTTTCCTTAGGGGAAATTTTTCCTTTCAAAAAGGTGATCACCTGATTATACTTTTCATCACCTCCTCAGATGGTGCACCTGTTTTAGGATCTCTAGGATATTCTTCTTTTGGCCAATCAACAGTAATTTTACATTCCGTCCACAAGTCAGCTGGTACGACAATCTCAAACAAACCATCTAAATCTTTTAACAAAACCTTTGAAACTTTCACAAACCTCTCTACTTGTTTGTACCACTCAACTGGTTTCTCCCTTAACCTGGGAAAATCATTTGTAAAAGACAATATATCCTGCCTTGTCCAAGGGACGTGCACATATCCACCACCTGGAACTTCTCTCATTGGACACGCCCTTTCAACTTGTTCTGTCTCTCTTAACGGGAACATCGATGCTCCTTTTCCTGCTGCGTCTTCTTTCTTTTTCGGCCATCTACCTTTCCACCGTTCCACATCTCCCCATTTTTTCAGAATATTCATCAACTCTTTTATCTGTAATCTTTTTCCAGACGCATTCAAACTCTCCAAATCTTTTTCAGTAAAGGCAAATCTGTACGATTTCTGCAGCACCTTTGACTTCTCTATATCTATTCCATATTCACTAGCAGCCTCTGCTATTTTCTCATGAAGATTCCTCGCTCTCCATGTAATACTTTTACACAAAAACAACAGCTCTTCATCTCGGTAAATCCCTAGTCTGTCTGGACTTATTGTGCCAATAATCATCACTTCCAAATCTACTTTCAATTGGCTCACATTTATACTCTGTGATTGAGATTTTTTCTTTTCCATTCCCTTTATCCAATCATTTAATTCTTTTGGTGAAGGACCTGCTGAACTCCCTGTCATTGGAATGACGCTTGTCCCTATTCTCCTTGGATCTATTTGTATACTTCTTCTAGGGGTTTCTGTTATCATCTCACAAAGATCTAACAATGTAGTATTTGTGTCAGCCTGTCCATCCTCATTTGCTACTGTCACCATTCCACTCCTATCGCTACTCCTTGGAACTGTCAATGTATGTACTTTTGATATATTCTGTTTTTCTCCATATAACGGAACTACAGGACCAATTGTTACTGGTACCGTCAATGCTTCCGCATTTAGACTTAACTGATTTATTTTCTGGATCTGCTCTACTCTTGTTTTATTTAATATGTCTAATTCTTTTTCTCGCACTACTCTAGCTAGGTCCGTAATCTGGGGAGTTAATGGAGTTCCCACTAGAGGTGCACTCGGAGTCATCTCAACTGAATTTTCTTGATATGGCGGAGGTCTTTTGGTCATAATGTCTTCTAACAACTCATCATCAGATTCGTTCGGGGCCTGTCTTAAACTTGAAGTTTCTATATTTTTCTATTTCTCTTTACATTTGTCTCCTGTCTGATCTTCAGCAACTAAAACTGGGTACAAACCTTCAGTTACCACAGCTCTCCTCCACCCTTTCATCATATCTTCTCTTCCCTCAAAAGGATATCTAGTCATTAAATTTCTGTATCTCCTACCACTTTTCAAATGCTTTTACTTCCCATTCCTCTAGCGCTTCATACTGGGTAGGTCTGGGTTTTGGCTCTAGTGAATTCATTCGATTTCTCAAATTCTGCAAAATCCTTATATTAAACGAACCATGCTGTGGAAAAGCTATAACACCATCATCCTTTGTGTATTCCACCCAATTCTCTAACCAAGTACACGTATGGTATCCTCGCTCCAACATCATATAGGAAGCAGGCGTTCCCGGAGGTGGAATAAGAATTCCCTCTCTAGTCACTATTGGTTTATCCTTTTTAAAGAAATTCTTTATTTTCTTTAGCAGCTTCATTTTTCTGACTTTTTACGCTAATGTACCTCAGTAAAACACACAAGGAAAACTTTTCCGTATTCTACCTATTCTATTTGACAGTTCTCGTCCAATATCAGCGCGACTCACACCAACCGTCCAATAACGTCTCTCTACGTGTCTGCTATTACAACCAATACCAGCGCGGCTCACACCAACCGGTCAATCAGAGCTTACTTCACGTTCGCTGCCTGACCAATGCGAGCGCGACCTTTTTGTGACGTCAGTATTACTCCTTCTACTGACCCTCCGTTTACAAAATAATACGGCGATATATTTCTAAGTTTTCTTTATCAAAATTCTTGTTAGTAACAACACAAAACAATGCTACCTTGTCTGTTCGTCTAAATAAAGAGATAGTTTTTCACTTCAAAACAAGAATTTCTTTTACTTCAAGTAAAACAACGACCAGCGTTACTTTACACCCAAACAAGCTACAGGTGGACTTGGTACTCCTCTAGGGATAAGGCCAAAGTTTCGCAAGAGGACTTTTTGGTGTAAAAGAGATCGTGGTACTCCTGTGGGGATAAGGCCAGAGTTTCGGAAGTGGACCCTTCGCTACTTCAGACACTCTACTCACATATGAAATTTTCCCTAAATATAACACCTATAGCCTTCCGCCTTACAGTATTATAACAACAGACAAAGTACTTCTGCAGTGTGATTTCTTTATCCACACTCTTCTTCTGCCTACTTCAGGCTAAATTTCCATTCCCGGGATTCCTCAGGTAACTCTGTACCTGTACTTCTAGACAACATAGAACAGGACACTAACTTTCCATGTTAAGAGCATATAATCAATAATCAATAATTATTACCAAACTAATCAATAATTAAAACGTCCTCTGCTACCAGAAAACTGATCCAGCGCTACACTTTATCAGGGATCGATACTCATCAATATTTTCATACAAATGGCCCATACACATTCACCCAACTCATAAATCCCTGTTGCACTGGGAGTCAAGTTTTAATGACGTGAAAAATTGTTTCCTTCACAGATTCATGTTTATCATTTCTAAATACATAACTATACCTGTACATCAACTCTCTTTCCTCTCGGTCGACGGACCAATTAGTTGAGTAGTTGATTGTAATAATAGAACTAACTAACTGTCTAATCAGTTAAATGATTACAGACTCTCGATAAGATTAATAAAGTTTATCTCAAAATAAATGTAAATGATCAATGCTCATTGCATACAGGTTACAATGCAAACAAAGAATCTCACATAAAGGAGAGAAAATCAATCAACAATGCAAACAGTGTCATACTCATCATTAATAAACGATATGCACATGAAGGAGTAGATAGATGAAGAGACATAAGTTTCAGCAAAATAATGCGAAACAATATACATATGACGGAGTGGATAGATAAAGAGACATAGGTTTCAGAGACAAAAATACATTTGCAAGTAATTTATGCAAAGTACGAGTCAGAAAGATAATACAAACCCAAAGGATCTGTGAAATACCACCCCCCTGGCCAAGGGAGTAGTGGGGGTCTCCTGAAATAGAGTCAGGAGACAAAGACTTCAGGAGACTGGACAGGACAGGGACAGGAACAGCTAGGCCTCTCTGCAAACCGACGGACAGCGACACATCACCCCTCTCTCCTCTGCACTCGATCAGAGCTACGCCTAACCACACCCCAAAAGGGTGTTATACCCTAAAACCTTCAAGTCCAACCCACATTAGTTGAAACAATTCACTGGATTCGACTTTCTATTGGTCAATTTAAGAGGTGGTGTATCACACCACCAGGTTCCCATTCATAATTTCAGTGCATTCATTGTTCTATATCCTCTCCCATTACATCATTTTTGACTTGTTCATTTAATTCAATATTGGACACTTTCACATTAATTCACATGTATTTCTCTGCTTCATCCGCGGAAGAAGTCTTGGATCCCACAGCCAGGCTCATCTTTTGGCAGGCGAAAAATGTTCTTTGAGCTGGTTAGCCTTGAACCTTTACACTTTCTCTGCAGCGCTCAACGCTTCAGTCTGCTTTGCATTGTCATTTTTGTTCACTCTCCAGCCCCTCATCTATCCGGTCAATTTAGGAAAATACAGGCCCATTCGACTCACTCCGGCAAATAGAACATAAGCATTCATTAATTACATGATAATGCACTTTTCACTGTTTACCACCCACCTTTGCACTATCCCCTGTAAATATCTTTCCTAGCATAAGCTTCATGCAAAGCGGCATTATTTATTATCGTTTTAAAGCAAGATGCAAAATGCAAAATGCGACCTAAACATGCATTAGCTTTGTTTCTTTCGAAACGCAATGTAAAATGAGGCCTTGTTCTTTCATGCATTTAGTTCACATTAGTGCACGCATGTGCAAAGCTGTTTCCCACGTGTTCATGTGATGTGCATATTAGTTTTCACTATACACTGTTAGTACGTATTATGGGGGAGTTAATTCGAGCAGGTTTCTTTCTGCAAAACCTTGCTCCATCAGCTGCAGGCGCTTAGGTGCTGCATTTGTCTGGGGGACACGTACCATCTGGCCATTCAGTGCTGAAACACATTGACAAAGCCAATAGCTCTCGCATTGCCGAGACCAATTGGCTTTGCCAATGCTTGTTACACATAGTAGTACTGTCTGGGCAAAGATTTGACCTCATTAGTACTAGTTTAACAACCAAATACATAAATAAGCAAATGAAAGATGACCAGTTAACCTGTGCAAAGGGCCTTACACTGCGCACAAACAGATTGCCATGTTTTCTCTAACTTTTGATCTGTTTGAGGTACAAAAACAAATTATTTTTTAAATTCTGCAGATTATGCAGCAGATGATGGATTGCGTTGCAAATCCATAAATATGCAAAACAAGATGCTGAATCGCATGATATCAGTGCCCCTGACTATGAGCCGCTGGCTTTCGGCTCATATACAGGCCTGCCAAGTATCACGCATCAGGCGTGACTCTAACGCATTTCAGTGTGGTGTTCCGCATCACCGCACTGAAATGCATTGTCACGCATTTTAATGCCACTGACTGTGCTGTACCAGCACTGAAGTAAGGCCATGCCAGGCTGGTAGCGCGTGTGCCTGTGACCTGTGCCGGCTCTGCTGCTCCCCGCAGACACTTGCCGGCCCGGGCGCTGCCACCAGTACAGCAGCTCGGTAACAGTTAATATTGTGCACTGCTGCGACAATGTATCTTAAAAGCCTGGTGCATTGAAATACCTAGACACCCGGGCGTCGCGGGGCCTGCCCTCAGTGGTTGCGTCAGCATGATTACTGGCTGTGGCTCTGCGGCGGGGGGGGGGTGACCTCATGTCCTGGAAGGAAGTGAGGTTGGGAATTCAGGAAGCGAGGACTGGAGGCGTGCAGCGCGCCGGCGGGCATTCTCACTGTGTCCTGTACGTGTCCCGGTATCTAGATACAGTCAGTGCGCTGCGCGCAATACTGTCAGCAGCTTCAGCATGGCGCCTGAGAGGCCTCGGCTGCAGAGTGCGACAGTGTGGCTCACTGCCGGGACCGACGCCGGACCGAACTCGCTCATACAGTGGAGGACTCGCAGGTATGTTCACGGGGTGTGCAAATGTGCGCATATTTAGCCTTAGAAACAGGGTCGCCTGGAACATTACAGTGTAATGCAGTGTTATACTCGCGCGGGTACCAGGCATTCCAAAGCAGAGAACCACATAACAGAAAGTGAGCACAGCTACTGACTGGGAGCATGTCATGTGGACTCCCTAGCCAGTACTGTTTTTTTAACTAACCTAACAGCGCATTGAAGGCGAATGCCACTGAATCCACACATGCAACGTTAATAGCGAAACTGCAAGACCCCGACTGTACTTTTTCAAACCACTTCTTCTCTCGGCCTGGCTTTCCCCTTTCTGCCTGTCTTATCTCTGACTCTCTCACGCTCCTCAAAACTAAATTCATTCAACGGTTCTTTATTGTTCTCTTTGGTGCTCTTTCTGGCTTGCTTTTTTTTTTGCTTCCTTTCTTCTTTTTATTCATTTATTTTATCCCTCCATTTCTCGTTTAGTCCCTCCCCTCACCCTCCACCCCCCTTCTTTACTCAGCACGTCTTTTTTGGGATACATTTCGGAACGTGCCTTGGCGACCTCTTCGGAAGAGGTCGGAGATAATTTCAACTCCTAAGTGGGCAGCACAGGGCTGTAATTGGAGATTTTGTCTTAAAACTACTAATGAACTATGCAATATTGGCGTAAGACCTTTTATGCAAACATCTATGGGAAATGTCAAAAACACACTGAGTCCAGTGGCTCAGACTGGTTTGTGTGTCAGAAACCGCAGTCAGAGGGGGAGAAGACTGTCTGAAGGGCTTTCACTGTCAATTATGGGGACGGCCAGATGTGGAGATATTTCACGGGGGTTAATAAAATATAGGAGCATGTAAGGGCCAGGGAAAGTATATCTAAAGATGTTTACTCTGGTAGGAGCAAGAGTGCTAGAGAACCCTATAGCTAGGATACTCACTTTGCAATTGTAAAAGAAGCTGAGCAGTTCCAGTGACTTATGTTCTTTGAGATTTAGAGGGAACAGCAAGAATCTGTAAATACAACAGATTCCCTCTGCTCTGACAGGCCAACGTATCAAATGCAGACATCTGCCAGTGGAGACTCCTGCTCTGCCACCATAGAGCCGATATCCTATAGCCGGGGTCACACCTGTAGTCCCAGTCAGATGTAAACACAAACCCATATAAAGGAACACAAGAGCACAAACCGAGACAACACCTTGTTGGAGAAACATTGGCAGAATTGTATTTAAACTACGGCCCAAGTAATGTGTTATCTTGCCAGCTATCTAAGGGTAGCTAGCGATGGTAGGAACTAAGCTGCCTTCCCTCCTGATTATCCACTGAGCTCCAGACTTATCCTTCATCGGGTGCTTAGACCTTCTGAGTCAGCTCAGCCGCAGTGGTCAAAATTGGTGTAAAATCATGTAGAGTGTGAGTAGGTTGTGCAAGTTCTTAGAGTTTCTTGTTGCTTAAATGGGTGTACTTTCTGATTTTTATGTTTTCAGCGTCTTCATTGCTTGATTTTTGCTCGCTAGAAAGTGTCACTCATAGTTGCTGAATGTCACTCATAATTACACTGAAATTGTGTAAATGTCACACATAAGCGATCTCAAACCTTGGCAGCTATGCATATAGTCAAAGCTGAGGGCAAATTAAACAAACTGAATCACTTCGTCGGTTCCTCGGCTCGAAGCTCTGTTGCTTTTGTCTGCTCGTGTCGAGCAAGAGCTCAGGCCTCCTTGGATGGGCGGGACTACAGAAGAATCGTCGAATAAGACAGAGCTCTGACTGTAATCGAAGAGCAGAGGATAGGACTTAGCTGGTGATTTAATATTGCATTACAAAGGCAACCCTCGGAAATTCTGAATTAATTGAAAAAGATTCGGTACAAAGTTACGTGCATAGCTACTTTCCGCTGCAATCTTTTAAATTAATACGATGTATATCTGCTCTCATCTATAATTCAACTTCTTGTAACGTAACAACATTTTATCTCTAATTTAACAAGTATGTGAGATCTCACTATTCAAAAAATAAATGAGAGATCCTCCAAAAATTTATAAACCTTTCTTGGGTCTGTCGTCAGAGCCACACAAAGTGCAACTGAGTCGAGAGTAGGGCAAAGAAAGGCTTATTAAAATAAAAATAAAACCCACTAGACACCATAGAACAGTGTGAATTTTACAAGAGTGCTACATAATGTTTACCCTAAAACAATTAGGGCGCCAACTTTTAGTAGTGATCATAGAGATCAAGAAATACCAATATATGTTGACACATACTTTACAGGGTAGAGACAAAAATAATGTTCATAGATTCACGATGCGTGTTTTGTCATAATGTGCTTGAAAGCAATGCATTATGGGTATGATGGCTTTGCCGATGCCTGTCTGCGATGGCCTCTCGGGGGGATTTCTGAGAGACTAAAGACTGCAATTCTACTGAACGCCGAAAGAGGTCTTCACATTTGATAAAAGTTTTGTGCGTTTAAACGACCCAGTCATAATATAAGCACAGCTTGTTTAAAATTATAAGGCAATTGGGAATCACGAAGGACTTCCATGACCAGAGCAGCAAGGTCACGTTCGAATTCTTTTAGAAGGTAATGGAACAACAAGGTGACTTGCAATAAATTTCCTTATATCATATGTGGGAGCCTGCGGTCTCTACGTAAAAGCATACAAGCCAACATTTTAGAACAGGAAAGATGGAGATTTTGGTAAAAAAAAAAAGTCAGGGGAAACGAATGTGTTTTACTCATTGACTTCTATTGAAGCAGAGGGAATTTCAGGTGGGAGACTGCTAAAATAAAGTCATTTTTGGGATAAAAAATCGGTAGTCTCCCACCTGAATCGGGTCTATTAGCATGCATGTAAAAGAAATGTCTAATTATGAATAGGTGAGTTATGACACTAATAAAGAAATTACCTAGCTCCTCAACTGTAACAAGTTCTTACAGTTGCCTTCGGACATCGCAATCAAGGAGAAAAGCAAGTTACGGATAGGATGGCCACCGTTTCCAGAGTAAAATACCAGCAATTTGATTATGTATTGAGGGGCAGATTTACAAGCCCCTTGCGCCACTTTTGCGTCACTTTTCCCATGTTAAAAATGACGCAAAAGTGGCGCAAGGGCCTAGTAAATAAGGCCCTAAGATTCTGCACAGGGCCAGACATGGGGGCAGACTTACAAGCCCCTTGCGCTGCTGGTGCATCACGTTGCGTGACGCACCGGTGGCGCAGCCTGCTAAGTGATATTTACAAGAACAGGCAAAGTCACCCTGCGTGACTTAACCTGTGCTTGTAAATATCGCCCCTGTTCACGCAACACTTTGCGTGTTACGGGCGTGACATGGGTGTTGCTGTGGATGTTCCCACGCAACACCCATGTCCACTGATGCATTTCCAGATTTACAAGAAATCGTAAATCTGGAAATGCGTCAGAATGCTACGCCACCCTAGGGGTGGCGTAGCGAGGTGCAACGAGGAGAAATGTCTTCATTTCTCCTCGTTTTTTTCCTCTTTCAATGCGTGCTGCATTCTACAGCACACATTGGAAGAGGAAATCACCTCAATTGATTGTTTTTGTGCAGGAAGGTGCCCCTTCCTGCACAAAAACAATCTACCCACGACGCAGGCATCCTTGCACCATGGTGCAAGGGTGCCTGCGCCGGCGCATGGCAGCAGTTTGTGCGCCAGCGCAGGGGGAAGCACAGAGATGCAACATATTGTTGTAAATATGGCGCATCCCTGTGCTTCGAAACTAAAGCAGCGCGGCGCAGCAACATGACTTGCGGCACCGCGCTGCGTTAGTTTCTTGTAGATCTGCCCCATGATATTTAGACAGGACTTTATATAAAATTGCCCATATTAATTTTTAACACAGCATAACCATAATGTATTGTCTGCAAGCACACAACCCACATAACAGCAAGAGACACTTGTCGTTAAATACTGGGGGGCATATTTACAAGCCCCTTGCGCCGCCAGTGCGTCACTTTTAACATGGGAAAAAGTCAAGGACCGGCGGTGCAAGGGGTTGTAAATAGGCCCCTTGGCATTTATTTTATGTTTACCTGTAAATTATCTGCAAACATTGAAAAAGCATATTCAGTGTGAAAACTCAGGGGCATATTTGCAAGCCCCTATTGGCACCACACCGTCACTTTTTTGGACATTATGGTGGCGATAGCGGCTTCGCCTTATTTACAAGGCAGCGTTGTAAATAAGGCACCCTTTCACGCTATACTTAGTGTGAAAGGGGAGGGCTATGGGTGTTGCCGTTGGCGTTGCACAGCAACACCCATTAATTTTGACGCTGCCCCATATTTACAAGGGTGGCGTAAATATGGGGCAGCACCAAAATTAAGACCAGTAAAAACCTGGTCTTACCACGCGAAATGAGGAGAAATGTTTAATTTCTACTCGTTTTAGCTGTTTCAATGTGTGCTGCATTGTGCAGCGCACATTGAAATATGGAAGGTATCCATGTTTATGTGTTTATGTGCAGGTTAAATGATTGTTTATGTGCAGGAATGTGTCCCTTCCTGCACATACACAATCATTTAAAAAAAATGCTTTGCAACTTCTACAAGTGCTGCATTAAGCAGCACATATAGAAGTTACAAAACGCCATTTAAAGATTGTTTATGCGCAGGAAGGGACACCTTCCTGCACATAAACAATCTTCCCCTGTAACGCAGACACCCTTGTGCAAGGGTGCCTGCGTTGGCGCTAAATGGGGGAAACGCAGGGCTGCACCATATTTTTTATAAATATGGTGCAGCCCTGCGTTTCAGAAGTGGTGGAGTGCAGCGTTAAGCCAAACGAGCTAATGCCGTGCTCCGTCACTTCCATTGTAAATATGCCCCTCAGTCTATTACATATTGTTGCCCAACAGTCATGTATTAAAAATATTTAGCAGTAATAAAAGCTCTACGTTAATTGTAGCTTTTAGCAATTGGTTCCCATGTCTTGAATCAGTTGTATTTTCCGTAGTAGTGATAACATTCTCTACAAATTTTCAGAGGTCTCCCCCACTTCAGAGAGCTGGCGGCCTAATGTAAAATGAAGCTAAACTAAAAATGCAGGTATATATTTTTTCACCCCACGAGAAGCAGGAAATAATGGAAAGGTCTGTAAAATAACAAAAATCCTGTTAGTATTTTTGAGAGGTCTAAATTCTTTCTAAAAGATTGTTTAAGCGAACAGATGGAGCCTTTTATGCAAATTCGTGTTCAGCTACAAGTTCCTGACCCATACAGAATATCTAACAAATGGTCTGTATTTTCTTTCTGACAAGGGTTGCAACCCTAGGCTGAGGACGACCAGGAGGACTCGCAGGCAGATGACTTGGGAAACAACAGTGCTTTTTTGGGCTTGCTGGAAGGCAGGTTCAAAAGTGATGCAAACAGTTCTAAATGGTTATTTAGAATTTACTTTCCAGCGTAAAATATGTTCTTCACTGGAAAGTTGCCAGAAAGCAATGCTAAACAACACATTACGCTGCTTTCCTTTAAAGGGGCTTTCATGGGTGGTACATGAGTGTTCTCATGCAACCACCCATGATTTTTGACGCAGACCCATATCAACTTTCAATGATAGACAGGGTTTTGCACCAAAAAATAATGGCTCTTTGAGGCAGGCAAAAAAATAGAAACATGCTTTTATTCCTCCAAACCTTTCTGACTTTGCATGTGTGCTGTACTGCATTGCCCACATTCAAAGTGGGAAAAGTTTTAATGGTTGTCTAGGCATTGTATTTTGCACTAGAAAGGTACCATTCATGTACAAAACCTATGCTAGACATCACGCACACACCCTTGCACTACCTTGCAAAGGTGTGTGAATGGGGCTAGGCAGCCCAATTGTGTGCCATCGCTAGGGAGAGAGAGTAGGCGAGCGCCATATCTTAGTAGATATGGGGGCATATTTACTATTATTTCAGCAAGATACATTTGCTGCAGAATGCATCACGCAGAGAAAGAGAAAAAAATAAGGAGAGACGTTTATTTTCTCCTTGTAAAGTCATCCTCTGCTAGTTGTACTGATTTGACGCACTCCCGGGTTTACAAAGCTTTGTAAATCTAGAACTGCATCAAATCCATGGGTGGATGCCTGGGAATACCTATGCTCCACCCACATAATGCCTCCCAGCTCGAAATATAAGGCAGCGAAGAGCAGCCGCAGTGTAGTGTTACATTTCTTTACGAAGCCGGGCAAGGCGTCGCAAATCGCCCCTTGCATGGCTTTGTAAATTTGACTGAAGCATTTGTGATTTAGTTGTGTCCCCTTACGTAATGCAGTGCAGAGGCATAGAAAATCTGGACCCTGGGACTTTCCTGCTCTCTCCCTCTCACGCAATGCAGCACAGCACAGCAACTTTGGCTACTACGTTGCTTTCCATGACGTTTGTAAATTTGGATCAAAATATCCATGAAACATGTAAATGAAACAAACCTCGGCTCAGATTTGCTAACGTTTTTTTACTGGGTTTGTGATATTTTTGTAATGCAAGCCCAACGCAAAGTGTTATGTTGGGATTTAGTATCCAACGCAATCACACAGGATGTCCATTGGATAGTTTCCCAAAGTTAAGCAAAGTTGCAGTATGCACTGCTTTGCATTACTTTGTGTTAAGGTGGTGTTCCATGGGAGGTGCATAGGCATTCCAATGTAACCATTTAAATATGTGGTGCAAATCCATATCTATAAACAATTATAGACGGGGATTTGCACTACAATCTTAAACCTCCTACTCAGATGCAACAAGGAGAAATGTTTTAATTTCTACTCATTTTCTCAATGTTGCATGCATGTTGCATTGTTCAGCACACAATACAACACAGGAAAATTGCAAAAGGATACTTTTTGTACCAGAAGGCTCTTTTTCAATGCAAAAACTATAATGGTAGCCAAAAGTGCACCAGTGCAGGGAGAGGGGAAAACAGCGCCACATCTTATTAGATATGGCAATGTCCTTCACTTTCACTTTCCAGCAAGGGATACTGTTGTGCCGCGTGGCGTCAATGGGAGAGAGCAGAGATGTGGCGTTAGGTGCCTGCCTTGTAGTCAGGATAGTTTTTGTGCAGGAAGGGATACTTTTCTACACAAAAAGTATACTTGGAGGATTATTCCTCTTTGCATGTGTGCTGCGTAATGCATGGGTGTTGGAAAGGAAATGATGCATGCATGCTTTTTTAATCATACGGCCATAATATTAAACCTTCAGGAGAGGAATGTGTGGATTAAAAGTTCCATTCTGGATCATAACATTTATTTCAGAGCCTGAAATGTTAATTTGCGGCCAGCAATTGGTGAACAGTGTTGAGTAAACCTTTCGTATAGAGGGCTATTTAAGGGCTTTCATAATTCCAAATCCCAGACAGGTAGTCTGCTGTATTGTTTCATTCAGGAAAATCATTTTTGAGTATAATGCATGCTCTGTATAGGGTTTTTTCATCTTGCACTTGCCAATATTTGGTTCCCCAATCTCGTCAATATTTTCTTTCCAATACTCATATCCCTGTATGGCCAAATTCTGATTGAATTCCTCTTAACAAATCTCCTTGATGGTAATTAAGATTTTCAGTAGTTGTTGTTGTGAAAAATTAGATGGCTGAGGGATTGGACTTGTCTTCACTCTAGAAATAGGTGAATTTCTTTAGGAAGGTCGGATGACATGGGGTGGAGCTTTTCAATTCTCCCACTGTGTGTAATTTTATATTTCTCTGGGATAACTAGTTGGATGTATAGAATAGTGTGCATATTGATGAAAACAATACAATTATTTATAATTCAATGCCTCCAAATAAGGATTTTCATTGTCCACAGTTGTATATGCCCGTAAATCAGACATCATGTGTTTTACAGTCTTCGTACCCCAGTCTTCTTAAATAGAATCCAGAATAATCACATTGTTCATTGAAACATTCAAAACATATGGCAATTAGAATGTTTCAGTGGGTCCCACAACCTGATAGAGAACCCTTTCCCAAACTATGCCCTCAGGCACAGGATAAGCTGTTATTTTTGCAGCATAGATATCTTGTTGAGCTTTGTGGGAAGAAAGATCGGTTGTAGTTCTCAAACCACGGGTTGTGGAGCAGTTCTTTCAGGGACGTAACGTTCATTCAGTAGCAGCAGAACCACCATCAGTGTTAGCAGTCACATGATGAAAAGAAACACTCCTGTATCAATCCAAACATAGGACGACAATGGTGTCAAGTAACTGTCATGCAACCAATGATAAGCAGGAATAAATCAGTGGTGTAGAGTGATTGGGGAGTGTGATGAAAAGTAATCTGTGCAAAACTCAGATTCATTTTCATGCAGTGTTGTTTCTCAAAAATGCATAATTTCAGTAGATGTTGACTCATGCAGGGGTTCATAGTAAACCATGGTTTTGATTGGATCATTTTCATCTGTAGTAATTGCAGCATCAGATTCTTCCATGGAATCTATTAATTGATGCAAAGCTGGAGACACATTAGGCTCAAGTATCCCCGGTCGGGTACTTAAGCTGTTACTGCGCTCTTTAAGGGTACTTCGTTCAGAGTAGGAAAAGGGTGTGAGGCTCTAATCTGCATCATTCTTGATGTCCAGGAGGTTCTGCTGTACCAGATCGGTCACATAGTGCTTTTTAATGAGTCAGTGGACACCTTTCTGTTTTTCTTTGAACCAGACAATGGAGGCAGGATTACACTTTGTTTGCCTTTTACCCCAAGAACTGAAATGGGTGTTTTGTAGAATGGCCAACAGGCTTGTTTATCGTGGATCTTTTATCAAACTAGATCTCCCACTTTGAGGACCCACCTGTCAACAGCTGTTAATACCTCTTTTCCAGTGCTATCTTCATAATGTTTCAAATTAGATAGCTTGTTTCTAATCTCTTGGATGCTCTATAGGACATTTAAAGTTGATCCGGTCAAATCATTTTTCTTCCGTCACCTTCCCAGGATTATCTAGGCCAGGTACACACATGGACTATCAAAAGAGTACTTCGTATGGAGTGTGCCCTCCCAATACTCTTTTTAGCAACTGATTTAATGATGTCTGAACTCCAAACAGGTGACTAAGAACTGAGCTGAGCACCCTGGGATCAGGGCTTGTTTAAGCGTGACATTAGTGAGCTCAATTAACCTGTTATTCTATGCTCAAAATGGATTGCTGAATTGCAAGCATATTCTTAGAGCAGATATGGCATCCCTGTAAGGCTTTGAGGTGAACTCACCCACAGGAATTGAGAACACGAATCAATTGCCACCAATATGTATTGGTTAGCAGAATTTATTAGCTCGACATAGTCTAAATATAAAATCCTAAACTGTAGATTGGAGACTGTGAGGGGAGTCTGCTTGGGTTTTCTAACACTAGAATCTTTAATCTCTTGACAGACATCACTTTGTCAAACATATACTCTGACTTGTTTAAGTAAGCATGGCCACCAGTAGTGTTGATTTTGCATTACTCAGGTCCCATTTATCCCAGCATGAGCAGACGCCAACCCCTCATGGGCTGCTTTGATTAAGCCTTATCTAGACAGTTTATTAGGAATTATCCTGTTTCCCACTCCGGGGATGGAAACCCCAGAAGTCTTATCTGAATTGACAGTGTAGGAGCATTTAAGAGGAAAGTAGGCTGGCAGTATTTCACTGTTTACTGTTGCTTGTATCACCGCTTGTCTATCTGTGTTGATCTTCGCCTGAGATCTTGTTAAAGTCTGTAATTTAACAGTCTGCACTGCAGCCATTTGCAGCGAAGTCATCTGCACTGTTCCCTTTGGCATGAATCCTGTCACACTGATGGCCCAAAGTGAGTTTCACATGGAATAATGGAAGCTTATTTCATAAGACAGCTACCTTTTGTTAATTGGTTTCCCTTTTAAATTTTTGAGTCCGTTCACTTCATTATTTTGTAATTTTCACTCATAGTAATGCTATCTGGGCAGAGATTTCACCTCATTAGTACTGGTTTAATAATCAAAATACACAAATAAGCAACTGTTAACCTTTGCACAGTGCCTTCCACTGCGCGTGAACACATGTACAGCAACCTGTACCCACTCAGCATAGTTTGGCAAGTAAGTTTGCCTAAAGGTGAGAAAATCCAACAGAGAATATAACTTCTTCAGTGTGTCAGGAAGTTGTAAGGTAGCACACGACTGAAGGAAATTGAGTGCCAGTCTCTTGCCCTCATTTGATAATTCATATCCAAGAAAAGTCATAGTCAGTTAGGCACTTTTAGAGTTTTTAAATGTAACTTTGTAACCATGTGATGTTAGTTTTGTCAGTAGTCAAGTTAGTTGTCATCAATGTGTGCTAGAATCTCGGGATCTGGTTTTAAAATCTCCATTATGTGTGCTGAGAATAGGCTCGAGCTATTCTTTTATCCCATGGGTAATCATTTGAACAAATACTGCACTTCATTTAAACTTAAGGCGGTTGGATTCTCACTTTCAGGCGCTATGTTCTGAATGAAAACCCGTTGGAAATGCCCAGGGTTGGTTTATATTTTTACCGTACTAGATTTGTCATTAAAGATGTGCTGTGGGCATTTTGAAATGTGTGTGTAGGTGTATGTGTGTTTAGATTGTGTGTTTAGATTCCTATAATCTAAAACAATTTGATATGATCCATTGGGTATTAAACCTGGAAAAAGAGGAGTGTTCATTGGTGAAAGACACAGCACTATAATGCCCTGATATTGTAGCTCATTTAGCATTGCTTTTAATATCCCGCTTTGCTTTTGGCTTCATAAGATATGGAGCTAGTGCTCGGGGCTCACTGCATAAGAGAGTGACATGTGGAATAGAGTGTTTATTCCACGTCACTTGGTTTCTCTACAGAATTGGAGCATGTTTGACAGCCCACTCTCTTGTATACATTTCCCAGATATCCTCAGGCACTAATAAAGAAAATTCTACTCTCATTAACTCCTCACTCACAAGGTGATTCCCTAATGAAGACCGGGGTCCAGTCATCTTCTGCTAGTATTATGTCAAAATCTTCTGATAAATGCGGCCAGAAGACTGATTTAATTCTTAATATCCCTGTTAGACCTGGGGTTTCTGGTTGTTAGAGCTTGCACCCTGTACAATCAGGAACTTCTCCTCTAGTCAGGGTAAGCTAGATACACACTAAAAGATAACTTGTGCCCACCCACTGCTAGGTTTGCACAGAGCAGTGAGGCTTATCTAAAGTGGCAATGTGTAAAGTATTTGGGCAACACACCCACACAGCAACACTTTGAAAACACATTGAAAACACCACAAAAATACTCCACACAGGGTTAGAAAAATAGATTATATTTTTATGAGCAAAACAAGACCAAAACGGCAAAACTCCAATTAGTAGAACTGGAGTTATGAATTTGTAAAGATTAAATCAAAATACAGTGCTTGAAGCAAATAGTGCTTAGGGGTTACTCGAGGTCGCGCTGGACCAAAGTTCAGGCCGACCGCGATGGAAGGCAGGCTGGCTACAGGACTCACGCAGGTTCTGCTTAAAAAGTGCCTTGGATGGAGAAAGCATTGACGTCGTAGACTTGATGCGTCGGTTCCGATCTGCCCAGACGATGAAGGCTTCCTCAACGAAACCCTTTACGATGCAGGCGATGCGTCGTCGTCGAGCTGTGCTTTCTGTCGTTGTCGAGCCGCGCAGTCTGTCGAAGCAATGTCATCGAGTGGCAGCTGCATCGGCGTCGAAGGGCGATACGTTGGTTCCGATTGCCGTAAAGTCGATGATGCGTCTGTTTTGATGAATCAGCACAGTAGAAATCACCTTTTAGGGGCCCAGGACTGGATTGGCACCACTTGTCAGGACAGGACTCACAGATGCCAAAGTCCAGGTGCTGTTGCAGGGTTGAAGGAAGTCTTTGATGGGCCTTAAAGTTCAGAACAGGGGGCAAGCCAGCAAGCCCTTGGAGTCACTCTGGGGTCAAGTGAGAGGGGTCCAGTCCTTGTCCTCAGCAGTGCAGACATCAGCAGGCAGCAGGGCAGCACAGCAAAGCAGAAAAGCAGTTCTTCCAGAGCAGTAGTCAAGCTGAGTGGCAATCCTTGTAGCACAGCAGTCTTTACATCTGGCAGCATTCTACACAGGTCCAGTAGTGTGCTGTCTTGGTAGGGTCAGTGTCCCAGTACTTATACCCAGTAGTGCCTTTGAAGTGAGGGTGACTTCAAATCAGGCCCCTGAAGTGCACAAGTCCCCCTTTCTTCCCAGCCCTTGCTCTAGACTATCAATAGGGGGTAATGAGCACTTTTGTCTGAAACAGGACACTGCCTATTCAGGTGTAAGTGTAAGCTCCCCCCTCCCTCCTGTCCAGGAAGAGCAATCAGAATTAATATGAATGCAGATTAGTTCTCTGTCATATCCACCCTTCCTGTGTTTGTGCACCCACCCTTCCTGTGTTTGTGCACCCACCCTTCCTGTGTTTGTGGCTGTCTAGAGGGAATGCACAAAGAGTAGCTGTCACCCACCCCAGATGTGTATTGGAGACAGGCTGCAAGGCACACAGAGCAGTAAGAGCAGAAAAATGTCCAATTTCTAAAAGTGGCATTTCTAAAACAGTAATGTTAAATCCAACTTCTCATTGAAGAGGATTTATCATTACCATTCCAAAGATATGAAACATGATGCAGCTACTCATTTCTATTCAGGAAGTACAGCATAAAAGTGTATTAACGAATTCCCAATGCTAGCCTATGAGAGGAGGAGGCCTCACAGTAGTGAAAAACGAATTTGGGTGTTTGTTCCTACTATGACATGCAAAAATTAAAAGTACATGTCTAACCTTTTACTGACACAGTACCCTACCCTTAGGGGTACCTAGAAGCTACCTTAGGGGTGTATGATGTGTAATAAAAAGGGAGTTTAATGCTTGGAAAGTGGGTTTAAATGCCAAGTCGCAGTGTGGGTGGCACAATCAATGCTGCAGGCCCACTAGTAGCATTTAATTTACAGGCCCTGGGTATGTGGTTTAAAAGGGGCTTACAAGTAAACTAATATGTCAATTGAGTATACCCCAATGTTACCATGTTTAGGGGAGAGCACTTGCAGTTTAGTACTGGTCAGCAGTGGTTAAGTGCTCAGAGTCAACAAAAGATACAGCAAAAGAGGAAGTAAGCAGGCAAAAAAGGTTGGGGGAAGACCACCCTAAGGATGACAGGTCTAACACGTGGAGAGGTGTGGTGCAGCGGCCAGGGCAGCTGACTTTGGAGCACAGGGCTCACGGTTCGATCCCTGGTTCCGGCAGCAGCTCAGCTCAGCACCATGTGACTCTGGGCAATAGCTCACTTAATTTCCACAACGGCCCCTAGCGCCTTGAGACCCGTAAGGGTGAGTAGTTCGCGCTTTACAAATATACGGATTTATTTAACACGTGGCCCCCCAGCTGAAAGCGGAGAGATCTACCCAAACTCTTGGGAGTCCACATCACTAAGGGGAAAGATCCTGGATAGACCAACAGCAGTGGTGCGTTCTTCCCCTGGTCTCTGTTCCACTCTGATGTCCATACCCTCTAGGGAAATGGACCACCTCTACAATTTTGGACTCTCACCCCTCATTTGCATGAGCCACCTGAGGGGCCTGTGGTCAGTATGACTCAGGAAGTGAGTACCAGACAGGGGAGACATCCATTACAACGCGGGCATTGCATCGCAATGCCTTTACATCGCGGTCATTACAACGCAAGTCGTTACAACGACTTGCGCTGGATGGCGCTCTAACCTAAGGAACAGTATGATTTACTATTCCAACACCTTCCCTACTGTACGTAGACTGGAGTTGGAATAGTAAATCATACTATTCCTAAGTCCAGCGCCCTCCAGCGCAAGTCGTTGTAACGACTTGCGTTGTAACGAACGCAATGTAAAATACCGCGTTGTGAATGTATGCGATGTAACGTCATACATTCCCAGACAGGCATGGCCTCAACGTCTTCAGTGTCCAGAACACAAAAGCTTCTCTTTCTTTAGCAAGCCGCTTTTGTTCCCTGGGGTGTATCGCCTGGAGATGAAGGCTACAGGTTTGTCTAGGTCCTATTAATTTAGCTGTGATAGCACTGCCCCTATATATAATATATACATGATTTCTAGAGCACCTAGTTACTCCAGATGGAGTGTCCCTGCACTAAGCGAACAGTGTCCATCTCCACCCCCAAAAAGTGGCCAGCTAGCCCCTAAGGTTGCCCTAAGAACCACGCCTAAAGTTTCTTGCGGAAAGTTAATACAGAGCCTTCCTTTCACAGATGAAGAGGCAAAGATTTCCATACTGTAGAGGCCAAAAAGCCGAAAGAACGTCCCCCCAGTAGAGCTTTTATTACCCTGGGAGTAGCAATAAGCGGAACTGAGATTTCTGCTCGGTACATACAATTTTGCCAAGGAGTGTAAGTATCGGGGTCCCTTCCCAATCAGGATTTTGTGACAAAAACACAAAACCTTGAAAGGAACTCTCTTCCTCACAGGGAGCCAGTGTATATTGGCAAAAGTAGACCCAATAGGCGCCTGCCTCTGGATGTTAAGCAGCAGCAGTGCAGCAACATTCTGCACTCTCTGAAGTTTAGCTAGTCTGCCTTTGTGAGACACCAAGATACAGCAGATTACAGTAGTCCAGCCTAGAAATGACTAGTGCCTGGACTACTGATTTCCTGGTCTCCACCTGGAGAAAGCCTAAGATTTTACTCAGATTTTTCAAAATTCTGAAGCACTTTCCCGCCAGACAGGAAATCTGGCTGTCAAAAGATAGATTGGTATCAAACCATATTCCAAGGTTCTTCACTTTCGGTGTAGGTGTCAGTACAGGCACTAATACGTCTAACCACCACGCCGAGGACTAGATAGAAGGTTATTTCCCTACAAGCAGGACTTCAGTTTTCCCAGCATTTAACTTAAAACAACTCTGGGACATCTACTCCGCCAGGTCTACCAGTCAGGATCTCAGGCGGGTTGCAGAGGCTCTCCCTCCTGGGATAGGGTAATAATGAGCTGTGTGTCATCGGCGTACGACACGATGTTAAATCCGTGGCTCTGAATGACATCTGCAAGGGGGCGCATATACAGATTTAACAGAGTGGGGCCTAAAGTCGAGCCCTGTGGCACCCCCTGCTGCAGAGACACAACGGTTGTTGAGCCACCCGAAAGGTGTGCTTCTGAAGAAAGGAGGCTATCCAGCGGAAGGCCATCTCCCCAACTCCGTTATTCCACAGTAGTTCCAGCAGAATGCTGTGGGATATGGTGTCAAAAGCTGCACTTAGATCCAACATGATCAGTGCAGCAGTTTTGCCCCTGTCCACTATTTGTCCCAGGTATTCGAATGCTAACAGCAGTGCCGACTCTGTGCTGAACTGCGGGTGAAAGCCCGATTGGGTCTCATATAATAGATCCTCCGCTTCAATAAAATTGATCAACTGACCACTCACATGTTTTTCAGCCACTTTGGCAAAAAACGGAAGCAGAGAAATAGGTCTCAAATTTTCTGATTTTGCTGGGTCTAGGGAAGGTTTTTTCAATAAAGGCACAACAATGGCCTGCTTCTTCGAGGAAACGTGCCCTGATCAGTCAAACAGTGCTTGTTAAGCATGGCTACTCAACCGTGAGGGTCTTAAGGCGCTGGGGGGGAGGGGTTGCAGGTCCAACTGGGCTCTGTGGTTCATTCAAAGAGCCAGGTCCTGAGATCCTTCCTGAATTGTGTCAAAGACAGGGAGAGCTTGAGGTGGAGAGGCATGGTGTTCCAGGATTTGGTGGCAAGGTAGGAGAGGGATCTTCTAGTCCTGGTCCTGGTCATGAGGATCCGAGGGATGGCGGCGATGCCAGTTGGGCTGAGCGTAGGTGTCTGGTGGGGACGTGTAACCAGAGGCGGTGGTTCAGGTATGCTGGTCCGGCGTCATGGAGGGCTTTGTAGGCTTGTGTGAGGAGCTTGAACGTGACTCTTTTGTTAACTGGGAGCCAGTGGAGTCCTCACAGGTGTTCGGAGATGTGGCTGCGACTGCGGATGTTGAGGACCAGTCTGGATGCGGCATTCTGCAGGTTCTGAAGTTTCCTGAGGAGTTTCTGAATGGTACCTGAGTAGAGTACATTCCTGTAGTCGAGTCTGCTGCTAATGAGTGCGTGGGTGACCGTCTTCCTAGCCTCAGTGGGGATCCATCTGAAGGTCATCTGAAGCAGGCAAAGAGTGTGGAAGCATGATGAGGTGACAGCTTTGATCTGGTGGTTCATAGTGAGCGAAGAGGCCAGTATGATGCAGAGGTTTCGTGCATGGGGGGGGTTCCTAGCTCGGCGGGCCACCAGGCGTCTTCCCAGGCAGAGGTTTTGGGCCCCAGGATGAGGACTTCGGTCTTGTCCGACTTGAGATTGAGGCAGCTGTCTCTCTTCCAGGTGGCGACGACTTTCATCCTGTTGTGGAAGTTGTTTCTGGCGGTGGTGGGCTTGTTGGTGAGGGAGAGAATCAGCTGGGTGTCATCGGCGTAGGAAACGATGTTGAGTCCGTGGCTCCTAACGATGGCTGCGAGCGGGACCACGTAGATGTTCTAAAGCGTGGGGCTCAGGGAGGAGCCCTGAAGCACTCTGCAGCTGATCTTTGTGGGTTCTGAGAGGAACGGGGGAAGTCTGACTCGCTGTGTTCTACCGGTGAGGAAGGAACAGATCCAGTCCAGAGCTTTGTCGTGGATACCGGCGTCATGGAGTCTCGTGATTAGGGTGCGGAGGGAGACGGTGTCGAAGGCGGCCAAGAGGTTAAAGAGGATGAGGGCTGCCATTTCTCCCTGATTGCGGAGGGAGCGGATGTCATAGGTAGTGGAGAGGAGGGCGGTCTTGGTGCTGTGGTTGCTTCGGAAGCCGGATTGAGAGGAGTCCAGGATGTGGTTGGCTTTGATAAACTCTGAGTTTGGACATTGATTGCCTTTCTCAATGACCTTGGTTGGGAAGGGGAGGAGGGAGATGGGTCTGAAGGTCTTGAGGTCTGCCGGGGCGGCTGATGGTTTCTTCAGCAGGGGGTTGATCTCGGAGTGTTTCCAGTTGACGGGGAAGGTGGCGGTCTCGATGGAGCAGTTGATGGTGCGGCGTAGCCCCGGGGCGATGGTGGTGGTGATGTAAAAGACATGTTGAGCCAGTCACACAGCCCTGGGAGAATTACCTCCTTACCTCACTCCAAAATCATGAGTGAGAACCTGATTACATTCTGCCCCATAAAGCACTGTGGTTTAAACCAGACTTCGAAGCATGGAGCATCTGTAGCCTCTTTTGGGAAAGAATCGTATATGTTCAGTCAGATGCTATGTTCTGAGGCATCTGTCTGAACGATAAACTCCTTGGAGAAGTCAGGGGCCATGAGCACAGGAGCTGAGCACATTGCCTGCAACAGGGAGCCAAATGCTTTTTGGCATGCCTCTGTCCAAATCACATTTCTGGGCTGCAGCTGGTACTAAACTGGGGTGGCGGGGCAGGGGGGTTTAAAAAAACATACCTCACTTGCCTTTGTAAGGTCATCGACTCTCCTCCATCATCGTCTCTCATCTACTTCTCTTCCGATCCGGAGTCAGGAAGCACACAGGCTCCCCTCAGCCAATCACAACACTGCTGTTAGCAGAGTTGTGATTGGTCTGAGTGCTGTGGTTCAATGCTCAGACAGGCAAGCTGTGCATGTTCTCCACCCAGGCTGCGCATTACAGCTCGCAGGATAACATGATAAGTACGCATGACTGTTCGGTCGGCCAAAGACAGCCGGCCAAACTGTCATGCGGACTTAGGCGCACATATTTCCTCCTCCCCTGCCGGCTGTGACGACATCCAAGTCCTGCCCCGCCCTAAATCCTGCTTCAGCACGGAAAAATAAAATGAAAAAAACATTGTGTTGTTATTTTATTTTTACTTCTTTGCACTGCTGAAAAGCAGTGGTGTGACACTCCTCCCCCTTAGCAGAGGAGCTGCCACTGCTTAGAAGTCAGCCCTGTCAAGGGGGCAACAATAATGCCATATTCCTTGACAAACCTCCTGAGGTACCCAGTGAGGCCCAAGAAAGAATGCTCTGACCTCAGTCTGGATTTTGGGGGTGCTCCAAGGTCATGATCAGCAGCGGCCCATGCAGGTAAGAGCGGTGAGGCCGGGGGGAGGTGGATGGGGCGGCAGGGGATTTCGACAGACGACAACGAGGGAATATTAATTATTTATTTAATTTTCCCTCGTGGTCGTCTGTCCAATACCCCCCCAACCCGGCCCCACCGCTCTTACCTGCACGGGCCGCTGTTGGTCATGATAGTCTCTATCTTTGCCAAGAGGGGCTGCACCTTACCCCTGCCCAACAGGTGTCCCAAATACATCACAGACCCGTGCCCTATTTGGCACTACAGGCCTTGATCGTCAGGCCTGCCTGTTGCAGAGTCAGAAGCATTTCCTTGAGGTGAAAAAGGTGGTCCTTCCAGTTGCTACTGTAGACATGCTATGTCATCCTGATAGGCAGCTGAGAAGTCCTCAATACCAGCAAGAACCTGGTACACCAACTTCTAGAAGGTGGCAGGGGCATTTTTTAGTCCAAAGGGCATCACACAAAATTGGTAATGGCCCTCTGGAGTGGAGAAAGCTGACCAATCCTGGGTACCTTCTGTTAGGGCGATATGCCAGTACCCTCATATAAGATTAAAAGTACATAAGTACTGGGCAGCCCCTAACCAGTTAATCAGCTCATCAGCCCTGGGGATGGTATGACTATCTGTTTTTGTAACTGAGTTGAGCCCTCTATAGTCCACACAGAACCTCAGTTTAGGTGTGGTGCACGGTGGGGCAGCTTTTGGTACCAGAACTACAGGACTGGACCAGGGGCTATTGGAGTGTTCTATCACCTGGATGATTTTCGCTTGACTTAGTGGAAAATCAGTTCATTCGGCAACTGGTAGGTGTTCCCCTAAATACTTCCTTACTTCCCCTCAGACTTGATCTCGGGTTGAGAGCAATGTCAGATAAGGTTTTTTTTTTTAATTCTTTTTTTATATTCTTAAATACATTGATGCATAGCACAATAGTACAAACACAGTTCAATTTGATCATCCATTTGGTCAATACCCGGGAGACGGTTACTGCTACTCCCTGAGGCTTGCATATTTCTGTTCTAGATCTGTTGATAGTCCATCCTCTATTGCACACCCACAGACAGTATATACCCCCCTGCATCCTGCTGATTGACCTAGTCCCCATAGTTATAATCCCCTGTATTTTACCCAATTTCCCCAGACTTTGTCCAATTTGCCCGGACACCCCCAGCTCTGGTAGATTACTTTCTCTGCCGCACAGCACCAGTCTAAGTCTTGTTCCCATTCCTTCACTGCTGGTGGCTGTGCTTTCCCCCATGACTTAGCAATGTTTCTTTTGGCTACAATATCTCTGAGCCTTAACCATAATGTATTATATTTTGACCAATTTATTTCTCCCGTAACACACAATAAATGCCACTGGGCTTCTGGTAGGACTGTCCTTTCCGTCACCTTTGACATCACGGTTGTGATTGCCCTCCAGAATCTGAGGAGTCTGGGGCAGCTCCATATTGTATGGAAGAAGGCGCCTTCCTCTCCACACCCCCTCGCACACTTATTTGAATCACATTTTCCCATTCGATAGAGTCTCGATCTGGTTGTATAGGACCTATGTATAATTCTAATTTGTATCAATCAAAATCGTGCTCTAATAGCTACCTCTTTGGGGCTCTTTATGACCTCCAACCAATCATCCTCTTCTAGGATCCCGACATCTGTTTGCCACTTCTCCCTAAGGGCTAGTAATGGGTCTGGTGTGTTATTCATAATCTTTTTGTAGATAAGGGATGTTGCCTTCTCTGTTATTGGGTCTACCAATATTCTGTCTTCAAGTGGAGCTGTTTCTGGTATTTGTTCACCCCTGCTAACATGTGTCTTTAGAGCATGTTTCAATTGAATGTATCTGAATTTCTCAGTGTCTGGCATTTGATATTCTAACTGCAGTTTGGGGAAATCTACCATCTTTTGATTTTCCCAAATATCCCCCAAGTATTCAATACCCAGGAGTGCCCATGCGCGAAATCCCTTTAGTTTCCGCAGTTCTCCGAGGAGATCGTTGTCCCATAGAGGAGTTCGCTCCGTTATTTTCCCAGCCCAGGAATTTGGTCACCTCTCTCCAAAGTCTCACTGTTGTTTGTGTGTGTGTCAGTAGTTTATCTGATACTTTCTTACTATACAGAGCTTCCAGATACCCCCTTCGTCCCATCGGCCAGTGATCCACTCGGTATGCCGGTTCGTCTCTTCCCGCGAAGACCCAATCATTGATCATTACCAGCTGAACCGTCCAATAATATTTACGTATATCTGGGACTGCTATCCCACTGTCGTATGGACCCCTCTGTAGCTTATTTAATGCTATCCGGGGGCTGCCTCCGTCCCATAGCAACTGTCTTATCTCAGAATCTATTTTTTGGAAGTATCCCATTGGTAATATATATTGGGTATTTTGTAATAAATATATTAGGTGTGGTAGTGCATTCATTTTAAAGATGGCGGCCAGTCCCATTAATGATAGGGGCAACGTTCGCCAGTGCGCCACCTCGTTCCTCAGCCTATACAGTTGGGGGGTCAAATTGTCATCTCTAAATTCATTTTCTGTTTGTGTGATCACCATTCCCAGATATTTAAATTTCTTTTTGGTCACTAGCGCATGTCCTATGGTCGTCAGGAGAGGCTCTTCTCCTGCCTGTACAAATATTAACGATTTACTCTAATTTATTTGATATCTGTAGTAACTGCCACACAGTTGAAATATATGAAGTATCCGATGTATCGTAGAGCGGGGCCCGGTGGCATACAGGAGAATCTCGTCCATGTATAGCGAAATTCTTTCTTCCCATTCTCCTCCAATCGGTATACCCTTTATCAATGGGTCAGTTCTAACCCATGCCGCCAATGGCTCTAATGCAAGTGCAAACAGCATGTGTGAAAGCAGGCATCCCTGTCTCGTACCCTTGTGCAACTTCACTTGCCTAGACACTGTGCCTTACTCTGGCCAGGGGGTCCATATACAGTAGCTGAATCCAAGCTCGGAGATTAGGGCCAAAGCCAAAACGTTCTAGCACTGCAAATAAACATTGCCATTCTATGCTGTCGAACGCCATTTGGGCGTCACGCGACAACAGTACCACATTCTCCTCCGGTTTGGTCTTGGTTATGTGTAACACCCCATATAAGCTCCTTAGATTTAATCTAGTGCTTCGCTTAGAAATAAAGCCTGATTGGTCTGGGTGGATCAATCCATTTATTACTTCAGTGAGTCTGGTAGCTATGATCTTGGCCAAGACCTTCGCTTCTACATTTAAGAAGGAAATTGGTCTGTACGTGAAACAATCTTCCAGAGGTTTACCCTGTTTCGGAATGACCACTATTGTGGCCGTTCTCTGGTCCTCCGGCAGGCTACCCTGTTGTAGTGATTCCTCAAACATACGCAGCATAGGTGGAGCCACCAGAGTCGCCACTCCCTTATATAACTCAGCAGGTATGCCATTTGGCTCTGTCGCCTTGCCCGATTGTAGTGAGCTTATGGCCCCGCAAATTTCCTCTTCCGAGGTGTCTTTCTCCAATTCTTCCTGGTCTATCTGTGAAAGGGTAGGGAGATGCATGTTGGTTAGGAGTTCTATACAGCCCCCCTTGGTGCGGATGTTGAGGATCTGTATAGCTGTTTATAGTAGGACGCAAATGCCTCCGCTATGCTGTCTCCCGTCTTACAGGAGTCTTCCTTTAGGTTTTTAACCTCCAGTACCCTGTTTCGCTCTCTATCTCTCTTCTCAAGCCATGCCAATATTTTTGTGGCTTTGTCCCCTATTTCATATATTCGCCTCTGGGTTGCCCTTGCATATTCCCTGGCCTTTCCTTCCGCTATTTCCCGTAGTTCTTGTTGCTTTAACCGAATTAAGTGGTCTACCCCTGTATCTGGGTCTGTTGATTTAGCAAGTTTCATCTCTAGCTGCTATAGTTCTTTTTCAAGCGTTTCAAATTGGTATTTCCTTTCTTTCTTTCCCCCCCTGCCAGCGCCTGCACCTGCCCCCGTATTACAGCTTTATGCGCCTCCCGATCACAACTGGTGCACCCACTGACTCCAGATTATCCTGAAAGTAGTGATCTGTGTTTTCGCGTATCTTCACTTGTATCTGTTTATTTTTAAGGAGCCAGGGATCTATGTGGGTTGGTAGATTATTTGTTTTGATGGGGCCTACTGGTCTCACCTCCACCAGTGAGTGGTCGGATAGGCCTTGCGCCTTATGCCGTGCTCCGCGGAAGCTGCCTGCCGCAGGACAGAGCGTTAGGATAAAGTCTAATCGGGAATACCCACGATGGGGTGCCGAGAAGTACGTGTATTGTCTTGCTAAGGGGTTGTATGCACGCCATATGTCTAGTAGCCCCATTGCCTCTACAAATGTCTTTAATGTTTCTACCCCCCCTTCGTTCTTAGCGCTCGTTACTCTGTCCATAACTGGGTCCATTACTGCATTTAGGTCTCCGCCCATCACCATTACCCCTTTTGGAAATTTTAACAGTAGTGAGTGCAAATGCATTTTGGGCGGTACATACACCGAGCACAGATTGATGACCCGACCCTCCCATATACCGGAGAGTGCCACATATCTACCCGACTTATCTTGCCACACCCGTTGAGGCACCAAGGGCAGTTTTGTTCTGGCTAGTATTCCCACTCCCCTGGATCTGGACATAAATCCAGCGTGTGCCAATAGTTGGTAGCCAAATCTAACCCGTGCCTTGCACGTGTTTCCCATTAGGTGCATTTCCTGTATGAGGACTATGTCTGGTGCATGCCGTCGGATATACTGCATCACCATTGTTCGCTTAATTTTGTTACCTAGGCCGTTTACGTTCCAGGTCATGATCATTAAGTCTTGTCCAGTGGGGGTGTGTATCACTGGTGTCACCTGATGCTGCTTGTCAGGGGGCTGTAGCATCATTGTTACCTTTATACAGGTTTCTGGTGTATGTATAGCTTAGCGCCCTGGTGTGAATATAAGTGTTGTATGTGCTTCATTGATTTTCCTCCCCTCTTTCCCCATGTAAGTTGCTACTGTGCATTTGATGTGCTGTACTACTAACCAATAAACGTGAAACCCCAACCAACAAACTCCCCCCTCCCTGCTACCCTGCACAGTGGGCTCTTAACTACCCACCCCCCCCAATTTGCAGAGTGCCTGTCGCCCCATTACGGAACCTACAAACTTCGAGCGGGCTTTAGCCAAATACTTGCCCACCAGATTCAACCTTCATCCCCCTTCTTGGAGCTGCTACACTTCTTTTGTTTCTTAAGGACTCATTGTTGTTAACCAGTACATATGATCTGCTTTTCAAGTTACGGTATTGCTTAGGGCATAATGTCAGTTTATTATCCCTGCATTTCCACGCTATTCCTCCTATCGGAGTCAGGTTCTCTAACTCTGCCTTTGTCTGTTCCATGGCCCAATTTGGCACTCTTGATAAGCATGACTCCGCCAACTATCTCAGTCCTTTGAACGGTCCTGTATTTCTCCTTGTTTGCAAGGGGCTACGTGGGGAGCCACCACCAGTTTCTGTCTTATAATCTGCAGCCGTGCTTGTGGCTCCGTTCCTGCGTTGCATCCTTCCTGCTATTCTCCATCCGTCGAGCCATTCCCATACTTCTTCCGGGGTGGAGAATCTCCACACCTTGCCCTCTGCTGTTACCCTGATGGTGGATGGAAAGAGCATTGAATATTGAATGTCCTTTGCCCGTAGTGTTTTCTTTACCTCAATGAATGATCTCCTTGCTTGTTGCACTTTTATAGTAAAGTCCGGGTAAAATGATATGGTTGCATTGTCTACTTTGAGCGGTGGGGCATTTCTGGCTACCTGGAGGATCATGTCCCGGTCTCTATAGTTAAAGATGCGGGCAATAATAGGGCTCGGTGGGGCTCCCAGTCTTGATCTTGTACCCAGGATTCTGTGCGCCCTTTCAACTGAGAAAAACTTGGATAGGCCCTTAGGTTGTAGCCTTTTTTCCACCAGTTCCTCCACAAATAGATCTACTGCAGGTCCTTCTGCACGTTCCGGTACGCCAATAATGCAAACGTTATTGCGGCGAGAGCGACCTTCCTGATCCCCCAGTTTTGCTTTTGTCGTAGTAGTGAGTTACTGTACCCGTTTCTGGAGTGCTTTTGTGTCTACCACTAGCGTGTTAGTTACATTCTCAATCTCTTTCACTTTAGAGCCCATGTTTCGCAGGTCTGCCCGTATCAGTGAGACTTCCGTGGTCACCGTGTCTATTTTCCCTGCTAGATCCGCTCGTACCCCCTGAAGCGCTCTCATGATATCCTTTAGGGTTGGTCCTGTCACCTCTGTGGTGGATGTAGTGGTATTGCATGGGTCTGTCTCTATAATGTTCACTTGGTCTTTAGGCAGTGTGTACTCTTCCAATTTTGTTTGCTGGGTGCTACAGGGGCCTTTCCCACCCGTCATGATTCTGGGGTGTTTGTATCTTACAGTTACTTAGATGCAGCCCCTGTGTGTGGAGGGTGGTTGACCAAGAAATATCAAAGAGCGAAAAGGGTCCCAGCAGTACTCACCGCTGCCTGCACTGGAACGATCCTGGTTCCTATCGGCTTGTCGGACTTCCTGGCCAGGCCCCCGATACCTCCTCTTGAATTATGTCCGTCCCCTACATTCCCCTCACCTCCTGCATCACAATCTGGAGTAGCTCTTTCCGATATACTTGCAGGTATGACTGATTTCTCCTCCGTGCAACCCCCTGTTGTTTCGTAATTCGAGGAGCACCTTTCTCTATCTTACTGAGCCCCTTCTTTTCAATGTCGCTGGTCAGACGGTCACCGGATACCCCTTTAGTCATCCTGCGGCTGAATTACTCCTTCCTGCGCCACTTCAGCAGCTGCAGCCGGTGGGTTTCTCGCCCGCTCGTCTTGGGTTCACCTTTTCTCCACTTGCAGCCTTGCAGGGCTCTTACTGGTCCCCAGCGGGTAGTCCGGATGTACTACCTGTACTTCCCGGGTCGATTCCCATTTATGGCACAGGGCCGCAGTCGATTGTCTCGGCCAGCTCCGCCCTTTTGCTTATGGTGCATGCCTCAGGCTGTTACACTTTAGAACGGTGCTTGGGGCCTACTATCTTTGGGCCTGGTCCGTTGTACTTTCGGGCCTTCCCACCAGCCACACCGGTGTCGTTATACGCTCCCAAAGAAGGGTGAGTACCTGTGTCTCTGCCGGTCGCCGCGCTGCCCCCGGTTGTGGAGTCTCTGCAACGCGCGTCACGCCCTGTGTCTCAGTCCGCTCCAATGTCAGATAAGATTGGTATGCGTTCTATTCTGTATTGGAGGAGGATCTGGGTTACCCCAGACCTCCAACAGTATCGGACGGGTCTAGCAGAGAAACTTAGTCTCGCGGGTTCTCGTAAAATACCCTGGGTTAAGTATGTAAAACCTATTCTGGGAGAAATTGGGCTAACAACTATGTGGACTGCTCCCAACGTCCCTAGGGCTGATGACTGGCAGTGCCCAGCCTGGGGCTCCCTACAGGAAACTGTAGAACATGCCCTGTTCTTCTGCCCAGCCTTCCAGAGCAGTAGGCGATGTTGGTTAGTAGAAACATAAACTTGCCCTAAGGATTCTCAGAACCGACCTTAGCAAGCCATTGATTTTTGGATTTACTCGTTACTTGATGGCTATGTGGAGAGTCAGTGCAAAGTTTTGTGCCCTATCCAACAATTAATTTACTGCAGATGTAGTGATGTGATATGCTGTGCCATTTTGTTGTTTAGTCCATGGACGCTATTAATTGGCTGCTCTCCCCTACTCCCTCTTTTCCCTTTTCTTGCACTCGGTTAATCAATTATGCCTTCTAATCTAATACCATCTGTTGCACACAATGCTGTATGACTTTAGAAATGAGCATGATTCTATTTTATATGTTCATAGACCTTTTTAATCTATTTATGTTTTATATTGTTTTTACGTGCTTTTATGGCCTTTGTGCCAAAATAAAGATTTGGTTGACAATAATGTTCTATCACCCTAATTCCGGTATTTAGAGACTTCACTCTTAATACTGGCCCTCAACTTATACGACAACCTGTAAGATCTATTCTCAACAGGGAGTTTGTCCCCTCTGTCCACATCATGGGTACATAGGTGGGTAGTCCAGGAATAAGGGAGAACAGAGAGGAGTACTGTCCCAACACTTGGTGGCAGTCTCTCTGCTGTGCAGGAGTTAGACTGGGGGAAAGGACTACTCCCTCCACTGACCCATCTTTCTCCTTGAAGTCCAAGAGATTAGGAAGAGGTTCACTCTCCTCCTCTTCTTCTCCATCTGTCACCAACAGCTTGATGAGTTCAGACCTCTCAAAGTGGAGTTTGAGGCAATTTATGAGGAGCACCCTGTGTGGTTGCCTGGGGGTCTTGAGGACCACCAGGTAAGTGGCCTTACCCTTCCTCTCAATCACCTCATAGGGCCCAGTCCAACGGTCCTGGAGTGCCCTGGGCTTCACTGGTTCGGTTACCAACACTTTCTGTCCAGGGGTCAATTACAAAGTGGTAAAAGTTTGGTCATACCACTGCTTCATGACCTCCTGGCTGGCTTCCAAGTTGTCAGAAGTTTGCTTCCACAATTTAGCCATTTGGCTTCTGAAGGCCAGCATGTATCTCACTACACCCTAGGGTATCTTCCTGGGAGCTTACTGCCACCCCTCCTTCACCAAACCCAGAGGTCCTCTAACAGGGTGCCCATACAGAAGCTCAAAGGGGCTGAAGCCCACTCCCTTCTGTGGTACCTCCCTGTAGGCAAACAACAGGCATGGCAAGAGGGTGTCCCACTTATTCCTCAGAGCCACAGGTAGGCCTCTAATCATGCCCTTCAGGGTCTTGTTGAATCTCTCAAAAAGCCCATTTGTTTGTGGATGGTAAGGGGTGGAGAACTTTTAGGTTACCCCACACTCCTTCCACATTGACTGCATGTATGCAGGCATGAAGTTTGTGCCCCTGTCAGACACAACTTCCTTGGCGAAACCCACTGCGGTAGAGGTGAAAGAGGTCAGAGGGATTCAACCTGGGTACCTAGTGGCATGATGCACCAGAACCAGGATAAACTTGCTGCCTGATGCAGTCTGTAGATCCATAGGCCCAACAATGTCGATGCCCACCAGCTCAAAGGGTGTGCCAATCACAGGCAAGGGATTAAGGGGGCTTTCAGCCTCTGCCCTGTCTTCCCACTGGCCTTGCAGGTCATACAAGTCATACAGAATGCATCAGAGGAATTCTTGATCCTAGGCCAATAAAAGTGGAGGACAAGCCTTGCAAAGGTCTTGTCTTAGCCCAGTTGTCCTGCCAGGGGAATTTCGTGAGCCAACTCTAGTAGGAAGGCCCTGTAGTGTTGGGGGGCCACCAGAGCCCTTGTTGTCCCATTCACAAGAGCCTTAGCCTCACTGTAAAGGAGGTACACAACCACCTTCAGAAGACCTGAAACTCCCTCCCCACTCAAATGGAACAAGGGCCACAGGATAGTGACCCTCTCTGTTGTCAGCCACCACAACCTGGTGAAATGCATTGGGAGTCATCTGCTCTGAGGACATCAGCTGACTCCTTAGCACAGTCACGCTGGCACCTGTATCCCTCAGAGCCTCAACACCATGCCCACTGATGCTGATCCATTGCCTATACTTGGTATTATTTGAGGGCACATAGATCTTAGGAACCCTCTCACTGTCACCCAGGGACTCTAGCTAACCCCACTAAGCTCCCACCCATTAACTGGGACAAAAGTCTCCCCCAGCACTACACTAGCCACCCCTGGAATCTTTCCTTCAGTAGGAGGTGGTGCCCTTATTGGACACTTGGAATCCCCTTTGTAGTCCATACTCAAAGCACCAATAGCACTTGGGAGTCTTGGGCTGCTGACTTTTGTCAGGTTAGTTTTTCTTCTGGTGGCGAGATTAGAAATGAGAGCCTTGCCCTGTGAGTTGTTTTGGGGGCCTTTAGAGAACTCAGCATTTTTATCTCCCCTCTCCTTCTTCTGGTGGGAACCCTGACCACCCTTTTGGGAGCCCCCTCCAGATGCCTTCTTGGACACTGTGATGCTGGCCCAGATGTCCGCCTTCTTAGCATGCACCCTGGGGTCACTAAGCATTCTATCAACCAGGTGTTGGTGCAGCTCTGGAAAACAAATATCAGGCATGTGCTCCTTTAAAATTAATTTGTACAGCCCAGAGTAATCATCAACCTTGCTGCCCCTCACCCAGCCCGTCAGTGCTGTGCTGGCATAATCCAAGAAATCCACCCATGTTTGTGATGAGATCTTGTGGCTGCCCCCGAATCTGAGACTATACCTCTCAGGGGTCAGAACAAACTTACTGACTAGGATGGCCTTCATAGCAGTGTAGCATGCCTGGTCCTCTACCTCTAGTGTAAAGAGTGTGTTCCTTCCCACTGTGGCTTATACCTCTATACACTACCACTCCAGTACTCCTATTTGACAATGTTCACTCTTAGAGCCACTTCATAGGCTGCAGACCATTTGTCTATGTCATCCCGACCACATAACTGGGCACCAAATCCTTGGGTGTCCAGACTCTGGACTCACCAGTAGACACTGCAGGTATGTTGCCACCATTGCTGTTGCTGGACCTCACTTGTAGGGATCTAATGTCCAGCTCTTTAAGATTGAACTCATGGATTAGTTTCTTCTCCTCCATGGCCAGCCTCCTCTCTTCTTGGGCCTGCTCCAATTTAGCAAGCTCCAGCTTGAGCTTCCTTTTCTCCTCCTGTCTACTAGCTCCTCTGGGGACAGGTTCTTGGAGGACATACTGCTCCCTGCTCTGGGAATCACCACGGCTTCCAGCACATTGTTGGCCCCCTTCAACAGGCAGTTCCAGAGTGAAATTCAGACTCCAGAATCAGGTTATCCTCTTCCTCAGGAATTTCCTGCTCCTCCTCTAGACTGCTATCCCTTCTAACCTGGGTCTCTGTCCAGGCTCTCAATGCTTTCTGCAGCTCCAAATTCTGGGTGAAGCCTCTTTTGGAAACTCGAAAATCCTTTCAATAATATCTTAGCTGAGGCACAATATAGACCTCTAACCTGGCCAGCTCGAAATCAAATCCTTCAGGTACTGCTTTTCCAGAATGAGACATAATTTAGCAGAAAAATCAAAAGGCCAATCAGAGAGAATTTAAAAAGTTGGAATTGGTCTTAGTATAGAGATGTAGGGAACAATGAGTTACTATATGGTATTGTACAAACACAAGTCCTATCCGCACTGCTGATGACCAATGTAAGAACTGGGGTTTCTGGTTGTCAGAGTATGTCCCCTCTACAAGCAGGAGCCACCACTCTAGTCAGGGTAAGCCAATTACACATTACAAAATAACCTGTGCTCACCCTCTGGTAGCTTGGCACAGAACAGTCAGACTTATCTAAGAGGCAATGTGTAAAGTATTTGTGCAGCACACCCACACAGCAACACAATGAAACCACACAAAAATACACATGGTTAGAAAAATAGATTATATTTTTATGAGTAAAAAAGACCAAAATGACAAAACTCCGATGAATTGAACCAGAGTTATGAATTTTTGAGGATTTAATCAAAATGTAGTGCTTGGAAACAAATAGTGCTTAAGGATTAATTGAGGTTGCGCTGGACTGGGGTAAATCCAAAGTTCAGGCCGACCTCTGATGGCAGGCTGGCTACAGGACTCAAGCAGGTCCACTGAAAAAGTACTATGGCAGGAGGAAGCGTCAATGTCAACGACTCGATGCGTCAGTTCTGATCCGCGCTAAAGATGAAGGCTTTGTCGACATACCTCTTTACGATGCAGGCACTAAGTCATTGTCGAGCCACGCTATCCGTCGTTGTTTAGCCGAACTGTCCATCGAAACAATGTCAATGAGCAGCAGCAGCAGCCGCGTCGAAGTCGAAAGGTGATGCATTGGTTCCGATCGGCGCAAAGTCGTCAATGAGTTGGTTTTGATGAATCAGCAAAGCAGAAATTTCAAGGGCCCACGACTGGATTGGCACCACTTGTTAGGACAGGACTCTGAGGAGATCTTTAGAATATGGAACATGCCGTGATGTAAGGGATGATGCTGTTGGAATGGGGAGATGTGTGGATTCTACCATTCTGCTGGAATCTGCTGGAGGTTAATGTTGGTGTACTTTTAACTGGAGCCAAGAGTCAAGAGAAAAGCAACAAGGATTGCACCTGGTTACTACAAGTTTTGGCGATGATCAGCTCTGTGCAGAGGGCAGAGATTGATGAAGTAACCTGCACCTCTGTAAAAGCGCTATTTACAAGTTGGGGGAATAGCGCTACATGGACATGGAAATGCGAGTACTCAAAGCTGTAAACAGTGAACAGTAAGGTTATTTTACATGTTTTAGCACTGCAGTGATCACATTTAAGTGGCTGTTCATTACTGCTAATTAGGGTAATTTGCTATTTGGAACGGTGAACCAACGGAATGATGCGCGACACGCTACACTTGAAATTCAACATGGCTCTTTGTAAACCGCGTTGCTAGGCCCAACATGCTGCTGCATAGCAATGCACGTCAGAAACCAGCATTCTCCTAGCGTGTCGGAAAGGCTGCGTTGCTAGGATATGCCACTCTCCTAGAAGGCCGCGTGCTGCAGCTAGTCATACGCTTCTGCCTCTTGTAGTGCGCATCGGAAAGGCGGCATCTGAGCCTAATGAATGCGACTATGCACTGTTGTTCTGTAAACATATGCGATACGTACAAACAGAAAGTCAGTTACAAAGTGTTTTCTTTTGGAAAAAAAATAAAAAGGAATACACGCAAAGTTATCATAATAAATTAAACTGTACTTACTGTGTTCCACACGTATATGCTGCCTGTGTTATCTTCACGTCGGCACTTCCTTGGTTTTGAAAAAAAGAGAGGAATAGAAAAGAAACTTTCATCTACTAAGCAAATAAAATAAAAGAAAGACTATACAAAGAAAAGATGATAACAGTGAAAGAACAAACCTGAAGAGAAGATTTTGGAAACTGGAATGGCCACTATTATTATTTTAATTATTTGTTTTAGATAATTATTTTGGATAATTATTTTAGATAATTATTTTAGCTGGTTATTTCAGTTTATTATATTGGACTGTTATTTTAGTATTTTATGGTAGTTTGTTAATTTACATTTCTTGGAGGTATGGCGGAGCAAAGGATTGCAGCACCTCCTAGTTTCTTACCAGTGTCTGGGGAGCCTGCAATTCCTTGGAAAAGATAGAAGAACATTTTCTTCACTTATAAATTAGCTATAGGTGGAGATAAATATGGTCCAGTACGAAAACATGCAATTCTCTTGCACCACATCGGGGTGGTAGGTAGAAGAATGTATTATGATCTTCCAGAGATTTCGTTAGGAATGGGAAATGGCCAGCCAATGAATATGTATGATATGTTACTACAAATTTTGAAGAAGCACTTCATGCCCAACGTGAATGTAGTCTTCAAGAGACATAGGTTATTTTGTAGGGTACAGGGGCAGGATGAAGACAATGAGCTATGTTGCCACTTTGCGTGGGTTGGTGATAACCTGTGATTTCCAGAACCTATTTGACTCTTTAATTTGTGATCAGATTGTTAGGCACATGAACAATAAAAAGGTAAAAGAAAAACTGCTATCTAGAGATCCTACCTTAGAAGAATCCATACAGATTGCAAGGAGCATGGAGGACACTGCTGTGTGGATGAGGGAAACTGATATGGGAAAAAACAATATAAGAAGCACAGAGAAAGAAACTGCGGTAGAGTTGAAAGAGGTCAGAAAAGAAAATTTAAAGAAACCTATCAAGTATGAAAGTTCTGCCAATCTCAAACCTGAGGAATTTAGGACTGTAACATGCTATAGGTGTGGGTGTCCAGGACACATTAGCTCTAGTTTCACTTGCGGAGCAAGAAATGTGATGTGTAGATCTTGTGGAAAGAAAGGACACTTAGCAAAGGTTTGTAGATCAAAAGGGAGAGTACAGAATGCTAGTATCAAAACTGTTGAGGTTCAGGGCGACGATCAAACAGAAATAATATTGACTATAAATGAAAAAAAGATGATGCTCATTAAAAGGACAACAGTGCTAACAACGGAAGTATAAAGAAAAAGAAATTATAGGATCCACATTGCGAAATCATATTAGGGACTGTGAAAGTTGAAGTATTGGCTGATTCAGGAAGTCTGTTCACTTTTAAATCCAAGGATACATATGAAAAAGAATTGAGTACAGAAAAGATTTGCAACAATCGGATGTGAAAGCAGTAGGACATGGTGGCAAGAGGAACAATATAATAGGAATGCAATGGATGGACATATTTTCAAACAGAATGTAGTGCATGGCAGAGTCTACATAACTAGCAAGGGTTTGGATCTAATGGGATGGCACCACCAAAAGGATTTAAACATAGTACTTGACCCCAATGCCAAAGAACCAGTCAAGATGATAGAACCAGTGAATGAAAATGGAATTGTGAAACACGATGTGGGTGTCAAGTGGGGCAAGAAATTGATGGAAAGATTTCCGCGGGTGTTCTCTGACAAGTTAGGTGTATTGAAGAAGTTCACGCATTGGACAATTACTTAAGAAGCATGCTATGCCTGCTGTGCATAAAGTGAGGTCCATACCATATTTAACAAGAGAACCACTTCAACAAGAATTGAACAGGCTACTTGAGGAAAAGATCATTAAGCCGATTGAGTCGTCCGAATGGTTGGCTCCCATTGTTGTTGCCCCAAGGAAGGAAATAAAATTCGCCTATGTATTGACTTGAGGGACCTCAATAGAAATATATGGGTGGATAGGCAGCCATTACCCAACATTGGGCAGATGCTGAGCATGATGGGTGGTGGCAGGGTGTTTAGTGTTCTAGATATGTCAGCAGCGTACTACCAGGTGAATCTGCAGCTGTAATCTCGTCCTTTGACCTCTTTTGTTACACCACTAGGGGCATACCGATACAGCAGAATGCCGTTTGGCTTGGAATCTGCCTCTGCTATCTTCCAGAGGATCATGCAAAATATTTTTCAGGGTATGCAAAAGTTATCATGTTTTCAGGATGACATTATGGTGATGGGAAAATCATTCGTAGAACATGATGTGTTGTTGGAGGAGGTATTGGAGAAAATTGGTAGTTATGGACTTAAAAAAGAGAAATGTCAAATGAGGATGGAGCAAGTAAATTGTTTGGTACATGAAGTGTCCGTGAATGGAATAAGACCCAACAATAGCATTTTGAAGGCTATTGAGTATGCTCCGCAGCCCACTAACAAGGAACAATTGAAATCTGTCTTGGTACTTGCAGAGTATTATTCAAAATTTGTGTCCAATTTTGCCGATGTGGTAGAACCAATGAGGGTACAGTTAAAAAAAGGAAGTGTGTTTGAATGGAGTCCAGAGTGCAAGGCTGCATTTGTCAAGATAAAGCAATCTCTTGCTCATGCAACAACGTTGGGTCATTTTGATACCAGTAGGAAAACTATTGTAACGACAGACATAGGTCTCGGGCAGTGTTGACCCAAAAGGCAGAAGGAAAGGATTGTAGGATTTGCGTCCTGATTATTACAAGGAGCGGAACAATCCTATTCTGCCATTGAGAAAGAGGCGTTAGCCTGGGGAGTAAACCACTTTGGGTATTATTTGTGGTGTTTGCCATTCGTGCTAAAAACTGATCACAAACCTATAGCGCACATTTTCAAGTGTGGTCGGGGTTTGGAAGGGAGTTTGATGCCCCGGATTTCGAGATGGTTGATATATGTGATGGATTACAACTTTGTAACTGAATATGTAAGAGGCAAAAGAAATGTAATTGCTGACTGCTTGCCACGTATGCCTGTGGAGGATGTTTCCTTTATACAGGAGACGGAAACCCAAGTAGTTTGTGTGGAAGGGTAATTTGCTCTTGGACAGCAAGAGTGGAGAGAAGCTATAGCAAATGACAAGGAGTATGAGGAACTGACAAAACTTGTAGGATGTGGTTGACAACAATATGATCTGTTGAATGAGAATGTAAAACAATATATGGTGGCGAGGGACGAGCTCAGTATTCAGGGAGATAAAATATTGAGGAGAGATCACATCGTTCCACCCAGCGCATTGAGGGTGAGATTGATCAGGATTGTGCATGAGGGACATCTAGGGAGGAACCTGACTAAAAGAAGGTTAAGGTAATTTTTCTGGTGGCCAGGAATGGATAAAGGAGTGGTGGATGAAGTGTGTGATTGCAATGCCTGCAGCAATAGTGACACGGTTAAAGTGGTTAGACAGCCACCCTTGCTGTGTATGGAACTTCCAGCTCAGCCATGGTAGAAACTGGCTGTAGATTTTTGGGACCTATAGAAAAGCTAGGGAGAAAATATTGTTTTGTGGCAGTTTTGCTGGATTACCACAGCAAGCACTTCGTAATTAGATCCGTGGAGCAGATTACTACTAGTAATGCCACGAAGTTCCTAAAGGAGGTGTTCTTGGAAGAGGGAATACCTAAATTGTTGGTCACAGATAATGGAGTACCGTTGGTTTTCAGAGCTATGACAGAGTTTCTTGAAAAATTGGGTATCAGACATGACCGTGCGGCATTGTTCCGGCCACAGGCCAATGGATTAGTGAAAAAAGTAAACTGCATCATCATGGAAAACATTCAATTATCTCTGGCAAAAGGGTTGGTATGGAGAGATGAATTGGAAAAGATGGTATGGGCTCATTGGGTGACACCTCATTCTGTGACTGATATATCTCCGTTCATAGCTCTGAAGAGCAGGGAACCTGCAACAAAGGAATCGCCTCTGTGGTTACAGGGGAATCAGGTGTGAGAATATGAGGTTGAGAGTGACTGATTTACAGAACTATAACAAATCAATTTATGACAACCGGAAAGTTGTGAAGAATTTGGATGTGAAGAGTGGCGTTTGGGTGATGGTTATGGTTATGGTTATGATTTTTATGGTAGTGAAAACAGGTTTTGTGAGAAAAGTTAAGAGCAAGTTTTCCAAACCACAGAATCTGATGCAAGTGAAGGGGATGATTGTCTCATAGATGATGGGAGAGAATGGAGTATTGGGAATCTATGTAAGGTCAATGGTACGAGAATTGTGGAATAAGGGTTTATTTATTTATTTTATCTAACTATGATCTCTATATAAGAACAAGACTGTTATATTTTCTTTGTATTCCTGTTGCACTCTTCATATTTTTCCTGTCATACATATGAAAAGCAGGGACATGTGTGGAGATACTTTAGAATATGGAACATGCTGTGATGTAAGGGATGATACTGTTGGAATGGGGAGATGTGTGGATTCTAAGCTGGTTGTTATTCTGCTGAAATCTGCTGGAGGTTACTGTTGGTGTCATTTTAACTGGAAATAAAGTGTAGTGTGGTTACTACAGACTCACAGATGGCAGAGTCCAGGTGCTGTTGCAGGGCTGTAGGAAGTTGATGGCCCTGAGACAACAGAACAGAGGGCAAGCCAGCAACCCCTTAGAGTCACTCTGGGTTCAAGTGAGAATGGTCCAGTCTTGTCCTCAACAGGGCTGAGATCAGTAGGGAGCAGGGCAGCAAAGCAGAAATCAGTTCTTTCAGAGCAGCAGTCAAGCAGAGTGACAAGCCTTGTAGCACAGCAGTCTTTACTCCTGACAGAGTTCTTCACAGGTCCAATAGTTTACTGTCTTGGTAGGGTCAGTGCCCCAGTAATTATACCCAGTTTTGCCTATGAAGTGGGGGCGTAGGAAAGTGTCTCTTTTGGACATGGTTAACCCCCACTTTTTGCCTGGAAAATGATGTAGTTTCGACTGGAATGCACAGGGTCCCTGCCAACCAGGTCCCCTGTGCCAGATCCCCTTCTCTAAACTGTACCTGTCGTTTTAATGATTGGCACCCCTTTAGCTCACATGTAAGTCCCTAGTAAAAGGTAACCCTGGTACTAAGGGCCTTGTGGTTAAAAAGGGCTCCTAAGGGCTGCAGCACAAATTGTGCCACCCTAAGGGACCCCTCACCAAGCACATGCACACTGCCACTCCAGCTTGCGTGTTATGGTGCAGACAAGACGGAAGAGTCGATATAGCACACATCCCTTGTGCCATGCCCATAGACACTGCATGAGATATAGGTAAGTCATCCCTCTAGCAGGCCTTAGTCCTAAGGCAGGATGCACTTTATCTCCAGTAAGGGCATATCAGCATGAATATTACACCTGCAATGTCCTTGTCGAGTCCTGGATATTGTAAGTGACCAGGGAAGCCATAGTACCTACATGGAATGGACACTCGTCATTATGAGTTCCCCAGCTCCATGATGGTTTCACTGAAATATGGGATGTTTTGTGCCAAACATCTCAGCATAATAAACCTACACTGATTCCAGTGTCAGATTTATTAAAAATTGCACACAGAGGGCCACTTAGAGGGGTCCCCTGAAACTTACCAATCCTTAGTGTGATCACCGACTGGCCTGAGCCAGCCTGCTACGACCAGACAGTGTTCTGACCTCATGGGGTGAGAACAATGCCTTTCCGTGGTGGAGGTGTTCGCACCTCCCCCTGGTCAGGAAGAGCCATACGTGGTGGGGAACTTCAAAGGTCTTGCTGCCTTTGTAATGCGACCCCAGCCTCTCCTGTTAAACGGAAGCTGGCCCCCTTCGTGTCCTCATCCCCTTTTTGGCAGGTGGACAGGCAGCAAAACTTAGAATAGGAGATGTGCCCCCCATTGCAAACTCCACCTTTCAGGTGCTTGAGGCAAGGTGAAGTACACTTTTCAGTGCCCACCATCTTGAAGATTGTGGGACTCATCCAATCAGGTCTAGGCCCATGTCCCCCTCCCACAGGAGGTGGGCATTATGGAGGGTGTAGACACCCCAGGTAAGGAGCCCATTCTCCACTACCTGTAACTCCCTTGTAACACCCCTAAATCTAGTATTTAGGTGGCATCCCCAGACCCTGAACTTTCGTTCTTGACGATCTTAGAAGAGCCGGACACTCCAGAGCCTGCAGAGAACTACTGACTTGGCCCCAGCCCTACCGGCCTGTCTGCAGCACTTTACGATCCTGCACCAAAAGACGACTCGTCCTGCAGCCCAGCAACCTCCAGAACCTTGCGAGGACTGCATGCCTTCGAAAAAGACCAAAATCTCCAGAGAACAGCAGACCTGTTCACGAAGCAACCATCTTCAAAACAAAGACTCTGTAACCTGAAGAACCTCAAAGCCTGCCCTTGGTTCCATCTCTGCACCTGATGCCTCCGGCCCGAGTCCAAGTGGCCCACCGGTTCCAGCCAGGTTCCCCAGGGCCTCCAGAGCTCGAGTCCACCGTGAGATGACCTCTCCCAGACTCCTTGACGTCGCCTGCAGCCTCTGCACGGAGACCCCCTCAAACGCGACTTGCTCTGGTAAGCCGTTCCTGACACCAAAAGGCACCCCTGCACCTGTCGGTCCTGGGCCTCGGTGAAGAGGACAAAAGGTGTCCCTACGTCCCCGAGCATCGCAACTTACCTCTACAGCTGTTGGTTTCCTGTGACCGGCCTCCTGGCCTGAGCCTGCAGCCCTTTTCCGATTTGGCCTTTCTCCATTGCCTTGAATTGGGCACTCGACGCTGTATTGGCACCCTGCACCCGGCCGCCCCTGTGCCTCTGGTGGTGTAGTGTTGGTGCTGCTTTGGGCACCGTCAAGTGCTTGCCTCAACCCCTGGAGACTGGTCTCCCAAGCCGCTGCTTCTTGCCTGTAAGAAGCCCCTGTCGATCGCCCCAGTTGTCATTGATTTGTATTTGGAACCCGACCTCAAACTTGCACCCTGCACCAGGCCACCTTTGCCGCTGGTGCAGTACTGTTGGTGCTGAACTGAACCTTTCCCAATACTGACCTTAACAGTGCCTGCATTTTGAAAATGACGCAGATCAGCGCAGCCAAATTGCTTGCGACACTGCGCTGCACCATTTTCATGTAAATATGCCCCACTGTTCCCTGTGAGGCAGTTTGACTATTACATTGCTTCATTTAGCTGCACTTCAATATGTCACATCTTTATTTTTTCTGTACCTCAGCACTAGGCACCTTCTGATGAAGCCTGCATAGCTGTGTGGCTATCTTTCACTGTCCCTGTCCTCCTTTCTGCTCTTTCTACACTCGCCCCTTTGTACTACTTCTGTCCAGTTGCCATAACTCTGTCGCATTTCTGCAGTTATACTGCTCCCTGCACTTTACATCATGCACTTTATCAACTGCTCAGGGAAGGATAGCCCCAAGTTTACTGACACACTATGAAGTCAATTGCGGCTCCAATCTGGCTCAAACCAACTTTATTTGCACTCGCCAAATTCCTGCACAAAACCAATCCTTAGAGGCATAGTCCTCTTTCTATGTGTGCAGCAGAATGCAGCACACATTGAAAGAGGAAGCAACACGGAGAAAGATATTTCCCCTTGTTAAGCCTCTCTCTGGTGCGGGCACCATTTTAGCACAAACCAAGATGCCTTTAGTAAATTTTGGTTTATGTCAAAATACATGGGTAGATACATGGGAATGCTCATGCACCACCGATCCAACACCTACCCGAAGCAGTGTAACACAGCGAAGCGCACATAGTGCTGTTGCTTAACTTTTTTTTACAAAGCCATACTAGGACACACAAATCAGCCAATTGTGTGGGTTTGCAATTATCAATTAGCATTTTGCGTCATGGCTGTGCCAAAAACGTGGCACAACAACAAACCCAATATCAGTAAATCTTGACCAATACAAAGCAGGCCAGTGCCATATCTTTTTTATAAATAAGGCGCAGTTCAGCGATCTCCGCATTACGCAATGCATCGCAGCTCAGCAACTTGCATTGCTATGTTGCATTGTATGCAATATTAGCAATTCTTCCACTATGTATCCACTTCTTCCAAGAAACATAAAAAAAAGTAAAGTGGAAGAAAAAAGCCAAGGAAATGGTCAATCAGAAACTGTCATTATTTACAGGACCATAGGAATTATGCAAGAGGGACCACCAAAGTGTGTGACAGGGTTAACTAAATGATGCTGCAGCAAAAGGCAAAGTTATACTGCATAATGCAGCACAATTTTTTTAATAGTATTACTTCATTATTTTGAAATTTTTACACATGGTAGTAGTGTCTGGGCAAAGATTTTACCTTGTTAGTCCTAATTAAATAACCAAATACGGATATAAACAGATGATAGATAACCACATAACCTTTGTGAAATGGCCTTCCACTGCGCACAAACGTATGTTGCCAAGTTTTCAGTAGCTTTTGATCTGTTTGAGGTAGAAACACATTTTCTTTAGTTATATTCTGCAGATTATGCTGTGGATTATGGGGCAAATACGGGAAATCCATAATTATGCAAAAAAAGCTGCATAATCCCATTGGCCTTGACTATTTATAAACTGCTGATTTAAGGCTGTCGGCGCATGTAGTCAAAGCGTAGCTGCCAAGTTTTGCAAGGTGCTCAGCCTTGCCTAAAGGCCAGGTGTGGCCAAATGTATCAATTACACAAGACACAGCTATGTGCGCTCTCTTGTTGCAGTGCAAGTAGCTTTTAAGCAAGACTAAGCACTTTGCATTCTGGAATAGTGCTTCATTTTTCACAGTGATGGACTGGATCTTTGTCTTACTGTGCGTTACCAAATTAATAAATTGCTTGTTCTTTGTTATACACCATCGATGTTTTCAAAATGATCATGTTAGAAAAAAGAGTTAGGTTAGTGGTACTGTATAAATACTACAAGGAGTGTTTCAGCTCCTTTTTGCAACAAATGTGCTTATTTTAATGAGTGTTTAATTACATAGGCATAAGTGCTGGGTCCTACCCGCAATAAAGTATCACTCACAGTGACACACATTATCTAACTAAATGTCACGCATAAGCATGCAAAAACATTCAAATGTCACACATAAGCAATTGGAAAACTTTGCAGCTACGCCATTGCTACGCAGAAATTAAATGTAATTTTATTTGCGCATGAACTCGAAACGTGAAAATGGAGGCTTGAGTCAGAGTCCCCTGTCCGGTCTACTGCTCTTTGGCCACGCCTCAATAGGCGCTTGGGGGGCAGCCGACAGCAGGGAGGTCTGCCCCCTGGGCAGTTTGGGAGGGTGGTACAGTCCAGGGGATTGCCATTTTGAGATCATGTTGGGCTATATAGGTGTATCCCAAGATAGCCCAAAGGTGTATAGGGAAGGGGTTTTGGGCTCCCTGCCGCCATTTTAGGTTCTGGTGACCTGGTGGCTGGTGGCAGGGAGTAGTAGTAGAAAATGTTTTTGTAGTTTGATTTGTGCAGCAGGTATTTGGGCTGAATATGACTCGTTATTTAGCATACCATTACTTCGCAGCTTCTTACTACGAAGTTTTTACTTAGCAATTACCGTTACTACGCAAGTTTTTAGTTCGCATACCTTTACATTGCAAGTGTTAATGTATGCGAACTACAAACTTGCCTAGTAATAAAAACAGACATTTACCCCAACACTACACTAAATACAATACACTACCCTACACATAACAAACTCTAAAACACTACCCAAACCCCCAAACACTACACTACCCTACACTACACAAACACCACAACACTACCCTAAACCCTAAATCACTACCCCGTGCACGACCCTCCCCCTTCCCCCAGCCCACTCCCTACACTCAAACACTACCCTGCACGACCCCCCAACACTACCCTAAACCCTAAAACACTACCCTACACAACACCACAACACTACCCTAAACCCTAAAACACTACCCACTGCACAACCCTCCCCCGACCCACAGTCCTGTCCCTACACCCAAACACCACCCTGCACGACACCCCAACACTACCCTAAACCCTAAAACACTACCCTACACTACACTAACACCACAACACTACCCCAATCCCTAAAACACTACCCCCAGCACGACCCTGCCCCTACCCCCAGTCCATTCCCTACACCCAAACACTACCCTGCACGACCCCCCCCGACACTACCCTAAACCCTAAAACACTACCCTACACTACACAAACACCACATCACAACCCTAAAACACTATCCCCAGCACGACCCTGCCCCTACCCCTACCCCCAGTCCAGTGCCTACTCCCAAACACTACCCTTCACGACCCCCGACACTACCCTAAACCCAAATACACTACTCTACACTACACAAACACAACTACACTGCCCTAAAACCTAAAACACTACCCCCAGCACGACCCTGCCCCTACCCCCAGTCCTGTCCCTACTCCCAAACACTACCCTTCATGACCCCCGACACTACCCTAAACCCAAATACACTACTCTACACTACACAAACACAACTGCACTACCCTAAAACCTAAAAAACGACCCCCAGCACGACCCTGCCCCTACCCCCAGTCCTGTCCCTACTCCCAAACACTACCCTTCACGACCACCGATACTACCCTAAACCCAAATACACTACTCTACACTACACAAACACAACTACACTACCCTAAAACCAAAAAAACAACCCCCTGCACGACCCTCCCCCTAGGACAACGCCCCCGGTTTACCTCTCCTGACGTCCTCCTCGTAGGGGAGGAAACCTATGCGTGACTCAGTGGCGCATATGGCCCCATCACTCCATTACGAATGGTGCTGCTCTCCCTATCCCTTTTCAGCCGCTCCCTGTCACCTCCCTCTGCCTGGGACGCTGCTCGCTCCGCTTCCTTCTCACCCTGCAGACATCACCATGCAGTTGTCATCGCGCACCTTCCTGTGTGCGCTCATCCGGTCAGCGTCGCTTCCTGGGAGGAGTAAGTTGTCTGCATTCATTCTTACACTACTTAATTGCCTCCGAACTCTCCGATGCAAAGCCGAGGCAGGTATATAAGTACACAACAGCAAGCTGTGGAAATTTGCCCCTTTCCTGCTCGTGCACCAAATCATCTCCAGCTCCGCTTCCTTCTCACCCTGCCGACATCACCATGCAGTTGTCATTGCGCACCTTCCTGTGTGTGCTCATCCGGTCAGCATCGCTTCCTGGGAGGAGTTCTGCCTCATCCGCCTTAGCGCCATTGTTTACCCATTACAACGCATGCGTAGTTACAACGCATGCGATGTAACAACTTGCGTAGTAAAGGCTACGCGTTGTTACATCGCATGCGTTGTAACGCTTGCGAAGTAATGGTATGCGGAGTAAAGCCTCCGTAGTAATGGGTAATTACCATTTGGGCGTAGCTTGTGAGCATAGTATAGCGTTTCAGTTAGAAAGGTTATATATATTTGTTCTTACCTGAGGATGGAAGATGCGAGGGTTCGTGAGGCGATGCGCCTCCTGAAGGCAGCAGGTCGCATGGACCTGGTCATGGTGGAGGTCATGGCGGCGGCGTGCCCAGCGCGGAGGGCTTTGGCGGGGGTGGCCGCTGCGGTGTGCTCTCCGCATACCAAAATGAGGGCAGCGAGTGAGGCCCCCGATGCGGGGGTAAGTGAGAAGGGACGCTTGTGTAGGAATAGAGCGGCCCCTCGGGGCATGAGGTGGGCGGGTCGCGTCCTGCGGCTCTGGCTTTGAGTCTGGAGGCAGGGGGGCGTGGTCGGGCACTTGCCAGGAGGGGAAGATGCAGCGTCTGGCCGTGAGGCAGGGAAAGCGGTGACCTCGCCCCCAGGCCGCGCTGCATGCGTCTGTGGGGCCGCGCGCGTCAAGAAGGACGGGCCCAGAGCGGCATCGACTGTACCGCTCGGGCCCAATGTATGGGCGGGGCCAAGCCCGGGCAGCCGCCTCGCGGGAGGCGCTCGTCAGGGCAGACAGGGGAGTGAGGAGAGGGTGGGGAGAGGGAGGATTGGGAAGAGAAGAAAGCAGTGAGCCAGTGTGGTGCGGGCTGCCTGGGGAGGCGAGCAGTACCACCTGTGGTATGTCAGGAGTGGAGGAGGGGTTGGAGTGGGGTGGGAAAAAGATACAGAAGGGGAGGGTGGCCCTGAGCTAGTGACATGCCAGCTAGGGGACTGTAGTAGAGGGTTTGAAGAGCAGGAATTGGGGGTAGAGGATGAAGTGTCTGAGGATCTAGAACCAGCGGGGGATCCCAGAGCCTGGGAGGATTTGGATATTTTAGAATCCTGGAGAGAGGAGTTCATGGGGTACAGGGTGGTGCAACTCGATATATATTTGGCAAGACGGGGGTCCCTTCAATGGGATAGAGGAGCCCCAATTCAGATGGAGGAGTTAGGGGGGGTAGTGGGTAGAGGTCCAGGCAAGCAGATAGGGGAAGAGGCAGTATTGATTCAGGGGCCAGCATCTGCGTTTATTGTGGCAATGGTAGAATGGAGTGGGTAGGAAAAGGGCGGGGAGGAGGAAGGTGAGCAAGTAATGGAAGTTGGAGAGGTGGAGGGTAGTAAGCAGGGGGAGGAGGGGCAGGGGAGAGAGAGGAGGGTGGAGTGAACAAGTCTGTATCAGGGAACCAGCACACCAGTCCAGCCGTTTATCTTGCAGGGCGAAGGATGGCGCGGTGAAGCCGACTCAGCAGAGCAGGGAGCGGCTCACTGGCGCCGAGGCGAAGAGAGGGCTGGGCCCAGAACGGCATGCCCGATATCAGCGGGGGAGCCCGTCACAGCCAGCACAAGTAGGCCCAGAACGTCCTTGCTGGCCCCAACGTCTGGCGGGTCTGGCATCACCTCCGGTGAAAAGGTGAAGGATGGATGGCGCTCAGGGGTGCCAGAGAGGCACGGAAGGGTACAGTCTGCCCCCCGGATAACTGGCATAGGGTTAAGGGCGGGTAGCCAAATGGGCTCCTCAGTTAGAGGTTTATGGGGGCCTGGAATGGCTGCAGGAAGTTTTGCATAGCGCTGATGTGTTGGATTTCGACAAGGAGAGCCTTGAAGAAGGCGAGCTGAGGGAAGACGATGAGAAAGGGGACAGGGGGGGAATTCTAATGTCTTGCCTAGTGTGTTGCAGGGGCAAGCGGAGTGGCCAGCAAGGGCGTCGTGGCCTGCGGCACGGCCAGCAAGAGCGCTGGATGTTACAGGGCCCCTGGCGAGGCGGACTACATCTTTACGGGCTCCCTCCTTGGAGCCAGGTAAGGCCAAGGGTATGAAGGGGAAGCCGGTGATGGTCTCCATTGGTGTAGAGTGGGGGAGCTGCAGGGAGGGGGGGGAGGTTACAAAAAGGAAAGTATGTGTCAGATGTGGGAGTGGGCAATAGTGAGGCAAGGGTTTGGGGGGTACTAAAGAGGAGGGTATTTCGGGAAAAGGGAAAGATGCAGTTGATGAGAACAATAAAGGGGATAAGAAAGAGGGCCCAGAAAGTAAAGAATGGAAGTTCAAGAAGTGACCTTATATGGGGGTGACAAAACCTTTAGGGGCGCACCTTATGCTGGCCACCAAAGAACGCCAATGCTTAAATTGTTGCATCCGGAGGTAAGGTCCAAAGAGAGGTCTAAAGAAGAGGAATATGAGTTAGCCAAGAGGCAAAAGGTGCACCTTACGATCGAAAATTGGACGGTGTCATTCCTGATTTACGTAAGCGTATATTGCGAAAAATACCCGGAGCGCTGTGTCACGCTGTTTAACTATATGGACATTATCAGGAAGGCTCAAACCACAGGGGGAGGAGACATGTAGGCCCAGTATGATGAAGAGTTCAGGGTGCAATTAGCAGAGGACCCTTAAGCCAAATGGGGAGAATTGGATAGCGACCTGTGGCAACACACAATGGGGGCAGTGAAAAGTGGTAAGACAATTTTCACTGCCAGCGGTCTGCCCATAGTTTACTGGCCCTTTCAAGGGTGACCCACCCGGGGAGGGGTGGGTGGAACAGGGAAGAGCCAACAGGGGGCGGGGGGGAAATTGCTAGGACTTTAATAAGGGGCTGTGCTCGCTCGAGTATTGTAAGTTCCGCCACGAATGCTCAAAGTGCGGAGGGCGGCACCCCCTGGTCAATTGTTTTGGGGCGGGGGGTGGTTACCACCAGGGAGGAAACCATTGGCAACAGCCCGGGGGGAAGCCAGGGGGCATCAACAGCAGTTTTCAGGCGCTCAGGGAGGTAAGGGCATGCAAGAGGTTGGGCCAAAGGGCTCATACTCTGGTTAAGTTAGACAGGTTGGAGTTTTGGCTGGAGCGTTAAGAGCGTCGTGAAGAAGCAATGGTTTTGCTGGAGGGTTTTTGGAAGGGGTTTCGGTTGAGTTACACAGGGCCATGGGTCAGGAGGTGGGCGGATAATTCGCGCTCAGCCAAAGAACGCAAATAGGCGGTACAAGATAAACTTGACAAAGAGGTGAGGGAAGGTCGGATGGCAGGCCCTTTCTATGATTGGCCCTTGGAGAATTTGATTGTGTCTCCAATTGCTGTAGTCCCCAAGAAAGATGAGGGCCAATTCAGACTGACCCAACATTTGTCGTGGCCGGACGGAGGATCAGTTAATAATTTCATTGCCAAGGATGAGGGCACGTTGTCTTATTCCTCAGTTGACTTGGCCATGTCACTAGTGGTGATGGTGGGCTCAGGAGCACCGATGGGAAGATGCGATGTAAAATCTGCGGTGCGGCTGCTTCCAGTCCACCCAGACGATTTTCAACTCTTGGGTATCCACTTTGAAGAAAAGTGGTACGTGGCAAAGCTTTGCCGATGGGCTGTTCTGTCTCGTGCGCACTGTTTGAATGTTTCAGCACATTTCTGCAGTGGCTGTTTTCCTGGTGCACAGGTCACCAGTTGGTCACGCAATACTTGGACGACTTCTTCTTTGTGGGTCTACCCTGCTCCGCGGGCTGCCAGGAAGCACTGGGAAGTTTCCAATAGCTTATGGGAGATCTCGGGGTGCCATTGGCACCAGAGAAGATGATGGGCCCCAGCACGGAACTGTCATTTCTGGGAATTGAGATTGACTCTGTGAAAATGGAGGCTTGATTGCCTCAGGATAAGAAGGTCAAGATGCTCGTGGTGCTCCAAACCACTGGCTCAATGGTGGCAGGAGTATTGTGTTTTTGGAGCTTTTTCTCCTAGTGGTTGCAGTAACGCTCTGGGGGGAGGAACTGGCACACAAGAGAGTGCTGTTCCGGGTGGATAACATGGCAGTAGTGCAGATTGTCAATCACCAGTCCGCCAGGGATGAGCAAATGCTGAAACTGATGAGAGTATTTGTGCTGGGTTGTTTGCGTTACGACATTGCTTTCAAAGCTTTGCATGTACCGGGTGTGGACAATGACATCGCGGATGCTTTGTCTTGTTCACAGTGGGGGAGATTCCATGGGCTGGCCTAGGACGCCGGCAGGATCTCGACGCCCATAACTCAGCATCTGTAGTACGTAGGCAACGCTGGATGTTACAATTGGTGGTAGGGTCACTTGCAGAATCTTCTAGGGTGACGTATATCCTGGCCTGAAGAGAGTTTTTGCGATCTGGTGCACAACGGCAGGACGAATGGTGGTTGCCGGCTGAGGATGTCATGATATATATATTAGACCTGTTTGAGAGTGGTCTGACGAGGGTTACCGTTGCTGGGAAGTTAGCAGGGTTTGCGTTTATGGGTAAATTGTTATGGGGCTATGCCCCATCAGCAGGAGAATTGGGACGTAGAATTCTGGAAGGCTGGGCGCGGGACAGGGCTCGGCGGCAAAGGCCAGGAAGCCAATTTCGTGGCACCTATTGTGCCGTCTAATATCTGTATTGCCGGAGGTGTGCAGGGACGAGGAAGAAGCGTGCCTTTTTTCCACGCTGTTGGTGTGGATGTTTTTCGGGGTGTTTCAGGTGTCAGAATTGCTGGGGAAAAAAGGGTCAGGAGGAGTGTCTTGGGAGGATGTGGTCATGCTCAAAGGGAGTTTGCAAATATGGCTGAGTCGATTGAAAACAGACCAGTGGGCCAGGTTAGATGGGTTGTTTTACAGGCAGTGGAGGCCAGGCCCATGTCCACTTTGGTGGGCGTCACATAGGGCGGGGGTAGAGTGACAGCATATCAGCTGTTAGCGGTTCTCCAGAAAGCTCTGCAGCACTTGGAAGTGGATGGGGCAGAATATGGGGCACATTCCTTCTGCATCGGTGCGGCGTTGGGGGCAGACCATAGAGGTTGGGCTCAGGAGGAAATTATGCGGCTAGGTCGCTGGTCGTCACAGTGCTATAGGTGTTATGTGAGGGGGCTGGGGGATGAAATGTGCGCGGTAGACAGTAATATGTGAAATTTACTGCCTTTTGTTTTTTGCAGGTTCTGTGTCCGGCCCATAGGCGAAGGAGATGGCCATTTGGGTGGTTGGACATTTGCTAAATGTCCCAAGTGCAAGCTCTGCAGAGTTACTCTACAGAGTTTAGGTTTCAACGAGTGTTTGTTCAAGATGACATGGAAAGGGAAAGGAGGCATGTGCTGGAGAGAGCTGGTCCCCTGTCTGAATAGCATGTTGGTGGGTGGACGGTGCCCGGATATATTAGTTCTGCACTTGGGGGAGAATGATCTTTGCAAGGAGAAAGAGGTTGTGCTGATGCGTAGCATGAAGAAAGATTTAGCCCTCATTAAAGAAAAGTGGTCAGGGTGTTTCGTCCTGTGGACGGAGTTTGTGCCCAGGAGGGCTTGGAGAGGTGCGGTAATGCCAGGAGTGGTAGATAGAGCACGTAGAAAGGTTAATAGCGAAATGGTTTGTTTTTGTAGGGGGATTAGGTTTGTCATTCTGATATTCAGTTTGACCCGGTAGAGTCTTTTTAGGACGAAAGGGTTCACCTATCCAGATTGGGTATTGATCTTTATTTGTTGGAAATCAGAGAGGTGTTAGCTAGAACGTTGAATGTATGGCGGTAGACGGTAGAATTTGTGAATTCTAGCAACAGTGGGGGGTGGGGGGAGCAGAAAAAGGTTGTGTGCCACCCACTTTTTCTGGGTGGTGGGGGCATGCAAACTTTGCCAGGGGTTGGCAGACGTTTTGGTTGGTGTTGAAAGTTAGTGAACCATATGCAGGGAAAGGGTAGGCAGGTAGCTCAAGGTTTAGTTTAGGACATTTGCTTATTTACAGTTTCATACTTGCAGGCATCGGATGTAGGATTAATAGAATTTGGAAATTTTAAATGCAATACACTGTAATGTTTGTAATGTGATAATTTGCAGGGTGGGGCAGGTTGGGGGGGATCATAGGGGTGTGGGTGCAGTCAGGTTTGTAAGGCAGTCGCCAGGTTATTTTGGTTGTAATGTGCACCTGTTTCAATAAAGCGGCCTTTTTCACACATATTAAGTGGTCCGTGTCTTGGCTGCACCCTCTCTCCCAAATGGGGCACGGGCAGAGAGAGAGGCCTCCTCCGCCCATCCTCCTCCTTCGCCAACCTTCTTTGGCCTACCTACGGTAGCAGAGAGTCCCTGAATATCACTTGCTACACTAAAGAAATATTTAGTAAGTTTTATCATCTTCCCGAAGTGTGTCTGGGTGTACTGATTTAATTTTTTTATTTTTAGCTTGTACCTTATTCTCGCTTCCAATTCTAGCCTCGTGGCATGTAAGGAATTCAGCCCCGTTCCCCGGTACTTAACCTCAGTCCAGGAGTCGAGTCCGCCTTCCAAGGACTGGAAACCGGATTCCCCCTGGAACGAAAACAAATCAAGCATTACTCCACTGTATGTAAAACCCCCTTGTCACATGTTACTACAGGAGGACCGGGATTGGGTAAACAGAAACCAGGAAGGAGGAGCTGACCCCGGAAGGAGAGGAAACGAGAAAGAAAAGGATGAGAGAGGAGGAGAGAAAGGACCGTCTTACTGGGAGCAGCGAGAGGTGTTGGCAGCAACCCCGCGAGCAGAAGGGAACGACCCTTACCCAGAAGAGGAATCCCGAGAGGATGGCGAAACCGAAGACGTGGAGTGAGGAGTGGTGGAGCCCTCCAGAGGATGTGGCAGTGCGGCTGCAACACAGGAGAGTTGCGGTGGAGCGGGTAAGTCCAGACGGGACGGGCGGGTAGAGCACAGGGGAGAAAAAGGGTTTGAAAGCATGGGGAGTGGGCGGGGAGCACGAGTGAGGTGTTCATCCACACAATACCACAATCTCGTGCAAAGCCACATACAAAGCCGTTTTGTTTGTTGTTTAAAGGGCAGCACGAGTATTATGTTTAAAGGGGACAGAACCACTGTATAGCGAACACTAAAACCAAGCCCAAGGTACCCAAATATTCCATGAGGTGAGGAAACCTACAGAACACTAAGCCGGGTAAAAAAATCTGGTTAAGGCTTTTGGATCCGTTTTTGTTTTTCCCTCCTGCTATTTTACGGTGCCAACGCATGAAAAGAGTGTGGTGAAGGGTAGCCCATTTTCCCTGTGATTAGGATAACAAATAAGTACTTACTGCTTCTTCTCTATCTCTGTCGTGGCCTGGAATCCTCAGGATCGTACATTGCAAAAAATGGTCCACCTCTCGACACCACCACGGTCTGAATTGGTATACACAGACTCAATGGAGTGGTCAAGCGGGGGAAGGGTAGGAAGGGGACAGCAGGGAGGGAGACCTGAAACGACAACCAAAACAACTATAAACAATAGCAGTCTTACACAGTTGTTTCCTATCCTACCCTGACCCCTCTGGAAGGAGAGTCTGCATAACTAAGAGTAGTACCTGTAAGGAAAGAAATATCTTCTCTGCTAATTCTGGGAGTTTTCACGCACGTTGGAGTATGCTGCTAGCTCTGGAGAAAGAATACCACGATAAGTACTTGCAGGGTACATGTAACATCAAGTAGAGATTTGAACACAGGTTATATCTACATACCAGTACTAATATCCTGTAGACTGAAACAGGGGTGTGGAAGAGCCGTCCACTTGCTCACTCTCTATACCCCTGCTACTGGATATATAAAGAAACCAACATGACTCCCAAGAACAGTGTACACACTCAGCAAAATCAAAGAAAAACAAATCCAGCCTGCAGCTCCAATGCGTCTTGGATAAGGCTGTGTTCAACTTGGCAACATCAATTGCATGACTTAACAAACTGTAAATAGCAGAGCCACCAATAGTTCCTGGCGGTGAGTTGTAGATAATAAGGTTAACTGATAAGGAAACAATAGGCGTTTTCCCCGCAAGAGCTAAAGTAGCTCGCCAACAGGAAAAACGAGTTTGGGGCAATCCTGCCCTCTTGATGAAACAATAGGCATTTTCCCTGCAAGAGCTAAAGTAGCTCGCCAACAGGAAAAACGAGTTTGGGGCAATCCTGCCCTCTTGATGAAACAATAGACATTTTCCCTGCAAGAGCTAAGGTAGCTCGCCAACAGGGAAAACGAGTTTAAGTGGCTTGCCCCGACCAACCTAAGAAGAGCTATTGAGGCAAGCGGACGAGGGAGACCTGGAAATACTGTACAACTCTCTCCCTCTGAGAGAGTACCGGAAGTAGGGCTCCACGGAAAAGGTTTGCTCCGCAAGGAACCGGCAATTGGCTCCGCCAACGGAGCAACCAAACAAGTAGCGCTGGACCCCCACACTGCCACTATAAGATTCTGAGCATGGCGCTGTAGATGCAAGAAGAGGAACAAAGGGTCGGTGCTAATAACACCCTTACCAGCCTCCTAATACTCAGCGCGGCTCCTCCAGGAAAAGTAAGCGGCAGCGTCCGACTGCCCTGGATGGGATTAAGACGGGAATGCCTCACGCTCGTCTTGACGTCACCGACGTCATCGCGCCGAGGCTCATGGGAAATGTAGTTCACTCAAGCGTCTACGTTCGTAGCGCGCGCTGAGTCAGTGTTCTTCTGGGGCCCTGTCGGTGGGCTGTAACAGTACATCCCTCTCCCGAAGAACACTGACAAAGACATGGTTTCCTCGGGAAGCGCTTGTGGAACTGCTGGACATACCTAGGGGCGTGTACTCCTACCACAGGCTCGCAGGTATTCTCTTCATCACCGTATCCCTTCCAAGCTATTAAGTACCATAATTTGGTCCGATATATCTTGGAATCAAGGATACCCCTTACTTCGTGTTCCAGCTCTTCATTCACCAGCACCGGAGGCAAACCTTTTCTGGCACTTGAACGAGCGGGTTTAAGTAATGAGGTGTGGAAGGATGGATGGATCCTAAGCGAGGAGGGTAAGGCTACTCTAACCGCTACAGGGTTTATGAGCTTTACTACCTTGTACGGGCCAATGTATTTGGGATTGAAGATGCTATACTTCTTAAACCTGATGTTTCTGGTGGATACCGATACATAATCCCCCACCTTATAAGCAGGCCCTGGACGCTGATGTCTATCGGCGTATGCTTTGTAGCGTTTCTTAGCCTCTCTCAACCTGCTCTGCGTTTCCTTTAGTGTTTTTTGAATGTGGAGAACCCTCTGTCTCACTTCTGGTACGGCCTCAGTCCTAACCGGATGCAAAAAAAGGAATGAACCTAGGGTGGAAACCATAAGAGCAGAAAAAAGGGGAGTATTTTGTGGAGCTATGTGTAGCACTATTGTAAGCGATTTCTGCCAACCACAAACTGTCCACCCAGGTTTCTGTAGTATTGTCCACATAGCACCTCAGATATTGTTTTAAGGTTTGGTTCACCCTCTCGGTTTGACCGTCTGTTTGAGGGTGAAAGCTCGTAGACAAATTAGGTGTTATCCTGAGAGCGGCACACCATGCCTTCCAGAATCTGGCGGTGAATTGAGACCCTCGGTCCGAAACCACCACTTGCGGTAATCCGTGTAGTCTCACAACATGTATCAACAGCAATTGAGCCAACTGGCTAGCTGTGGGCACAGTTTTACAGGCGATGAAATGAGCCATCTTTGTTAAGTAGTCTACCACAACCAGGATTGCCGTGTTCCCCTTGTGTGGCGGCATACCAACGATAAAGTCTAAAAAAATGTTCTCCCACGGGTGTTCCGGGGTTGGCAAAGGTAGTAAGAGTCCTGCTTGTCTGGCATGCGAGGTTTTCATCTGGTTACACTTTTCACACTCCAGGATCCACGTACGGATGTCAGTTCTTACAGTGGGCCACCAGAACTGACGCATTACCCTCTCAGTGGTTTTCTCTACCCCGTTGTGGCCTGCACTGGGGAGGGTATGACACCAGGAGAAAACTCGCTTCCGTAGCGAGTTGATGGGGATCAATAACTGTGTCCCACGTACCGGAAGACCTTCCTTTAATGTCCATTCTGGATGCCTGGCCAGCCAATTTCTCCACTCTCCAGTGCGAATACCCCTTGTCACGCTTTTGATGAAGGGCTCCGTGATGGTGGTGCATATGACATGCTGTGGATTGATGATGGATTTCTCTTCCTGTTCTTCCTGTGGGGGATTGCAAGTTTGACGAGTTAAGGCGTCAGCCTTTTTGTTGTCCTTCCCTAGCCGATATGTGACCCGAAAGTCATACTCGGCAAAGATCAGAGTCCATCGTAGTTGTCTTGGGGATAGGTGACGGGCGGCCGTCATAAACTGAAGATTACGGTGGTCCGTATATACCGTAACAACATGTCTGGCTCCTTTGAGAAAATGTCTCCATTCCTGGAAGGCATCTTTGATAGCCAGGAGCTCCTTTTCGGCTATCGTATAATTACGTTCTGCTGGATTGAGCTTTCTTGATCGATATGCCACCGGGTGGAGTTGGCCTGTGTCGACATGCCGTTGAGACAGTACGGCTCCTACCGCAAGGTCAGACGCATCTGCTTCCACAACGTACGGTTGGTTGGGGTCCGCGTGTACCAGAACCGGAGCTGATATAAACGCATCTTTCAAGGCCTCGAACCCTTTTTGTGTTTCCTCGGTCCATCGAAAGGGAATCTTCTTCTGTAATAAACGCGTGAGGGGAGCCGCTAATGATGAGAAATGGCTGATGAAACGACGGTAAAAATTGGCGAAGCCTAAAAAGCATTGGATGTCTCTGACATTAGCAGGGATGGGCCAATCTCTTACCGCTGCTATCTTCCTTTCCGCCATTTCTTGTCCCCTAGGGGTCAGCATCACCCCCAAAAACTCCACTGTGGTAACTCCAAACTCGCACTTGCTGATCTTGCAATAAAGATGGTGTTTTTGCAGAGTTTGAAGGATGGCACGTACATGACTGGTGTGACTCTCAACGGTGGGTGAGTAGATCAGTATATCGTCGATATACACAATGACGAATTGATCCAAATACTCACGCAGCACATCATTCAGAAAAAATTGAAACGCGGCGGGCGCATTACACAGCCCAAAGGGCATAACGAGATACTCGTATAAGCCGAAGCGTGTCTTAAATGCCGTCTTCCACTCGTCTCCCTTGCGCATCCTTACTAGATGGTAGGCCCCCTTTAAATCCAGTCGAGTATATATGACTGCATCTTTCACTTGCTCCAGCAAGACCGGGATCAGGGGTAAAGGATATCGTTTTTTTACCGTAATGGCGTTTAAAGCCCTGAAATCGATGCAAGCCCTCAGCTCGCCGTTGGCTTTCGGAATAAAAAACAGCGGGGAAGCCGCGGGAGATTTGGAATTACGAATAAATCCCAACGCCAGATACTTGTCCAAGTATGCCCTTAAATGTGTGTTCTCTGGTTCCGTTAAGGCGTATACTCATCCAGTGGGAACAATGGCTCCTGGTATCAGATCTATCTGGCAATCGTATTGCCGGTGGGGCGGGAGTATTTCTGCCTTAGTATCGTTGAACACATCGGCAAAATCCTGATACTCGCTGGGAAGGGTGACCGGGTGTTCTGCAGCGGTAGCAATATGATGTAACGTAGCCAACACTTGTGTTGGACTCACCATAGAGGAAACACAATGCTTTGAACAGTAAACAGAAGTGTACCGTACTGTTTTCTCTATCCAATCCACTTGGGGGTTGTGCAACCTCAACCATGGTAACCCCAATATGATTCCGTATTGTGGGGCTTGTATTACGTTGAAGACGATCATCTCCAGATGGTCAAGGCCCTGGCGTACTTCCATGGTATCAGTTTGATATCTGATAGGACCTGCTTCCAAACATCTCCCAACCACGGCAAATACGGCTTCTGGTGTATCTTTGGCATGCAGTACCAACCCTAGTACTGATGCTTGTTGGTGGTCTATAAAACATCCAGTTGCACCAGAGTCCAACATGGCAGACACCTGATACCACTCCCCTTTTACACACAGGGAGAGGTCTATGAAAAAATGTTGTCTGGTACACTGGTCTTCACCACTCAATGAAGGGATGTATGTGGGGCTTGAGAAATACCCTTCTTCTTTCCTCAAGCTCAGGCGTTTCCCGCCGATCCTTCAGAGGTAGCAGCCAATTGTTTGCGAGATTCTCGGCGAGGGTACTTCATTCGCAGGGTACATTCTTTGATGAAATGGCCTTTCTTCCCACAGTATATACAAAGTCCTTTCTTCCGCCGATATTCCCTTTCCTCGTGAGTAAGGGTTGAACGAACTGCACCTATTTCCATAGGCTCGGATTTGGTATTGGCTGAGCTGTCCGAGGTCTTTGGTTGGTCCAGTCATCACGAGGCACGGTCCCTACGCTTGTTTTCTCCGCGTCTTTCATTAAGGCGATGATCCAAACGTAGGACCAGGTTGATCAGATCTTCACAATTAGCGGGTTGGGGTTCAATCTGAGCCAGCACGTCTTTCATCTCTTCGCGGAGGCCTCGATGAAAAATGGCAGCCTGTTTAGCCTCCGGCCATTCGGTCTCGGTAACCAGCCGGCGGAAGTCATTCAGATAGGCTATGAGGTCCCGGTTCCCCTGTCTTAATTCCAGTAGATCTTTGTCTGCTGAAAGCGTGTCGGTCCTACGATTGAAGGTCCTTTCAAAATCCTTTATGAAAGAGTCCCAATCATATACCAAGGGATCGTCTCTCTTGACTAAAGGAATGGCCCACTGTGCAGCGTCTCCTGCTAGGTAAGAAATCAGGAAGGCGACCCTAGCATGATTGGTAGTGAATGCTTTGGGCCTGCAAGAGAAATGTAACATGACTTGAGTGAGAAAGACCTGCACCTTGCTGCTATCGCCATGAAAGCGCTCTGGGGTGGCCAATGGAACTGGCGTGGGTATTTCCACCACCAGAGGGGGAGAGGGAGAGGTTAGAGGCAGTCCTGCGTTAAAGGGATTTCTTTGCATCCTCTCTTCTGTGGCTTGTAAGGTTGCGGTTTCTGCCCCAGAAGCAGACAATTCCGTCTGTATTATCTGCAACGCAGCCACCAGATCCTCCAAGGTGGCCATATCTTAACGTACGACCGGGAGGATTTAAATTCTTGGGCCGCTTACTCTGTCGTGGCCTGGAATCCTCAGGATCGTACGTTGCAGAAAATGGTCCACCTCTCGACACCACCACGGTCTGAATTGGTATACACAGACTCAATGGAGTGGTCAAGCGGGGGAAGGGTAGGAAGGGGACAGCAGGGAGGGAGACCTGAAACGACAACCAAAACAACTATAAACAATAGCAGTCTTACACAGTTGTTTCCTATCCTACCCTGACCCCTCTGGAAGGAGAGTCTGCATAACTAAGAGTAGTACCTGTAAGGAAAGAAATATCTTCTCTGCTAATTCTGGGAGTTTTCACGCACGTTGGAGTATGCTGCTAGCTCTGGAGAAAGAATACCACGATAAGTACTTGCAGGGTACATGTAACATCAAGTAGAGATTTGAACACAGGTTATATCTACATACCAGTACTAATATCCTGTAGACTGAAACAGGGGTGTGGAAGAGCCGTCCACTTGCTCACTCTCTATACCCCTGCTACTGGATATATAAAGAAACCAACATGACTCCCAAGAACAGTGTACACACTCAGCAAAATCAAAGAAAAAACAAATCCAGCCTGCAGCTCCAATGCGTCTTGGATAAGGCTGTGTTCAACTTGGCAACATCAATTGCATGACTTAATAAACTGTAAATAGCAGAGCCACCAATAGTTCCTGGTGGTGAGTTGTAGATAATAAGGTTAACTGATAAGGAAACAATAGGCGTTTTCCCCGCAAGAGCTAAAGTAGCTCGCCAACAGGAAAAACGAGTTTGGGGCAATCCTGCCCTCTTGATGAAACAATAGGCGTTTTCCCTGCAAGAGCTAAAGTAGCTCGCCAACAGGAAAAACGAGTTTGGGGCAATCCTGCCCTCTTGATGAAACAATAGGCGTTTTCCCTGCAAGAGCTAAGGTAGCTCGCCAACAGGGAAAACGAGTTTAAGTGGCTTGCCCCCACCAACCTAAGAAGAGCTACTGAGGCAAGCGGACGATTGAGACCTGGAAATACTGTACAACTCTCTCCCTCTGAGAGAGTACCGGAAGTAGGGCTCCACGGAAAAGGTTTGCTCCGCAAGGAACCAGCAATTGGTTCCGCCAACGGAGCAACCAAACAAGTAGCGCTGGACCCCCACACTGCCACTATAAGATTTTGAGCATGGCGCTGTAGATGCAAGAAGAGGAACAAAGGGTCGGTGCTAATAACACCTTTACCAGCCTCCTAATACTTAGCGCGGCTCCTCCAGGAAAAGTAAGCGGCAGCGTCCGACTGCCCTGGATGGGATTAAGCCGGGAATGCCTCGCGCGCGTCATGACGTCATCGCGCCGAGGCTCATGGGAAATGTAGTTCACTCAAGCGTCTACGTTCGTAGCGCGCGCTGAGTCAGTGTTCTTCTGGTGCCCTGTCGGTGGGCTGTAACAATCTCCTTTTCTTAGCCTCTGGTATATGCCATTGACCAGAGGACAATCTTGAAAAGAGAAGGCAAGAGAAGAGAAGAATCAGAAAAGGATACCTGGACTGCCGGATGTGGCTTTTTTGGTTCATCAATTTACAATAAAACATCAATCATTAAGAAGTACATACAGCCTCCGCGTCTGTTTATCCAGCCTGCCCTCCCACATGGCATCTGTGTGAAATGGTGCAATGGACCGGTCTGAGTGGCCAAAAAGTTCTAATCTATTTAATTTCCATAATAACGTATTTCAGTAGAGTTCAGGCATCATAACGACTTTTGACGCTAAATGCATCCCACACTCAGTCATTTTAGTAGCATCTAATTTAGTGAAATAACATTTAATAGACTCGTGACAAGTGGTCTTACTGACTGTCACCGCTTGCAGACTCGATAGGGACAGCGACACGTTCATGGGCCACAGATAATGTAGTGCACTTCTCTAATTAATTAGGGACAGGGCAGATGAAAACTATATTTCAACGTTAAACAGATTAACTCGGCCATGTTGTGGGCTTTGAAAGCGACCTCTGCTGAACCTTTAAACCATTTCTTACCCCAAAATTAAAGGCTCCCTTGAGGGTTGTATAATTTACACAGTTCAGATTCTGAATAGTTTACAAGGTATGGAGACGTCTTATATCAAAATGAAAATAAGGCAAGAAATAAAGAGTGTGTGAGGGGTAGTGGGTAAGTCTTTGCGATTATATTTAATATTCAGGATGTAAAAGGGAGATTGAAGGGGGCGTGGCTTGACGCCAGGGAGGATGGCCGCTCGCTGAGTTGGCTCCGCGGAGACTCGGCCGGAGTGTCGGCTTTCCTTGCGGACTCGGAAAACACAGCCGCACAATAATGGAGTGTTTCGAGGCGTGAAGGACTCCGGTTGCCGCCCACGTTGTTTATGCAGCGCCGGTGAGCATTCTTCCTTGTTTGTTGCAGCCGGCGCTTTTCCCCTCACTGGACTCGGGCCTGCCATTTTGTCTTCATGTGGCAACGGAGCATAATTTTCTTCATTTCAACCCCTAATGTACAGTTCATTGTGCATTAAGTATGCCTATATTCACTTTAAGGAAAACATTTTCCCCATGCTCAACAACAAATTCTCTTTTATTTTGGCTGCTCAGAGCGGCATGTTATTTCTAATTTTTTAATTGCCTATCTTTATTTTACTTTTTTACCTCACATTGACTATACTTTAACTTCATACTTTGAAGTATTTTGATAACTTTTAGGGGTTCTTTCATCACTATTAAAAATCTGTTCAGAATTTTATGGGGAGAACGAAACCTTCCCGTCGTGTTACAGGTACTTCCTTAGCGTATTCATCTTTGGTGGATCAAACCCTTTTACTATCCTTTCGGCGAACGTGGAGGAACATGAATGCAATACAACACCTCCCCCTAATAGTAGCAATGGCAACATTGTCCAGTATTCTACTTTCCACCAACAAGCTTACTTCTAAATTGACAACTTCATCTACGCTTTCTTCTAGTAAACGTGTCAAAAAAGACCCTCCTTCACCTGTTACATCTCCTCCGCCCAGTACTATGGAAGTGTTTCTAGAGGAAATACGTGCTCTTCGGCCTTAAATGGAGGAAACTAACAAGCGTCTTCAAGCCTTAGATGACAAGTGGTCTAGTATGGAAAATAAGGTCATGCGAATTGAGCAACGTGTGGACTCTGTTCAGGATGTGGTAATCCAGGTCCCCTCTATGAAATCGGAAATTACACAACTTAAAAAGCAAGTGGAAAATCTTGAAAACCATAACAGATGCAACAACTTGCGCATATATGGTTTGGTGGAAGGTTTGGAAGGCTTTGATCCTATTTCATTTTTTAAATCATTCCTTCCACAAGTTCTTGGTATCCCTTATTCTCCTGCTGTGAATATTTAAAGAGCACATGGTCTGGGCCGAAGTCCAAATTTGGTAGCATTTTCCATAAAACCCAGAGGTGTCATTCTATACTTTTTGGAATATACGGATCTATTGAAAGGTCTGCAAGCAACCAAACTAAAGGGACATATTTCTTGACAAGGCTCTACACTCTTCTTTGCTCATGACTATGCTAAAGAAACAGCGGATTGAAGAAAGAAATTCCTGGATATGAGATCAGCACTTCGAAGTCTCAATGCCAGATTTGGCCTCTTTCATCAATGCCTTTTTAAAGTCACTTATAAAAACAGAACCACGAACTACGAGGATCCTGCTTTGCTACAACGTTTCTTGGAGCAATGCAGAGAAGACGATATGGATGTTTCTAGGCTTTCTAATGTGTAACTTATTTTGTGTTGACCGTCTAATATGTTCTGTTTCCTAGTGGTTTGTTGTCAGTACACGTTTTAGTTTTAGTCTTTCTGGCTCCCTTATGTAAATTTCATTTTTCATGTTTTTTCTCTTTTTTGTTAGGTGCAGCTGTTTCATACAAGATTTTCATACATGATTTTTGTGACTCCTGGTCTGCTTTGGATGGTACCCTCCCTCCCCGGTCCGCCCTGGGTTACCTGGTTAGTTGTATCATCTTCCTTATGTGGCTTCACCACCCCCATCTTGTTCATGTTATTCGTAGTAAGTTATTTTGTTCCCGAAATTTATGGTTCATGTCTTTTCTTGTTGTACATGTTTTTCCTTCCCTGCCTTCCCCTTCCTTCCTTTTTTCGGTTACTCTCTTTTCTCCACTACTGATTTCTCCCTTTTTTCATTCTTTCTATTCTTTTTCCTCTCCATATTTACTTCTATACTTATTTGTTATTCTTTTCCCTTTCATAACTGCTTGTTTCTTTTTCTATGTATTCAGTTTTGCTGGTATCGTTCAGCAAATTCTTTATTAATTATTATTGCTTACACAATGTTATTAATTCTTAATTGTTATAGTTATTACCATTCACTGTATATATAATTTTGAATATTATTAGAAATGGCTCTAAGAGTTATTTCATGGAATGTTAAGGGTCTGGGATCTCCTATAAACGTCAAAGGGTGCTAACTCATATATCTAATTTGAATTGTGATATAGCCTAATTACAGGAGATACATGTTTTATACAAAGAAATTCTCAAACTTAAAAGACAATGGGTTGGCCATGTTTTTGCCTCTCCGGGTACGGGGAAACGTATTGGTGTAGCCATTTTATGTCATAAACGTCTTGACTTGCAGGTTCTTACGCAAGATGCTGATGATCTGGGTAGATGGGTTTCCACTTCTTTATTAATTAACAATATTCCCATAACTCTTTTTAATCTTTATGCACCTACTGCCCCAGACCCTCTTTTTTGGCCCACAATTTTGTCTAAATTGATGTCTTTTCAAGATGAATATTTATTAGTTGGTGGGGATTGTAATATGGTTTTTGACCCTATTATTGACCGTAATTCCAAATCTAAATTTTAAGATGCTTTGATATGCCTTCTTCCCAAAGATGGTAAAGATCATATTCTGTGTAAGAATTACAGACCCATTTCTTTAATTAATTTAGATTACAAAAGTTTTGCAAACATTTTGCTTTTTCGTCTAGAATCTTTTCTACCTCAATTAAGTGGACGGGAACAATGTGGGTTCATTAAGGTAGACATATTTCTGACAACACTAGATTATTCTTTAATGTTCTTAGCAAATCCAAATCCTCTAAGAAATCTTTAGCAGCCATCTCTTTGGATGCTGAGAAAGGTTTTGATCGGGTTGGGTGGCCTTTTATTTTTTCTACTCTATCCTGGTTTGGTTTCGGTAAAACATGTATAAATTATATCTCTTTATTATATTCTTCCCCTGCTGCCTCCATCCTAGCTAATGGTTTTATTTTGCCATCTTTTTCTTTGTATCGTGGGTGAGGCAAGACTGTCCTCTATCTCCTCTTTTATTTATTCTCGCCCTTGAACCCTTTTTGATTAGAATTCGTTTGAATTCTCAGATGACAGGTTTTTAATATGATGTCAATCAATTAAAACTTTCTGTTTATGCAGACGACAGTTTGCTCTGTCTATCACAACCCCAGACCTCCCTATCAGCTTTTCTATCCAAAGTAAATTTATTTGCCTCTGTATCTGGCTACAAATAAAATGTTCATAAATGTTAGATCCTCCCGCTGAACAAATTATGTTTTTCTGCGGATTATAGTCCTTCTGGATTTCGTTGGAACTCCGATAAAATCAAATATCTGGGTCTATGGTTTAACCCCTCAATTAAAGATTCTGTTTTATTAAATTTGAAGGAATTGCAGACAACATTGAGGGCGGCTACATCAAAGTGGAATCCCCAGTTTTTATCCTGGTGGGGCCGTCTTGATACGATAAAAATGATGCTAGTTCCTATAATACTTTTTTATATTTCTAATATTCCTATAAATATTTCTAACTCTTATTTTAAGATACTTTATTCTATATTACCTCATTTTTTATGGAATACCAAAAAACCTAGCATGTCTTTACATAAACTCAAACGTCCTAAACATTTGGGAGGCATTAACTTCCCGGAATTTCAAACCTATCATACAGAATTATCTCTTAAACAATCCTCTTTATTACTCCAAGACGATGATGAATCATAATTACCGTTATGGACAACTATTGAAAAATCTTTTCTTCAACCTTTTTCCTTTCAAGAATTTTTATCCTTTACATTTAGACCTTTGTCACTTTCCCTTCCTATTTTTAAAAATACCTGTAAAATTCTTCAACTTATTTCTATAACTTATCTTTCTGCTAAAGATCAATTTTTGCAATCCTCAATATGGTACAACAAATATCTTAAAATCAAGAATAAAATTATTTTTTGGAGGGAGTGGCATGTTAAAGGGCTCCATTGGGTTCATCAACTTTTTCAAGGTAACACATGTATACCTTTTACAGTCGCTCAAGCACGTTTTTCTTTACCTGTTTCTTATCCATCTAAATATGCATCTTTAATTTAATTGTTTTGCTTATACTCATTCTTTCCAGTCTTCACCTCCCAATATTCTTTCGGTTTTGTCTCATCCTCCATCCGCGACCCAAGTGTACAAACACTTAACTTCTTTCCCAGCAACTCACAATAAAACGGAGGTGGAACTTTCTTGGGAAACTGATCTCCAACTTTCCTTTTCTATTTCTACCTGGAATAGAGTTTGGACTAAAATAAGGAAATCTTCTAGAGCAGCCAATACTACTCAAACATTATTTTTTATTTACAACAGACTCCTGTTTATCCCTGCTTCATTACATAAAATAAATCCTACTAATTCCCCCTCTTGTTGGTCTTGTAATACAACTCCAGCAGACTTAAAACACATGTTATTTGATTGTCCTCATACTCAGACTTTTTGGAAACAGGTCTGGCGACAAATTAAGAAAATGTTTCATACAAAAATCCCCTTTACATTTGTTAATATTTTTCTGGTTAGCGTATCCGATGACTGGGTTCCCTACTCTAGTAATTTCCATATTATAGATCTGCTTCTTGCAGTTGCTTTCCAACAGATTACTAGGGCATGGAAGGATGCGACCACTATTTCTTACCAAGTCTGGTGGTATGGAGTTTGTTATAATCACAGATTAGATAGAGAATATGTTTACCCCCTTTCCCTTGCTATTACCTTGTGCCTAGAGCTCCATCTTGTGAACAGGCCCACAGGGAGTTGTAGTGAGTAACCTACCACTGCCTGTTTATTCACGTAAATTAAAACTGTACAGTGCAGCATGTGATTAAAACCCCTTCAGGACATGTTGCTTTCAGTTGTAGGAGGGATGGGAGTCTACCTGTGACAAAGGCGTCAGGAGGCAGAGATTCCCCAAGGTTGCCCCTCTAAAAGCCAGTATCCATAGTGATTAATGGTGAGTCCAATGCAGCCAACTCTTGTTTCCTGGTACACTTGACACAACCAATAACCTATGACTGCTGGAATGCCTTGGGACACTAAAATCAGAGACTTATAATTCTGGAGGGTACATACCACCTATTGCAGAGATAGCACACCAGGGGGTTGAAATTTAGGTGGGCCTATGTAACCTGTTTTGTATAAGCAGGTAAGTGTCAAACAGTGCAATGATGACCATCCACTAGGCTGGAAGAAGATGAACGTTGTTCAGGTTAATTATGGATCAGTGATCCTGAAGGGTGGCACATGCCCTTCAGAAGTCCTGTATTGCCTCCTAAAAGGAACTTGCCACAATCAGCCTGCCATCCTTGTGGGGAATCAGTGTGATTCCCCCTTGGATGCAGAAGCTCCACCAATGGTGACAGGACTTTTGTAAATACTCGTGGTGTTGATACAAAATCAAGGGTTGTAAATCAAACTGAATATGTTGTGTCTCCATTGAATATCACCAACACCTCTAGATGAAGAGTGTGTGTGTGCGTGTGTGTGTTGGTGTGTGTGTGTTTGGGCATGTGTGTGTGACTGTGTATGTATTAGTGTTTTGTTTGTGTGTCTGTGTGAGGGTGTGTGTGTATGTGTATAATGGTGTATGTGTGAGGGTTGTGTGTGTGTGTGAATGTTTTGCTTGTGTGTGAGCGCGTAGGTGTGTATGTGTTTGTTTGTGTGTGTGTGTACACTCATGGAAGTAGGCATCTTTCAGGTGCATTGACACCAGAAAGGTCCGATGCTATTCTAGAGGGATGATACGTTGAGCACTGCATCCTAGAAGGGGCACTGAGACAGAAGTACATACATAGCCTCCAAGTCCATGATTGACCTGAATTCACTCAGTGATCTGTAATAAATAATTAGAAAAAAATAAAAGTCCAGTCCCACTTCTGGTGGAGGAATTGTTCCACTCAGACTCCTTTGTGACCGGCAATGGGCCCCTGGAGTGGGGCTTGTCATTTAGTCAGATCTGAATTCATCGTGTTGCTTACAATGCCTGAACCGTGATAAAAAGTGCTGAATTCTTTGTATAAATCCAGACAAACTATTTACAATGTCCAGACCTTTCATCTGGCATAGAAGTATCCCATTGATGATGGGAAGATCTCAGATGTCCTCTAACCCCACTGGAATATTCTACAAAGGCAGTGGTATCTCAGTATAATCATGCCTTAAGTGTCTGGATGCTCCTGGGGATGAGACTTCCCACTAAAAGAGCCACTTTCACTTCTTCTGCCTGAAAGGTAACATCATCTTGAATGTTCAGTGGATGAGAAAGCATCCCTGCTGGTTACAGAGGACACATCTTTAACATGCAACAGAGGAGCACCTTTCCTCTTACCAAGCCGTGCTTCATCATCTCCTCTGCGGACCTTTAAATGGAAGATGTATCTTCTCGTCAGTATTACTATTTATTTACGTATACCCTTATTAATTTATTTGTAGATGATTTATTATAGTTACTTTAACCAAGGAGCTTTACGTAATATAATAAAAAACTATAAAGTAGTTGAAAGAGTCTCCAAAACTACAACATGATACCCTGATTCTGCTACACTGAGTAAATATTTATTTAATAGTTTCGGGAATACAAATAGGATAGGAGCACAGTGCACAGAGATTGAGAGGTTATTTCAGTGGTGGCAAAGAAGGAGTGTTCAACAATGAAAACACGAAGAAGCACAAAGAGGTTGGAAAACAGAGAAAAGAAATTGTAAAACAAAATTAAGAAAACGAGAAGCGATATAGAGAGACCAGTAAAAATAGGTGTTTGAACAAAACATCAATTAAAAAATATCGAGAGACAGAAATATTGGAAATTAAATATCATGGCACACTAGTATCATAATGCAGAAGTATCCTTGCCAAGAATATCGTTTTTGGAGATAAGTAATATTGTTGTAAATAATATTGATATTTTAATATCGTTTTCACTAATTTAGTGGTTACAAATATCGTTTTAAAATTATTTTAATGTATTTTAATTGACATTTTAATTTTATGCTACTATTGTTTATTTAAATGTTATTAATTGTTTTTAAAATATAGGTGGTAATTGAAATGAAATTAGGAATTTTTAATTGATTTTTAATAGTAATTTATAGTGTTGTAGCGGACTGTTGGGTTTGTAGGGGAATAGGGTGGGGAGTAATTGGGTAATAAATAATTAAGAATTATTTAATAGATTTAATTTAATTACATGATTGATATTTATTATGTAATTTATGTAAAACTGATTTATTTTCGTTATATGTTATTTGCGGGATTCTAGGTTTGTAGAGGTATAGGGTGGGAAGTTAATTAAGTAATAATTATTCATTAATGAATTGTTAATTAATTACTTAATTGATCTTCATTATGTAATTTATGGAATACTTATTTATTTACCTTATATTTTAGTTGAGGGCGGTTCAGTTTGTAGGGATGTAGAGTGGGAAGTTAATTAAGTAATAATTAATGAACACTTTAATATGAATTGTTAATTAATTATTTACATGAATTAACCATTTAATAAGAGTTGTTAATTAAGTATTTAAGTGATGGATATTATGTAAAATATGGAATACTGATTTATTTTACTTATATTTTAGTTGTGGTATACTAGGTTTGTAGGGGCATAGGGTGGGAAGTTAATTAAGTTATAATTATTTAACTCTTAATTATTGTTTTTAATTTAATTTAATTTTAAATATGAAAATTGTGGAATACTTTTTTTTATTTCATTTTACTTCAGCTGTTGGGTGCAAGGTTTAAAGAGGGCTATGGTGGGAAGGTAATTGGGTAATAATGAATTAAAAATGAATGTAAATTAATTATGTAAACTGATTAGTAGTTTTTTAAATACACATATCTAGTTGTTTATGTTAATTAATATTTTTGTTGTTAAGAGTTTAATATTTTTTCTAGATTCATGGGGTTACCTATTTATGAAATGTGTCTAAAGTGAAATATATTCCCTACTTTTGCTTAGAGTGTCGTAGGAATAGTAAAATGAACGTCATCGCAGTTCAACACTTTCCTAAGGGTTGCTCTGTTTGGAGTGCGAATAGTAAATTTCACCCATCTGAAATCCAACGCTTTCCCTACTGTTGCAGAGACGGGAGTGGGAGTAGTAAATTTTACCCCTCCAAAGTCCAACACTTTCACTACTGTTGCACAGATTGGAGTGGGACTAGTAAATTGTAGCCCTCCAAAGTTCAACAGTTGCCCTCCTTTTGCACTGTTTGGAGTGGGAATAGTAATTTTTACCCCCTGCGAAATCCAGCGCTTTCTCTACTCTTTTGTGTTTGGAGTGAGAATAGTAAATTTAACCCCTTCAAAGTCCAACACTTTCCCTATTGTTGTGTAGACTGGAGAGGGAATAGTAAATTTCACCCCTTTGAAATCCAACGGTTTCCCTACTGTTGCTTAGACTGGAGTCAGAATAGTACATTTCACCCCTCTGAAGTCCAATGCTCTCCCTACTGTAGCACTGACTGAAGTAGGAAAAGTAAATCTATCTCCACCAAAGTCCAACACTTTCCCTATTATGGCACTGACAGGAGTTCAAATGGTAAATTTAACCCCTTAGCAGTCCAACACTTTCCCTCCTGTTGCAGAAACTAGAGTGGGAATAGTATATTTAATATTATTAGACTTAGGGACTGATTTAGATTTTGTCCGATGGATATCCTGCCCGCCGGAATAAAAATCCCATAGGATATTATGGGACTGCAGTCGCCACATGGACGAAAACCAAATGCCTCCAGCTCAACACAGAAAAGACGGAAGTGGTAACCTTTGGAAAAGACAGCTCGATGGGACTCCATCTGGTAGGCTGCTGAACTTGAACCCAGAACCCTCTCAGCAACACACGCAAAGAACCTCGGAATGGTAATCAACAACCAACACACTGTTGGACCTGAACCTCTCTGCAGGTTCACTGCCAAACTTTTTGCCATTCAACCCTCCTGTTTCCTAAATCCATATTTGTTGACATTTGGACTCTGTGCACTTTACCACTGAAAACCAGTGCTAAAGTGCTTGTGGTCTTTCCTTTAAAAATGTAAAAAATGACCTACATCTGATTGGCACATTTGATTTACTAGTAAGTCCCTAGTAAAGTGGTACTACATGTATCCAGGGCCTGCAACAAAAATGCTACTAATGGGCCTGCAACACTCATTGTGCCACCCACTAAAGTAGCACTTTACAATGTGCCCCAGGCCTGCTAGCCCTGTAGTTCAGTTTTAAACTGTCAATTCAACCAGGCAATATAAACCTTAAGCCTAAGCCTGCCTTATTAAACATAATAGTCAGGCCCCAAAACCCTTAGGGCAGCCTGCAATTAATTTAAATAGTAGAACATGTGGGTTTAAGTTTTTTTATGTCCTGATAGTAAAAAACTCCTAAATTCATTTTTTATTACTGTAAGGCCTAGCTCTCCCATAGGATAACATTTGTTAACCTTATTATATTTAATAAGTACAAAATAATGTTTGATTCGGAGCAGGTAGGAATGTCATATTTTGACTCAAATAAATTGTAATTTAAGATCCCCCTCAATGGTAAAGTCAGATTTTAGATCACAACTCTGAAAATGCCACTTTTAGAAAGTTGGCATTTTCTTGTTTTAACCATTTGTTGCCAGCTGCCAGTGTCCTGGGTAACCCAACTGTGAATTGCTCTGCTGTTGGGGTGTGCGTATTTCTCCCAGACTGTTTGACAAAGGAGGCTAGGTGTTGACAGGATGGGCTGGAGCTGAGCTGTTCCCTGTGCTACTTACACTTCAAAGGGTGCCTCCCGCACACACACAAAGAAACCTGACATTAGTCTTTTGTCACCTCAGACTTCTTGGACCAAAAGTAGGGTATGAGGAGAATCCCTATGATTAAGCATGCCACCTATGGTGGGTGAGGGATTTCATCCTAATAAAGGAATACTTCTCAGACATTCTAGGTTCCAAGTTTGGTTTTTGTTATAGACCCGAGTATTTCATTGTACGTAGTATGATTCGGGAGTGAATATCCGCTGGTCTTAAAATCTCCCCAGGCCCTCCTTTTTGTGTTTTCTAGTTTTAATAACTGCCTTAGTTTTTTTCCTAAATGTTCATTCCTGAGTTTATATCAGTATTTCGTTTTGTTGTGTAAGTTATGTGGCCTTTGCTTTGTACTGGGTACTGAAGATAAGATTTTAATTACATTTTGTGTAAGGAACATCCATTTCCACAACCAGTCATCGGGTCGATTTATTTCTTGGTCCCAAATTTTTATAATTCGATCATTCAGAGCAAAGTTCAAGATCATTTTCTTACTCTTAACTGCTGTGACACATTCCATGCTGAGTGTGTTTGCTGAGTTGTACCATGAGTGAGTCCCGAAGATGCTTACTTAAGTGTTGGCTTTGATGGCTGCTCTCCGATCTTGTGATTATCTTAAAGTGTATGCATTTCCTAAATTCTGTAGTGTGGATAAGGTATAGTCAGTAATGGAATTAAGTCCCTTTGCTGCAACTGTTTGTTGTGCTGGACAGTTGTTGTCCAGTCTGCTCTTAAGTTGCCTAAATCCTAAATTGTGCAAGAAGCTGTTGATGAGATTTCCAGCAGGTTTTGTTCTGACAGAGTTATACAATGCCTGAGGAATTGCGTACGGATGATCCGGAGAACCATCTGTTAAATTCATTTTCACATTATAACTTAGATTAGCATTAAGGTCTCCTTTTTATCACTGTCAGTCCATTGTTTGTTGGTTCAAGAAGAAGCCCCAGCTTGTCTAAGAATGAGTAAATGCTCAGGTTGTCACTGGTAATCAAAGGTGATACATATATGCTGATTATAACTACTAGCCTTCTGTTTTTAATTGTAGGGACACTGCTATATAGTTTTACCTGACCCCTTGTTGCAAGAGGGGCTCATGCAGGCGCTCAGGTAGTGCAGCCCTTTAGCTACCCCTGGTACCAAGGTCAGAAGGAAGCCCGAGAGGCCAATGCCCAGGGAAGCTGCTCCCAACACAGCTAAGGCGCTGTTGCGCTGTCCCACTGCTGCATGCAGCATCCCATCTAATGCCAACAGGTACAGCAGTGCCCCGGTTCCCATGCCAATTAGCCTGGTGCCCTGGGTTTAAGCAGCACCACCTCTGTCACAAATGCCAACATGGAGCCCAGCAATCACAGCAGTGTGAATTTGGAGTGCAGCACTGGTAGTGGCACAACCATCAAGTCAACCTCTCCTGCCACTGACGACCCCCAGGAGGAGGGCGATTTCACTGTCATTGGATGAAGCAGCTTCTTCCTCTACACCTGCTCTTGGATTCACCCAAAACGTCTTGCAGTTGATGATTCAAGTCTGCCATTTTCAAAGCTAAGTATTTAATTGCTCTTGAACATTTAGAAGCGGCAGCCATATTGGGAGGGGTTGTTGCTCTTCCCTTGTGAGACTGCTATGCCAAGAGGCATGGTCAAGGAACGACTATAATTTGTGTGCCTGTGAGTTTTCTATTATTGTATCGAGACATAACACAATAATCAACATACCCTAAAACAAGAAAGACCTGTTGGTATGCCAATGCTTGATAGAAGTAGTAGATAAAAGAGTAATAAGAAAGTTTTTGTTGTAAATTACAATTAAAAATGTTTCAATTCTGAACAAATAAGACTGAATTAAACATTATTAAGGACTGTGGAAGGGGTGTGGTTTCCAGAGTGCTTCGTTCACTCACGTTTTCCCCTTATACCACTTTCCTCTGACATTTCTCACTGTTTTACCCACTTACATTTTTTCTCTCCCCACATTGTTTTGAAATTCTCCAAATGATATCTCACATACTATCTCCTTCCTTTTCATCACTGTCTTTACTCTCCATCCTTCTGCATGTACCTACTTCTGTCTCCCTCTTCTCACTATGCTCTTGCTCACACACACATACACTCGTTAATCACTTGTAACCACATTTTCTTTTCCTTTGGAGCTGTCAATAATTCAACAGCTGCGGAGCTCCTTCTGAAACTTTTAAATATACCAGTTAATACAATTTAAATTTGTGTGAATACGTGCTCTGTGAGCTCTGCAGAGAGGCCAAGGATTGGATGAGCAGGAAGTGTGACCAACTGTCAGGCAGAGAGAGAGAAACTCACACTGGATGGAGCTCACTATCATATCCCATTGTTAACTTCCACCCACTAGCCAAACTCACCGAGACTCCTGGGGAAGACTTGGTAACAGAATGCAGTATGTTGGTTGAAAGAAACTACTGAATCATCTGGAAAAGGCAAATACTCTTTGGGAAAGCAAGATGAAATGAAACATCTGATATTTGAAGATGGGCAGCTTTGCTGACATAGATAACCTGTAGGGATGTTAGTCATTCTTGATAAATCGAGCAGCACCCCTCTGGAACTGTATTTTACTGGTCACATAGGGCCTCATCAATGGGATTAAAATGCGTTATACTAACCAGCGAGGCGTGGCACTTGGCAGGGCTGTGCATATGCATACACTGGCAACCATCTTGGAATGATTAAAAAAAGCTTTAAGATGACCGCCGGCCTGTAGCACAGAGGGCAGAAGTGGACTGGGTGTGCAAGCGGACTCTGCGTGGAAGTTTGGATAGGGATGATTGAAGAGAGGGAAACGGGGAAGCATGGAGAGAGAGAAAATAGTCCCTCATGCAATGCAAGGTCGAAGGTACAGTGGAAGGGTACAACATTCAAACACTGTGAGAACGAAATACTCCTGGGTAGGACCAAAGCAAGAATAGGAAGGAAAGTCATCAAATCAGGCGCATAAATGAGACAGAGGGAAGCCATCCAATCATGAGCAAAGAGCTGACGCAAATCCCCCTCCAATTATCTGTAATGTACTAGACACAATAGGACTCAAACAAACAACTAAAACTCTTCTTAGCCCAGGCACAGATACTGAAAAGGGACGCAGAAATTTACAGCTTTGCCGAAGTGAGTCTTTTCCTGCTCAACAGACCGACAGACATTTTCATGCGGGAACAGGCGATATGACTTTTGACCACTAGAGAGAGCTCTTTGATCATCTTTCTCTAAAAATACGGTTAAAATTGTGCTTCACCTTCTGTGGTAGTGACAGAAAATACCAAGTGAAATGCTATAAGGCTGCATTGTCTACTATCATAATTTAAACTCGCTAAGGGGGTTTGAAACTAGAAAGAACAGAAAGGAAAATCATGATAGTGCAATTTTTTTTTAAACATAATTTGGTTTGAGCTATAGTCAACAATAAACAAAAACTTAAATTTACTGAAATTTCAGGAGTGTCCTTTATTTAGGTTCAAATTAATCAAATACCCTTTAGTACACTTTTGCAACCGAGTATTCATTTTTACTTTGAAACAAATAGGAATAACCTGCATAATCGTTTTTGGGTCCAATTATGAATGCATTAGTTACCTAGCACAGTTTTGCATACCTACCTTCTGAAGAAAGTCTATCCTCGATGTTAACTGTACATTGTCCCCAGTAAAGTGCATTTATTGCTAAAAATCTGATCAACAGACGGTGACAATTAGAGCCAGCTTGGTAAAGTTCAATATGGCCTTATTCCCAGATGGAGAAATACTGGTTTTAACCAGGAGCGCCTTAAGTCCTTCAAGTCACTACACAGGCACACTACATGCAACAGTGATTCTTGCTTATAGTCACACAGTCTGTAGTTGAGGCCAGCAGACCCTTTGAGTCGTCCATATTTGTATGCCTTCAAAGGTATTATTCGACATCTCAGCCCCATGAGTTCTTTTTTATGGTCTAAGCTCATATGGCTGGCTGGATATAGGGCCTTCCCACTGGTCTGATAAAAGGATGCACACAGATCCGAATAGGCCTTCAATGCCAACTCGTGCCGGTCGTCCTCAACAGATTTTACGTTTGCATTTTATCAAAGATTTTGGCTCAAAGTTTCGGCAGCAGGTCTAAGTCAAGGAAATCCCGGGCACTCAAAAATTCAATTGAGTCTCTCACATAGGACTCCCATTTGACCTTTTTATCCTGCATACTTAGCCATATCAAACACCTTAGTGATCCTGTTGGGGCCACCTTGAGCTTGACATAGTGTCCTTGGAACCTTGCTTTTGCCATAATCGATTGCTTACATAGGCTAAATTCAAGTCAAATTTGATGGAGTGACATCTGACAGCTGAAATAATCATCTGCAGCATCAGCATTGAGCTTTGTCCAACCGAGTAGCCACGCGGTCCTTGAATATCAGTGAACCATAAGACAATGTTGGGATAAGCTTGGTGTCAATGTTTTTATCAGTTTTTGAAAGCTGATAATCATGGATGTCGATATTCCTTTCAATACTGAGGGGTGTGCTTGGCGCGAGCCGTGCTGACTAAAATCCATACCCAGATACTTCATGCTTGACATTTGCTTTAATTGTCACGTGTCCCTCGGAGGCCTCTCAGGATGGGCTCATTGCTCAAATGGGTCCACCTATTGACACCCTCAATTCCGAACTGCCATTATAGCACGGAAGTTTAAGGTGGTCAATCGGGGGAAGGAAAGGAAGGGAACAGCGGGGAGGGCGATCTGAGGAAAGAAAAACACCTTATTGTAACACTGCTTGTGACACACAATTTAAATCAGGTTGTACATTCCCTCAGGGTGCATATCTCCCTGTATACCTGTACAGAAAAATAAACAAGCTCTGGCAGTAGCTTCAAGAAGGACGATTGAAAGTCATCAAAACTCTTCCTAGTGGCTAAAGCCTCTTTCAGAAAGTACTGTGAACATAAACCAGAGGATTAGGCCAAGTATGACAAACAAATGACCAAACACAATTGATACTCTTATCATTCAGCGAGAACCCACCAATGTTGGTGTAAAGCCCCACGTCACAAGGGAGGAAGGATAATGCCTTGCTTCATCCTCTCACTGACCCCTGCTATAATAGGACGAACAAAAAACACACAACATGTAACACATACTATAGTCAATAGTTGTTCAGTCTAAGGATAGCTTTGTGTGCATTATTGGATTCATAACACACCGACACGTTAGTAACAGCAGTTACATCAATTAGAAAAGTATTTGGTAATGGTTATGTAGCAAGCAGATAATATACCACCTGGTATATTTCAAGGTTCTCCGTACTATTCTTTCTTTTACGTGCAGATACACCACGATAGACCCCTCGTGGCATACCCTCAAGGCGAGAGATACAGTTACAAGGTTACTCGCGTTTTAACACAGGTTAGGTTTGCAGAAACGTAAAAAGCGGTTTGCCCCATCTACCGGCCACACAGGAAGGAACAGGGGAGGCGGTGTCAGTGACACCCTTACCGCACCGGACACTCAGCAACACCAAATCCTACGTCCTCAGCGTTTCAAGAAACAGGATAATCTGCGCTGGTTTCTCCTCAAGTGCCGGTTTTCATAGCCCTCGGCGTTATGGATCGACGTCAGTTCCTGTGCGCGCGTGCGCGACGCGCCGCACAGGATTCTGGGGATTGTAGTTACTGCTGCTCATTTCCGGATTACGGTCGTCTTGTCTTCCCGGCCACCATACTCGCAGCGCCCGGTAGACTGCGGCGTATCTTCTCCAGGTCCCCGCCTGTCTTTCCAGCTGGTCGGACGAGGTGTCAGCGTGCACTTGCGGTAGGTGTGTAATACCACATCCCTCTCCCGGGGAGCGCTGACACGACCCAGGTTTGTTGGGGTACTTAGTGTGAAAGGACTGGACACACTTTGGAGCATGCATCCCCGCAGCTGGTTCCCACGAATTCTCCTCCACGCCATATCCCTTCCAGGATACTAAGTACCACAGTCGTGATCCCCTCATCTTGGAGTCCAGTATTTTGTGTACCTCATACTCAGGCTCATTGTTCACCCATATAGGAGAAGGCCATTTTTTAACCGGTGTGTATGAGGGTTTCAACAGTGAAACGTGGAAAACAGGGTGTATCTTCATAGTTCTTGGGAGGGCTAGCCGCACCGCCACAGGGGAAATGATTTTCTTGATCTTATAAGGACCTATAAACTTTGGGTTGAAGATACTGTATTTGCGAAAACAAATGTTTCTGGTAGAGAGCCATACCACGTCACCCACCTGGTATAGGGGTTGAGGTTTTTGGTGTTTGTCAGCCTTTGCTTTATAGGACCTCTTGGCTTCTTTTAGATTACGGTAGTTAAGTATCAAGGTCTGCTGTATGTGGGTGATCCTGTCTTGCACTTCAGGTACCTTTTGAGTCACCAGTGGATGGATGAAAGGTATGAATCGAGGATGAAACCCATAAGTGCTGTAGAAGGGAGCCAGTTTGGTTGACTGATGTTTGGCGCTGTTGTAGGCTACCTCTGCCAAGCACAACAGCTCCACCCATTCATCCGAATTCTCGTCCACATAGCACCTTAAATACTGCTTCAGAGTCTGATTGAGTCTCTCGGTCTGTCCGTCTGATTGCGGATGGAAACTGGTTGATTTAGAGGACTTCATGTGTAAGGCTTCACACCAGGCCTTCCAAAACCGGGCTGTGAACTGTGGCCCCTGTCTGAGATGATATTAGTCGGAAGGCCATGTAACCGGATCACCTGTTGCAGTAGTATTTTTGCTAATTGTCCTGCTGTGGGTTCCTCTGCGCAGGCAATAAAATGGCCCATCTTAGTTAGACAGTCTACCACGACCAGAATGGCTGTACAGCCTTTGTCTTTGGTCAAACCCACTACAAAATCCAACGAAATGGACTCCCAAGGAACCATAGGGGTAGGGAGTGGTTGTAACAACCCCTGCGGTTTTCCATGTTCTACCTTGGCTTGTACACACGTCTCACATCTGTGAACCATATCTTTTGTGTCTTTCACCACTGAAGGCCACCAGAATTGGCGATATGTTCTGTCAAGGGTTTTAGCGATACCATTGTGTCCTGCGCTATTAGCGTTATGACACCACTGGAACACCTCTTTGCGTAAGGCCGCATTCAGCACTAACAGTTGTTTGCCTTTTATCGGCAATCCTTTGATCAGGGTCCATTGAGGATGTTTCTTTAGCCATTCTTTCCAATGGCGGGTTTGCAACCCCTGTGCTACCCTTTGTAGAAAGGTATCTGTTTGGAGTAGCCCAACTACTTGTTGTGGATTCAAGATAGAATGTTGTTGTTCTGTTCTTTTCTCGACTGGTTTCTTGTCTGGACAAGGCATCCGCTTTCCTGTTTTCAGCTCCTGGTCTATAAGTAACAATGCAATGGAATTCCGAAAAGAAGAGCATCCATCTGAGTTGTCTTGGAGATAGCAGTCTGGTGGACCGCATAAACTGTAGGTTGCGGTGATCCGTATATACGGTAACCACATGTTTAGCTCCCATCAAAAGATGTCTCCAATCACCGAAGGCGTCTTTTATGGCCAGCAGCTCCTTTTCCGCTATAGTATATCTTTGCTCCGCATCATTTAATTTACGTGACATATAGGCTACAGGGTGTAGTTGGCCAGTGGTTTTGTGCCTTTGTGAGAGTATGGCTCCGATGGCTACGTCTGAAGCATCAGCCTCCACCACATAGGGGCTTTCCGGATCAGGGTGAGCCAAAACGGGAGCCGTAACAAAGCATTGTTTCAGACTCTGAAACGAATTCTCTGCTTCCTGGGTCCAAAGGAAGGGTACATTTTTTCTTAGTAATTTAGTGATGGGAGCTACAGTGTTAGAAAAATGGCTTATAAATCTGCGATAAAAGTTCGCAAAGCCGAGGAAACATTGTATGTCTCTAACGTTTGTAGGTGTTGGCCATTCTTTAACAGCCAGTATTCTACGCTCTGACATTTCCTGGCCTGTGGGTGACAACATAACACCCAGGAACTCCACTTTACTCACGTTAAACTCACATTTACTGAGTTTACAGTAGAGACCATTTAGGCGAAGTGCCTTAAACACCTGGCAAACATGCAAGTAATGGTCTTTGACTGTGGAGGAATAAATCAGAATATCGTCGATATATGCCACCACAAACCTGTCCAGAAACTCCTGCAGCACCTCGTTCACAAAATATTGAAATGCTGCGGGGGCATTGCACAGGCCGAAGGGCATTACCGTGTACTCGTACAACCCGTACCTAGTACGGAAGGCGGTCTTCCACTCATCGCCCTCCACTACGCGCACTAAGTGATATGCCCCTTTCAAATCCAAGCGTGTGTATATGTTGGCTGCTTTAACCTGCTCCAGAAGAACAGGTATCAGAGGTAAAGGATATCTATTCTTGATTGTTACATTGTTCAAGGCCCTAAAGTCAATACAGGCTCTTTTTTCGCCATTTGCTTTCGGTATAAAAAAAAGCGGAGAGGCCACAGGTGACTTAGAGGGGCGTATAAACCCATTCTCCAGATACTTATCGAGGTATACTCTTAGGTGGGCGTTTTCAGGTTCGGTTAAAGCATACAGTCTCCCACAAGGGATTACTGCTCCGGGTATTAGATCGATTTGGCAGTCATAATGCCTATGAGGGGGTAACGTGTCTGCTTGCTTCTCACAGAACACGTCCTGGTAATCTGTGTAACACACCGGTAGTGTAACGTCTGTTTCTGCTGCTGTGGCAATGCTATGGATAGTAACTAGACTGGCTACTGGATTCACCACCTTGGTAAAGCAATGCTCCTTACACCATGGGCTACTGAAATCCACCTTTTTGTCTTCCCAATTGACCTTTTGGTTATGTAACACCAACCAAGGAAGACCCAGAATGACACCGTACTGTGGAGCCTGAATGATATTGAACCTCAAATACTCCGTATGTCCTTCCCCACAGCACATCTCAACACTGTCTGTCTGGAATCTTATGGGGCCTGTACTCAATACCCTCCCATCCACGGCCAAAACTTCTTCAGGGTTTTCTTTGGCCTTTAAACTAAGACACAGTCTTTTTGCTACGAGACCGTCCATAAATAGCCCTGTGGCGCCTGAATCAAGCATGGCATCAACTCTCTGCCATCCTTCTTCCGTCATTAAACGGATGGGTAAAAAAAAATCGTCTGATGACAGACCGACCTTTTGGTTGATAGAATGGAGGTTCACACCACCCAAGGATCTCCCGTCTGGTACCCTTGAGTTTGTTAGTTTTCCTGCCTGGCGTCTGTGGTAGCCACTGCGGTTTCTTGAACCCTGTGTTGGTTCCTGGTTTAACTAAACACTCCTTCACGAAATATCCCTTTTTTCCACAGTACATACAGAGACCGTTCTTTCTCCTTGTTTCTCTTTCTGCTTGGGTCAGTGGTGCTCTCACCGCTCCTATTTCCATAGGCTCGGTGGCAGACCCTGACGATCCGCCTGCACGTCGATTCTTGTCGAACCGAGTGGGTGGTCGTTCCACCCTCTTCCTATCCCCTCTATGTTCCCCCATGCGGTAATCCAACCGTGGTGTGAGGTTGATAAGGTCGATGCAGGTAGAAGGCTGGGGATCGATTTGGGCTAATACGTCCTTCATCTCATCTTTTAGACCTTGATAAAACAAAGCGGCCCTTTTTTCTTCAGGCCACTGTGTTTCTGCCACTAATCGTTGGAAGGTGTTGATGTATACTACCAGATCTTTGCTGCCTTGCTTTAATTCCAATAATTCTCTATCTGCGGAAAAGGAAGCAGCCCGGCGATCGAACACCATCTCAAATTCTTTCCTGAATTCATCGCAGTCATATAACAGGGGGTCATCTCTGCGTACAAAAAGAACAGCCCACTGAGCTGCATCCCCCGTTAGGTATGAAATCATAAACGCTACCCTAGCCTGGTTAGTGGGAAAGGCCTTGGGTCTACAGGAAAAGTGTAACAATATCTGGGTCATGAAGACCTGTACCTTGGAAGCGTCTCCATGAAAACGTTCCGGGCCCGCCAAAGGTATAGGTATGGGTACTTCCACTGTAAGCGGTGGATGAAAAGGGGGACTCCCAAACTGCCACGGGCCCCCCCCGACATTACGTCCCATCTGAGCATCAAAAGGGTTTCTTTGAAGCCTGTCCACGGTGTCTTGCAGAGCCGCTGTCTCTGCTCTAGAGGCAGTGATCTCCTGCTGTAGTGTAACTAACGTGGCTAACACATCCTCTAGGGTGGCCATGGTCACAACGAACCGACCGGGAGAGGTATATTATAAATTAGGCAGATTATTCTGTCACGTGTCCCTCGGAGGCCTCTCAGGATCGGCTCGTTGCTCAAATGGGTCCACTTATTGACACCCTCAATTCCGAACTGCCATTATAGCACGGAAGTTTAAGGTGGTCAATCGGGGGAAGGAAAGGAAGGGAACAGCGGGGAGGGAGATCTGAGGAAAGAAAAACACCTTATTGTAACACTGCTTGTGACACACAATTTAAAACAGGTTGTACATTCCCTCAGGGTGCATATCTCCCTGTATACCTGTAAAGAAAAATAAACAAGCTCTGGCAGTAGCTTCAAGAAGGACGATTGAAAGTCATCAAAACTCTTCCTAGTGGCTAAAGCCTCTTTCAGAAAGTACTGTGAACATAAACCAGAGGATTAGGCCAAGTATAACAAACAACTGACCAAACACGATTGATACACTTATCATTCAGCGAGAACCCACCAATGTTGGTGTAAAGCCCCACATCACAAGGGAGGAAGGATAATGCCTTGCTTCATCCTCTCACTGACACCCTGCAATAATAGGACGAACAAAAAACACACAACATGTAACACATACTATAGTCAATAGTTGTTCAGTCTGAGGATAGCTTTGTGTGCATTATTGGATTCATAACACACCGACACGTTAGTAACAGAAGTTACCTCAATTGGCAAAGTATTTGGTAATGGTTATGTAGCAAGCAGATAATATACCACCTGGTATATTTCAAGGTTCTCCGTACTATTGTTTCTTTTACGTGCAGATACACCACGATAGACCCCTCGTGGCATACCCTCAAGGCGAGAGTTACAGTTACAAGGTTACTCGCGTTTTAACACAGGTTAGGTTTGCAGAAACGTAAAAAGCGGTTTGCCCCATCTACCCGCCACAAAGGAAGGAACAGGGGAGGCGGTGTCAGTGACACCCTTACTGCACCGGACACTCAGCAACACCAAATCCTACGTCCTCAGCGTTTCAAAGAACAGGATAATCTGCGCTGGTTTCTCCTCAAGTGCCGGCTTTCATAGCCCTCGGCGTTATGGATCGACGTCAGTTCCTGTGCGCGCGTGCGCGACGCGCCGCACAGGATTCTGGGGACTGTAGCTACTGCTGCTCATTTCCGGATTACGGTCGTCTTGTCTTCCCGGCCACCATACTCGCAGCGCCCGGTAGACTGTGGCGTATCTTCTCCAGGTCCCCACCTGTCTTTCCAGCTGGTCGGACGAGGTGTCAGCGTCCACTTGCGGTAGGTGTGTAACATTAATTCCACCTGATCCATATGGAATTTAACTTTGTTGGTAGTGTTGTTTCCGCAGACCTTTATTTTTGTATATGAAGAATTAATTGAGATCTTGTTTTCTTTATAGTAAATGGGCAAAGCGTCCAAGGATCGTTGCAAGCCAACGGCCGTATGGTCAGATATAATTGTGTCATCCGCATACTGTAAACACTGAAGGTGGACACCTGCGAACTTAGGCAGAAATGCTCTAACTTTGGCTAGGGTATTACTTATATCTGCCAAATAGAGAGTAAATAGAAGGGACGTCAAAATACACCTCTGATTTAACCCTTGATTTGTCCAGAACTTGTTTGATGCTACTCTGTTGGCAGAGACTTTAACTTTTACCCAGGTCTTTACATATAAACTCATTATGGCTGTTAGCAGGGTTGCCTCAATACCGCAGTTATGAAGCTTCTGCAAGAGCCTCACTCTGTCTACTCTATCAAATGCAGTAGTGCAGTCGATAAATGCTCCATAAAGTGGTGGGGCATCTTTTTTTGTTGTCGCTTCCATCATCGAGGAAAGAATGACCAAATTATCCTCGGTGGCGTTCCCATGTCTAAACTCTTATTGCATTATGGGAATTAATGCTCTCGATGTGGCCCATTTTTCTAAGTGCGAGTTCAGAGCTTTGGCAAAGCACTTACCATCCACGTCAAGAAGTGCAATCAGTCTGAAGTTGGCTGGCTGATATGTTGGGCCTTTTTTAGGTCGAGCTAGACAGCGCAGCTGTCTCTTCGAGACCTGCTGTAATCAGTCTGTGGGCATCAAGTCCATCCCTTTTCTTGAATTTGCATCTAATTTGTCTATGTCAGTGTCCTTCAAAAATCCCTGCTTGCTAGTGGTCAGTCCTGCCTCTTTGCCCCTCCTTTCTCTCTTCTGTTCCTCCCACAAAGCAGGGACTTAGTACTGTCTCATTCCACTATGGTTCTTCATGTGTTCTTTGTGGAACTCTTTTATTGCTTGGATCCCTGCCCTGTTACTGTTTGTCTGTGTTCAACTTCAGCTCCCTACCTGCTTACATTTATATATAGCATTCTTACTCCCATCCCCTCTTATGCCACAGATACCTTACTGCTGCCTCCCCAGCCGTGCCTCCCGCTCTGTTGCTTCTACTTTATTTAGGTTTATTTAGGTTTTTTGCACTTTTAGAAGTTTGCCGTCAGTTGGGCTTTTTTTGGTAGGATAGTTTGGTTTGGGCTTCCTTTTAAGGTGGGTTTGGGCTTGTTTCACAAGCTAACTCCCTTTGCTGATGCTGATCAGGAACTCGCTCCTGCCCACACTTGTTTAGACTTGTGACGTGCCCCTTCTTACAATACACAGGATTCAGGCGGGAAACCCGCGATTTCTGAAACCAAAAACCGCTTTATTTGAGTTGTCTGCGGTCTAAAGTTGCCCCGGGTTCAATATTAGTGTATTAGGGTAAACTACAGTTTCCCGATTTTTTTTCTCCCAAAATATCCCATTTTTCAGTTAGAAATATTGCCATGTATGCTTCTAATTGAATCCTTTTTGATTAAACATTACATGGATTCCCACGGATTTGATTTTCTCTCTGCTGGTACAGCCTTTTTAAAAACAATGACATTGGATGTACTCTCAAGATGGCCGCTTTCTTCGCCCACAGAGAACAGCGTGCGCCTCACTCACTCATGACCTATGACGTGCCCCCTAGCCCGCCCCATGCCAATTTCATTTGCCATCTTCTGCCTGTGGCTGCGCCTACAGTTCCCTTGTCTCACCTTCTGACTCCAAAAATCAGCTTCTTTTCAACATCGTCAGGGTCGGGATGAGTCAGTTGGCGTCCTTTAGCCCCTTGTGCCCTTTGTCCCACGGGCGACAACAGTACCTTTGTTCAGTGCTTAATTTGTAAAATATTAAGTGCCAGGGCTCTGACCAGGAGGCCACTGCAGCTTGCACCACCCATCGCCCTTGTCATCGCTGCCAGAACAACTACTAACCATCTCTCTCGCATGTAAATGCGACAGTTCAGATTATTCCAGGTCCCCAAAGCTAAAGGAATGGCTGGGAGGCAGGTATTAGTAATTTTTTAATGTATATTGTTTTCCTAAACAACTGTTATACTGCTCATCTCTAAATTACATGAGCAGCGCCACCTTGTGGCAGACTGCCCTAAGTGTGGTGTTGACAATTAGGTGCCGGTGCCGAGCACCGGAAACAAATTAAGTGCCGGTGCTCAGCACCGGAAAGTTCCGGCTCAAATTAAGCACTGCCTTTGTTACACCTGCCCGAAGGATGGTGCCTTGAAGATCTAGTGAGTGTGCAGGTCACGAAAGGTACTGGATGGGGGAGTGCACATAGTTACTGCAGCAGTATTATGTGACTTGCACTTTAATTTCTCCCATTTCCGCTTAGAGTAGGAGTGAGAAAGCCAAGCAAGATAAATAGGAGCATCCAGCCAGGGTGGGTCTTCCTGCAGAGAACAAGTCAATGTGCAAGGGTTGCTCAACACGAGGACCGCCGAGGACAGGAACAGCATTGCAGCTCCAGCCAAGGGCACGCACGGCACCGTGTTTGACAAGCAAGAGTGCAGTAGAACAGCACAACCAACACGGCTCATTTCCTGCTTTGTAGTCTTTCTTGTTCCTCACCTTACTTGTAAAACCTATAGTGGAGAGTCTATTTTAGACTATGTGGTAGTGGGAAGTTCCTCCTTTTTCTTATTAAAAGACCTAAAGGTCTCTAATTCTTTCTGTAGTGACCATAAGTTACTAACTCTTTCTATAAATTTAAATTTGTTTTCGCATGATCCGTGGGCATTAGATGATGAATCTGTTAGTTTTGCTAAGAAAACAGGGAGATGTTATTGGGATAATTAAGCCATTGTGGACCTTGATAGTATCTTAGAGATTACCTTAGAGAAATTGCCTAGTTGGACTGGAACAGAAATTGCAAGTTTTAACACATTCATGAATCAAGCGGTAGAAATTGCAAAGAAGGTGAACCAAAGAAAAAGCATTAAAGTAGTCCACAGACTCCTCCTGCCATTAAATCTTGAAATAAATAAACTAGTTCGGGAACAGTACTTGAATTACTCCTCGGAAAGATATTATAGAATACTACTATTAAAAAGGAGGAGGAGGAGGGTAAAGGTTAAGTTAAGAAAAGAGAGGGAAGATAACCTTTGGATTAAACTGAGAGAAGCAGCCTCTAAAGGCCAGGTAAGAACCTTTTGGTCTCTCATCGGGGAGGGATGTGGAGTTAGATCTCGATCACTCCCTGTGGCCATTGAAGAACGTAAATGGGTTAGCTTTATTTAGGATTTATATGCAGATAATGCGATGGCAATTAAGTACATCGCACCAAAGGAAGACCCCACATCGTATGGATCGCCTTCCGAAAAAGAAATAGAAATGGCGATCAGGGGGATGCGTTGCTCAGCCGCAATGGGCCCCGATGAATTACCAATCACAGTTCTAAAACAAAATAGTATACTGTGGAGTAAAATTCTTTACCCGGTGTTCAAGTATTGCTATGAAAACAAAATGGTTCCCCCCTCTTGGAAGGGGAGTATAATAGTCCCTCTGTTCAAGAAACGAGATCGAGATGTTCCTCACAACTATCGTCAAATTGCGCTTCTTGATGCAGTGGGTAAAGTTTTTGCTAAATGCCTCTTGAGCCAAATCAGTGACTGGGTGGATGTGGTTAAAATTTTGCCGTTGGAGCAAACCGGGTTTAGGATAAAGCATGGAACAATTGATAACCTAACTGCGCTACAGGTAATAAATGAAAAATATGTTAAAGTCAGAGGAGGAAGGGTGTATACAGCCTTCATAGATTTCTCCACAGCATTCGATAAAGTAGATCGTCTTCTGCTGTGGAGAAAACTTTCAAATCTAGGTATGCCGGCCACCCTTTTGGAGTTAGTTCGTGCTCTCCATACGGATACTTGGTGCAAAGTCCTAATGGGAGGGGAAAAAGGTCTCTCACAGACCATCCCTACTGCAAATGGCCTAAAACAAGGATGTTTACTGGCTCCCCTACTTTTCTCCCTATATATCTTTGATCTTCCTCACAATTTGGCCCAAAGTGAGGGCATTGCCCCGTTACTGGGGGAAAACCGATTGTGTGTCTACTTTATGCAGACAACATACTAATATTGGATTTTGCACTTAGGGGATTAAATAGTCGTCTGCAGGCACTTCATAAATTTGCAGAGGCCCACTATTTAAAGATTAATATATCTAAAAGTAAAATCATGTACATGCACAGAAGAAAAAAGTTGCAGTACGGGAATTTCGTATGGTCTGTGGGCGGCCAAAAATTGGAACTTGTAAAATCTTACACTTTCTTGGAAAAAATAGTGTGTGGCAACCTAAGTGACAAAGCCCATATAGAAAATAATATCCGTAAAGCTACTACGCATGGGAAAAGCTTGGGCTCCCTCTACAAATCTACGGGAAAAAGACACTTTGCACTTTTATTAGAGGTATTTCGTGCAAAAATCACTGCTTCACTGTTGTATGGTATTGAATTGCTCGATGTAAAGAAATGGGGTTTCTTAAATACAACAGAAGGTCAAATCTTAAGGAGCCTAGCCTCAGTTAACTCTGCTTGCCCTGTGGCTGCCCTCAGGCTAGAATTTGGTTTAAGAAGTTGCGGGGATAGTGCGTTGGGTTGTAAGCCTGGTAAGGGTGATCCTGGTACATTAAGATTTCTAATTCAGAGAGAAATATTAGAAAGTTTAAAAGAACAGTCATTAATTCTTAAAAATTTTACGTCTGCGGTTGATTTGCTGCAATTGAATGAGTCTTTGCTCTTCACCCTATCGTCATATCAATTAAGGGCCACTTTGAAACAGGCCACTTGGGAATTAAGTTTCACAAGGGATAGGGAAGCTCGCATTTTAAAGAGAGGTATCCACCCGGCCACAGATTCCTGTGTGATAAATAAAGTACAGGCCTATATTTCCTGGAACCTGCCCCAAGGAGTGCGCCGTTTTTGGCTATTATTGAGGCAGGGTATGCTCCCATTAAATACCGTTCTGTTTAAATGGTATGGTTCTTCCCCGATCTGTAATTTGTGCAACAATACCATTCAGGATGTTAATCATGTGTTATTTATTTGCCCCGCTTTATTATTGTGTCGGCGTAAATGGATGAGACCAATTTGTTTACAATTATCCATTCTCTCGGCCTCTGCACTAATTGATTCTATTTATGAGCCACCAAATGAAATGTTCTGTCATAGGATTTTTAACTTTTTTAAGTGTTTTTTAAATTTATATTAACGCTCATTAGATGAAGGGAGCAATTGTTAACTTTAGTTTTTAGCCTGTCGTTATACAGCACTAAGGGCATAAAGGATATTTTAATTATTTTGTATTGTATAAAATATTATAATGTTTTGTATTTGGAGATTTTTATTGTCGGTTTTCGTTTAGGATTGTAGAAATTATGTTGGATAAAAATTCTTATATGTTGTTGGTCTTTCAGTTTATGTGGATCTCTTTGGAGTTCCAAGATCATAAATAAATAAACTTGAACTCCTCACCATACGCCCAAGCAGGACTTTAAGTGGGCTGGGTCCTGCTGGTCATCAGCACCAGCAGTTCTAAAATGCAGGTGCCGAGACGGGTCTCTATCGGGCTCTGTTTTTGCCCTCACCATCAGGGTGAAAATAAATCGTAACTCTGCAGCGTGACCACCCTCCACTGCCTGTGATGTAACTTTAAAAAGTTCTTGCACAGTCTCATAATTTCAGAACTGAAGCATTTTCAATAATATTTACAACAAAGCCATAGTTGTTGCCTATTTATCTTATGCAGCTAACAACAATTGACAACGCCAATAGTCCTGGCTTGTTGTAGGTGTAATGTTACATGTTGTATTTTACCACCCGGTTCCAGGGCGAGGGTAGGTGAGCCTGTGCGCATTCATTGGAGTGCCGGACACTAACTGTTGGTGTCCATTTATCACGCTGGAGACTGATGAGGCTTAATTAATTAGGCCCTTAGGTTCCGTGACAACGGTGGGACATTGCCCACTGTACTACGATGTGGGAGGTAGGTTTCCCCTCTCACTGTGTGTAGATAGCATTTCTTACTCTGGTCCTGAAGAATTGCCAATGATCCCTCTGACAACAAAGGCAAGAAACATGTCGACCTAGTGAGAGCAGGACGTAGATATCTAGGCACATAGCTCCTAGATTTATGCCACTCCATATATATTTTTAATCAGGCAGTTTACCTTCTAGAATAAAGTTAGGTCAAGGACTAACTGACCTGTTTTAACTCACTTACACTACATCTACACTACTAGGCCCCTCACCCCCACTGCACCAAACGGCAGGAACAAAAGATCTCCGATAAAGAGCCCCATTTAAGGGTGCCCGTCGGGCATTGCAGCGCCGGCCCGACGAGGAGCAGGCCCATATGATGAAGCATGACACCTAGCTTGCTGGGTTGTGAGGGCTCTAGTTCCGAAGAGGGGTTTCCCCCTCTCGCCTTTAAATACAGGACATACATCGCCATCCTGAACATAGAACCTAATACACCCCTGACTTTGTATATCTTAATGCCCACAGGAACTGCATACCCTTCTTCAGTACATGTTTTATTTTATATCTGAATAAAATGACAGAAGAGGCAAAATACTAGTCGGGCGGCACACTGAGCTAAACACAGATTTTTAGCTTAAATGTTTCAAGCCACACCCTTAATTACATCGACTCAGACCCTTTGAGAGACCCTCAAGTTTTTACCATCCCCCTTAAACCCATGCACCCAAGGATGATTTTACAAACTTCTTGTTATAATTGAATTACTCTTATTCCTAAAATACTACCCTGGCCCCCGCTTTAAACTCTAACCCACGCTGCCAAACCAAGAGTTCAGACATTGTGGACATAAAGATATCTCACCTGTTTGCTTGTATGGCAGATCCACATGACATTTGGTCACAGATCAGTTTAAATCAGGATCGTGTCCAGTAAGAGTCACTAGATGGCAGTCTTTCCCTGATTACGGATTAACACCGTTTCTATGAACAGTAGAGAATGTACTACAGCCATAGAGCATGCCTGCCAAGTATCACGCATCAGGTGTTACGCTAACGCATTTCAGTGTGGTGTTCCGCATCACCGCACTGAAATGCATTGTCACGCATTTTTGCCACTCTGAAACTCTGGCTAGGCAGGGTGCCAGCGCGCGCTGCCGGCGCCTGCCAGCTGCTCCCCGCAGACTTGCTGCAGGCACTGGGCAGTAAGTTAATAGTTAATCGTGTCTGCTCTCAGCTCTGGAGTGGCTGAGAGTGCTACAATGTATTATAACTTACAAATGAAATCTGCCCGGCAGCTGACTCGTGTGCTGGCAACATAATTATATTTCCTGCGGCCGTGGCGCCGCGCGGCTTTCAGACACCACACGCACCAGACCCAGGGGGCCCAATCCGGATGTGACCGTAGTGCCTCGTCACGTCCCGGGCTGGAGGAAGAGAAAGTGAGGTCAGAAGCGGCGAGGACTCAATCTGAGAGTCGAGTCCTCCATGCGCTGCCGCTGCTGTCTGCCGCAAATTCAATAAAACACCCCGGCGTTGCCGGACCGGTCCGAGCAGTGAGTGAGTTAGTCACTCACCAACAGGACACTCATGGCTGCCCGCGCCGCGCATCAGAGGCATCGCGGACATCGCGGGCGCAAAGTGCAGCCGGGCGGGGGACGAGTCAGTGAGTCACTCTGCTGGGAGAAGAAGAGTGCAGAGTGCATGATCATGCAGTGTGCTGTGCGGCCGCGGGTCCCTCTGCAGCTCACGCCGCGGCCGCCGGACGGACCGGGACGCAGAGAAAGCAGCAGTCTGAACTCTAGTTCATTAAGTAAGTGTTTTTGGCCAACGTTACGCGCTGCGCGCCAGGCAGACTTTTAGTGTACATAACACAGTTTAATAATTAGTGCTTGTGTCAGCGCCGCTGCAGAGCGGCACGCACAGTCTGATCATCTCTGATAAATTATTTCAGTCACACAATCAATTTAGTTTAAAATCTGCAGGCAGGGCTGCTCTGTCTCATCATCCTTCTGAGTGAGCCTGGTTCATCTGCAGATCTGATTTAATCACAGTAAATCTGCAGGCCCGGCCGCAGGGCTGCTCTGTCTCCTCATCCTTATCACGGGCGCCCTGACTAACTGGGTTTATCTTCACAGACTACGTGCGTGACAGTTTTACCAGCCAGGCTGGCTCTAGCTGTTCTCTCGGCACTGGGGTCCGTTACGACTGGGGTTAGTGGCCTTCCATTTCTGGTGCTCTGCAGCAGTTTCAAGAAGTTCTTGGAGTTTCTTGTTGCTCAAATGTCTGAAATTTCTGATATTTAGAAGTTTCCCTAGTCTTCATTGCATGATTTTTGCTCCCGAGAAAGTGTCACTCATAGTCGTTGGAATGTCCCTCATAATTTCACTGAAATTTTAAAAATGTCACACATGGCAATCTGAAACCTTGGCAGCTATGATAGAGGAATGTACACATCTTATTGTAGCACTTATATATCCCTTGGTGCCCATATGTCCGCACCGAAGTCCACTTTCACAGGCCTAAACCCTATACCGCGGAGGAGTGCATAACTGAAATTGTATTTTTTGTTGCGATCCTGTGCTGAAGCATTTTGGTGTTGTGCGTTAGTGACCAGAAACGTACTCTGGTCTTGTGGTGCGTCTCCTTGCAGTGTGCGTAATGAAGAGGTGTGAAAGAGGTATATTCATCCTAATCAAATCATTATCACTCAGGGTATTTATGCTTGCTCATTAGTTTAAAATTGTCTATACCTAATTCTGGTGCTCTCACCCTGCCTCTCAATCCTGGTTCTATCTCACAATTGAACATTCTTTAAAAGGACGCAATCCCTTCACCCACACAGTGATGGCATGCATTATTATACAGACTGTCCTTCCCAGCAACAAGTATCGCTCAGCCAGCTGTCCATGTGACCATTTGATCTCATCTGTTGTATTTTTTTTAGGTCGACCCTTGGCAGCGCTGCGCTGTTCTGCAGGCAAGCTGTATTCAGTATAGACTTGAAGCTCCGCCCACTCTCCGCCCATATTTTTTATTGGCTTGTGTCATTGTCTTTTGTAAATGCTGCTTCTGATTTGTTAATAGGTTTGTTAGACCCTCCTTAGTACCGCCTTGTCTTCATTTGTAACCTCCCATGAGGACTGGCCCTTTTACTTCTGTTGTTACACTGTATGTCTTATTTAGTCTGTAAGCACTGTTTTCTTTAATGGGTTTCTCCTCCTGCAGGGACCACATGCTTTCCTGCAACATTCAGCACACCATTCGTGCTTTCACCTTCAGAGAAGCCCGGGACAATGGTGACAGCTTCTTTGAAATTAAATACGTCTCTCACTTACAGGAGTTTGAGCTATTGGCATTGTAAATGACAATGCCTTTTATTCATGTGTTAATTATCAAAACAGATAAATAAAAGGCATTGTCATTTACAATGCCAATAGCTAAAACTCTTGCAAATGCGAGACCTATTGCATTGCAAATGCTTGTTATGTATTGGAGATAATATAGAGCCTCTCCAGCTATCAGGAACATCATTTGTCCTAATACAGTGCATGAACAGCGGATTTAATAGGGTTGCCCATTCTTCTTTTGCTGATTTAAATATACTGACTGGCAGGCCATTTGGCCCAGGGGCACCAGCCAGTCGAAATGAGGCAATTAATGATATTATTCGGTCTGTATTATAGTTGTTATCCTTCCATTCTCCCTCAATTTCCAAATAACGCCCAGCGCCAGTGGCAGTCGAGATCTCATCGCACATTCCTTCGTCAGATTTGGCATATAGATTTGTCACATAGTCAACCCACTCTGCTGCCGGCTTGCTCTGTGCCACGCGCAGCACATTTCCATTTGACTGTTTCTGCACCAGCCTCCAAAACCTATTAGAGTTTTTTGTTTTCGAGCGTTCATAAAGTTCAATCCACTGTTTTTCTTCAGCCTGTGTGTAGATTTCCTATAGCTTGGATCTGTAGGCCTTTCTTGCCTTCCGTATGCCAGGAATTAGTGAGCAGTAGTTTCTGTTAATTCTAACCCCTTCTCAAAAGGCTGTTAAATTTTTGCTTAAAAGCTCTTAATTCAGGTACAGGGTTAAAAGGTTGCCTCCTTTCAAAGTCACACAACGTTTGGAAGAAATTGGTGAGTACCTGCGCAGTAAAAACTGCCCATTGCTTTGGGGTTGCTGCCTGACCATTTGACCCTGCAATCAGAATTTCTTCAATTCCTCTATTCTTTGTACAGATACCACAGTCAACCATTTTATTTTGCAGAGACCTAATACTCTCTCCTGGTCGCCAATTGTTTTAACTTGGGGTAACTTAGGTGCAGTGGTGGAGAGAGTGCAAGCCAATTCTGCATGATCCTTAATCAGAGTGGGGTGCACTTGAGAGCTGCTCACCTGATTGTAATTCTCAGCGAAGACCCCCCTTTGTGTGTTTTGCCGATGCTGAGACCATGTTGTTGCCCCGAACTCCTAGGAGGAGCGTGAGCTGCCAACTTTTGTTTTCATTTTCTCTGTCTGGGAATAAGCAGCCATCATCTTTTTTGTAGGGCTCATATCTATGTCTGTAACTTGATCTATTTTTTCCGGTACCTTCTGCTCTGTTAGCGCAGTTTGGGGAATATTTACAAGGGGTTATCGCCACCAGAACATCACTTTTTTTGACATTCTGGTCGCAATAACCGCTTTGCCTTATTTACAAGGCGGTGTTTAGCCACTAAACGTGGCTTAGCACCGCCTTGTAAATAATGCCCCTATTCACGCAGCACTTAGCGTGAAAGGGGCGTGCAATGGGTGTTTCAGTGGGCGTTCCGTCGCAACACCCATTGCTTTTTCACGCTGCCCCCTATTTAAAAGGCTAGCGTAAATATGGACAGATCGCGGTAGTGCCTCGCCGTCAGAAGGAATAAAGGGGCATATTACCTAGGATTTGCGATAATTATCGCAAAGCGCGCTTAGCGCTGTTTTTTTTATCGCCGCTATCGCTGGATTTCATCGCGGAGATAACGCGTTATTATCAACGCTTATCTCCAAGGTGATAAAGAATCCAGCGATAGCGGCGAAACCCAGCAATAGTGCGAGAAATCCAGCGATAAAATCCCTGCGCTAATGAAAAGCTCGCTAATAGGCAGGTGAGGACTTAACCTTACAATCCACCTCCCATTGACAAGAATGGTTAAGTCAAGTTTTTAGCAGGTGTTAAATTCCAGCAATAATCGCGGTTAGCGCGACTTTTTTTATCGCTTTGCGGGCATTGCTAATAGGGGGAAGTTGTGTTTGCGACTGTTTCCAGTCGCTTTTAGTTGGGAACGCCTACTTTGCATGTCATTAGCGATAATTATCGCTGACATGCAAAGCGGCACCAAAACGGTCGCTTTCGCCATAAAGCTGTCGCTAACAGCTGTTAGCGACAGCTTGCTAATAGGGCGATAGAAATATCGCCGCTTTAGCGGCAAAAAGTGCCGCTAAAGCGGCGATACCGCCCTTGATAATATGCCCCAAAATCCCTGACGGCCCGAAAAGCTGCAATTAAATTGCTCATCACTGTACCCGTATCGGATGCTATTGGAGAAACAACGTGAATAATTCACTCCCTACTACCCATCGGATCTCGGTAACCGTGGTTGCAGCAAATTATACCTACAGCCCCATTGGCTAGCCGTACCAGGGATTACTCTCTCTGGACATTACTGGAATTACCCAGAATAGAACTAGGAAGAATACTACTTCTAGCACCCGTGTGTGCTAACTGTTCCCAGAATTCCTGTCCTGTAGAGACCCCGTAACGCGAGAGGGTCGAAACGTCGTCAGCTAGTAGAAAGAGAGAGCCTAAGAAAATCAAAATACCTATGACAATAGATTGTATTACAACTGCCAAGAGCTCCTCTTTTTGTAAATACCAATAACCAATACCTTCCCCCACTTTAACACTACATTTATATCACGGTCCGGTTATGGTCACTTCACTGGGGTTCACTAAATCACGTCAGAATGAAAATGTATTTAGTGTAAATACTTAATTAAATATTTTTGTTATGACTTTTGCTGTACTTTGAATACTATGAATGCAAAATAAATTACACTCATTTCGGCTGAAGTGAGTACAGCATAGAGAATTGTCCTGTGGGCTCCTATATCCACAAATCTATACAATATAGATTGACTGAATTTAATTAAGGTCCTATTTTACATGTGTTTTCCTGTCTTTGATTGATTCATGGAAGTCATACCAATTCTTGCGGAAACTGTATTATTTTGTAAATGAGTTCCTTGTGAACATTGTTTTTTGCTTAATAGCAACACCCAGTTCGCAAGGACGTATGGGTCGCTCTTTTTTTGTGTGAATTAAATAGCGTAAATATGGGGCAGCGCCAAAAATGAGACCAGGGAAAACCTGGTCTTAAACTGGCGCTATGAGGGGGGCGTGGCTTTGCCACATTGAAAGATGGCCGCATAGTGTGCGAGCTCTGCCGGCCGAGCACACAATCCTTCTAAAACCATCAGTTTCAAAAGCCATCAAGCCGCAGAATCGAGCGCAAAGTGCGGAGCCCCCCAGGGTGATCCTAAACTGAGGAGCAAACTGATGCGCGAACAAAGAGCATCGCTGCGGCTGCGGATGACTGCCGCGGCCCGGCGAGGCCTACCAACCCGGAGCTCCCTGATCCCGTAAGCCGCTGCGGCTGCGCCGCGTGAATAGGCGGCTGAAGACTGTGTTGCAACGAGGGGGGGCTGCGAGCACACGCACCATAGTCGTGCCGACCTACCCGCCTCGCCTGACAGGCACACTCTCTGGAGGGACGCCCCGTGCAACGTGGGAGGGCCCCTGCCGCGGGCTGCCCGGATCCGGCGATTGAGACGGGGCGGCCTGCATGGACATCGGAGGTGGGACGGCCCCCGCGTCCTCACACTGACACCTGGGCCAGAGACGGAGACGGGACCCTGCCGTGGTGAGGGATATCTTACCTCGCGACACCGAGTGGGACGCCCGGCTGCTTGGGAAGAGACATAAGCCTGCCTTGAATTTTACAGGAACCGCGTGTGGCCTATCTGCTGAGGTGAGCCTTCCTGCGGCGCGCAGTCGGCCCTGGCAGTGGGCAGATTGAATCTGGTGCCTGAGATTGGGGGGCCCGTGTGAGCGCGCACCACATAGTGCCGTGGCTGAGGTTGCGCCGGTGGGCCCCGGGGCTCACTGCAAGACCCGCGGACATCATCATCCCATCGCGAGGAGGTGAGAGCGCAGGGGATTGGCATAGCGCTACCGCAACCTAACGAACATTAAATGCGCTGCGGCCTAACCGAGCCAGATTTATCTTGTTAAATTGGAATCGGCGCTACAGAACTCCTCTTCCCACCCCTGTTCCCCGATAAGCTGATAAAGAACTGTCCGGGCTGGCAGGCCAAGTGCCACAGCGAACGCATCGGAAACTCAAAGAAGCAGTCACCATAACTTGGGCCTCCCGGGGCACATCTGCTTAAAGGAACAGACAGAGTGCTACCAAGTCCCACCAACAAATACCTCCAACCAAGCAACATCACGTCTTCCCCCCTGCGTGGCCTCGCGGGCTGGGGGCAGACGAACAACGACTCATAAACCTCCGGCGTGTCAACCATGCGAAGAGCGGGCGCGGCGGGGAACCTCCGGCTGCCTGGACGGGTGTGAGACACCGGCGTAGCTCAGGCTACTGTTCCTGGCGCCTACCCGCAGCCCTCATCTGTGGGCGACCATGGGCAAAATGGAGGCACGACAATCGAGGCTCCCCTTCGAAAAAAACCGTAGCGCTAGACAACTGGACTCGGAGGCAGATAAGGATGCCGTGACCGAACCCACGGAAGAACTGGAGGATCAAGATCTGGACATTAAGACAATCCTGCTGGAAGTCAAGTCAAGTCTTAAAAACATTGATACCAAACTGGACCTCCTCACTGCCCGCCTGGACAAGGTAAAACACAGAGTTGATGGACACGACTCCCAACTGGAGCAGCTGGAAACGCGCCTGAGCGGGGCAGAAGATAACCAGACCACCACATCCGAACACCTTCTGTGAATGGTCAAGGTCCTGGATCTGATCAAGCAGAAGAACGAAGACCTCGAAGCCCGCTTTGAGGAGAAATAACCTCCGGATCACGGGCCTGCCAGAATCCACAGCCATACCTCGGATGGAAGACTTCATAGAGACAATGCTCCATGAACTGTTCGGCCCCGAACTGTCCCCAGTCTTTATAGTGGAAAGGGCCCATAGAACATTGGGTCCATGCCAGCCTCCGGGTGCGCCACCACGCCCGATCGTTGCACGGTTGCTAAACTACAAAGACCGCAACGCCATCCTCCGTGCAGCAAGAGAGAAAGGGCAGATTCAATACAAAGGTGATCATTTATCCTTCTTTCCAGACTTTACGGTGGCAGTACAGTTAGCAAGGAAGGACTTCCAGCCAGCGAAAAAACTCTTACAGCAGGCCAACCTGAAATACGCAATGTTATACCCTGCTAAATTAAGAGTGCTACAGGATGGGAAAACTTATAATTTTACAGATCCCAAGCAGGCCCTCAAATTCGCCAGAAAACAAACACATCTCTAGAGCACGCACGGAACGACCTCCCAGGCTTCACCCGAGACTCACTTGAGTGACAATGACTAACTCACCACTTCATGCGTCCACCGCACATTGGTGGTGGTGCGTTTCCGCTGCTGGATAGCTGATAATTGTTATACGCATGCTATGCTTTGAAGGTACTCACTTCTCTGTACACTATACTCCTTATAGGTAAGTTTGCCCCCTAATAGCGGACTGATGGAGAAATGCAGGGTCTCACGCACGAAATGTCTAAAAATATGACTTCTGCTCTCCACAACACTTTGCTCGGCCACCCAGCCTTTACTGGCGGGCTAGATCACGCGGCGACTCCGCTGCCCCCAGGGATAAATCCTAAATGTTCTCAAAATGGGAGAGGGTGGTTTTTTCTCAACCTAATTGGGGGGTTGGTGTGGGAGGGGGGTGGGTGGATCGGGTGGGGGGTAACCTTGTTCTAATGTTGGGAAGTTGTTTAAATTGTTTTAGGAATGTTGGCAACATGACACACACTAGCATCCCTGTTATCGAGCTGCAAGCGCGCGGGAACGCGACATATGACACTACATCCACGGGGCGACGCCCTACCAACATGCTGCATGTCAATGCGAGATGTAGATGGGCAGTTTAGCCACTGTTAAACTCCTGACCTGGAATGTGCGGGGACTCAACGATAACAGAAAGGTCAGCTTAGTACACACTTATTTACTTCGGCACCAAATAGGTATTTGCCTACTCCAGGAGACCCACTTATTGGGTCAAGCCCTCCCTCCGCTACTAACAAAAGGGTGGGGAACCACACACTCGGCCACATACTCAAACTATGCTAGAGGCGTGTGCATTCTTGTTAGATGGGGCCTGGCGTGGACCACAAACCACTGCATTGCTGATAGCGATGGGCGATACCTTTTACTAACAGGCAAACTATACAACCACACAATTAACCTGGTCACAGTGTATGGCCCCAATGGGGATGACCCGGAATTCTTCACCAAGATCTGGCACATGATCTCAGGCCTAGATGCACAGACGACACTCTGGTGTTGGGACTTCAATGTCCCATTAGTAGACTCTTTGGACAGGGAGGGCAGTTCCAGATGCACACACCCACAGGCCGCCAAAGCCCAAAACACACTTATTGAAGATAACCACCTCATGGATATTTGGCGAGATACGCACCCAAGCACTCGAGCGGGCACCTGCTTTTCTCTGCAGCATAGACCGTGGTCTCGCATAGATTACTGGCTAGCCACTAGGGACCTCCTCCCCTGGCGTCCCCTAGCCACTCACTTACCTCATACGCTTTCGGACCATGCCCCAGTGCTGCTGACACTCCATCCACCCAATGCTCTTCCACACATTTTCAAATGGCGTTTACCCCCTGGAGCGCTGCGAGATGCCGTCTTCAGGGAAGAAATACGCAAGGCAATCCGAATATACTTTGACCATAACACTGGGTCAGTTAGCTCACCCGCCATACTGTGGGATGCCTTCAAGGCGGTGATTCGGGGAGAATGCCTGGCCAAACAACACAGGGTGCTCAAAGCTATACATCATACAATTGAAACGCTCGAGAAAGACATCTCAACCCTGGAGGCCCAATTTCATAACTCCGGTAGCGCGAACATCTTAGCACGCATTCGCGAGAAGATGTCGGATTACCAGGAGGAGGCGGAAAGGGAAACCCTATTTTTAGGTAAGGAAACTCAGGCATGCAGGTACGGGGAGGGAGATCGCCCCAGCAAAACCTTTGCCCGACTGCTCCAAAAACCGCTCGCCACATCATACATTGCGGAATTGCTTGACCGGGGAGGAAACAGACATTCCTTCACACCAGAGCTGCTACAAATCATGGTCGATTTTAACGCACGTCTCTATTCCACAGCACAAAGGCATACGCCTCTAGACCTGCAGGCATACTTCAATGACATTCAGGTAGTATGGCTGTCGAATGCCCACAGAGAATTCCTAGATTCGCCCATTACCTTAGAAGAAGTTCGAAAGGCCATTGCTGGACTCTCCCCGGATAAAGCACCAGGATTAGAAGGGCTCACGGCCGCCTTTTATAAGGAATACTCAGATATTCTAGCTCCCAAACTCTTAGATACATATCAAGATGCGCTCGAGACAGGGCTGCTCCCTCCCACTATGCGGGAGGCAGTGATTTTTACGCTCCTAAAACCTGGCAAGCCAGCTCACCACTGTGATTCATACCGGCCGCTCTCCCTTATGAACATCGACAATAAAATCTTCGCCAAAAGTTTGGTGAACAGATTGCAACTCTTATTGCCGGTGATGATCAGGCCAGACCAGTCATGGTTTATACCCGGCCGATCTACAGCGCATAATCTCCAAACTATGTTTTTGGTTATGCACCATTTGAATCCCCAGATCCCCACGGTGGCAGCGCTGCTTGACACTACAAAAACATTTGACACGCTTGAATGGAAATACTTGTTCCCACTTCTTGAGAGAATGGGACTTGGCCGCATCTTTCTATCACAGGTCCACCTCCTCTATGCCCAGCCCACAGACAGTATACGCCTTAATGGTCAGATCTCGGAGCCCTTCCCGATCGACAGAGACACGAGACAGGGGTGTCCACTTTCCCCTATACTCTTCGCCATCACCATGGAACCCCTGGCAGCACAAATACGCCAACATCACGCAAATTGGTGTATAGGCTTCTCCACCCGCGGGTTGGTCGTCTCCCTCTACGCGGAGGACATCACACTTTATGTCACCCACCCGGAACAAAATCTATCGCCGCTCATCCGTGAAATTGTGAGATTTGGCGGAATGTCGGGCATCCAAATAAATTGAGCCAAGTCTACGCTGCTCCCCTTAACAGAGGCCACAACTCCATTCCCCATGGAATATCCGCTCCAATGGGCTGATGGCCCGGTTAAATACCTGGGGATCTACATGTGTAATGATACGGAAGTGGTCTGGAGAGCCAACTTTGGAAACGCAATAAATTGGCTAGAAGACAGAATTCCCAACTGGACAAAACTTCCGCTGTCCCTGGCAGGACGTATGGCCATAGCGAAAATGGTGATCCTTACTAAGTTCCTTTATTTGTTCGTCAATATACCCATACCGCTTACACAAACGTTCTTTATGCGCCTACGATACAATCTTATAAAGCTAATTTGGGCTGGAAAGCAGCCCAGAGTCAAATACGAGCTGCTGACATTACCGCAGGAACAGGGCGGAATGGGAGCGCCGGATCTGCAACTTTATGCACTCTGCGCCCAGGCACAATTTTTACGTTATTGGACACACCCAATACCCTTCCAGCCGCATGTTGCGGTAGAGATAGACAAAGTTTCTCCGTGCCCGCTCTCGACAGCCCTTTTTCTGCCATACAAACGTCGGGGACCTGATATAGACACCCCGCAATGCCTGAGGTGGGCATGGATAGGATTGGTGCGCCGAGCGGGATGCGCACAATTATATTCCCCGTCAATACCAGTGACAAAAAATCCAACATTGCCTCCGATGATGGATGGGGGTGCCTGCACTCGCGCCGCCAAGCTCGGCATCCAGACATTCGCAGACCTCTACTCCAACGATCGATTCATGGACCTTCCCATCCAGAATCAGCGCGGAAGGACTCCCCTGGACACTCTCCTTTACTATCAACTACGCCCAACATGTCGTGCAACATTTGACACTTTTCCAGCCCCCCCACAAACATTAATGGCCCTAGAGCACATTTATACGGCCAGCACCGCGCGAAAACTCATCACATCCCTCTACAACCACATGCAACGCTCAGCTCCTGCGACGGGAACACCAGCACGGGAAGCCTGGGGAAGCGACCTTCACACACCTCTCACTAACGAACAGTGGACATACTGCTCTGGCCAACTGGAACTCCTATCCCCTAATTACAGATTACACCTCATACATTTTAAATTTCTACATTGTATATATCGAACCCCTGCCCAATCATACAAAATGGGTATTTCTCCCGATTCCCACTGCGCCCGATGCCACAGGCCAGACGCGGATTTCCTTCACCTTGCTTGGTTATGCCCTGCGGTTGCCGCCTACTGGACGGAGGCATTTAACATTATTGGGAAAATTATAAGCATATAACTAGATCCCTCCCCACTGATGGGTCTCCTGGGAAATGTGGGAGACATGGCCCGGGATGTTAGGAAATTAGTGGCGCTAATGCTACTTCTAGCAAAACGCAGAGTTGCGATACACTGGGGGAGGACCCGGGCACCACTGACCCGGGACTGGCTCAAAGATACCGCATTATGTTACGAACAACTGTCCAATTACTGGGAACTAATGCCAACGAGATCCCACCCACGAGACATCTGGGAACCTTTCACTGCGTATCTCTGTCAAATAGAACCCCCGCAAGATGACTCGTCTGAATAAAAATCTCTCACTCATGCAACTGGTGTGATAACCAGTGTATCTTCTCCACCCCTTCTCTAAGATACCACACACATACGAGCCTATATTCAAACGTGGCCCCGATTGTGGATGTTAACAATTGTAACAATATTTACTGTGTATGTGTCATGTCATGTAAATTGTTATTTATGCACTGCTTGTAACAATGCCAACAAGTTTAATAAAAATGTAATTAAAAAAATTTTGAAAAACTGGCGCTATGAGGAGAAAATATTTATTTCTCCTCGTTTTTGCTGTTTCAGAGCAAATTGCCATTAGTGATTGTTTATGTGCAGGAAAGTGTCCCTTCCTGCACATAAACAATCATTAAGTAATGACGAGTTGCAACTTCTATATGTGCTGCATTCTGCAGCACACATAGAAGTTACAAATCGCCAATAGTGATTGTCTATGTGCAGGAAGAGACACCCTCATGCGCATGAACAATCATTCCTTCAACGCAGGCACCTTTGCACCATTGCAAGGGTGCCTGCGTTGGTGCTAGGCAGCTAAATTTAGCGCTAGGGCTAGGGGAACGCAGGGGTGCACCGTATTATTGTAAATACGGCGCATCCCTGTGTTTTCAGAATGTTGGAGTGCGGCGTTACCAATTGTGGCGTAACACCGCGCTCTGCCATTCTGTTGTGAATATGCCCCTTTGTGTGTTAAGTTCGTTGATATGTTGATGGGCGCTAGGCCCACATATTAGAATGAAGGACCACACTGACACAGTTAGGTATGGTGTAGAACTGGCCCTTGGGCACGTGCGCCCGGCCCCCTTTATTTGCAGGGTCACCTGACCGGTGACGCCTGTGGTGGGTGTGTGTAAAGTGTGTGTTCCATTACAGGCGAAACACTAGAACGTGTCCTGCTGGACACTACATCCCCCCCGACCTTTAATAAAAGAAACAACTAAGAGTCCAACCTGGAAGAAAACACATTAATGACAAACAATACCAAAAGAGTCTATCCAGGCCGTCAGCCAGGCAGCGCTGGAGCCTCGGACCACATGGTCAGGATGCTTTGGTCCACCTTGGTGATGTGCTTCAGACCGGCCTGGTCTCGCAGTGTCGATGTCTAGGTCCAGCATCAGTGCCTTGGGAGCCGAGGTGAGGTCCACTCTGGAAGATCTCTGTATGTGAGGCCTTTGCCTGGAGGCGGCGTGATCAATGGTCTTCCTTGCTCCTGACTGCCGAGATACTTCCAATTTGCCTCTCTCACTCGGACTCCTTTCTCTCACTGGAGCCTCCTGGGGGGCCTTCCTGCTGGGCGGCCATGGGACCGTGTGGACCGTGGGTGTGCTCTACTTTGGTGTACTGCCAGTTGACGGATCACACAGACGGGTCCTGGGTGGCTCGCCTCGTGGAACTCCGGTTGTCTGGAGTGTGTGGATTCACTCTGGTGGTGCGATGCTCCTTGGTGGTGATGATAAACGGTGATTGTTCTTCAGTTGGGCAACAGGCTTGGGTGATCCTGTGGAGCGAGGAGGACTGGAGGGGCTTCGCAGCTTGCCTTTATCTGGCTGAGGTTGTCCTTCACCCATGGCATCTGCGGTGGGAAACAAGGATGCCGTCTGACTTCAGGACTGGACGGTCTCACTGGGACGCTTTGGAGAGAGACTCGGTTCGCGCTAGCTGCGGCTTCCAGTTGGTTCTTCTCCGTGGGCTGTCTCCCGGGACGTCGGTCCGGCTGGTGGCTGTCTGGTGTCTCTGAGTGTGCTCATCCTGTGGTGGTACGAGTCCTCTGCCCTGTCGCTCTGCTCCTTTCTCCTGCACGCCTGTGGTGGTCGTTTGCACTGTGGCGCTGTGCCACTGTTCCTTCTCTCTCCGCGGAGTGGCATCATGTCACTCTCTTCTCTCTCATTCAACCAGGATCTCACTTGGAGGTGGCATCCTGCAGCGCGTCTCATGTTGGTGTCACGTGGACCTCGCTGGACGCCCAGATGGTCTCACCTTTCTTGTGAGCTTGTCTCAGATCTGTCCTGTCAGTAGGACTTGTACTTCCTCTTGGGAACTTTCATTGGACGGTCTCATCTTTCCTGTGGACCCGTCTCAGATCTGTCCTGTCAGTAGGACTTGTACTTCCCCTTGGGAACTTTCATTGGACGGTCTCATCTTTCCTGTGGACCCGTCTCAGATCTGTCCTGTCAGTAGGACTTGTACTTCCTCTTGGGAATTTTCATTGGCGCCGTCCTTTGTTCGGGGATACCGCAGTGGTTCTCCTTGATGCCTTCTGCATGCCTCCTTCTCTTCGAGGAGGTCTTGCTCTCCTGGGTGCTTGCCCAGGCAGTCGGGCTTCTGGGTGCGTCTGTCGTGCACCTCGGACGTGGCGCTCTTCTACCCTCTTTGGGGTAACCGTGATCCTGGTGGTCTGTCCTGCCACCTCTTCGACCTCTCTCTGGTCGCATTTCTGTGGTGCGCTTTTGACTGCGCCCTTCGTTTGCTTCACTGGACGCGCTTGCTGCGCATTCTCTTCAGTTCTTCACTCCTGAACTGTAGCAGCTGTTCCTGCGCTGCTGCGCACTTGCTTGTTGCTGTGTTTCCTTTTCAACATCTATCCATGGAATTGCCTCTCCTTTTGCAGTCTCTGCATGTCCTGGCGGTCTTTACTGTGTCCTCACAGCTCCCTTCTTGCCGATGTCCTGTTCACTGTCAATGGGTTTGCAGTCACTGTTTCTGCGCTGCCTTTCACCTTAAACTTCCTTCAGGGTTCACTTGACACCATCATCTTGCTCATAGTGCTCTACCACCTACGCATATTTGTCTTGCTCTTCTTCTGGATAAGAATCAGCTGCTTCTCCCCACCAGCTCTGGCACTCATCTCCGGCAGGCTGCAGTAATCGGTTCCCTTGTTGCCGACTTGTGCATTAAACTATACTGTCTTTTCGTTTCGAGCTGCAGTGGCGCAAAACGGCCACTAGATTGCACTGCAGCTTTTTTCTACCTTCTTTCTTTTAGTTTTTTTTTTTTCTTTTCTTTTTTTTTTCACAGCCTCGGCAGCCTCCCAAACGCTGCGGGCCTCATGCACTCTCTCCCCCGAGCTCCGCTGCTACGTTCACCTGCTGGGGGGGTGATATACACTGCTCCTCCAGCCCTCTTCGGTGGCTGCAGCCTGGGTGCCAGGATCAGCCTCAGCACATGCTGCGGGCTGCGCCTCATTTTACGGCCGCTCCTTTCACTTGCGGTCTCACGCGCCGGCTTCCTCAGACGTGCCCGCCTCGCCTCTATGCTGTTGCAAGCCACACGCTCTCTGCTGCTACAGTCGGGACACTTTCCGGGGAACCACCACACTGCAGGATACCCAGCCGCGCACCAGAACCTCCTCCCAGTAAAGTCTTTTCTTTTCGTTTGCAGTCAGTGTGGGGAGGGAGGGTGAACCACACAGGCTTCGGCAGAGTTGCAGGGCAATTATGTGGTGACACGACGCTTACTGTGTCTCCGACCGCATGCACTTATTGCCGACGGGCAGCCTTGACGTTTAGCTATGCTGCGGGACTTGAGGGACCAACTACACTTTCGCTGCGGGCTTTCGTGACGGCCCGGTCTGGCATTCGTCGCAGTCTCGGCTCTACCCGCCCACAGCAGCCTCTCTCAGCTCGCACGCTGCGCGGGGGTGGGAACATGTAGCTGCTACCGGAGACTCCGGGGCATGGTCCTGGGACAGTGTTCTTCTTCGCGGGGGTGGGGAAAGTAGACAGCTACTCCGCTCTCCGTCCTTCCCTCCTTATGCTCTCTTCGCTGCCCCCGATGTCTCGCATTCGGGGCTCACCTTGCGCCCGATCGCTGATCAGGCCTACTCCTCGTGGCAGTCTGCGGCGGCGGCCGGCGTCTCAGCAGTCCGGCCCTGCATGCCTTTTCTTCTGCCCTCCCAGGGCCTTACTTCGCCGGATACACGTGCAGCAGGCTCTTCCGATGCGGGGTGGGCTCCCTTTCGGCTTCTTACACACCCGGGGCTCTTCTCACGCCCGCGGACTGTCGGGCGCGTCCGGCGCTTCGTCGCAGGGGGGGGGGGGTGCAGTTGATGCAGGCACGTCAGGTGCGGGGTGGGCTCCCGAACACCTTCTCTTCACCCCGGGGCTCTTCACACGCCCCGCGGGTCTTCAGCTAATTTCTTCACCTGCTACAGGGGGTGCCCTCAGCACGGGCAACACACTTTCCCCCTTCACCACCTTCAAAAGGCGGCTGCACACGCGGGATCATCCCACCCTCGTCGCCAGTGTAATGTTGATGGGCGCTAGGCCCACATATTAGAATGAAGGACCACACTGACACAGTTAGGTATGGTGTAGAACTGGCCCCTGGGCACGTGCGCCCGGCCCCCTTTATTTGCAGGGTTACCTGACCGGTGACGCCTGTGGTGGGTGTGTGTAAAGTGTGTGTTCCATTACAGGCGAAACACTAGAACGTGTCCAGCTGGACACTACGGGGCACATTACGATACCCGGCGTAAAAAAATCCGCCAGGCATGGAAGCGGCAAAAATCCGCCCGCACACACCGCCTGAACACCGACCACGCCATTATGAGTACACAAACTGAAAACCGCCATCGGCGGAAAAATCATACAAAATACCGCCCGCCATCGTCCGAGTCGGAGTCAAACCGCCCGCCACGGACGGAAACACGCACGACAACACAAAACCGCCCGCCCACACGGCCGACACACCGCACGTGAAATTACGATCGCACCGCCATGAGCGCGGAAAAACAACAAAAATACCGCCCGCCAGCGCAAACAACGCCGATGAGAATCGACACGGCAGAAGCCATGGCGCCCACGTACCTGCACAGAAACCATCCGCACACAAAACCAATAGCACACAACATGGCCAACAAGTCCACACAGCAAAGCACGCACAAATACACAAGCACAGTACACATCCCGAAAACACCCCCCGGACAAACAAAAAATACAAAGGCCAGAACCCCAGACACAACACACCTGAAAACAACAGACCATGAGGACACACCCACATAGGTGAGTACAAAAGCAGCACTCCCACAGACCACAACCCCTTGCTACATTGCAAACCAAAGAGGAGAGGAGAGGACACAGTGACACAGCAAGGACAGCAGCACACCACAGAAACGCACACATCACAACCACCACCACCACCACCAAACACCGGCACCACAAACCCCCTGCACATTACACAACACACACCGCACCAGCACCACAAACACCATGGCACCACAAAGAATGCCCAAGTTCACGCCCATTGAGCTGACGGTCATGGTCGACGAGATCATCAAGGTGCACCCACAAATCTATGGGAACATGGTCCAACACACACCACTAGCCACCAGAAACAGAATGTGGAACCGGATCGTAGACCAGGTCAATGCAGTCGGGACCCTGCCCAGGAACAGAGTCGAAATTAACAAACGGTGGAATGACGTCAAGAGCCTGGTCAAGAAGAAGGAGGGCAAAAACAGAGAGCTGGCTGCCGTCACTGGCGGAGGGAATCCCGCGCTCTTTAAGACCTTCAAAGCGTGGGAGGAGAAGGTGCGAGTCGTAATACATCCGGAGATCCTCGCCGGATTAGCAGGGGAGTGGAGGCTGGTAAGTACAAACTAATGTATACCAGCACACCGCTATGTACACACATGCGCAACCACCATGCCACAGCTCCCAGGGACAAACACCCCCATGTCCAGCACACAATACACAACACATCACACGCACATGCAACAGACACTACCACACACAGGCCAAACCGAACAACTGTAAGATGCGTGGGGACATGTGTACACTAAGCCAGCCACGTAACCACCAACAGGTCCACAAATATGCCAGAAGCGCCACAACGAGCACCCACCACACCCATGTGTCCGCCACAGCTGCACCAACTGACAAGTAACAGGTAAGTGGCAGGAACACAAAGTGCAGTGGGTCGGAGGGGGACAGCTGAAGTACAACACCCACCAGGCCCCCACTCCCACAGACCAGCAAGGTGGAGCACTCCCCACACCCATGTGTCAGGCACAGCTGCACCAACTGACAAGTAACAGGTAAGTGGCAGGAACACAAAGTGCAGTGGGTCGGAGGGGGGACAGCTGAAGTACAACACCAGGCCCCCACTCCCACAGACCAGCAAGGTGGAGCACTCCCCACACCCATGTGTCAGGCACAGCTGCACCAACTGACAAGTAACAGGTAAGTGGCAGGAACACAAAGTGCAGTGGGTGGGACGGTGGACAGCCCAAGTACAACACACACCAGGCCCCAGTCCCACAGCACAGCAAGGAGGAGCATCCCCCACACCCCACACCCACGTGTCAGCCACCGCAGTGCACAACGACAGCCGAAAGGCAGACATCACGGTCCACAGCAATCGGTGTCAGTGGGTGTACAGCCACCCCCACGACCCACTACACCCCCCACCCCCACAGACCTGCAACATGGAGCACCCCCGCTAAGAGCCATGTGGCATCCAGTACAGTGCACGCACGAACAACTTGCAGGTGGGAAACTGGACAGGGCTGGATTACTGGAGGCATGAGGACCATAACACCACCAACACATGGGACATGTCACGTAGCACACGAACACGCAGCACCGCCCACCGTCACGAACAAGTGAACAATGTGCACACGGACATGAACAGCAGACTCACACCCCACATGACCCATCACAGACATAGCAACACCCAAGGAGCCACGTCTGCATGCACAAGCCACACTGAATATAGTCCCACACGGCAGCCACTGTGCAACTCATCACACACAACCGAAACACCATTGAAGTCCTGTCCATGTAGCCCCTACTGCCTGTCAACCACACACCCCACAACTACGCCTATGTAAGACAAACAACACTAGACGCAACAGAGCGGAACAACACAAATGCACACGAACACCACTGAACCCATCAAACACACAGACACACCATGCACATACAACATACCATCCATCAGCCCCAGTTTCATGAAAGGCATGTCATCCGCACAGCTGCCACACATACAGCAGTCACGCTAAGACACATGCCCATGACCAACCATGTGCCAGAAGTCAATTAAGCGCACGACACACTGTGAGCAACAACACACAACATGGGCCACACCCCCCGAGCACTGCAGTGATGCACATGGCACAGGGCAGCACGCACACCAAGGAGATGGGACAACTGCAATACGTTGGCTGGCACACAACTATCACTCACTCATAACGATGCGTCCAATGCCATGTCCAGTAACCACAACAGACAGCAAATATGCAGGGCATGTCAGGCATGCACACACCTCAGACCATGCACTGTCATGCTGCCACAACACATGTCACGTTCGGCACCCATGGCTCACAGCATGTACCCCAAAAGCATATACCCTCCCAAATGCGAATCTGGGGCATGGCCCCCATGTTGCCATATGCGTTCCTAAGCGTTCCATTTGAACTCCAAAAGCAAAGTACAAACCAGACCCAGGATGGGCCAGGAGCCCGCATACACCAGAGTCACAATGAGTAGGGGCAAAGCAACACACCCATCGGCATGGCCAATCCGTCCCATGCCACATGTGCACAGCACACAGTCCCATTGCCTAGCACACACACCTACAGATGCCACAGCCACACACTCGCCTCCGGGAAACCCATGTACGAGATTGCACGAACTGCCAATGTCAGACGACTAATACATACTTCGCCAGGTGCAACACAATAACAAATCTCATTCTCTCCACAGGTGACGAACTGCTGGACGCTGGGGATGGAGACAGCAGCCAGCACAGCCAGCCTACAAGCCCCCAACGAGGACACACGGATCTGGAGGATCTGTCCACCTCTTCGGACACGGACCACCAAGCTGGCCCATCTGGCGTGGCAGGGCCCAGCCGCTCCCCAGGACCCCTCCTACCCACCAACCCATCATCCAGGGATGCTGAACAGTCCCAGTCCCCTGCTGCCACTGTCGTTGCGGCCACACCCACGGTCATTGCGGCCACTACCACTGCCGCAACCGCCACCATCGCCGCACCGACCACCACCGCCTCCACCACCACCACGTCTTCGCTGGCACCAGCCCCAGCGCAGGTGGTGGCCCGGCCGACTGGATCCACCCTGGGAGCCACAGCGAGGACCGTGGTGAGCAATGTGGCTAGTGGGCAGGCCGGTGGCAGCAGGACTGGTAGGAGGAGCAGGGTCAGGGAAACGCCAGCCTCCCCTGGGAGCCATGCCCTGCCTCAAATGGACAGAGTCCTTGGGGCCTATGAAGAGGCCCAAGGACAATGGGCCAGGTCTGCTACTGACACGCGGGAGGTGCTGGGGGTGCTGAGGTCCATGGACGCCCATATGGGCCAATTCGTGTCCCGTATGGACCAACTCGTGGACCTCATGGGCCAGCTGGTGGTGGCGGTGGGGTCACAGGCAAGGCCAGCAACACCACCTCCGCCACCACCTGCGAGGGCGCAGGGTCGGCCAGCAGTGTCCACGTCCCCTGCGTCCACAGCCAGTGAGCACACCTCACCCACCACCAGCAGGTCGCCACCACACACCCCCCCTCCCAAACGTGGAAGGGGCCGTCCGAAGAGGAAACAGATCTCCCGGGAGGACTTCGCACGCTCCAGTCGCAAGTGAGGCAGCCAGCCAGCCTTCCGCCAGCCTTCCTTGACCAGCCACTGCATTGACTTGCTCTACGATCCCACTCCACACAGCCATCTGGATGGCATGTGTGTGTTGGACTATGGACATAGAACCAGTGGGTACACCCTGATCATCACGCAGCCATGACCGACAGCTCATTGTCACTGCACGCACCACTTTTGTCATCACCTTACACACAATCACATGTCACAGTTTGTAATAAATGCACCTTTTTCACTAACTGCTGTTTGTGCCCTGTGTCTTTATTGTACGGAATACAACGGCCACCTTGGGCGGAAAGGCACCTGATGCGTGGCATGGAAATGGAATCCGGAGGGCCTGTAGGGACCTAGGGGTGGGAGACAGAACAGGAGCACATTCAATGAGTGTGTCACACACCCATCACACAGTACATGTCAACAACTACAAGCAATGTACACACATCGCACAGAGCAATAGGGCACAATGCCACAGCCACCAACAGTGGCATACTACCCTGGCCATGGAGCGTTGACACACAGCACGCAGTGAACAAACGGCCACCCTGACACAGCACACACACACCTGCACAGATACAGCCACATCAGCCGTCGTACATGGACACTCACCGTCAAGTGAAGTAGCGGGCGATGAGCTGCTGCCGCACATTACCAGCTTCCTCCTCTCCGCTGTCCACCTCACTCGAGCTGTCCTGGTCTGCGGGCTGGGGCCCTGGTTGATCTCCGTCATCCACAATGAGGGGGATCTGCTTCCGAATGGCCAGATTGTGCAGCATGCAGCACGCCACCACTATCTGGCACACCTTCTGTGGGGAGTACGCCAGTGCACCCCGGTGCGGTCCAGGCACCTGAACCTGGACTTGAGGAGGCCAAAGGTACGCTCGACCACACGTCTGGTCCTCCCATGTGCCTCATTGTATCGATCGTCTGCTGGGGTGCGAGGATTCCTCAATGGACTGAGCAGCCATGCCCCATTCGGATACGCAGAGTCACCTGGGTGTGAGGGACACAGAGAACCGTTGCTATTCCAACTGGACAGGGGACAGCATCGCACAACCAGCACGCTACACCACTCCACATACTCACCGACAATACAGGCACGATCCTGTTGCAGATTGGCCATCAGTCGTGGCAAGATGCTGTTGCGCATTATGTGTGCGTCATGGGCCGAGCCTGGAAACTTTGCACACACGTGGGTGATCACCATGTCCGCAAGGCACACCACTTGCACATTCAGGGAGTGCGTGTGCTTCCTGTTGCGGTACAGGTGCTCAGTGGCCTGTGGTGGAACAAGGCCAACATGAGTGCAGTCAATGGCTCCCACGACGTGTGGGATTCTGCCAAGGGCATAGAATGCACCCTTCACTGCCGCCAATTCACGAGCCCTGGGGAATCTGATGTACCTGTTCCGGTACAGCATCATGGCTGCCAGTACATCCCTCAGCACCTTGCTGAACATGGGCTGGGACATCCCTCCTCCACTGCCCACTGTGTGCTGGAATGACCCAGTGGCGAAGAAATGCATGGCGGCCATCACCTTAGCCGTGGGGGTGACAGCAGTCGGATACACCCTGCGGGGACGGAGATGGGGCTCTAACATGGCACACAGTCGATGCAGAGTTGGCCTGTCCAGCCGAAACTTCCTGATTACCTCTGTATCGTCCATGTCCGCCAGCAATTGGTATGGGCGGTCAATGTTCGGTCTCCGCCTGGGTTAAATGGCAGAGGACACATGTCAAAGCAACACGGCACATAGCAATTTCGCATACACATCACTGACATGACTGAGCAAGCACATGAGCCACAGCCCAGCTGTCAAGCTGGGACGGCACGGCCACAATACACTTACACAGGTCTCCCAACAATGGCAATGGCAAGTGAGACATACCACTGCCATGTGCATGCACATGGGGATCTAGGCCCCAATGATCATGGAGGGCCCACATGTACGCGTGGGTAGGCTACACATGATTGTTCACTGGTCGCCACCCCCAGTCAGTGTTTCGAATGGGAAGGTTGTCGTGCTGGTGGTATGTTCGATGTGGCGGATGGGCGGGCCTAGGTGCGGGCTTACATTCCGGACATGGGGGGTAGTTGGATTGGCGACTAGTTGCAGTACACACGGGACACGTCTCTTCCTTTCCACATCTGGGTCATCCCTTGTACTAACTGACAGTGATACAGTCATCTTCGCCCCAGCCCTCATGTCCTCCCCTCGCCCCCCAATATGCATGCTCACCTGCGAGGCTAGCGCTTGCACAGGCAGCCGCAAGCTCGCACCAGAGAGGGCAAGGAGTGTATGTGTGGGTCCAGTTGCACGAGTGGGCTGTCTCAGGGTATGATGTGTGGCGGGACGCCGTCCACCTGCGTGGTGCCCCAAATGGAGACCCGGCCTGCATGGACTATGCATCACAGTCTTCGGCTTCCGGATCCGCCACCTGCGACACCCAGTGGCTGTGGCTGCCCTTGCGGCCATGCCGCGTCCGTCTGTGGCTGATGGCCCACACATTCACTCTTTGGCCTCTCTGGGGAGGGCTCAGGGGTGGTGGCGCACGCGCTTGCACTTAGTCGCAATGGCATGTGGCGTGGTTGGTATGATGGGCAATGGATGGGATGGTGCGAGCCACCTCCCGTGACGTCAGTGCTGCTCGTGCTGTGGTGCGTCCCCCTACACTTCCATTTGACTTTTTGCCATGCTGGACGTTGAGGTTCTATTGCCTGCGTGATATGACCAGGAGGAGCGCGAGGAGACCTCTCACACACCATGCTCCACTGCCATCCCGTGCCCTTTATCGCCTGTGCGGATTGACTATGTTGGGGTTACACCTGGTCGACTGGGGCTGTGTGTGCCTTGTCAAGGGGCATGGCGGGCGCACAACAGGATCCAGCTCGTCCACAGAGGGTGGGCTGAGGTGCGCCTGGTACCGCTTTGTACGTGTGCCCGGCTGCTGTGCACACACGTGTTCACTCCCCCCGACAGGTGTCCTCTCACAATGCCCAGGGAAGCGGTGGTGTACTGTTCATGAGCCCTCCCAACACGGCGTGCTCCAACTTGGCATGTGCGCATCTACCCGTCGCACCCACCCACCTGAGCACTGCGTCCATACGACTTCACACGACACATGTGTGTCTTCCACAGTAGTGCTACTCATTTGCGTTGACATCCAATACCAGTGGACTACATGGTCATGTCACGACTGCCGTGTACTTCACATACTCTCATCCTCTCTCATTCGTACTTGTGAAATGAGTCAGCGGAGACAGTTCTGGTTTCAAACATTATATTGAGTCTTCTGTCCTCTGTGATGCAGTATAGTGGACACTACTGGCAGCGGAATACATACTGAGGATATACTGAGCATGATTACAAATGGGATAGGGTGTGGGGTTACATCTGCTTGGCCAAGGCTGTGCTAATGTACATTTACGTATAGCTGCGGAGCTGCGGACTTTGACACAGACGGTATACATGTAGCCTACCAGACCGCTCGGCATCATGGGCACAGTCCATCTCAGTTCCATGTGACAGGTTTGCTGCGGTTGTTCCTCATGCACGCGTGCATGTGAGATGACATCAGGGCATGTGCTTGCGTGCATGCAGCGGCGTGCCACTTGTTGTTGCACTGTGGTGGTTACTGGACATGTCACAGTCACTGGGGTCGTGTTGTTGTTGTATGCACTTGTCGTCCATGCAAAGGTCCTGGTATGGGATTCCCGGGGCGGGGGTGGGAGGGGTGCAGCACCCACAGACTCCAGGCGACCTATTCATGTCCACTGAGCGGTGTGTGTGTCCATGTGCGCTGGATCCATGTCGTGTCCTGGTTGTTCGTGCAGTTCCGTCCATGTGGGTGCGATGCACAGAGCCCATGCCACTGCCTCCCACGATGCATGCGGTGTTCCTGGATGTGATGGGGAACAGTGTGCATGTCCCGGTCATATCCAATGTCATGGCGATGTCGTTGATGGTGTGGTTACAGTTGCCGGTCGTTTGGTATGGCTGTTGTGGTGGTGACTGGCCAGTCCGTGCGGAAGCTGAGCATGGGTGCGGGGTTGGACTTCATAGGTCACTCGGGGAACCTGCGTTGTGGTCCGACGTATTTACAGGTTGTCAGGTATGCGATGCCGTCCAGCAGGGCTTCGATGTCATTGGTGGTGTCCATGTTTGCCAGCCAATGAAGCGGATGGTGGCTGTCAAGGTGTTGTTCGTAGGTTGTCCCTTGGAGGACCATGATGGGGCATGCTGGGTGACATTCGATGTAGCTGTTCTCGATGATCCGTCGTGTGGAGGCACAGTGGTTCCATTTCAGTGCGCGTGCGATGTTGGCCACATACGCCATGCCCCCATAGGCAGAGCAGGCCCTGTCGTGTGCGTCCAGAGGGAGGAGTAGTGGTAGCAGGTCCGCCTTCAGACATGCCGGGTTGGAGAGGCATATCTCGACGGGATGCTGGTAGGGACACCTCCGACAGTAGAAGACGGGCATGACGCAGCTGAACAATGTGATGCGGTAAGTCAGTCGGTAACTTACGTTCAGCAGGGACAGGAGATCGCATCCCAATGTATGGAACAGGTTGGTTTTGTACAGCTTGAGCTCTTCGGCGTAGTTGGGTAGGTGTGTTGCGGTTGCCATTTCGCAGCGGTTCGTAGAGGTGGCGTGCTCCGGCTGTGTGTGCAGTCTGCAATGTGCACGCTCCGGGGTTGCTGTGAGCTCTGTGTTGTCGTGGGGAGACAGGACTTGTGTTCTGTTTGCTTGTTTGGAGGACACGGGCCCTCTTCCCACATGCTTCTCAGACAGTTCAAGGTCAGTGCTGTGTGACTCCTTCCAATTAACTTGCATGTGGCCGACATGGGGGAGTGTTTTCTTCTTTCTTCCCCGTCCGTTGTGTGCTTCTGTGATATGCGCTATCTGCCGTGTGGTCGGTCTCCTCGGCATGCCTGTGTTGGTCTATTCTTGGACAATGGCTGTATTCACCGGCTTCTGTCGTGGGGCTGTGGTTTCGGAGTTGGAATGGAAGGTCATTCAGTGCTGTCTGCTCTCACTTGTGTGGGCGGCAGCCTGCCTTCCCGCTCTGCGTTGGGCCTTGTGTGTGGATGTAATTCTTGGGCCACCTGTTGTCGGTCACCGGGCTCTTTGGTGTTCCGTTTCATGTGTCTTGTTCATATGTGCAGGGTGGTATGGGTTTTTCAGTGTGGTACTGGCGTTCCTCTTCCCGAAGGGGCCCTGCTTCTCCTAGTTGGTGTTGCCGCCGCTGTGTGCTTCGCCATGTTTGTTACACTGGGGTGTGTCCTGCTGTTGCGTGACTTCACTGACATGTGTGCGTCGGTTGTGTGGCGTTGGGTGTTGTCCGTGAATTGGGCGTTGGGTACATGTCTGTGGCCGGCCTGTCACGTGTCATGTGCGTTCGGGGTGGGGCTGGTGTGTGTGCTGCTTGGTTGTGTCCCTGTGTCTGTGTGCGACGCATGCATGGCGCTGCGGTTGGCCTCTGCGTTGTGCGCATGTGTGGCGGCGTCATCGGCGCTTTGGGGCCGTGACGGGGTGGTTGGTTCCTAGTCCCAGGTGGTGTGTACACATGTGTTCTGCGATGTTACGATTTGGCCTGTGTGTCATCTGTGGATGCGATGGTGGATGTGTTGTGTACACGCGCTGGTGGGGGTTGTCCTCTTTTTCCGCCCTTGCACTGTGTGCGCTGTTTGCGTGCACTTGTTGTGTGTGTGCCTACCTGCGTCTCCGCGGTACGTTGCGTCCTTGGTGGTGCATCAGCAGAAGCATGGGAAGGGCCTGCAGTGCTGGATTCATGCCCGGGTGCCGCTTCTTCGTTGTCCGTGCTCTGCGTCCGTGTTACCGCCTCTCTTTCACGTACGGTATCTCTTGGCCGTGGGAGCCGTTTGTTTGCGGCATCGTAATTTATGCGCCGGGCGGGACGTGTTTCGTCGGACGGTGTGTGTCAGTTGAGCTGCGCCGCTACGTGTACGGGCGCACTTTGATGGCGGACGGTGTTGCTGGCTTGCCGGCGGTGTTTGGCCTGCTTTTCGCATCGTAATTGGGCGGGCGTGTGGACTGCTGCGTGCCGGCGGTAACTGGTGGTTTTTGCATCCGCCAGCACGGCGGTAGTGCTTCCGCCCGCCATCGTAATGGGCCCCTACATTCGTTATGGGGGGCGATCCCTTGCTCCTCTTGTGTAAGCTGTTCCTTACTATATGTGATGTTACTTCCGGGCAGTACTTTATCGTTTGGTTGTTTCTCGTTTGTTTGACCTTTGCTCATTGTCTTTTTCACAGCTGTGTAGTCTTCGGATATAGGATATACTTTCTGTGCAGCTTTTGTATGGCAGTTTAGTTTTCTATTTAGTTTCCATAATCGCTTCTTATTTTTCCTCGAGAGTATGGTGCGAGCAGATGATGCTTAATTGATTTTTAGTTTCAGTTTTGAACTTTCTCTGTAAAATGTAACGTTTTCAGCAGCTCATTTTAATGTGATATATAGTGATCTGAATATATACCTTTACTGTTTTTATTGATTTGTTTGTGGCTTTCTCAGTGCTAGCCACACTCCAGCTTTCAGAAGTGCAGGTCTACTTTGTGGGTGGCTGAGTCCCAGTCCCCAAACTTTCAGGCACAGTGCTTGTTTATACTACCTAAGCACTACTGCCCTTTCAGAGGCATAGGACTGACTAGTCACATGTCTTTTCGCCAGCCCTACTCGCCTTACAAAGGTATGGTCCTGGCTTACTCTCTCCAAGCGCTGCTGCTTTTTCAGAGGTACAGGCCTAAATTAGATCACACAATGCCATAGCCCCTCAAACAATTTGGAATATGTTTGACTCACTGTTACAGCCAGTTTGACTTTCAGAGTCATCGGTTAAACTTGTAACATCCTGACACAGCTACGCCAACAGTTCAGAGGAACAGCCCTGAGTAGTCAATAGGTGTGCTGAAGGCATGCTAAGTTTCAGTGACATAGCAAGGGTGCCACAACCTTGTTTGATAGTAGAACAAACAGCTGTGGGTCCCTGAGAACCCTGGGCTCTGGAGTCACTGCGCCTGTGGCAGTATTGAGAGCTACACCCTGCTAACCTTTCATGTGCACAGGCGTCTCTTGTGATACAAAGCCTGATGGGACCGTGGCAGTCACTCACAATTCAGACCTATGCCTCATCAAGGCTTGTAGTTTGGGAAGAGTCAGTTTATCTCTCAAGTTTCAGATTTCTATTTATGAGCAGCACATCCATTTCAGACAACCATGTCTACCTTCAGATGCTGTTATACAAGCTCCTGCCCCTTGAGGGCGCTGGTGACTGGCTTTTGGAGCCTGGAGTTAGCGCCTGTGAGCTGTCGAGATCTAATCCTCATGAACTGAGCCGCAGTTCATGTTCACCCCAGTAGAACTTTTGCCTTTCTGATGGGAAAGAATAGACAAAACACTGTAGTCAAAGGCTGTACAACATTGGCAGCACTTTAAGATTCAAGTGAAGACAAAAAACACTGTGCCTGTACTGCATTTGCCATGATATATTGCCTGAGGAGGACTGCAACAAGCTTGTGAACAGTGTGGAAGTCCACCTTCATATACTGTGCGCGCCACGAGAGGGACTAAGGGGCTTATTTACAAGCCCCTTGTGCTACTTTTGCGTCATTTTTAACATGGGAAAAGTGACGCAAAAGTGGCGCAAGAGGCTTGTAAATCTGCCCCTGAGTATGGAGGAAGTGGTGGTCAGGCAGTGAGTTGCGTGTGTGAAGAAGAGGGGCAGATTTACAAGCCCCTTGCGACACTTTTGCGCCGCCGTTGCATCACTTTTGTGATGCAGCGGCGGCGTAAACAATGTGCCACGTTGCGACACATTTACAAAGTGACGCATCTAGGGAGATGCGTCACGTTGTAAAGCCCTGCGCCACATTATACCTGCGTCAAGTATAATGTATGCAGGGTGGGCATTCTGACGCAAGAAAGCCTCGTAAAAGTGACGCAGTGAAATTGTGCCACTTCTACGACGCCACTGCGTCAAAACCTTACGCCTGCAGGCGTAAGGAGTGACGCAGCACAATAGGAATAGGCATTCCTGAGCATTGCAGGAGTTGCGTCATGCTTGCGACATGACTCCAGTAATACGTTACCTTTACGCCAACAGATGCATGACGCATCTGTCAATCCTTGCGCCACGGTACACCGCATTGTAAATGCGACGCATCCATGGTGGCGCAAGGATTTTTTTGCGTGTCGCAAGTAAACTGACGCATCTCTGCTATAATGCAGAGATGCGTCAGTTTCTTGTGAATCTGCCCCTGAGTGGGGATCTGTGAGGGAGAAGACACCTCATACAGTGAGGGTGGGCAATTGATGTGAAGAAAGCACCAGACAGACGGACAGTGAAATGAGTGGAAGATCCACTCTAGGCAGAGAGTGGTGCAGAGAGAAGTGCTGTGTAATCAGTGAGTTGGGGTGAAAGTGACACACAGTCCAGGCAGTGAGTGGGTGAGTGAGAGAGAGAAGCACTGTGCACACACTGAGCAGTGGACAAGCATTGAGCAGATTTCAAGTGGAGGAAGCATCGGGAACACAGTGGATGGTGAAGGACCGCTGTGAAAAAACACTATCCACATAGTGAGTAAGAAGTGCTGGGTAGGTACTGGGCAGAGAGTAAAGGAGGGGTAGCAATGCACAGAGTCAGTGTGGTTGACTGAGTCAGAAATCTCTGCAGACAATGAGTGGGTGAGTGAGTGAGAAGCGCTGTGCAGTGAATGTGAGAGTCCCAATGTGCAGAAGGTGACGGTAAGAAGCAAAGGGATGACCGTGAGTGCAGGAGAACCACATTGTACACATTGTATGGGGAGTATCACTGTGATTGTCGGGGTCCCACTGTGCAGATATTCAGTGGTACAGAAGCATTGCAGGTAGTGAGTGGATGAGAGTCACTGCAGTCAGCAGGGCTCATGCACTGGGCTGAGGGAGTGTAGTAGTGAGGCCTCCTGCAGATAGTAAGCAAGAGTTAATTGCTGTTTGGACAGTGAGCGGATGAGTTGCACTGCAGAGAGTGGAGCTCAAGCTCTGGGCTGCGAGAGTGTAGTAAAGAAGCACCCTGGAGATAGCAAGGCGGAGTGAATTGCTGTGTAGACAGTGACTGGAGGGAAGAGGTTGGCTGTCAGTGCCCCACTTATAAAACAATCCACATTGTCTCTTACTAACTGAGCCTTTGTGGTGGCACTGGCTAGTTTTGTGTGTGTGGAGATGAGGCCAAACGGCCAGAGCTGCCAATTTTGAAACTAGGGAGCTAGGTCCGAGTCCCACCATCCGCTCAATATACAGTGATTTTGGGAAAATCACTTAATTTCTCCGTGCCAAGAAAAAACACTTAATCTGACCTTGTGTAATGTAATCTGGTCCTTATGTAAAGCACTCTAATGCCCTTGGGCCAAGTTTACACTATATAAAACTGCAAAAAATAAAAACGTGATGACCTCAATATAGGTTTTTTCAGTTTCTTCTTCAGTGCTATAGTGAGTGACATAAACTGAGCAGACAGAATGTGGAGGGAAAAGTACCCTACCGAGAGTGAAAGTGAGTGGGACCACTGAGCTGGTAGTGAGTTGCGTGGTGCACCCCCGTATTTTTGCCCTATCTGTTTTTGCTGGCTCTAGAGCTCTGCTCACTTTATCCCTGTTAGTAAAGTGCCTGTGCTCGCCTTTTTTTAAAACATGGTTGAGTTGACGTATGCCTCATTGGCATATTTAACTTTCCCTTAATTCCCTATTACATGGTACAAGGTGTACAGAGGGCCTGTAAGTTAAGTGTCACTAGTGGACTACAGCGCCTATTGTGCCATCCACTACAGTGGCAGTGCACAAATGGCTTCAGCCTGAATGAAGCTCTTTAAAAATCAAACTTTCAAAATAAACCTTTGTGACAGGTTAAAACCTCCCTTTTTAAATATTAATAAGTCACTTCTATGTAGCCCTTATAGCCCATAAGGTCGGGTGCAAGGTATTTAAAGTAGGACATGTACAAATTCAATGTTAACATGTTCTCACAGTGACCAGCCCCCAAAAGCTATTTTCATTGTAGGAATGTTGTCTGGCTCATAGAGAAACACAGGGAAGCAATATTAGCAAGACATTGATTCAAAAACTCTTTTTAATATTTATCAAAATCCCAATTTAACTATGAAGTTGGATGTTTGATAAATATTAAGGAAAACTAACTTTTAGAAAGTCACATTTTCCCTACCTACAGCCTATAGAGGCAAATTTGCATTAGCCTTCAGCTGCAACCCTCTGAGTGCTCAAGCCCTGAATGAGGTGTGAAAACCTCTCCAAGGCCAGAGACAAAGGCCTGGGTGTGGGGTGGTGTTTTTGTTCCTCTTCCAGGATGACCATTTCGGCTCTGCCCAGAAACTTAATTTACTTGACCCCCTGGACCTCGAACTGCGTTCACCACCACCATCGCCGACCTCATCGTGCCCCACGCCATCGCCTCCACGGACTACATACTCATCGGAGACCTCAAGTTCCACCTCGACAACCTCAACGACCCCAACTCTGCCACCCTCCTGGGCAACCTCACCAACCTCAGATTGAAACACCTCGTCACCACCCCCATCCACAAGGCAGGACACACCCTCGACCCCATCTTCGCAGAGGTAACAACATCCACTTCAGCCACACCACGCAACCCCCCTGGACGGACCACTACCGCGTACACTTCCATGTCAACAAACCCACCGCCCCCAAACCTGCACCCCTCCCTCCTTGTAGGAACTGGAGCAAGGTCACCGAGGAGCACCTCAACTCCACCCTCAACAGCGTTGCCCCCCCACGTGGACCAACGCCAACTCCGCAGCCATAGAACTTCACAGATGGATCACCAACTGCGCAGACAAGCTCCCCCCCTCCACAACCCTGACAGACAGCGCCCCAGGAAGGCCACCTGGTTCACCTCCGACCTCCATGAATCCAGACGCACCTGCAGACGTCTCGAGAAGAACTGGAAAAACAGCAAAACTTCGGAAGATCGCACCACTTACAAGAACGCCATGACAGAACACCACCAACTCATCAGATCCACCAAAAGGACCTTCATCCAAAACAAAATCCACGCCAATGCCAGCAACTCCAAGGAACTCTTCAGCATCATTCAGGAATTCACCAAGCCCCCCAGCTAAGCCATGGACATCACACCCTCACAGGACCTCTGGAACAAACTCGGCTCCTACTTCCACCTGAAAATAAGATCCCTCTTCGACAACTTCAACGAAGAGACTCCGGACACCAAACCCACTCCTCCCCCCAGCAATGACAAACAGCCCACCATCCTCTCCTGGACCCTAGTCACCACCGAAGACACCGCATCGTCCATGAAAGGTGTCCACTCAGGTGCCCCAACGGACCCCTGCCCTTCGCACATCTTCCACAGAGCCACCGCCTCCATTGCACCTGAACTACAACGCACCATCAACGCCACCTTCAAAACCGGCACCTTCCCCGACGACTGGAAATGCGCAGAAGTCAAGCCCCTCCTGAAGAAGCCCTCAGCAGATCCGACGGACCTGAAGAACTACCGACCAATCTCTCTCCTCCCTTTCGCGGCCAAAGTCACAGACGACATCCGCACCCTCCTCGACCAAGGCCACACCGCGGCCCTGATCCTACTTGACCTCTCTGCAGCCTTCGACACCGTCTCCTCCGGGCTCATCAAAAACCTTTAAAGAAGCACTGATCAATATCACTCCCACACTAGCCCTGCAAACTGCTAATTTTAATATTATAGGGGACCTGAAACTTCATCTTGAGTCGCAGGATGCACCTGATATTCGTAACTTTCTTGACGATATGGCAGCGTGCCAAATGATCCAGTTGGTCCCGGGGCCCACCCATTTTGCAGGGCATCTTCTTGACCCTTTTTTCTTAAATATTCAGTCCTTGGAAGTACAGACCCCCCTCCCTATGCCTTGGACGGATCATTTTCTTATATCTATGCAGCTCTCACTAGCAGGCCCCAAATTGCAGCCGTATCGCAATCCCATACACAAACGCCCCTGGCATAAGCTGGACCCGGCCTCCTTTGCAGCGGCCCTAAATACTAAACTCCCAGAAAGGTCCGTCAACATTGAAGAGGCCAATGCATCCTTTCAGGGGTGGGTAACTGAAGCACTGGACACATGCATCCCGACCAAACTTACCCACACCAAAAAGCGCGCAGGCCAATGCGTGGTTCAATGAGTCCCTGACCCTCGCTAAGAAGAACTGCAAGGTACATGAACATCCCTAGAGACGTTTCTACGAGCCATTGGCTAAAGCACCGTATAGGAGTGCTATTAAAGAGTACCATAAATTGGTCCGCAAGACTAGTGCTGCACATTACACTAAATTGATTTCGACAAGTAGCAACCCCACCAAAACCATATTCTCACTTCTCAAGGACCTGGTAAAGTCTCCTTCTGCTTCCGACAACAGCATATCCTTCAGTCCGCAATGCGAAGCAGTGGCTAAATGTTTCATCGAGAAGGTTGAGTTTAAATATAGCAGCTTCGGCCCCGGTGCTACCCCATGTGATATGGGCCTGAACGCGTCCTTGGGGCCTGGGACCCACACTCTCTCCGTGTTCCCACCCATCCCCACTCAAGACATGGAAGCACTGTTCGCTAAGATAAAATCAGGGTCTCCAGATGACCCCCTGAAACCCGACTATTTCCGAAAATTTGAACAGTGTCTTCTGCCAGAGTGTCTGGAGTTGATTAACCTGTCAATGTCTTCGGCGTTGGTCCCTAAGCCGTAGAAACACGCCAAGGTGATCCCCCTGTTGGAAAAGCCAACACTAGACGTGTCTAAGCCCGAAAACTTCTGACCCATCTCACTGCTCCCATTCTCATCCAAAATCATGGAATCCTATGTAAACTCGCCTCTCACTCAATATCTGGTAGCAAACTCAATACTGGACTCATCTCAGAACGGATTCAGGACACGGCATAGCACTGAAACCACTCTGTTGGCAGTCACGGAACAGTTACGGACCTCCCTTGATGAGGGCAAAACCACGGCTTTGGTTTTGCTAGACCTGAATGCAGCCTTTGACACGGTCTCCCACAAGATCTTGCTACACTGCTTGGCCGAGATCGGTGTTGGTGACAAGGCCCTCGCATGGTTCTCATCCATTCTCGCTGATCGGAGCTTCCAAGTAAGTGCCCCTCCTTTCTCTTCAGGTGTTCACCCTTTACGCTGTGGCGTCCCTCAGGGGTCAGCACTAAGCCCAACGTTATTTAACATCTACGTCAGACCATTGGCTCTGATGGCCAAAACCCGGGGCATCTCTCTGGTATCATACACAGATGACAACCAGTTGGTGATCACCTGTTCCAACAATCCTAGCCTGGACTCTGCTAAATTCAAAGCGGACATAGCGGCCATTTCGGATTGGATGGCAACCAACCACCTGCAGCTAAACTCGGCGAAATCCGAGATCCTTCTGGTAGGGAAGGACTCGCATCTGTGGGGAAACCACTGGTGGCCGCCCGCTCTGGGTGTGCCCCCCAGGCCCAAACCTGTGGTCAAGAACCTGGGATTTCTGGTGGACAAGGACCTCACCTTTAAGACCAGACCAAATCAGTGGCAGGTAAATGCTTCGGACTGCTACGTGGCCTAAAACCTATTCTAGGGCTCTTTGATTCTGAAACTCGACAGCTGATCATCCAATCCTCCATTATGGCCCGATTGGACTACTGCAATGTGCTACTCCTGGGAGCCAACTAGTACATGACCAAGAGGCTTCAACGCATCCAGAACGCGGCTGCCCGCATTCTGTTAGCTTCCCCCCCGAAGCACTGCCATGTCTCTAACCTCCTCCGACCACTTCACTGGCTGCCTGTGGAACAGAGAATACACTTTAAGGCCCTCTTTATCATTCATAAGATACTTCTGTGCACCGGCCCAGGAATCTTGAGCGGTTTTTGTTCCCACTATGTCCCCACAAGCACTCTACGCTCTGCAGATCAGCACTTTGCCAGAGTCCCCCGGATACGGAAGGCTAGAGCGGGTGGCTGTTCCTTTAAGGCGAGGGCCCCTGCTCTGTGGAATTCTCTACCCCTGCCTATCCGTAGCAGCCCTGACCACCTGACCTTCAGATGGCTGGTGAAGACCTGGCTTTTCCCCAACCATTAACCCCATGGTGATTCCTCTCTCTATGTTCAACTGCAGCGCTGGGACACCCCATTGTTGGGGCAGCCATGCGCTCTACAAATAATTTAACATAACATAACTCTCACCGCCAGACTCCACGACGCCGGCATTCAGGGAACCACCCTTGACTGGATCCGCTCCTTCCTCACCGGCAGAATCCAAAGAGTCAGACTTCCACCCTTCCTCTCCGAACCCACAGAGATCAACTACGGAGTACCCCAGGGATCGTCGCTCAGCCCCATGCTCTTCAACATCTACATGGCCCCCCTTGCCGCCATCGTCAGACAGCATGGACTCAGCATAGTATTCTACGCCGACGACACTCAGCTCATCCTCTCCCCCACTAAGGACCCCCTCACCACCACACTCAGCTACCAGGAAGTAATGAAGGACGTTGCATCCTGGATGAGCAGCCGCTGCCTGAAGCTTAACTCAGAGGAGACAGAAGTCCTCGTCCTTGGACCCTCCCCCTCAGCATGGGACAACACCTGGTGCCCACTGCCCTCGGCAACCTCCTCACCCCCACGGACCACGCCCGGAACCTCGGCATCATACTTGACTACTCCCTCACCATGACCCGACAGATCAACGCCGTCGCCTCCACCTGCTTCAACACCCTCTGCATCCTTCGCAAGACCTTCAAATGGATCCCCCCGAATCAAGAAAGACCGTCACCCACGCACTCATAACCAGCAGATTGGATTACGGAAACGCTCTCTACGCCGGGATCAACATATCTCTACTCCGCTAGCTCCAGAACATACAGAACACTGCAGCCAGACTCGTCCTCGGCATCCCCCGACACAAACACATCACCTAACACCTGCGGGACGTCCACTGGCTCCCCGTCGAGAAGAGAGTAACCTTCAAGATACTCACCAACGCCTACAAATGCCTCCACAACACCGGACCCCAAAATCTCAACAAAAGAATCTCCTTCCACGTACCCAAGAGAAACCTCCGTTCCGCCGACCTCGCCCTCACAGAAACCCCACGCATCCGCAGAGCCAGAACGGGTGGAAGAGCCTTCTCCTACCCCACGGCAAAGACCTGGAACGAGCTCCCAACCAACATCAGATGCGACCCCACTCTGCACATCTTCAGGAAGACCCTCAAGAACTGGCTCTTCGACTGACCGGAGCTGCACCCCCAGCGCCTTGAGACCCTTACGTGTGAGTAGCGCGCTTCACAATTCCCTGATTGATTGATTGATTGACTTGAAACCAGCCTACCCTCTTAAAGGCAGATGGCAGGGGACACCTGGACAGGTCCCTTCTTTTATTCCCCTCTCCGGGGCAGGCACCAATGCACATAGGAGGGGAGCTCCCCCCAGAACTGGTTTTGGAGTGATCACAGAGAAGGGGCTGCTCATTACCATGGCCATACCTCTGGGTGAGTACACGGCCTTTGCCCAAGGGGAAAAGGGTTTCACCATCTTATATTTAGACTGAGAGGGGCACTGTTGGATTGTTTGCAGTAGGGCAAACATAAACTGCTGCAAAAGTGGGTAGGGTTACCCCTGGGAACTTTTACCTCATTGGCTAAGGAGGGGCCAGGAGTCTACAACACCCATAGGCTTATGCCAGGCATAAATGAGGCATTCTCTGGCACCCTATTAAGAACATTATCTTGAGGAAGAACAGAAGATGAATGGACTTGCTGTCTGGAACCTGAGAGGAGCCCTGAAGAACTAGACCTGCTCCCTCCTGTGCCCAGGTCAAAGAAGTGGACTGTAAGTGTCATAAGGCTGGCCTGTTCATGCTACAGGGACACGATACAAGAGGCCTTTTTCTGCAAAGGTTCCAGCTGGACCTTTTCTAGGCTCTGCTAGAGTGAGCCCTGCCCCCCCTGTGGTCCTAAAACCCTTGGCTGTTTCTGGATGGACTTCTCCTACCACCTCTGAAAACCTGAGACTTGGAAACTTTTTCAATGTCAATACCTCTGGAGGATGCTGCCAAGCCAATCCTACCACGGTGTGTTGCCGCTGGGCTACATTTTCTGGTTTTTCTTGCTCGGGGGATCTCCACAGCAACAAATCTAATTCAGTGGGACTTCGCAGAGTAGGTATCCAGCCTTGTGGAGCCCTCTTTAGCTACAGCCTGCATCCTTCACGCACTGAAGGATTCCGAACTATGAAAAAGTGACTAAGTGTGAACATAGAAATCTTGAGAAGCCAAGGCACCAAAAGTATCTGGCCCACGAGGAACCTTCCCTGGGTGCAAAATTCAAATGTATTCTACTCGGAGATTTCCTGCCAAAAACCAATGGCTTCACCAGGACTGCGTCCTATGGTTATCTGATCTTGTGGAGCTCTCCTTGGCTACAGCCTGCTGTCTTGCCCCACTGAAGATTTTTTTACCTCAATTTTTGAGACTATATACCCAGTTTAAATGTTGCTGGTATGTATACTCTGTTGCAACGCTGATTGAGTATACATAGCACCAACACGAATGCCTGCCTGCCAGATTTCAATGCACTCAGGTCTTGGTTTTGGCTACGGCAGTGTCTACTATGTCATCGCCATAGCCAAACCTCTCCGACACCCCTACAGAGTAAGGGCGATCAGAGAAATGGCTACATATCCACCCACCCAATCAGGATGTACCCATTTTTTTACTGTCCGTCCCCGCCAGGTAAACCCTGACGATGAGGGAAAGTAAAAGCCAAATAATGCTTACCCCACCATGGGAGGTCACTTCCAATGTAAGGGGAGCATTGTCTTTTTTATTTTCAAAAAGAAAATCCTGCTTCAGGATTTTCTTTTTGAAAATAAAAAAAGAAAACTGTTTCGTGCAGGGCTTTGTCATGCTGACACAGTCTTGCACAAAACAGCGATATGATTTGACAGGAACCCCCATAAAGGTGGTTCCTACCAATGCATTATATATAACCTCCTGCTTGGCGGTCATTTATACATTTGATGGGCGGCCCCTCCGCAATGGAGACAGAGTAATTTACTCCGTCCCCATGGCGGAATGGCAGGCCGTCCGTCAACATTTAAATTGGGCTCTAAGTCCCAAGGTAAAACCTCCGACCATGTCAAACCTGGTTTCTGTATCCGACTCACATTCCATTGCAGATGGCTTCAAATTGCACCTAAGTCCCGATCTACTGAGACCAGTGACTATGATTGGGGCTTAACACTTTTTGGGGCCTGCCTGAACTTCCACCAACCATCCAGAAACCTCCGCTCTGCCTCCCTCGCCCTTCCAGAGACACCATGCATCCGCCGTTGCCACAGTGGGAGCTGCTTCTTCTCCCACCTTGCCGTCAAGTCCTCCTTCTGCACCTCTGAACATCACCCTCATGTATGGACTCAAGATCTGGGTTTTTGACTAAGCCCAGCTATCCAGCACCAGGATACCCTCACGGGTGATTAGCCACGCTCTACAAGTACTGATTGATTGATTGACTAGTAACTCTGGGGCATATTTACGTTCCCTGGCGCATCCCTGCATATCAGCAGGGATGCGCCAGGGAAAATGCGTCACGCAAGTTTACCCTTGCGCCACGTCCGATGCGCCGCATTTACAATGCGGCGCATCGTGGCGCAAGGATAAGCAGATGCGTGACGCATCTGCCGGCGGAAGGTTGGCGCAGTGCTGAAGTTGTGTCGCAAGCGCGACGCAACTCCAGCACTGTTCCAACCTTCCCTATCCCTAACATGGTGCGTCAATCCTTACGCCTGCTTGAAGCAGGCGTAAGGATTTGACGCACCAGTGTCGGAAAAGTGACTGCGCGAAATCTTGTAGATTTCACTACGTCACTTTTCCGAGGCATTCCTGCGCCGGAACGCCCCCCCCTGCGCCGGTACGCCCACATGAAACCTGACGCAGGTTTCATGTGGCGCAGGGGTTTACTACGTGACGCATCTCCCTAGATGCGTCACGTTGTAAATATAGCGCAACGCGGCGCATGGTTTGCGTCGCCGCTGCGTCACATGTGTGACGCAACGGCGGCGCAAAAGTGGCTTGTAAATATGCCCCCCAGTTTCTTACCGAGACATACTGGGCAGTGAATGGAGCTGAAGTTGAACTCCCTGGCTCTGTTTTGTTTGGCTTCTCATCAGCGCTTGGATGCCCTTGGCTGAGCTTATAGTGCTATAGAAACTGTACTTGTGTTAGAATTGGCACCAATGTTGATGACAGGAGACTACCAACTAGAGTAGTTCAGGCTGGAACTCATTGAGTTTTGCTCATGCTACCCAAGCGGAGGGCACTCAAAACATGTCTTACCAGGGCCCTAGGAACCTTGCTATACTCCTGCACAGGTTAAAGCAGGCCCGACGGTAAATTACTTATTTTTTTATTGTGTTGGTTGTATTCATGTGTAGGAAGCAATCCAGTTATTGACACTACTTGATATTATGTAGCAATGCAGGGTCATTTTTTTGTGACACCTTCAGAGAGTCTTGACTTTTTACCCAAGAGCTTGACCCTGTAAACTGTCCAACTGCCTTTCACTCCAGCTAGGATCATGCTATACAAATACAGTATACATAATTACCTACAGCTGGTTGCAGTCTGGGATTTGATGCTTCTCTTTTATCATTGGAAGCATAAGATCAAGACCCCAGCATGCAAAGTAATTTTGTGCTAAAAATCCAGAACTCACTGAAGGGTCTCAGATGATCTGGGGCCACTTGAGGACTATTCCTGGAACTAGAGATTGTGATGATGAGACTGGGTGGGAGATGTTCAGGAGTAACATTAGTATATTCCGTTTTTTTACTGAAACAGTAGGGACTGCATGAAACAAGGAGCTCGCTAACACGGGCTGGACAGGAGACAATCAGAGAGAACAAAATAAAAGAAAACACCTTCCAGACATAGAGTAGCAACAATACTCAGTATAACATAGAAAAGCTGGTGAACATATAGTGTCAGGAACAAACAGGCCTTGATACCTCTGTTTCCATATTATTAAAAGCTGCACAGTGGTTTGCAACTCCAAAGCTATAAGACACCTCATTTTAAAGTAAATTTAATTCCTTCAGTACGAGTCTAGTTATAGGAAATACTCAAATCAAATATATGAATCTCTTTTTGCCTAGCAGGTGACAATGTACGGTGGGGGTGCTCTTACGGTGGGAGTGTGGCAAGTGTTCCTCCTTGCAAACACTGAAATAGACAATATAGGGGCTCATGACCAACCTATGAAGAAATTCAGGCCAAACCTACTACATAAGACAAGTCCTCTCAGCTATGAACCTCCGTAACCACCCCTCTAGCATTCCTGAACCTATGTGCTTTGTTGGGTGTATCTGTCTCTTCACCTAAGCCCCCCATTAATGTTTGTGGAGGAGTTATTGTGTTGTTTCATGCAAAATATGCAGCCAGTGCACAACCAAACATCAAATAAAGGAAAGGACCAGATGACAGGCTTTTTTTTTTAGCTACCAAGAATCTAGAAGTACATCCCAACTGAGATAAGGCAAATATGTCCACTGTTCCACTTAAGGAAGAAACTGCAGATTCTCCCCTTCAAGGAGTATTTCATTGTGATTGCTTGATGGATACCACTTGATTGCTTACCATTCATCAATGCCACTTGATTGCTTACCATGCATGGATGCCACTTGTTCGCTTACCATGCATGGATGGCATGGATCTCACCTGATTGCTTACCATGAATGGATGTCACTTGTTCGCTTACCATGCATGGATGGCATAGATCCAACCTGATTGCATACCATGCATGGATGTCACTTGTTTGCTTACCATGCATGGATGCCATAGATCCCACCAGATTGCTTACAATGCATGGATGCAACTTGGTTGCTTACTGTTGGGCCGGAAACTACCCTCACATGGTGACAAATTTGCTTCCCTGCCCTGAGTGCTCCGGCTGCAACAATATCTATATTCTTGGTACCAATGTTTGGTCATGAGCAAACACAGATAATGGGTGTATACCATGACCTAGGTCTGTCTCATGGATTTCAGACTTGTTAGACCAGAAGGGATGCCCAAAGCGCTATCCTCGTAGTAGTGAAGGGCTAATGCCCTTACCAAGAGTTAAGAAGCACAAGCAAAGTAGTGGCAACATATTGTGTTATTGTAATAATGATTAACAAGATGGGGGTGCGCCAGGTCATGAAGTCCAGTACTCAGATAGTAGTATAAAAATATTTCTTTATTTCAAATTCTTAAGTCAGTGATACGAACAGCTCAGCCGACACGTTTCATTCCCTCACGGGGAACTTCATCAGGGCAAGAAAATCAAAAATGGATTTTGCTAGTTCAAATAGTCGCAGTGTAGGCAACGTTGTGGTCGCTATCGCGGGTACTTCCCGAAGTGGTTTCAGAGCATCACAGCCTGTTTATAGAAACCTATTGAGATTCAATAATGGTGATCAAGCGTGCATATTTTAGTCCAGTATATTGTACTGGAGCAGACCGGAAAGGAAACAGGTATAATACATCCTGCATAAGAAGACCATTTGCAAAAAATCGTCCGGTCGTAACCTCCGTCAGGACGATTTTTTGCAAATGGTCTTCTTATGCAGGATTTATTATACCTGTATCCTTTCCGGTCTGTTCCAGTACAATATACTGGACTAAAATATGCACGCTTGATCACCATTATTGAATCTCAATAGGTTTCTATAAACAGGCTGTGATGCTCTGAAACCACTTCGGGAAGTACCGGCGATAGCGACCACAGCGTTGCCTACACTGCGACTATTTGAACTAGCAAAATCCATTTTTTACTTTCTTGCCCTGATGAAGTTCCCCGTGAGGGAATGAAATGCATTGGCTGAGCTGTTCGTATCACTGACTTAAGAATTTGAAAAAAAGAAATATTTTTATACTACTATCTGAGTACTGGACTTCATGACCTGGCGCACCCCCATCTTGTTAATCATAACTTTGGATCTAGAGCACAGAGGCGCCAAAAAACGGCTGGCGTTGGGGTGAGCTGCGCAGGAATAATACGAATTGGAACTAGCGTGAGGTGCGGGACTAAGGGTTCGCCGTTGTTTCTCTGGACATTGTTATTGTAATAATGATCAGTAGAGTGAACAAGCCTTTTATCTGTGTCACTGGAGTGGGGGCTTCCGTCCCACTCATATACAGTTTCACTGTTGTGTGCTTGACTCGCCCTGGGCCCTGTTAGCACTGTGAAGCTTGTGTGAATTTGCATTTACATGTGTTATGTATGTGTGCCTGTGTGTGGTACAATACATGGAAGCCTGTGGGTTCAATTTTAGAAATCCTTGGAAGGCAAGTTGTGAGATATTGAGTTATTGGTTGAGGGGGGAAGGTGAAAACCTACTCTAGCAGCAAACACAATCCTTGTCAGGGTGAACCACAAAAAAGTCACTAAATTAGCCAGTGATTAACCCTCTGGTAGCTTGGCACAAAAACTTAACTTAGAGGCAATGTGTAAAGTTTTTGTGCAGCACTCAATCAGTAACATAACACAGTAAAAACACAACACAAGAAAAATCTTACGTCAATCTAGGAAAATGTAGTGAATTTTAATAAACAAAATGATATTAGAATGACAAAAATCCAATCAGTAGAACTAGAGATATGAAATCCAAAACCTTAGGTAAAAAGCAGGGTAAAAAATAGCAAAGTGCCAAATGGGGTTATTTGGTCGCATTGGACCGGGAGGAAGTCACAAGTTTAAGCTGATTGCGATAGAGTGCGTGCCGGGTACAGTGCCAAGTTTGATCTGCTGGACACTGTACCTGGTTGAACTTGGAGTGGGATGCAAGGTCCTGTGTTGCACTGCGTCGAGTTGCATTGGTTCCGATAGGGCTGCCGGTAAGGAACTGCGGGTTGCTGCATCGAGTTGTGTTGCACTGTGTCGGTTTCAATGAAGCCACCAATAAGGAGCTGCGAGGGGCTGCGAGGCGAGGCCCTGCATCGAGATGCGTCGTGCTACATTGGATTCAATGAGGCCGCCGATCATGAGTGACAAGGTTCTGCGGTGAAAGGTCCTGTGTCGAGATGCGTCACACTGCATAGGTTCTGTTGAGGCCGCCAATGAGGAGCCAATGAGGAGCTGTGAGGTGCTGCGATGCGAGGTCCTGCACTGAGTTGTGTCATGCTCTCTTGGTTCTGAAGGAACCTACAGAACAGCCAGGAGAAGTATACTCTGATGCCAAGAGTTCAGGGCCTGGAGGGGGGGGCTCCTCTTTGGATCAGGACTCCTTCCAGCAGAGGCCATCAGCAGGACACAGGCAGGTCCAGTTGAGTCTGGGCAGCTGAGCAGTTGCAGGACAGGTCTTTGGAGCTTTTTATGTTTTTTGTAGTTCAGAGCAGGGTGCCAGTTAGGTAGCACTTGGCGTCACTCTGGTGGTTCTGGGTGCAATATATGGGTGAATATAATCTTCCTTCCTCAGGCAGCAGGGCATTCCTTCTTGCAGCAGGAAAGCAGTCCTTCTGAGTCTTCCACAGATCCAGAAGTGATAGGAAGATTTGGTGTGAGGGTTTAATATTTATATCTTGTGCTAGCTTTGAAGTGGGAGAAACTTCTAGACTTCCCCACATCTGTTTCTAGCATTTCTTTCCTCACCCGGCCCTGGCTCCGATCAGTCTGGGGTTGCAACAGACTAGTGTGAAGTCCTTTATGAGTGTGCTGAGACTGCCCTTTTGAAGTGCAAGTGTGGAAGGTGATAGCTCTGCCCCTCCCATTAGGTCAGGAGCCCATTCTGCTAAGACCCAGTCCCTCTTTGTGATGTAGTCTGGGAGGAATACCCAATGTCTAACTGCCAGCTACACCTAGGCATGTGACTGAGAATACAGGGTGCAGACTAGTAAGGACAAGAAAATGCCAACTTTTTAAAAGTGGCATTTTCAGAATTGCAATATATAATCCAACTTGACCATTAAAGAGGGTTTTAAATTACAATCATTTAAGACGAAACATGACAGTCCTACCTGCTCCCAATCAAAAGTTATCACTTATTAAATATAATAAGGTTACTCAAAAGTTAGGCCTTGCAGAAGTGAAAAATGAATTTAAGAGTTATTCACTACCAGAACATGTAAAACATAAAAGAATATGTCCAACTTTTAAATACATTGCACCCTGCCCTACTGGATGTTTATGGCCAGAGGTAACATATGTATTAAAAGGAAGGTTTAAACATGGCAAAAGGTTTATGTTGTCAGGTCAAAATGGCAGTTTAAAACTGCACCCAGGCTGCAATAGCAAGCCTGAGACATGGTTTAAAAGGCTACTTACGTGGGGGGCAACACTCTGTGCTGCAGGTCCACTAAACAAACACAAGGAGATGATGGACGGAACGCAGAAAAATTTCAGGCACTCGCCCCCAGTCACAGATCTGGGTTGAATCCATCATCGTTCTTTAGCTCACTTCGCCGCCCCAGTTCAGACCCAGCCATATGCAAATCAGCCTTGACCCTGTTCCTCATGGGAACAAGCCAGCCCGAACTGCCAAGCCAGGTCTTCCCTGGACCAGAAACAAGCATCTTGGGACCAGTTTCGGAGTAACACCCCTCATTAGCCAAACTAGCTTGAATCCAGTGGCAAAGTGAGCAAGGGATCCACTTCTCGGCATGCCCTGCCAACTTAGGGCGAACAAAGCAAACACAAGGAGATGATGGACGGAGCGCTGAAACTTTTCAGACACTTACCCCCAGTCACAGATCTGGGTTGAATCCATCATTGTTCTTTAGCTCACTTCGCCACCCCAGTTCAGACCCAGCCATATGCAAATCAGTCTTGACACAGTTCCTCATGGGAACAGTCCAACCCGAACTGCCAAGCCAGGTCTTCCCTAGACCGGAAACAAGCGTCCTGGGACCAGTTTGTGGGTAACACTCCTCATCAGCCAGACTAGTTCGAATCCAGTGGCAAAGTGAGCAAAGGTCCCACGTCTGGGCATACCCTGCCAACTTAGGGCGAGCAAAGCAAACACAAGGAGATGATGGACGGAGCATTGTAAGTTTTCAGACACTCACCCCTAGTCACAGATCTGTGTTAAATCCATCATTGTTCTTTAGCTCACTTCGCCACCCCAGTTCAGACCCAGCCATATGTAAACCATTCTTGACCCTGTTCGTCATGGGAACAGTCCAGCCAGAACTGCCAAGCCAGGTCTTCCCTGGACCGGAAACAAGCATCCTGAGACCGGTTTCGGGGTAATACCCGTCATCATCCAGGCTAGCTTGAATCCAGTGGCAAAGTGAGCAAGGGACCCACGTCTGGGCGTACCCTGCCAACTTAAGACGAACAAAGCAACCACAAGGAGATGATGGATCTTTCGCTCACTGCACCACCCCAGTTTGGACCCAGACATATGCAAATCAGTCTTGATTCTGTTCCTCATGGGAAAAGTCCAGCCCAAACTGCCAAGCCAGGTCTACCCTAGACCGGACACAGGCATCCTAGGACCGGTTTCGGGGCTTCACCCCTCATCATCCAGGCTAGCTTGAATGCAGTGGCAAAGTGAGCAAGGGACCCACGTCTTGGAATACCCTGCCAACTTAAGGCGAACAAAGCAAACACAAGGAGATGATGGACGGAGTGCTGAAACTTTTCAGACACTTACCCCCAGTCACAGATCTGGGTTGAATCCATCATTGTTCTTTAGCTCACTTCGCCACCCCAGTTCAGACCCAGCCATATGCAAATCAGTCTTGACACAGTTCCTCATGGGAACAGTCCAACCCGAACTGCCAAGCCAGGTCTTCCCTAGACCGGAAACAAGCGTCCTGGGACCGGTTTGTGGGTAACACTCCTCATCAGCCAGACTAGTTCGAATCCAGTGGCAAAGTGAGCAAAGGTCCCACGTCTGGGCATACCCTGCCAACTTAGGGCGAGCAAAGCAAACACAAGGAGATGATGGACGGAGCATTGTAAGTTTTCAGACACTCACCCCTAGTCACAGATCTGTGTTAAATCCATCATTGTTCTTTAGCTCACTTCGCCACCCCAGTTCAGACCCAGCCATATGTAAATCATTCTTGACCCTGTTCGTCATGGGAACAGTCCAGCCAGAACTGCCAAGCCAGGTCTTCCCTGGACCGGAAACAAGCATCCTGAGACCGGTTTCGGGGTAATACCCCTCATCAGCCAGGCTAGCTTGAATCCAGTGGCAAAGTGAGCAAGGGACCCACGTCTGGGCATACCCTGCCAACTTAGGACGAACAAAGCAACCACAAGGAGATGATGGATCTTTCGCTCACTGCACCACCCCAGTTTGGACCCAGACATATGCAAATCAGTCTTGATTCTGTTCCTCATGGGAACAGTCCAGCCCAAACTGCCAAGCCAGGTCTACCCTGGACCGGACACAGGCATCCTAGGACCGGTTTCGGGCTTCACCCCTCATCATCCAGGCTAGCTTGAATCCAGTGGCAAAGTGAGCAAGGGACCCACGTCTTGGAATACCCTGCCAACTTAAGGCGAACAAAGCAAACACAAGGAGATGATGGACGGAGCGCTGAAACTTTTCAGACATTCACCCCAGTCACAGATCTTGATTTAATCCATCATTATTCTTTAGCTCACTACGACACCCCAGTTCAGACCCAGCCATATGCAAATCAGTCTTGACACAGTTCCTCATGGGAACAGTCCAACCCGAACTGCCAAGCCAGGTCTTCCCTAGACCGGAAACAAGCGTCCTGGGACCGGTTTGTGGGTAACACTCCTCATCAGCCAGACTAGTTCGAATCCAGTGGCAAAGTGAGCAAAGGTCCCACGTCTGGGCATACCCTGCCAACTTAGGGCGAGCAAAGAAAACACAAGGAGATGATGGACGGAGCATTGTAAGTTTTCAGACACTCACCCCTAGTCACAGATCTGTGTTAAATCCATCATTGTTCTTTAGCTCACTTCGCCACCCCAGTTCAGACCCAGCCATATGTAAATCATTCTTGACCCTGTTCGTCATGGGAACAGTCCAGCCAGAACTGCCAAGCCAGGTCTTCCCTGGACCGGAAACAAGCATCCTGAGACCGGTTTCGGGGTAATACCCCTCATCAGCCAAGCTAGCTTGAATCCAGTGGCAAAGTGAGCAAGGGACCCACGTCTGGGCGTACCCTGCCAACTTAGGACAAACAAAGCAACCACAAGGAGATGATGGATCTTTCGCTCACTGCACCACCCCAGTTTGGACCCAGACATATGCAAATCAGTCTTGATTCTGTTCCTCATGGGAACAGTCCAGCCCAAACTGCCAAGCCAGGTCTACCCTGGACCGGACACAGGCATCCTAGGACCGGTTTCGGGCTTCACCCTCATCATCCAGGCTAGCTTGAATCCAGTGGCAAAGTGAGCAAGGGACCCACGTCTTGGAATACCCTGCCAACTTAAGGCGAACAAAGCAAACACAAGGAGATGATGGACGGAGCGCTGAAACTTTTTAGACACTCACCCCAGTCACAGATCTTGATTTAATCCATCATTATTCTTTAGCTCACTACGACACCCCAGTTCAGACCCAGCTATATGCAAATTAGGCTTGACCCTGTTCCTCATGGGAACAGTTCAACCTGAACTGCCAAGCCAGGTCTTCGCTGGACCGGAAACAAGCATCCTGGGACCGGTTTCAGTGTATGTCACCCTTCTTCAGCCAGGCTAGCTTGAATCCAGTGGCAGAGTGAGCAAGGGACCCACATCTGGGCATACCCATCCCACTTAGGGCGAAAAGTGTTACAGCAAACAAATGATGGACGGAATGCTGACAATGCAAACATTCTCCCCCAGTCAAAAGATCTGGGTTAAATACATCGTTCTTTGCCCACTACGCCACCCCAGTTTGGACCCAGCCATATGCAAATCAGTCTTGACCCTGTGCCCTATGGGAACAGTCCAGACCGAACTGCCAGGCCAGGTCCTCCCTGGACCGGAAACAAGCATCCTGGGACCGGTTTCAGGGTATGTCACCCTTCTTCAGCCAGGCTAGCTTGAATCCAGTGGCAGAGTGAGCAAGGGACCCACGTCTGGGCATACCCATCCCACTTAGGGCGAAAAGTGTTACAGCAAACAAATGATGGACGGAATGCTGACAATGCAAACATTCTCCCCCAGTCAAAAGATCTGGGTTAAATCCATCGTTCTTTTGCCCACTACGCCACCCCAGTTTGGACCCAGCCATATGCAAATCAGTCTTGACCCTGTGCCCTGTGGGAACAGTCCAGACCGAACTGCCAGGCCAGGTCCTCCCTGGACCGGAAACAAGCATCCTGGGACCGGTTTCAGGGTATATGTCACCCTTCTTCAGCCAGGCTAGCTTGAATCCAGTGGCAGAGTGAGCAAGGGACCCACGTCTGGGCATACCCATCCCACTTAGGGCGAAAAGTGTTACAGCAAACAAATGATGGACGGAATGCTGACAATGTAAACATTCTCCCCCAGTCAAAAGATCTGAGTTAAATCCATCGTTCTTTTGCCCACTACGCCACCCCAGTTTGGACCCAGCCATATGCAAATCAGTCTTGACCCTGTGCCCTATGGGAACAGTCCAGACCGAACTGCCAGGCCAGGTCCTCCCTGGACCGGAAACAAGCATCCTGGGACCGGTTTCAGGGTATGTCACCCTTCTTCAGCCAGGCTAGCTTGAATCCAGTGGCAGAGTGAGCAAAGGACCCACGTCTGGGCATACCCATCCCACTTAGGGCGAAAAGTGTTACAGCAAACCTGTGTCACTGGAGTGGGGGCTTCCGTCCCACTCATATACAGTTTCACTGTTGTGTGCTTGACTCGCCCTGGGCCCTGTTAGCACTGTGAAGCTCGCGTGAATTTGCATTTACATGTGTGATGTATGTGTGCCTGTGTGTGGTACAATACATGGAAGCCTGTGGGTTCAATTTTAGAAATCCTTGGAAGGCAAGTTGTGAGATATTGAGTTATTGGTTGAGGGGGGAAGGTGAAAACCTACTCTATCAGCAAACACAATCCTTGTCAGGGTGAACCACAAAAAAGTCACTAAATTAGCCAGTGATTAACCCTCTGGTAGCTTGGCACAAAAACTTAACTTAGAGGCAATGTGTAAAGTTTTTGTGCAGCAATCAATCCGTAACATAACACAGTGAAAACACAACACAAGAAAAATCTTACATCAATCTAGAAAAATGTAGTGAATTTTAATAAACAAAATGATATTAGAATGACAAAAATCCAATCAGTAGAACTAGAGATATGAAATCCAAAACCTTAGGTAAAAAGTAGGGTAAAAAATAGCAAAGTGCCAAATGGGGTTATTTGGTCGCATTGGACCGGGAGAAAGTCACAAGTTTGAGCTGATTGCGATAGAGTGCGTGCCGGGTACAGTGCCAAGTTTGACCTGCTGGACAATGTACCTGGTTGAACTTGGAGTAGGATGCAAGGTCCTGTGTTGCACTGCGTCGAGTTGCATTGGTTCCGATAGGGCTGCCGGTAAGGAACTGCGGGTTGCTGCATCGAGTTGTGTTGCACTGTGTCGGTTTCAATGAAGCCACCAATAAGGAGCTGCGAGGGGCTGCGAGGCCCTGCATCGAGATGCGTCGTGCTACATTGGATTCAATGAGGCCGCCGATCATGAGTGACAAGGTTCTGCGGTGAAAGGTCCTGTGTCGAGATGCGTCACACTGCATAGGTTCTGTTGAGGCCACCAATGAGGAGCTGTGAGGTGCTGCGATGCGAGGTCCTGCACTGAGTTGTGTCATGCTCTCTTGGTTCTGAAGGAACCTACAGTACGTCCAGGAGAAGTATACTCTGATGCCAAGAGTTCAGGGCCTGGAGGGGGGGGCTCCTCTTCGGATCAGGACTCCTTCCAGCAGAGGCCATCAGCAGGACACAGGCAGGCCCAGTTGAGTCTGGGCAGCTGAGCAGTTGCAGGACAGGTCTTTGGAGCTTTTATGTTTTTGTAGTTCAGAGCAGGGTGCCAGTTAGGTAGCACTTGGCGTCACTCTGGTGGTTCTGGGTGCAATATATGGGTGTATATAATCTTCCTTCCTCAGGCAGCAGGGCATTCCTTCTTGCAGCAGGAAAGCAGTCCTTCTGAGTCTTCCACAGATCCAGAAGTGATAGGAAGATTTGGTGTGAGGGTTTAATATTTATATCTTGTGCTAGCTTTGAAGTGGGAGAAACTTCTAGACTTCCCCACATCTGTTTCTAGCATTTCTTTCCTCACCCGGCCCTGGCTCCGAGCAGTCTGGGGTTGCAACAGACTAGTGTGAAGTCCTTTATGAGTGTGCTGAGACTGCCCTTTTGAAGTGCAAGTGTGGAAGGTGATAGCTCTGCCCCTCCCATTAGGTCAGGATGGCCCATTCTGCTGGGCCTCTTTGTGATGCTGTCTGGGAGGAATACCCAATGTCTAACTGCCAGCTACACCTAGGCATGTGACTGAGAATACAGGGTGCAGACTAGTAAGGACAAGAAAATGCCAACTTTTTAAAAGTGGCATTTTCAGAATTGCAATATATAATCCAACTTGACCATTAAAGAGGGTTTTAAATTACAATCATTTAAGACGAAACATGACAGTCCTACCAGCTCCCAATCAAAAGTTATCACTTATTAAATATAATAAGGTTACTCAAAAGTTAGGCCTTGCAGAAGTGAAAAATGAATTTAAGAGTTATTCACTACCAGAACATGTAAAACATAAAAGAATATGTCCAACTTTTTAAATACATTGCACCCTGCCCTACTGGATGTTTATGGCCAGAGTTAACATATGTATTAAAAAGGAAGGTTTAAACATGGCAAAAGGTTTATGTTGTCAGGTCAAAATGGCAGTTTAAAACTGCACCCAGGCTGCAATAGCAAGCCTGAGACATGGTTTAAAAGGCTACTTACGTGGGGGGCAACACTCTGTGCTGCAGGTCCACTAAACAAACACAAGGAGATGATGGACGGAACGCAGAAAAATTTCAGGCACTCGCCCCCAGTCACAGATCTGGGTTGAATCCATCATCGTTCTTTAGCTCACTTCCCCGCCCCAGTTCAGACCCAGCCATATGCAAATCAACCTTGACCCTGTTCCTCATGGGAACAAGCCAGCCCGAACTGCCAAGCCAGGTCTTCCCTGGACCAGAAACAAGCATCCTGGGACCAGTTTCGGGGTAACACCCTCATTAGCCAAACTAGCTTGAATCCAGTGGCAAAGTGAGCAAGGGATCCACTTCTCGGCATGCCCTGCCAACTTAGGGCGAACAAAGCAAACACAATGAGGTGATGGACGGAGCGCTGAAACTTTTCAGACACTTACCCCAGTCACAGATCTGGGTTGAATCCATCATTGTTCTTTAGCTTACTTCGCCACCCCAGTTCCGACCCAGCCATATGCTAATCAGTCTTGACACAGTTCCTCATGGGAACAGTCCAACCCGAACTGCCAAGCCAGGTCTTCTCTAGACCGGAAACAAGCGTCCTGGGACCGGTTTGTGGGTAACACTCCTCATCAGCCAGACTAGTTCGAATCCAGTGGCAAAGTGAGCAAAGGTCCCACGTCTGGGCATACCCTGCCAACTTAGGGCGAGCAAAGCAAACACAAGGAGATGATGGACGGAGCATTGTAAGTTTTCAGACACTCACCCCTAGTCACAGATCTGTGTTAAATCCATCATTGTTCTTTAGCTCACTTCGCCACCCCAGTTCAGACCCAGCCATATGTAAATCATTCTTGACCCTGTTCGTCATGGGAACAGTCCAGCCAGAACTGCCAAGCCAGGTCTTCCCTGGACCGGAAACAAGCATCCTGAGACCAGGTTTCGGGGTAATACCCCTCATCATCCAGGCTAGCTTGAATCCAGTGGCAAAGTGAGCAAGGGACCCACGTCTGGGCGTACCCTGCCAACTTAGGACGAACAAAGCAACCACAAGGAGATGATGGATCTTTCGCTCACTGCACCACCCCAGTTTGGACCCAGACATATGCAAATCAGTCTTGATTCTGTTCCTCATGGGAACAGTCCAGCCCAAACTGCCAAGCCAGATCTACCCTAGACCGGACACAGGCATCCTAGGACCGGTTTCGGGGCTTCACCCCTCATCATCCAGGCTAGCTTGAATCCAGTGGCAAAGTGAGCAAGGGACCCACGTCTTGGAATACCCTGCCAACTTAAGGCGAACAAAGCAAACACAAGGAGATGATGGACGGAGCGCTGAAACTTTTCAGACACTTACCCCCAGTCACAGATCTGGGTTGAATCCATCATTGTTCTTTAGCTCACTTCGCCACCCCAGTTCAGACCCAGTCATATGCAAATCAGTCTTGACACAGTTCCTCATGGGAACAGTCCAACCCGAACTGCCAAGCCAGGTCTTCCCTAGACCGGAAACAAGCGTCCTGGGACCAGTTTGTGGGTAACACTCCTCATCAGCCAGACTAGTTCGAATCCAGTGGCAAAGTGAGCAAAGGTCCCACGTCTGGGCATACCCTGCCAACTTAGGGCGAGCAAAGCAAACACAAGGAGATGATGGACGGAGCATTGTAAGTTTTCAGACACTCACCCCTAGTCACAGATCTGTGTTAAATCCATCATTGTTCTTTAGCTCACTTCGCCACCCCAGTTCAGACCCAGCCATATGTAAATCATTCTTGACCCTGTTCGTCATGGGAACAGTCCAGCCAGAACTGCCAAGCCAGGTCTTCCCTGGACCGGAAACAAGCATCCTGAGACCGGTTTCGGGGTAATACCCGTCATCATCCAGGCTAGCTTGAATCCAGTGGCAAAGTGAGCAAGGGACCCACGTCTGGGCGTACCCTGCCAACTTAAGACGAACAAAGCAACCACAAGGAGATGATGGATCTTTCGCTCACTGCACCACCCCAGTTTGGACCCAGACGTATGCAAATCAGTCTTGATTCTGTTCCTCATGGGAAAAGTCCAGCCCAAACTGCCAAGCCAGGTCTACCCTAGACCGGACACAGGCATCCTAGGACCGGTTTCGGGGCTTCACCCCTCATCATCCAGGCTAGCTTGAATCCAGTGGCAAAGTGAGCAAGGGGCCCACGTCTTGGAATACCCTGCCAACTTAAGGCGAACAAAGCAAACACAAGGAGATGATGGACGGAGTGCTGAAACTTTTCAGACACTTACCCCCAGTCACAGATCTGGGTTGAATCCATCATTGTTCTTTAGCTCACTTCGCCACCCCAGTTCAGACCCAGCCATATGCAAATCAGTCTTGACACAGTTCCTCATGGGAACAGTCCAACCCGAACTGCCAAGCCAGGTCTTCCCTAGACCGGAAACAAGCGTCCTGGGACCGGTTTGTGGGTAACACTCCTCATCAGCCAGACTAGTTCGAATCCAGTGGCAAAGTGAGCAAAGGTCCCACGTCTGGGCATACCCTGCCAACTTAGGGCGAGCAAAGCAAACACAAGGAGATGATGGACGGAGCATTGTAAGTTTTCAGACACTCACCCCTAGTCACAGATCTGTGTTAAATCCATCATTGTTCTTTAGCTCACTTCGCCACCCCAGTTCAGACCCAGCCATATGTAAATCATTCTTGACCCTGTTCGTCATGGGAACAGTCCAGCCAGAACTGCCAAGCCAGGTCTTCCCTGGACCGGAAACAAGCATCCTGAGACCGGTTTCGGGGTAATACCCCTCATCAGCCAGGCTAGCTTGAATCCAGTGGCAAAGTGAGCAAGGGACCCACGTCTGGGCATACCCTGCCAACTTAGGACGAACAAAGCAACCACAAGGAGATGATGGATCTTTCGCTCACTGCACCACCCCAGTTTGGACCCAGACATATGCAAATCAGTCTTGATTCTGTTCCTCATGGGAACAGTCCAGCCCAAACTGCCAAGCCAGGTCTACCCTGGACCGGACACAGGCATCCTAGGACCGGTTTCGGGCTTCACCCCTCATCATCCAGGCTAGCTTGAATCCAGTGGCAAAGTGAGCAAGGGACCCACGTCTTGGAATACCCTGCCAACTTAAGGCGAACAAAGCAAACACAAGGAGATGATGGACGGAGCGCTGAAACTTTTCAGACATTCACCCCAGTCACAGATCTTGATTTAATCCATCATTATTCTTTAGCTCACTACGACACCCCAGTTCAGACCCAGCCATATGCAAATCAGTCTTGACACAGTTCCTCATGGGAACAGTCCAACCCGAACTGCCAAGCCAGGTCTTCCCTAGACCGGAAACAAGCGTCCTGGGACCGGTTTGTGGGTAACACTCCTCATCAGCCAGACTAGTTCGAATCCAGTGGCAAAGTGAGCAAAGGTCCTACGTCTGGGCATACCCTGCCAACTTAGGGCGAGCAAAGAAAACACAAGGAGATGATGGACGGAGCATTGTAAGTTTTCAGACACTCACCCCTAGTCACAGATCTGTGTTAAATCCATCATTGTTCTTTAGCTCACTTCGCCACCCCAGTTCAGACCCAGCCATATGTAAATCATTCTTGACCCTGTTCGTCATGGGAACAGTCCAGCCAGAACTGCCAAGCCAGGTCTTCCCTGGACCGGAAACAAGCATCCTGAGACCGGTTTCGGGGTAATACCCCTCATCAGCCAAGCTAGCTTGAATCCAGTGGCAAAGTGAGCAAGGGACCCACGTCTTGGCGTACCCTGCCAACTTAGGACGAACAAAGCAACCACAAGGAGATGATGGATCTTTCGCTCACTGCACCACCCCAGTTTGGACCCAGACATATGCAAATCAGTCTTGATTCTGTTCCTCATGGGAACAGTCCAGCCCAAACTGCCAAGCCAGGTCTACCCTGGACCGGACACAGGCATCCTAGGACCGGTTTCGGGGCTTCACCCCTCATCATCCAGGCTAGCTTGAATCCAGTGGCAAAGTGAGCAAGGGACCCAAGTCTTGGAATACCCTGCCAACTTAAGGCGAACAAAGCAAACACAAGGAGATGATGGACGGAGCGCTGAAACTTTTCAGACACTCACCCCAGTCACAGATCTTGATTTAATCCATCATTATTCTTTAGCTCACTACGACACCCCAGTTCAGACCCAGCTATATGCAAATTAGGCTTGACCCTGTTCCTCATGGGAACAGTTCAGCCTGAACTGCCAAGCCAGGTCTTCGCTGGACCGGAAACAAGCATCCTGGGACCGGTTTCAGTGTATGTCACCCTTCTTCAGCCAGGCTAGCTTGAATCCAGTGGCAGAGTGAGCAAGGGACCCACGTCTGGGCATACCCATCCCACTTAGGGCGAAAAGTGTTACAGCAAACAAATGATGGACGGAATGCTGACAATGCAAACATTCTCCCCCAGTCAAAAGATCTGGGTTAAATACATCGTTCTTTTGCCCACTACGCCACCCCAGTTTGGACCCAGCCATATGCAAATCAGTCTTGACCCTGTGCCCTATGGGAACAGTCCAGACCGAACTGCCAGGCCAGGTTCTCCCTGGACCGGAAACAAGCATCCTGGGACCGGTTTCAGGGTATGTCACCCTTCTTCAGCCAGGCTAGCTTGAATCCAGTGGCAGAGTGAGCAAGGGACCCACGTCTGGGCATACCCATCCCACTTAGGGCGAAAAGTGTTACAGCAAACAAATGATGGACGGAATGCTGACAATGCAAACATTCTCCCCAGTCAAAAGATCTGGGTTAAATCCATCGTTCTTTTGCCCACTACGCCACCCCAGTTTGGACCCAGCCATATGCAAATCAGTCTTGACCCTGTGCCCTGTGGGAACAGTCCAGACCGAACTGCCAGGCCAGGTCCTCCCTGGACCGGAAACAAGCATCCTGGGACCGGTTTCAGGGTATGTCACCCTTCTTCAGCCAGGCTAGCTTGAATCCAGTGGCAGAGTGAGCAAGGGACCCACGTCTGGGCATACCCATCCCACTTAGGGCGAAAAGTGTTACAGCAAACAAATGATGGACGGAATGCTGACAATGTAAACATTCTCCCCCAGTCAAAAGATCTGAGTTAAATCCATCGTTCTTTTGCCCACTACGCCACCCCAGTTTGGACCCAGCCATATGCAAATCAGTCTTGACCCTGTGCCCTATGGGAACAGTCCAGACCGAACTGCCAGGCCAGGTCCTCCCTGGACCGGAAACAAGCATCCTGGGACCGGTTTCAGGGTATGTCACCCTTCTTCAGCCAGGCTAGCTTGAATCCAGTGGCAGAGTGAGCAAAGGACCCACGTCTGGGCATACCCATCCCACTTAGGGCGAAAAGTGTTACAGCAAACCTGTGTCACTGGAGTGGGGGCTTCCGTCCCACTCATATACAGTTTCACTGTTGTGTGCTTGACTCGCCCTGGACCCTGTTAGCACTGTGAAGCTCGCGTGAATTTGCATTTACATGTGTGATGTATGTGTGCCTGTGTGTGGTACAATACATGGAAGCCTGTGGGTTCAATTTTAGAAATCCTTGGAAGGCAAGTTGTGAGATATTGAGTTATTGGTTGAGGGGGGAAGGTGAAAACCTACTCTAGCAGCAAACACAATCCTTGTCAGGGTGAACCACAAAAAAGTCACTAAATTAGACAGTGATTAACCCTCTGGTAGCTTGGCACAAAAACTTAACTTAGAGGCAATGTGTAAAGTTTTTGTGCAGCACTCAATCCGTAACATAACACAGTGAAAACACAACACAAGAAAAATCTTACATCAATCTAGAAAAATGTAGTGAATTTTAATAAACAAAATGATATTAGAATGACAAAAATCCAATCAGTAGAACTAGAGATATGAAATCCAAAACCTTAGGTAAAAAGCAGGGTAAAAAATAGCAAAGTGCCAAATGGGGTTATTTGGTCGCATTGGACCGGGAGAAAGTCACAAGTTTGAGCTGATTGCGATAGAGTGCGTGCCGGGTACAGTGCCAAGTTTGACCTGCTGGACAATGTACCTGGTTGAACTTGGAGTAGGATGCAAGGTCCTGTGTTGCACTGCGTCGAGTTGCATTGGTTCCGATAGGGCTGCCGGTAAGGAACTGCGGGTTGCTGCATCGAGTTGTGTTGCACTGTGTCGGTTTCAATGAAGCCACCAATCAGGAGCTGCGAGGGGCTGCGAGGCGAGGCCCTGCATCGAGATGCGTCGTGCTACATTGGATTCAATGAGGCCGCCGATCATGAGTGACAAGGTTCTGCGGTGAAAGGTCCTGTGTCGAGATGCGTCACACTGCATAGGTTCTGTTGAGGCCGCCAATGAGGAGCTGTGAGGTGCTGCGATGCGAGGTCCTGCACTGAGTTGTGTCATGCTCTCTTGGTTCTGAAGGAACCTACAGTACGGCCAGGAGAAGTATACTCTGATGCCAAGAGTTCAGGGCCTGGAGGGGGGGGCTCCTCTTCGGATCAGGACTCCTTCCAGCAGAGGCCATCAGCAGGACACAGGCAGGCCCAGTTGAGTCTGGGCAGCTGAGCAGTTGCAGGACAGGTCTTTGGAGCTTTTTATGTTTTTTGTAGTTCAGAGCAGGGTGCCAGTTAGGTAGCACTTGGCGTCACTCTGGTGGTTCTGGGTGCAATATATGGGTGTATATAATCTTCCTTCCTCAGGCAGCAGGGCATTCCTTCTTGCAGCAGGAAAGCAGTCCTTCTGAGTCTTCCACAGATCCAGAAGTGATAGGAAGATTTGGTGTGAGGGTTTAATATTTATATCTTGTGCTAGCTTTGAAGTGGGAGAAACTTCTAGACTTCCCCACATCTGTTTCTAGCATTTCTTTCCTCACCCGGCCCTGGCTCCGAGCAGTCTGGGGTTGCAACAGACTAGTGTGAAGTCCTTTATGAGTGTGCTGAGACTGCCCTTTTGAAGTGCAAGTGTGGAAGGTGATAGCTCTGCCCCTCCCATTAGGTCAGGATGGCCCATTCTGCTGGGCCTCTTTGTGATGCTGTCTGGGAGGAATACCCAAAGTCTAACTGCCAGCTACACCTAGGCATGTGACTGAGAATACAGGGTGCAGACTAGTAAGGACAAGAAAATGCCAACTTTTTAAAAGTGGCATTTTCAGAATTGCAATATATAATCCAACTTGACCATTAAAGAGGGTTTTAAATTACAATCATTTAAGACGAAACATGACAGTCCTACCTGCTCCCAATCAAAAGTTATCACTTATTAAATATAATAAGGTTACTCAAAAGTTAGGCCTTGCAGAAGTGAAAAATGAATTTAAGAGTTATTCACTACCAGAACATGTAAAACATAAAAGAATATGTCCAACTTTTTAAATACATTGCACCCTGCCCTACTGGATGTTTATGGCCAGAGGTAACATATGTATTAAAAAGGAAGGTTTAAACATGGCAAAAGGTTTATGTTGTCAGGTCAAAATGGCAGTTTAAAACTGCACCCAGGCTGCAATAGCAAGCCTGAGACATGGTTTAAAAGGCTACTTACGTGGGGGCAACACTCTGTGCTGCAGGTCCACTAAACAAACACAAGGAGATGATGGACGGAACGCAGAAAAATTTCAGGCACTCGCCCCAGTCACAGATCTGGGTTGAATCCATCATCGTTCTTTAGCTCACTTCCCCGCCCCAGTTCAGACCCAGCCATATGCAAATCAACCTTGACCCTGTTCCTCATGGGAACAAGCCAGCCCGAACTGCCAAGCCAGGTCTTCCCTGGACCAGAAACAAGCATCCTGGGACCAGTTTCGGGGTAACACCCCTCATTAGCCAAACTAGCTTGAATCCAGTGGCAAAGTGAGCAAGGGATCCACTTCTCGGCATGCCCTGCCAACTTAGGGCGAACAAAGCAAACACAATGAGGTGATGGACGGAGCGCTGAAACTTTTCAGACACTTACCCCCAGTCACAGATCTGGGTTGAATCCATCATTGTTCTTTAGCTTACTTCGCCACCCCAGTTCAGACCCAGCCATATGCTAATCAGTCTTGACACAGTTCCTCATGGGAACAGTCCAACCCGAACTGCCAAGCCAGGTCTTCTCTAGACCGGAAACAAGCGTCCTGGGACCGGTTTGTGGGTAACACTCCTCATCAGCCAGACTAGTTCGAATCCAGTGGCAAAGTGAGCAAAGGTCCCACGTCTGGGCATACCCTGCCAACTTAGGGCGAGCAAAGCAAACACAAGGAGATGATGGACGGAGCATTGTAAGTTTTCAGACACTCACCCCTAGTCACAGATCTGTGTTAAATCCATCATTGTTCTTTAGCTCACTTCGCCACCCCAGTTCAGACCCAGCCATATGTAAATCATTCTTGACCCTGTTCGTCATGGGAACAGTCCAGCCAGAACTGCCAAGCCAGGTCTTCCCTGGACCGGAAACAAGCATCCTGAGACCAGGTTTCGGGGTAATACCCCTCATCATCCAGGCTAGCTTGAATCCAGTGGCAAAGTGAGCAAGGGACCCACGTCTGGGCGTACCCTGCCAACTTAGGACGAACAAAGCAACCACAAGGAGATGATGGATCTTTCGCTCACTGCACCACCCCAGTTTGGACCCAGACATATGCAAATCAGTCTTGATTCTGTTCCTCATGGGAACAGTCCAGCCCAAATTGCCAAGCCAGATCTACCCTAGACCGGACACAGGCATCCTAGGACCGGTTTCGGGGCTTCACCCCTCATCATCCAGGCTAGCTTGAATCCAGTGGCAAAGTGAGCAAGGGACCCACGTCTTGGAATACCCTGCCAACTTAAGGCGAACAAAGCAAACACAAGGAGATGATGGACGGAGCGCTGAAACTTTTCAGACACTTACCCCCAGTCACAGATCTGGGTTGAATCCATCATTGTTCTTTAGCTCACTTCGCCACCCCAGTTCAGACCCAGTCATATGCAAATCAGTCTTGACACAGTTCCTCATGGGAACAGTCCAACCCGAACTGCCAAGCCAGGTCTTCCCTAGACCGGAAACAAGCATCCTGGGACCGGTTTGTGGGTAACACTCCTCATCAGCCAGACTAGTTCGAATCCAGTGGCAAAGTGAGCAAAGGTCCCACGTCTGGGCATACCCTGCCAACTTAGGGCGAGCAAAGCAAACACAAGGAGATGATGGACGGAGCGCTGAAACTTTTCAGACACTCACCCCAGTCACAGATCTTGATTTAATCCATCATTGTTCTTTAGCTCACTACGACACCCCAGTTCAGACCCAGCTATATGCAAATTAGGCTTGACCCTGTTCCTCATGGGAACAGTTCAGCCTGAACTGCCAAGCCAGGTCTTCGCTGGACCGGAAACAAGCATCCTAGGAGCGGTTTCGGGGTTTCACCCCTCATCAGCCAGACTAGTAGCATTCAGTTTACAGGCCCTGGGTACAAGTAGTACCACTTTACTGGAGGACGTATAAGTAAAATAAATGTGCCAATTGGGTGTAGGCCAATTGTACCATGTTTTAGGGAGAGACCATGTGCACTTTAGCACTGGGTAGCAGAGGTAAAATGTACAGAGTGCTAAAGCCAGCAAAGTTGAATTCAGCAAAATAGGAGGGTCGAAGGCAAACATTTTGGGGGTGACCCTGCAGAGAGGGCCAGGTCCAAAACATGTGGAGGAGCCTCCCTGCCAGATTTGGGGATTACTACATTATTGAAAACACACACTGGAAGAAGATAGAGCCAGGCTACTCTGTGCACTTCAAAGGGACACTTTCATTCTGGGAATATCACTGGCCCTTGGCCCTGAGTGCATCTGATCTCAGGAAGAGGATGGGGCTGATAAGGAAAACAATGCCTTTGTAACATTTTGCTAGGCATATATTGATGAGGCTGACATCCAGGTGTGATCCTTCACTCACTCCCATGGCCTGTGTTGTGGGCTATCAAACTTGGAATCTGCTTTGCCAGGCTGCTTCCTGGATAAAGGACAGGACAGAGGAGTGGGCACTTCAAAGGAAAGAACACCACAGCATGAATTTCAGATACTAAATCACTTCCCTGTCTGGAAATACGTTTTAAAAAGAGGCGCTTGAGTCTCCCAAATGGCCAACCATAAAGGAGTCAGACAGTAGTCGTACATCAACGTGGAGAAGCTCAGAAATACTTTTACATGTTTTCACCAGGACTTCGGAAGGAGGTACAAATTGTCAAAGTATTGCCAGGGCAAAATAAAGAGTGAAGGCAGTGTGTCAAGAAGAACTGGATTGATTGAGGCACCTTCCACAGACCTTAATAATGTTTCATTCATAGCCTGCCTAAAATGCTTAAGTGAGAGGGAGAGAGAGTGTGTTTGTGTGTGTGTGTATATGTGTGTATGTGTGTGTGTGTGTGTGTGTGTGTGTGTTTATGCATGTGTGTATGTATGTATGTATCCAGTGCTTTAAGTGGGCGAGGACCAGCAGTTCTAAAAAGCTGATGCTGAGACGGGTCCCTATCGGGATCTCCATTTTTGCCCTCACCCTTGGGGTGAAAAATAATCTAAACTCTGCAGCAGTGCCACCCTTCACTGCCTTTGATGTAACTTCAAAGAGACTTGTTATAGTTCTTTCACAGTCTCATTATTTCAGAATGGAAGCATTTTCAATATTATATACAACAAAACCATAGTCGTTGCTTATTTATCTTATGCAACTAACAACCATTGACAAAGCCAATAGACCTGGCTTGTTGTAGGTGTAATGTTACTTGCTGTTTTATATATCTGGATGCAATAACAGAAACAGCAAAATACCAGTAGAGCGGCACACTTCGCTAAGCACAGATTTTTAGTTTATGTTTTTTTTAAACCACGCCCTTAATTACATAGGCCACGCTCCTTTGAGAGATCCCCCAAGTTTTTTCATTCCACTTAAAGCCCTGTGTGTATCCTCATGGTTGCCCGTTGTAGGTGGCCCCCTCTACTTTTATCTGTGGCCCCTTGTGCGCTCTTCCTAAAATCATTTCTAGTGGCGTCACTGGGCAAAAAGCGGCAGCAGCTCAGTGACGAGGGTGACAGGCCACTCATAAGCAAGACCAGATAAAACGCACGCACGCTTTGGGCAGCCCAATGTCTGGGATTGATGCCAGCCTGTCCATTTACATAATAAAAATGAGCACGCGCATCCATGGCTCCTCGTGCGCCGCAGAAACATGCGTCATCGAAGCTCCCTTCTCCTCTTGTTCCAGTGCCAGTTTTACAGACTGTTCTATATTTACTATGCTTGTGTTAAAAACATTAAACTTTAATAAAAGGGCTGGTTAAGTCCCATTTTAGCATAGGTTAGAACACAATAGTTATAAAGCTTAGGCAGAATTTTCAAGTGACGTCTTTCTCCCCATATCGATTTCAAACTGGCCCAGTTTAGGAGCCGGAGGGATCAACACAGTTTCCTGTCAGTAATTCTCTTCAATCTAATGGAAAATACGGCTCTTTTCTTCGGTGTGACGCAATCTGCTCTCTGCTGCAGTTTACGGCCCTTCCCACCTTCTCGTCAGACAGGGCTCCTCCAGGTGGGGTACATTACTCCTGACACACGGTCTCTCTTCATCACCTCCTCAGCCTGCCACGAATCCCCGTTTCTGGTGGCCTCGGCCTGCGGTTCACGTTTCAGCTGAGCTGCTGAAAAGACGTTTTTAAGGCATGGGCACTAGGGCCGGACTGGCCATACCAGGCATCAGGCGTTTCCCCGGGAGGCTGGAAGGGCGGGGGCCGGTTTTGCAGCAGTGGGTGCCGGTTTTGCAGCGGTGCTGCAATATCGACCCAGAGTAGCAAAAGCAGAAAGCAAGCGTTTCCAGCCTACCAGGGCCAGGAAGTGCTTCCCCAGGGGCTGGTTCAAGAAAATTGCCAGGGCTGCTTTGGGTTCCCAGTCCGGCCCTGATGGGCACAGTGGGTAATTCCTCAGGGCCTTTGCTAAGATAGCGCCCTGGGCATGGGCAGAGAGGAATTTGGCGCCCTTGCTGATGGTAGTGAATTAAATGAGGCAGCAGGGGGTCCCTTTTGTGTTCACTGGTCAGTACCTGGATGAGCAGGGACTGGCCCCAGAACACCAACATCCCCACACCACCCCCAACTCACCTAAATCACCCATAGCTTAGCTGCCTCACGCAGATCATGGTTTTGTTGATGTGAGCAAGGAAGGGGGCTAAGGTGGATGCTAAAAATATCACCCGCCCAGGGGCGTAACACAGGCCCCCGCAGCCCCCGCGATGCGGGGGGGCCCCGAGCTGCAGGGGGCCCCCTCAGCACATTACACCGGCCCAAAAGCTCCAGATTAAATCCGGAGTGGGGGCCCCTCCGTGTACGTGGCAGGGGGGCCCCCTCAACTTTCGTTACGCCACTGCACCCGCTGTATGATAATGAAGGACTTAAGCCACTTTAAACTGGCAAATCAGACAGAAAGCAACAGGCAGGGACAAGGCTGGAGCAAGATGAGAAGGAGGCTGCTGTTGGTATAACCTTAATGCACACAGCTCCCTGCGCCCCTCAGAATATTGGCACCCTGGGCCAAGCTCGCCCATGATAAAGGCCAGGGTTGCCCCCCCGTCTTCTAAGATCCCCTTTGTAAAGCGATCATTCTCAGTTTCTATCACTCTCACGTTTGTATTTCTCTGTCAGAACTTCTCTCTTCCTGCCTCTGCCTTTCTCTACCCAGTGTCTTATTAGGGCCCCTTGGCCCTGGGCAAGATGTATTCCAGCTGTTTTGTGTGAAAGTTTAATTACCATTTTGTGTGGCATCATGCAGGCTTGCTTTATCAGAAAATACGCAATAACATTCAAAGTTGTTTCGAACGGAGGGCCCCAAAATATGCCTTGCCAGGGGCCCCAAAAACCTTCAGAAGACACTGGCGAATTCACAGATGAAGCTTGCCACTGGTCTGGTCATCATTATTTTCTAGCCTTGTCTCCCGGACCAGGTATCAGTGGACCAGCGCGTTGCCCATCTGTGATTCTGCCAGCAGGACTGAGGACATACAAGTGTATTTCCACACTGTTTCCCTCAGCAGCTTGGAGGGTGTGATCAGTGTGGTGAATCAGTGGCGTAGAAAAACCTTAATGGGCCCCTTGCAAAGAGTGGTGAGGGCCCTGCTATATACTTGTTCCTTGGCAGCCGCCACCTTATCTGTAGAAGGACCTCACCCCTGCCAATCGCATCCAGGAGGCATCTGCAGGAGTTTAAGTGATAAATGAAGCAGAGAAAACTCTTAACTATGTGGGATCAACATGCTCTGCGTCAGCGCACATTGGAAACCAGTTGTATTTATTAGAATTAATATTATTATTTTAATTTACAAAATTGGAGTTTAGAGGATAACTGTATACACCCCTCAAAAACAATTAAATAAATGCTCCTCTAAAAAAGGCTTTTATGGAGGGAGAACTGCTCATTGTGTGCCTACACCCGCTGCTCCGGTCATTGGTGGTAGTATATATACCATAAGGTGTTTCTCCTTATACAGACTTCCCCTGGAGGGTTCTCCATGCGAGGCATGGCATAACCAGGCAGGAAAGATCACTGTTGGTTCTCAGATGCAGAGAGAAAGCTCCCTGCATGTGGAGGCCACTGCCATCTTTGGTAACATATTTAGCCCTCAGTTTAGATATTGCCAAGGTACAGTTTTGCAGATGATCCCAAGACTGCTCCTACTGCTATGACAAATTTAACATTACCACTGTATACACCTCATACTGAACCTAGCTGAAAACTCGAATGAAGGAACACACTTGAATTGATTGACTGAGAGTTTGAGCAGAACTTATAGTGCACACAGAAGGCTCTATGGAAAGTGACTTGAAGAAATTTACCAGAGTGAAGTTCGGCATCGAAGAAAGAATGCTGAGACTTTCTTGAAGGACGGTGAGTAGAAGTAAAGGGAAAGCCATGCAGAATGTGCAGCTGCCAATACAAGTGAACTAATACTTGGGAATCATGTTGGGGCAGGTGACTTTGAGCAAAGCTTAAACATGGACAGATAGAGTTTATTTGTTTTTCTTTGAACAGCGGCAGAAAGCCTTAAATGGAATGTGCTGTGGCAAGGGAAGGCAGTGCAGCCTTTACTGAGCTTAGGTGACATGATCAAATTCCCAAAAGCTGCAGATGAGTCTCACTGCAAGATTCAGGACATACTGGAGTCTCCTAAAGGAGCATGCTGGGAGTCCCAAGTAAAATATAATACCGTAATCCAGTCACGGCAATATAATTGCTAGCAGCCCCTGTAAGTCACGCAAAAGTAGTGGGAAGTTTATGTTCAGCAGACACATCTGATGGAAGCAGGAGCAAACAAATGCTTTGATCTGATTACTGATTGAGAGATTTTTGCCCAGAAAGAACTATGTATTCCAGTCCGTTAACTGGGGTAGGAGGAGGACTCAATGACGATGGCCAAAGCCATCAGTGGCTATCCACCTTCTCGTTCGTCACAGACTAAATATTGGTCCTGTCAGAGTTTGGTTTGAGCTCTTTTCGATCCATCCCTGATTGTAAGGCAGAAAGACATTGATTTTGATCAAGCTGGATAATGATTTGACTATTGCTTCCTTTGTAGTGTAATCTGAAACAGTAGGATGAGATAAGGGCAGGCACCTTGAGCACTACGTTGTACAGGGCAGAGCCCACAACGGATGGGAAAGTGTCAACACTAATAAAGGGTCTGGGGATAAAACCGGTGATGAATCATCTCAGTGTAAAGATGTTACTGAGATACTTATCGCCTCTAGCCTCTCGGTAAGGATGGATTGGTTGACCATGTCAGACGGAGAAGATAGATGCTGAGTGTTAGAAGGTGGTTCTGACACTATGGGCCGCCCGGATTTTTCGCTTTTTGAGCACCTAATTGTTGAGCTTTTACTGTGGGAGAGCCTCGTAAATTGGGACTCATCCACAGTGAACTCATGATGGAAGAGACTGCATGTGGATTTTACTGGTGTCCCCCTAGCTTGACTAGGCCGCTGCGCAGCAGCTGGAGTAAGGGGCACCGGGCTGGTTACATGCCGACACCTGTGTACATGCGTGTGCACACGTGTAGGGGCTGCGCAGGGGAGATTCCTAGCGTGCGCAGTCCAGGAGCAGCTACAAAATGAATGGTGTGGCAGGACTTATGCAGAATTGGGTGGTGACACGGAATAGGCCTTACACACTAGGAAGGAACATGGCAGGGAAAGTCAGTGTGTTTTTACTGTTTTGTTACTTCATTATTCCCCTATGGGAATGTGGAGCCCATGTGTTAGATTAACTTCCATAAGGCCTACCGATTCCAGACACGCACTAAAGTCCACGGTAGCGGATGTGAAAAGAAGTATTCTGCAGAGTCCAAAGCCATATTTGTACTGCTTTTGGGTCATCCAGGAATGTCATATTTCTCTGAGTCCCTGGCTGGGGTCTGGCCCTGGCAGGTTAGATTAATGACCCTTCTTCCCAGAGGGAAGATCTTCCCTCCCAGGAGAGGAGATAGGTGGAGCTACAGGCTAATCCATCAGCAGCTGTCGCTGGGTGCCAGGCACCAAGCTGAACCAAGATGAAGGCAGCACTGGGGAAAGGGTCTTGTTTCAGAGACCATGTGGCCAGAGACCCTGGACGACGCCATTTTGAACAAGCCCAGAGGCTGGACCAGGAGGAGGGAGCAGGGGCAGGGAAGTGATGTGTCGCTGTTTGATAGGACAAACAGAGACTTCCTGCCAGCCCCCTACTCAACTTTTAAAAAGTGCTTGGACAGGAAGAGAAGCTCTCTCTTGGGTGTGGTCTGCGGAGGCGGAAGGTGCTGGAGCCTGGCAATGGGCAGTTGGAAGGAGGAACCCCTGACTGTCCCCCAGGGCCTGCCAGCACCAGAAGAAGAGCCCAGGACCAGTGCGCAGAAGCAGAGGCCTCTGCGCAGGGAGAAGAGAGGCCAAGGAGGGAGACAGGCGAAAGTCTGGCGCAGGGAGCCAGTGAAGACCGCTCCCTGCAGAATGCCCCCTCTTGGAGACCTGGAGGGCGAAGGAGAGTGCTCCCAGTGGCTGGGGGCCGCCTTCAGGAGCAAGCAGACGCAAAAATGGGGCCGATCGGACCCCCAGGGGCTGAGATATGGCCCCCGGAAGGTGAGCGACCTTGACCCCTAAGAAGACCGACGACGAAGCACGTGGGGCTCCGCCGCCGGTCCATGAGATGCCCCGGGGTGGGTCAGGTCCCGGGGGCTGCCCCCAAGAAAAAGGAAAGTTGGGGTGCGCCGTCGCGCACCCCGTGAAAGTGCCCCCACTGAAAACAAAGCCGGGAGCGCCGTCGCGCTCTCCGTGAAGAGTTGCAGGGGAGGGGGCGGGAGCGCCGCCGCGCCCCCGTGAAGAGGTGCCCAAGGGGGCCCGGGAGCCCATCCCCGGGCCCCGAGCAAAGTCGGGGAGCGCCGTCGCGCTCCCCGCGAAGATGCGGGAGGCGGGGGTGCCAGGAGCCCACCCTGGCCCCGGCGAACATTGGAAGACGGGGAGCGCTGGCGCGCTCCCGCGAAGATCGCCCCCGTGTGCTGCGGTGAAGAGGGGGAGTGCCGACGCACTCCCCGGACCTCGCTGGGCCAGCGGCTGTCGGCGTGTCTGCCCGCCAGAGCGGGCAGACCAGAAGTGATGTGCCGGCTCCTGCGGCCGCACACGGAGGTGCGGGCCGGACAGGTAGCCGGCCGGAGCGGCCGGGGTGGGCTCCCGAGCCGGCTTCCACGGGCAGGAGGCCCCAACGAGTGAAGAGATGCGGGAGGGCCCGGGTGGGACCGGGCCCCCGCGAGGTAAGAGGCTGCGCGGCTCTCCCCGGCACAGCGGGAGAGCCGCTGTTAGAATATGCGGGGACTCCCATAAAGCCTTGCAGGCCAGGACCGGCCTGCAAGGGCAGAACAGCGTTTTCCTGCTCGTGGTGGCCCCAGGAGAACGGGGTCACCACCAAATTTGTGCAAAGGTGTTGGGGGAGCTGCTGAAGAAGCGCAGTCTCCCCAGCACGAAGAAAAGTCCCTCCCTAAGTGTCATAGGGAACTAAAAAGAATAACCCCTCAAGGGCTCAGCCTGCCTTATTATACCTTCTGGGCTGGAACTTTTGTTCTACAGCTGAGGGTGTATTGCAAAGTGCTTCATGGAGTGAAGGGCTGAGTTGGGGATGTCTGGAGAAGGGCATCCCCGGAGGTGAAGAGGTGTAATTGCACCAGAACTGCATTTACTAACTGTTATTCCTTTTTAGAGGGACTGGAGGTCACATATGTAATGTGAAGTACCTGTGTAAGGTGATGTCATAAGCAAAGTGGGTTATGTTGCCAGACATTCCTGCTAGGGTGTCTGGCTGTATAGAGCGTAATCCTGTGATTTCATCTGTGATGCCCTTAAGGGCTGTAATTGCAATGCATTCTAATGTCCAACAAAGGGGATGAGTACTGTCATTCTAAGGTGTGCGTAAACATGTATTCTTGCTGCTGCACTTAGGTGAAGACCCAGACTGCTAGCCCTTAAGATATAGAGGTGCATACTTTATGGTCAGTAGGAAATGCTCAGTCAGGGTTATGTGTCACCAAGGCAGGTGTACCCATTTTTAATGCGCGTTGAGGTAATGGGGTGGGTCGCCACTGGGATGGTGCCAGTGCACAGGGCCCTCGCTCCAGGTTAGGTTCAACACACTGCATTAGGGGGCAAGATGATGTGCATACATGGGAGTGGTGGTACTAGACCCCACCCCCTTTTGGGAGGGGTGGAGATGTTACGCAATGTCACAAAACAATTCCAACAGCTTATGTATATTTGTAAATTGGTGCATAGTATTGAGTAGTGTGTGTGTTTAATAAATGTACTCTTACTTTTATAAAGCAAAGTACAGACTGGACAATCAATTATTGAGTGTTATTTCTGCGCACCTGCAAATGGCGATTACTAGCCCACACCACCTCCCTTGAGTAAAGCCTCAGACTGCTCTGCAACGCTACCCTCTGAGAGTCAGGCGCTACAATTGGGTGTTTGGTTCCCAGTGAAGGACAAATGTAGTCATGTTATTTGTGCAGGCCTCACAGATACTGCCTCGTTTTCCAACACTGAGAATTGAAATTGCTGCAATAGCAGAGTCTTGGATCAAGCACAAGCCATCAGGTCAGCAGCCAGCTACTACTGCTTCCCATTAGCAGTCCTGAAGCCAGAATGAAGGGTGTCCAGTAGGAATGAGGATTCCAGATGTTTACACAGCCAGTGGGCCATGTTGTTCTAGCCAGCTTGGCCATGACTGGTAGGGATAAGAGTATTCCGATGAAATGAATGACAGGAGGAGCAAGCCTCTAAAAACAGAAATTGGCGAGGGGTTATCTGGAGAACCGAATTTCACAAGAGAGCCTACAAGCCACCTCTGAAACTGTAACAATGGTAAGTACTGTGGAGATTTAGGGAGCTAAGCACACACTGAGCAAAGAGCAGGTCCTGTGAAATGAACAAGAATCCTAGATTTTTGTGATTTTTTTTTTCTGTCTGAGTTCAAGTGATGTTGTCGCAGAGCAATTGCGATGGTTTGATTTTGTAAAATCTGAACTTTTGCAGGTTCTAGCTCATTTACGGTTAAGAACAGGGCCTTTTTCTCAATTAGAAGCAGCTCATGATTATGGGGAGATAGAGGTCAGTTTTGTCCCACGTGAAGGTGTTCTCCTGTAAAGATGGAGGTTGTACGCTTTTTGGGAGTTCTTTGAGTAGGAGCACCATCATCAAAGCTCAAAACCACAGGTAAGCAGGTTTCCAGGGATTGGTTATTTGTGTTACCCACTCCAAATATTAACAGGTTTCATAGGAACTGGGTGATTTCTGGTGAATGAAATCTGATCATAGAGGAAATGTGAAAGTAGGTCAAAGTCTTGTGTATTGGAGCATGTCTCATGGCTTACACTTGGTCAGTGGAGATAGCCAGCTTGTCAAGTTTTGGTATACAAAATTAGCGTCATTTCCTCTTGCATAATTATGCAGAATTTTGGGACAATATGCAATTATAGAATTTGTAAACCTGGCATTTAACAATATATCTTAGAGTGAAATGTGTCCCTACATCCATTTTGGATGCAACAACGCATTTCCCGCTAAAAGGATAGTGTAAAAACACGGGTGTTGGAAAAAAAAAAGCCACCTAGGGGGGACTGTTTGTTCATGTTGTTTCTGGGATCCCATATTAGGGTTTTTACCAAAACTGACCTGAATTTACACACCGGGGCGTAAAGGTGTAATTTCAGGATTTTGTTTGGAACACACTTATCAAAAAATGCAGGAAATTATGTGAGATTACACCGGCCTAACAAAAATGTTGCCCAGGCCTAGTTTTGAAGACAAGCCTTCTTTAGAGGACTAGTTACATGTCCGGTGTTAAGAAGATGCTAATAGAACTATGCCTATTAGCATCTTCTTAACACATGAAATACTCATCTTCCCACACCAAGGGGTCATACCTATGGTATCTACCAGGATAAAAATTGAGAATTTCAGATCAAGAGCTAAAGTATACAAAAGAGGTGGGCAACGTACACGGCAAGGCCACGAAATAATGTTTTCGTACAGGTGGTCTGTACCTTGATGGAAAAAAAAGAGATAGAGAAGAGAGCGTAGCAACAGACCAAGGTTACAACCTGTGTCTGCATGTAATTTAGGTTGTGAACCTCATTCTCAATCAGTTAACATGTTTTGCCTGTTCGCAAACACACACTGTAATGTCATGCAATAGGATCACAGGGTCAGGCAGCTTGGCACTGGCTGGTGGCTGATTATGAATGTGCACAAACCTTGTAGGGAAAGGATTTCCCTTGCAGAAGCCATGATTCACATGAGTGTGGCTGTCCACTGACACCGATGCAATATACACTGGGCGCTATTAGCTGTAACCCTACCAGAGCCCAGTCTGAGGCCCATGTAACTCACAAGCAGTCACCGACCCTTTCCCGCTAGTCACAAGCTGGGGTGAGTGTCTCAGATGTCTCTTACGAGCCTGTTATGTGTGGAGTGAAATTGTCAAGTGATGGAGGTGATCCAGCGGGTTACTAGCAACAAGCATTCATACACAAAATACTCACTTGGGCCCATACATTCATACTACGCTAGCAATTTCCGCTGGTGGGTCAGTTGGTACTCTGTATCAAATCCCTGCTACCAATTACCTTCTGATTGAAGAGTAATGACTTACCGATGGACCCTTTGATAATTGGGAAATTTAAAATGAGTGACATTCCGTACAATTCATAATTACCTAAATAATCACAAAGTCAAAAAAGTTTTAAAATGTTTATCTAAAGATTTAGCAGAGTAAAAATACAAAGGCACATAGTACTTAAATCGAATCTCAAAGAGGAAACATAACAATGATTTATCGATTAATGACGGTCCCTTAGGAAAAGAGAAGATAGAGACAGCAGCGCAACTAAGGTTTGCATATATATTTACCTAAGTGCGAGAACCAAACCCCTTGGCCAAGGAGTTTGAAAGATAGGACCCTGGAAGGATGAAGCGCAAAGACTCCACCCGGATCAGGACAGGACCGGTGACCTCTCTACCCACGACGCCTGCGTCGTTCCCCTCTCTGGTACTTCGCTTCTCCTCGATTCTCCCGTTTTTTCCTTCTAATGGATTCCGCCACCCCCACCTCAGGACTTCTCTGGACAGCGGTTCAGTCTGCAATCGATCAGCCTCTCGGCCCCTTCAGCTTGAATTGAATGAGGGATTCTCCTCTCCTACTAAATTAGCTAAGTCTATATCTATTATACCCTTCTATGTCCATGTACCTCCCCTTAATGTTGCTAACTTATGGGACCACTTCTTCTGATTGGACGGGGACAGGGGGTTGATCCTCACACCATATTGATTTAATTCGTTTCTTAAAGCTCTTTGTTTTAAAATGCCGCCCCTCAAATTTAATACATTTGCTTTATTTCCCACCCGTCTCATGACAAAGTTTGTGCCTTTTTCATGTACAATGTTACAATTTTATGAGGACATCCATGAATATGACAATATAGGCCATCAGGTCGTGGCCTTGGATGACGTCCAGGTTGACTTCATCTCTTTCCGCTCTGAGCAGTCTTTCAAGGCGCATGCGCAGAACCAACGTCATTCGTGTTTTCAGTTCACCAACCCCAGGCCCAATTTTTACGAACTAATAAAGTCAAAGAAGAAAATATTAAAATCACAAATAAAATGTTTCACTATATACCCACTCTGTCTATTCTATTCCCATTTACTTATAAACTTTCCCCGCATTAATGGCGTTAGTATACTACAATCTTAATAAAACATAAGAGCAAGCTATAACATGTGAGAACATATAGCAGCCATTTTAAAACACACTGCGCAGAAGCAAGAATTTTCCCACCAAGCAAAGAAAGACGTCACACCACGTGATATGGTTGAGACATGCGCAATAAAGTTCCCGCGTTTTAGCGGCCATTTTAGAATAAACAAGCGTTACTTGTTAGTAGAAACACATATGCAAGCTTCCTTGCTATTTGTATTCGTGTGTGCAATAGTTAGTATTAACAGTACAACTTAATACATTAATACTTTAAAAGGATTGCATCCGAGCAAGTCTCATTTGTGAGTCCTTGCTCCATCAATCCCCTCTCTGATGGCGTTTCTGAGACATCAAAATACTACCCACAACCAGATGCCAACTTTTAGCATATTATTGTTTCTTTTTTCATTTTTTTTTTTTTTTCATTTTCATTTTCTACTTTTCACATCTCCTTTCAGTTTCTTATATAATTCACTTCTTGAATCTTCAAGTTCAATTTCGTCAAACTTTCTCTTCTTTCATCTTTCTGTCACATTATATGATTCTTTCCTTCTACAACATTTGCACCATATTATTATTGAAAATACTATTATTGCTAACCCTGCTAAGGGTATTAATATTTGACTTATAAGTCCTTTCCCTATATTAGCAAACCAGGTACCTATTGACCTAATACTAGTGGTCAATCTTTCCCATACACTATCAACTTCCAGTGGTTTTAGTTCCTTCTCAAGTTTTGTTATATTCTGTATATATGTTCCAATTTCTGCACTTTTATCAGGTATGTAAGTGCAACAGTGTTTTGTCTTCAATAATTTACAGACTCCGCCCTCTTTTGCCAATAAAATGTCAAGAGCAAGTCGATTTTGCATAACCATAGATCTAATCGCAACCATTTCTGCATTAATCATTAGAAATCCTCCAGCAGTGTCAGTTGATAAACGATCAACCATTGTAGATAATTTACATATTTTCCTTGAATTCAGAATTATTCCCACTGAAGGTATCAATGCACCAAATATATCACCTATAATTTCTGAAAAACTAGCTCTTTTTCTACGTGTTAATTCACTAGTATTTTCATTGCTGCCAGTGTTTCTTTTTACGTGGTATATCTTTGGAAATACTATTCCGAAGTAGCAACTTCCATACCACCTTGCAGGAAGCCTAAAGTAAGCCTTATTCCCACATACATAATAGATTCCAGGAAAAACTGAATCTGTTCCTCCTTTGAGTCCCCAACCTCCAAGAATTAAGAAATTGTGTTCACATTCACTGGTACCGATGAAAACATTGTTATACTCTGTCTTTAACCTATGTAAACAAATTTTCCCTGTTTTTACAAAATCTAGAGCCATAGCAGCTTGAGCCTTGCCAGGTGTGTAACTACCCTCTTTCTCAGCCCAAGGTGGTAAATGAGCCTTATGCTCAGAAGCTTTCTTTTGGAAATCTTGTCTTCTACTCTCCACTAAATTCAAAAACACCTTTTCTTCTTCATGTAAAGAACATGTTAGATTGCTTCTATGTGCATGTGTTATGTCTATTGACTTCATTGTTAAGAAAAACTCTCCCATAAATTGTGCATCTTTGCTACTAAGCACTGGATTCATATTCTTTCGAATCGGAATTTCAGTAAATATCACATCTGTATTTGAATAATAATACTGCAATCGCCCTGTTCTATAAAATAAACTCGTTAATACACTACATGATATGCCATAGGTTAATGGCAAGTGATGATACGTTAACCCTTCTGCTACTGATTCAGGTAATTTCATACAAACATAACAATTACTAACTTCCATGGTATCTACATATTGAAATAATAGCTTTGTGAAAACATTCAAACTAGTGTCGTTATCTGTTACTTCATGATGCAAATCTGGTTCATCTTCTGCCTTTAGTTCTACTCTATTACTCTTCATGTTATCTGTTCTTTCCTTAGTTTCGTTGTTAATCTTTTTATCTATTATCATAAGATAAGGAATTGCTACGATCACAACTAACCACACTATAAGCATTACTACCAGGTTGCATATGCATATAGCAGAACATCTTTTACAACCTTTCTGCTTTGGTCTCCCAGTAACTCTATCGTCAGTCATTTTGACAAGGAAGATTGCTCGTCTTATCGTATTCTTCAAGTCTTTTCACGTTCTCAAGGTGGTTCTAATTTCTTTTTCATAAGTCAGTTCTGCACTGGTTCCTTCGTCACCACTTTCACTTGATTCTGAGCTTTCGTAATCTTCGAGAATAATATAAGTCCAGTCAGGACCTTTAAATTTGTTATTCACAAGTTTCAGTCTTTTGCTTCTTCGTTTTCCACTTTTATTTCTTTGTTCTGTTTGGCTTGTTACTTCATTCACTTGTTCTGGATCTCCACTTCTGGTTGTTATGTGGTATTTTACTCTTTTAATGACGCTAGGCCAATGATCACCTTTTCTTGTTTTCTCTGTTTGCACTGTCTCTTTATTTCCTTCTTCGGAACTTCTTTTATTTTCTAGTTGTGGCACACTCTCGTTTTCTTTTATTTCAGTTTCTTCTCCTTGTTCTTTTCAAGGTCTTACTGTTTCTTCTTCTTCTGTTTCACTGTGGATCTCTTGTAATTGTTCTTGTTCTTGATTTACGATTTTATTCTCGAAATTCTCAAGATCTTCTTTTTTTTTGTATTTTCCCTGATCTAACTGGTTCTGATCAGGGCTTATTGCACTTTGAACTTCTGCAGCCTGACCGGATTCTTCTAAACCTGTCTGTCCCTGCTCAAAGTCTAATTGTTCTTCTTTAATTTGAGCCCAGTTTCCTCTCCCTATCTGTTCCTGCTCAGGTTCTTGTGTTTGTTCTTCTTCTTCTTCCTGAGCTGCTTCTTCTTCACCTATCTGATCTTCTTCAATTTCTTCTAGATTTACTTGACTTCTTGTTCTGTAGTAGATCTCAGGTATTTCCACCACAGGTATCCAGTCCTGACATGTGCTCGGTTGTTCTTCGTCAGCTTCCCTTGAATCTCGAGCCCGAGATTCTTCAGCTGGGCAACCTTCAGCTTCCTCAGTAATAGGTATTATCTGAGTATTTTCTTCTTCAGGATCTGGTACTCTTTTGGTGTGACTTACATGAATCCAATTAGGAAATCCTGCACACTTCACTGCGGTGTTCGTAATCAGTATGATCTGACAAGGTTCGCCCCACCTGGGTGATAGACACGTTTCTCTGGTGCGATTCTTCACTACCACCCAGTCTCCGGGACTCAGATCATGTTCTTGTTCAGGCTGTCTGGAAACTGTGTCTTCTCCAACCTGATGAGAGACAGAACGCACTAGGTCAGCCAGTCCTTTGCAATAATCCAGAACCATATCATCTGATATATTCAGCAGTTTATTCGTGGGTACATGTGATTGTCTCATTGCTCTTCCTATTATTATCTCATGTGGACTCAATCCGGTGTTTCTATCAGGAATGCTTCTGAGTCCCATTAGAACAAGAGGCAATGCGTCTGGCCAATCTAATGATGTTGAAGCACACATTTTTCCCAGTCTGGATTTTATCCTGCCATTCAATTGTTCCACCACTCCAGAAGCCTCTGGACGATATGCACAGTGCAACTTTTGTTCGATGTGGAATGCTTCACAGAGTATTTTAACCACTTCACTGTTAAAGTGTTTTCCTCTATCTGATTCCATAGTTACTGGAAAACCAAATCTAGGCACTAGTTCGCGTAGTAACAACTTTGCGACTGTAAGACTATCATTCCTTCTGGTAGGGTATGCCTCCACCCATTTGGAAAATAGACACACTATTACTAGTGCATATTTCAGCCCTCTTAATGGTGGTAACTGAATGAAATCAAGTTGCAGTCTCATGAATGGACCCTCTGCCTTTCCAATTTTCCCAAACCCAATTACTGTTTTTCTTCCTGGGTTATGCATTTGGCAAGTTAAACACCTCTGGCAAAGACTCTCTGCTACTGCCCTAAACCTTGGATTGAACCAGTTTTGTCTAAAGAGCCTAATCATTGCATCTCTCCCTACGTGTGTGTCTCCATGATACATCCTAGCCATTTGTGAAAGCAGACAATCAGGCATGACTGGTCTGCCGTCAGCACACGTCCATACATCATCCTCTGCTTTTTGGGTACATCCTGTTTTAATCCATATACTCTTTTCGCTCTCATCAGCATCATCTTGCAATCTTTTTACATCATTCCATGTTTCAGGAGGTGCAAACAGCATAAGTTGGCAGCTGATTCCCATTCTTTCCACCCTTTTGTTTACTGCTAATCTGTTTTTGGCACAATGTTGAGCCACCAGATCTGCGTATCTATTGCCGATTACCACCCAGTCATCTCCTGACTGATGTGCGGCACATTTCACCACAGCCAATTCTTTTGGTGATTGTATTGCTTCCAGTAGTTCTTTTACGAACTGTCCATTTTTAATGGGGGATCCTGAAGAAGTCATGAAATCCCTCTGCATCCATAATTGGCCAAAATCATGCACAACCCCGTAACCGTACTGGCTATCAGTAAATACAGTTACTTTTTGGTTCCTCCCAATTTTGCAAGCTTTTATTAAAGCAATCAATTCAGCTATTTGTGCAGATTTTACCCCTGGTAAATAGGATGCTTCGACTATTCCAGTTAGTTCGCACACTGCGTATGCTGCAGTTAGTTTTCCATCTTCATGCCTTTGGCATGAACCATCAACAAACAGCTCCCTGTCTGGCTCCCTGAGGGGTAGTTCTTGAATATCAGGACGCGGTTTTGTGCACAATTCTGTGACTTGTAAACAATCATGTTCTTCTTCATCATCTTTAACTTCCTCATGATATGGGTCTGGAGTAAGGTAGCTGGATTTACTATTGTGCACCTTACAATGGTCACATTTTCAGCACCCAATATTATTCTTTCATACTTAGTCAGCCGACTAAGAGTAAGATGCTGAGTTCGGGTTCTTGTCAGCAAAATCACAACCGCATGTGGGACGAACACTTTTACCGGGTGTCCCATTACAATTGACTCACTTTGTTCAATGCTCAAACAAGTAGCAGCTACTGCTTTTAAGCAACCAGGCAACGCAGCTGCCACTGGGTCCAATGTAGCAGAAAAATATGCTATAGGACGTCTGGTCAAACCATGTGTTTGGGTTAGGACTGAAAGTGCACAATTCTCTCTTTCATGGCAAAATAATGCAAATTTTCTCTTATAATCAGGCATGCCTAGGGAAGGTGCTGCACACAAAGCATTTCTTAGTTTTACAAAGGCACCTACACTTTCATCATCCCATTCAACTGGGTCTTTTGCCTTCTTTTTCGTCATCTGAATCAACGGTTTTGCTAGTAGAGAAAATCCTAATATCCATTGTCTACAGTACCCTACTATTCCAAGGAACATTCTTACTTCTCGTTGAGAGACAGGCATTTGCATTTTCTTTATTAGTTTTATTCTTTCATCTGTTATTCTCCTTCTGCCCCTCTCAATTTGGTGTCCTAGGTACTTTACTGCTGTAGTACAGAACTGTAATTTTTCCGGTGACACCTTATGACCTTCTTCTGCTAAATGATTTAGTAATGCAATGGTGTCAACAACACAATCCTCTCTGGTGTTAGATGCCACTAGTAAGTCGTCTATGTACTGCACTAAGACTGAGCTTCCTGGCATCACCAGTTTTTCTAGACACTTTTTCAATATTTGGTTAAAGATGGAAGGACTTTCTGTGTACCCCTGAGGGACACGATTCCAAACATAGACCTTGTTCTCAAATTTAAATGAAAATAGATACTGACTATCTGGATGCAAGGGTATCGAAAAGAATGCTTGGCATAAATCGATCACAGTAAACCATCCTGCACTCCAAGGAATTTGGTAAAGGATTTGGTACTATAGGACAACAGGGTTCTACAATCTTATTTACTTTACGCAAGTCCTGAACGATCCTATATTTCCCACTAGGTTTCTTTAGACCCATGACTGGTGAGTTACATGGGCTACTCATTACTTCTTTTAGTATGTCTTGTTTTACCATTCTGTCAATTTCTTCAATGAATCCTGCTTTTACTTCTGCACTCATTTTATACTGTCTGGTGTTTGGGTAAATCGCACCTTCCTTTACAGTAATTTTTACTGGGGCTATTTTGGCCATAAGTCCTACTTCCTTTCCTGTGAAATCCCATACCATGGAATTCACCATAGTTTTCAGTTATTCTGGTAACTCGTCTTTTGTTATTAGGGAAAATATCTCATCCACTTCAGTGCCTTGCTTTGCAATCATAAATTTATATACATGGTCTTCATCTGGGGTCTGAATTGCCACACCATCCGGGGTGCAGAAAATTGTACAGTTCATCTTACACAGTAAATCCCTGCCCAATAAATTTACTGGACTGGAATCACATACTACAAATTGATGCATTTCTCTAAAGTTTCCGATTTTTACTTACATTGGTTCGGTAAGAGGTGTTCCAATCTTCTGATTAGCCACTCCCACAACTTGGATAGCTTCTCCAGAGAGAGGAAGGTCTGGGATGTCTGCTGTTCTCACAGTAGACCTAGTAGCACCAGTGTCCAAAAGAAGAGTAATATCAACATATGGACCTGACTGATCTACCGGTAAGGATGCACCAAGTACGCACTCCTTCTTCCCCTCTCCCAGGCACGTCATGAATTGTAGGAACTAAAATCGTCCTGTAAAAGAAATTGTGATGTTACATAATCATTCTTACCACTTCCTCCTTGATATCCGATGTCTGTACCATGCTTTGCTCTGCTTACATTACCCTGTATAGGTGCAGGTGGCAACTGACTCTGAGGATTTACACCCTGATGTGAGTCGGTCTGCGTCTGTGGATTTAAATTTTGATTTGGGCCATTATTATTCCGAATCTTCTTACATTCATCCTTCCAATGCCCTAATTTTCCGCATCCATGACAAGGAAACTTCTTTTTAGCCTCTTCTCTGCTCATTCGTCCTCTCACTTTTCCTCCATTCCCAGTGTCACCATTCGTTCCAGTATCTTTTCCTTGATTATCATTTGGATTATCAAAATTAATTCCCTGTCGCTCAGCCATTTTCACCTGAGCCCACATCACCTTTTCTTGCAATTTCTTGTGTCTATCTTCAATGTCATCTCCACAATATTTCGCATATTTCAAAATCTCGTCAATGGGTTTCCCTTGCCAGCACAACATGTGCTGCTTAATCATCTGACAAATCTCTGGTTTCAATCCGTAAACGAATCGATAAACAAACTGACTCATGTTTTTATCTCCAATGTCCTCAAATCCACTATACTGCTTAAACACCTGCAATAAACGCTCATAATAGGCATGTACCGATTCACTGGCTTCTTGGGTAGTTCTGTCTATTTTCACCCAATCTGTTTCTTTCGGTGGTATTTTCCCTTTCAAATAAGTTATCACCTGCTGATACTTTTTCATTACATCATTGGACGGGGCACCTGTCTTTGGGTCTCTAGGATACTCCTCACTAGGCCAATCAATTGTGATTTTGCAATCCGTCCACAAATCGGCAGGTACCACTATGTCGAACAAACCATCCAAGTCTTTCAACAATACCTTTGACACTTTCACAAACCTCTCAACCTGCTTGTACCATTCTATTGGCTTTTCTCTCAATTTTGGAAAATCATTCGTAAAGGATAAAATATCCTGTCTGCTCCATGGGACATGTACATATCCCCCTCCTGGAACTTCTCGCATCGGGTACATTTGATCTCCCTTCCCTGTTTCCTTCATTAAATATTCAGAAGTGGTTTTACTATATCGTGCCTCTTCCTTTTTCTTTGTCCATCTAGCCTTCCATTTATCTAGCTCTCCCCATTTCTGCAAAACTATCATTAATTCTTTTACTTGTAATTTCCTTCCTGAGGCATTCATATTCCCTAAATCTTTGTCTGAAAAATCTGCTCTATAGGGTTTTTGCAGCACCTTTGACTTCCCTATTTCAATTCCCATCTGTTGAGCTAAATCTGATAATTTTTCATGAAATATTTTTGCATTTCTTGTGATGCTTCTGCATACGAACAATAATTCTTCTTCATCGTAAGTATTTAGGCGATCTACTCCTACATTTCCTGCTATCATTTCTTCTAACTCAACCTTTAATTTATAAATGTCCATGATCTTTGGGGGTGAATTCTGTTTGTCCGATCCTTGTGCCCACCTTTCTAAGTCTTCAGGTGTAACTACTGTAGCACTTTTAGTTCCTGATGAGGTTACTATGTTTACATCTTTGGAGCAACTAGGTGTTACTCTTCTTGGAGTATTATTTACAGAATCTCGAATGGGCAAGTCCATTAATGAAATCATAGACTCACAATCACTAAAATGATCCTCAACCATTACTACTGCTTCCGGTCTAGAAACATTCACAGGTGTAGGTACAACTAGAGGTTTGGGATAAATTGCCTTGTCCCCATATAAGGGAACCACTGGACCGATCGTTACAGGTATAGTTAATGAATCAGGATGAACACTCAATTGTGTTACCTTTTGAATCAATTCTGCTCTGTTTCTGTCTATCGCTTCCTTTTCTTTATCGTGGAGCACTCTACTGACTGGTGAATCATGTAATACTTCAGGCACCAAGGGTGTTCGTAACAAGGGTGCACTTGGCGTGCATCCACTTGTCCCTTTCTGATATGGTGGTGGATTCTTTAATATATCTTCCATAAATTCGTCTTCGGAATCTCCGAATCTAGTCAGATGTTTTGTCTTTTCTGTGCATTTATTCCCTGACGATTCTTCTGCCATTAATATGGGATATAGACCCTCTGTAAGCATTGCCCTTCTCCATTGTTTCATTTGACCATCCCTTGACTCGTTTTGGTATCTGGGAAAAAATCCCCGATAACCCCTATTACTTCTGGATCGATCATGTTCAAATGCCTCGGTTTCCCACTCTTCTAAGGCTTCGTATTGAGTCAATCTAGGTCTGGGTTCTAAATCATTCATTCTTAATCTCAAATTTTGAAGAATTCTCCCATTGAAAGTACCATTTTCGGGAAAAGCTAATATTTCATCATTTTTGGTATATTCCATCCAATTTTCTATCCATACACACGTATGATAACCTCTCTCCATCATCATGAATGATGCGGGTGTTTTAGCTGGTGGAATGATAATTCCTTCTCTAGTTTTGATTGGTTTGTCCTTTTTAAAATAATTCTTAACCTTCTGTAGAAATGACATTTTCCTCTTTTCTCCGTACATTCTGGGTAAATATCTGTTTATTGAACTAAACATACAATTTTCACTGTCCACTAAGATTTCGACTTCTATTCTGACAACCAATTAAATTCCAGCTAACTTTTGCTTCTGGACCAATCCTAGCGCAGCTTTTCAGTGACGTCTTTTCTGACGACCCCTCCTTTACAATCTGCGCTTTTTCTGTCCTTCGCTGTTTTCGACCATTCCCAGCGCGACACTTGTGACGTCAGTACTACTCCTGACTACTGACCCCTCCTTTACAAGAGTCTTTTCACGCCCGCGTTTCAACCAATCCCAGCGCGACGTTTGTGACGTCAGCTTCCTCTCCGGCAGCTGACCCTCCCTTTACAAAAACTTACGCAAAGTTTTATTCTTCTCTATTAAATTCTGTAACAACATAAAAACATTCGCTATCGTGTCAGTTTCGCTAACTTGAAAAGATAGATTCTCTCACTTCTTAGTAAATCCCTTCAGTTTACTAATCATACACTACGAGTAAAACACTTCCGTCTACTCTTCACGCAAGCTTCAGAAATACCTGTTACTTCCTCAATGTTACCCTTTCTAGGTGATATAACATCAAGCTTTCACTAGCATATTCCCTTGCTATTACTCACACACACAGAGTCCCTAACAAGTACTGATAGCCCTACTTAACTTTTCAGTACTTTTTCTGCCTGACAGATAACCTCACTGCAGTATGGCTTCCACTTACCAACCGCTTCTCAATTTTCCCCGGGGATTCTGGACAACATAAAACAAACTTTAAACGAAAAGCGGATGTTAGTTCATAAAAATAAACTCCTCATTACCCAATTAACAAAATATAACCATAACCATCCTCTGCTACCAGAAAACTGATCCAGCGGGTTACTAGCAACAAGCATTCATACACAAAATACTCACTTGGGCCCATACATTCATACTACGCTAGCAATTTCCGCTGGTGGGTCAGTTGGTACCCTTTATCAAATCCCTGCTACCAATTACCTTCTGATTGTAGAGTAATGACTTACCGTTGGACCTTTTGATAATTGGGAAATTTAAAATGAGTGACATTCCGTACAATTCATAATTACCTAAATAATCACAAAGTCAAGAAGTTTTAAAATGTTTATCTAAAGATTTAGCAGAGTAAAATACAAAGGCACATAGTACTTAAATCGAATCTCAAAGAGGAAACATAACAATGATTTATCGATTAATGACGGTCCCTTAGGAAAAGAGAAGATAGAGACAGCAGCGCAACTAAGGTTTGCATATATATTTACCTAAGTGCGAGAACCAAACCCCTTGGCCAAGGAGTTTGAAAGATAGGACCCTGGAAGGATGAAGAGCAAAGACTCCTCCCGGATCAGGCCAGGACCAGTGACCTCTCTACCCACGACGCCTGCGTCGTTCCCCTCTCTGGTACTTCGCTTCTCCTCGATTCTCCTGTTTCTTCCTTCTAATGGATTCCGCCGCCCCCACCTCAGGACCTCTCTGGACAGCGGTTCAGTCTGCAATCGATCAGCCTCTCGGCCCCTTCAGCTTGAATTGAATGAGGGATTCTCCTCTCCTACTAAATTAGCTAAGTCTATATTTATTATACCCTTCTACGCCCATGTACCTCCCCTTAATGTTGCTAACTTATGGGACCACTTCTTCTGATTGGACGGGGACAGGGGTTGATCCTCACACCATATTGATTTAATTTGTTTCTTAAAGCTCTTTGTTTTAAAATACCGCCCCTCAAATTTAATACATTTGCTTTATTTCCCACCCGTCTCATGACAAAGTTTGTGCCTTTTTCATGTACAATGTTACAATTTTATGAGGACATCCATGAATATGATAATATAGGCCATCAGGTCGTGGCCTTGGACGACGTCCAGGTTGACTTCATCTCTTTCCGCTCTGAGCAGTCTTTCAAGGCGCATGCGCAGAACCAACGTCATTCGTGTTTTCAGTTCACCAACCCCAGGCCCAATTTTTACGAACTAATAAAGTCAAAGAAGAAAATATTAAAATCACAAATAAAATGTTTCACTATATACCCACTCTGTCTATTCTATTCCCATTTACTTATAAACTTTCCCCGCATTAATGGCGTTAGTATACTACAATTTTAATAAAACATAAGAGCAAGCTATAACATGTGAGAACATATAGCAGCCATTTTAAAACACACTGCGCAGAAGCAAGAATTTTCCCACCAAGCAAAGAAAGACGTCACACCACGTGATATGGTTGAGACATGCGCAATAAAGTTCCTGCGTTTTAGCGGCCATTTTAGAATAAACAAGCGTTACTTGTTAGTAGAAACACATATGCAAGCTTCCTTGCTATTTGTATTCGTGTGTGCAATAGTTAGTATTAACAATACAACTTAATACATTAATACTTTAAAAGGATTGCATCCGAGCAAGTCTCATTTGTGAGTCCTTGCTCCATCAGAGGAATGATTATTAATGACTGTCTAGTGCTACCAAGCTTCTCCTTCTTGAAGAGTGAGGAGACTAGACCTGCCAGTGAGAGTGTGTGATTGCCAGTGAGAGTGTGTGATTTTACAGGACAGGGATTACACTGCAACACTAAATCCATTGCATTTTCATTCTTCTGCTTTCAGTTCACTAGTTTTTTTTTTAAAAACTGAAAACGAGAATGAACTGCACCACTACGTTCAGAAATTTCAAAAGGAATAAATACACAGATGCTCAGAGACTGTGTTCCTGAAATGCTCTTGTGGGAATCCTGTCATATGACAAACTAACAAGTGTAAATTAAATTGTGAGATATTTTAATATTAATTGAATGTCTCCACTACTATGACCTGTTTGTCTTTACATTCATATACACTGCCCTGGGGTCATTTTTTAAGGCCCAGCGACCTTCATTACGAGGAGACTGTCGGTTCCTATGAGTGAGTTAACAGGAGTTACTATAATAGTAATTATAAATTGTGGTGTTTCACATGGAGATTTTATCTCAGCGTGAGGCACCAGGGAAACATGCAAAAAGTGCATGAAAACAACACTAAATACCTGATGTTGTCCCCCAGATCACTGTCTTTCCAAAGACTACTTTATCAATGTCAGATTGGTGCCTCTACTGGTAGGGCTGGGAGCTTTTGCCAGATTTGACAAAGTCAACCCCAGCCCTACTGGCCTTTCAGAGGTACCAGTCTATTGTGAAAAACCTCTGGATTTCCATACAGGTTAGTCCCTATCAGCTGAAAGTGGTCTATAGGCCAAGTGGAGAGGTGCATGCTAGGCCTTAACAGAGTCCGAAAGCTGCAATTTGAAAGCAAGGCTCCCCTGTGTATAAGAGCTGCTCGCTTGAGAGGGCACACACATACCCTACATGAGTACCCTACAGGCGGAACTTCTTTATTGATGCTTTAAAACAGGCTAGGACGTTAGTTGTGCCCAAAGATCATCATATGATTTCTAAATGCGTCTCGCCTGAAATCCCATTGCATGCACGAGGCAGAGCTGAGGTCAGTGTCCCATCTTCTTCAATGAAGAGGTGCTTCATTCTTCCATCTGGGAGCTGCGAGTGCTGGCTCTTCTAGCACGATGTTCTCCTCCATCTGGCAGAGACCTAGGCAGGGCTGAGGAGCCTGGCTCTTCCAATACTGCCGGATCAATGGCTGGTATTGTACACTATAAATGACATGGAGCCTGCCTCCCTCCCCCTCTTCAAATCTCATGCTCTCACTGTCCATATTTATCCCTGAACTCTCCCTGAAGACCCAACCCCCAAGTTGGGTCGATTTTCTACAGAACTTCGTTTCATATATAATAAAAAAACACATGTAATGTAGATGTAAGTGTTGTTGCTTGTTGGCAGGTGTAATTATTGTTTTGGGGAAATAAAATCAAAATAGTCGTAGAAGGAGGCCCTGTCGGTGGTCGGAAGACACCAGAGGGCCACCTAATAGGACAGAGTGCACCCTGAACCCCACACCAGTGTCCCTGAGTTGAGGCACCTCACCCGATGATTGTGTGTACATCAACAGTGATCCTCTCTCAATTTGACAGTGCACCACTGTTCAGTTTCTTATTTCTTTATGTAAGCAAACCATTCCTTTTCCACAGGTCCTGAAGAATGCCAATACACTTCCTCTGAGGGTAAAATTGCAGAATCATGTTGACCTCCTTTTGTGACACATTCAAGCAGGACTAGTTATCTCCTGCAGTATCCATCTGTTTTACCCCTGACCCAGATGCGCATGAATAAAGTTGTCAGCACATTCTAGAGTCAGTTTTAATCACTATATCACTGGCACGCCCTGCATACCTCACCACCTTTTAGCTCAGCACAGGGTATTTACCATCTCTCTATAAAACATCTGCAGAGCTCCGCCTTCTCAGTGAGGGAGTTGTAGCCCACACTGGGATCAGTTGTCATGGTGCAAGGAGATTCCCAATGATGAAGCATGCCACTATGGTGGGTGAGGGAAATTGACCTTAAAAAGGAATATCTCCTGTTGCTTCCCCACCCCTACTTTCCATGATTCCAACCGCCCCCCTCAACAACCTGCTTGTGATACTTTTTCTCTTTTTGTTGTCTGATCCAACTCTAACCAGTAAACAAAAATAAAAAAAGCACTTGCATCATTTTATAGGTGTGCACATGCTTGGTGAGGGTGCCTACAAAATTCAGCAGCTAACCATGTCACAGGCTTTTTTAAGTCTTTTTTTAGCCATGTGGCATGGCATTGGGATGCTGTACAGCATGACTAAAACCATTGGCAAAGCCAATAGGTACCAAAGGTGTTTACATTTCTTTCTTCTGTTTCCTCTATTTGCTTCTCTCCATGTCCTTTTTCACCATTATTGAAATTTCTCTTTCTCCGTCTCCTTGACTCTACAGAGTTCATTTGCCAGTCCTTGCAAGCCCTTGGCTGCACCCCGCAGCTCAGTGACTGTTACACATAGCAGACTGGAAGGGAACAAATGAGAGGCAGGTACCAAAACAAAAACAAGCATTGCCAAAGCCAATAGGTCGGGCATTGGCCTCCAGCCTTTTGGGAATTCTTGTTTTGTTTTGTTATGGTTTTTGCAAAATCTTATTCTTCGGGAAGCTGTCAGGGCCTCATCAATATAAACAAAAACATTGGCTAAAGGCAAAAACATGTTGTTTTGGGCTCGGAAAAGCACAGAATGCCATAGTACTCCCTGGTGCTTTGGGCCTTCATGTGCTCCCTGTGAAAGAGCAGTAAGGCGTAACTCATAGTGAAGTCAGTCAATAGCAGAATAGGGCTTGCACATTGCCCTTTAACACATGCTGAGTGGGTGGAATTACAACGTGAATGACAGAACCACAGACTAATGGACAAAGCCTGGCTGAAAACCCCTAAAGAAACTATGTTATACACATAATTTTGAGTAGCACAGTTTAAAAAAAGTCATTTAGTTTGGCAGCAGCTGACAGCCTCTTGCCTCTGGGGAGGGAGGGAAGGAAGGAAGGAGGGACGGAAGGATGGAAGGAAGGAAGAAAGGAAGGAATGAATGAATGAATGACAGGATTGGAAAGACAGTGCACTCTCATGAGCTGCTGATGTGGTGTGAAAAAGCAGCAGTCAGATAAAAAAAGTAATTTACACAGCATTGTGAGGAGATAGGAACTGATCAAGCTGGAATGTGCCCTGTGCTCTCATCTGGTAGAAAGTGTCCTGCTATTATCACATTACGCTCTACAAACAAAGGCAACGCCAAAGTAATAACAAAGTTAAAACCAAAAGCCTGGCACTGAAGGAAACTACCTTGGGTGCAGATGTGCTACTTGTGAAAGGGCTAAATGGAGTCACTCAGAGTGAAGCTAGCAGTGGCTGAAGTAGACCGACCCATTGCCCCATGATGTATGCTGTAGTGGGCAGAAGCAATATGTTGATGACACAACAACAGACCACTGGATGAAGAGAGTTGGCTAACAGCCCCTTTATGTAAGTATTATATACATATAATTTTAGTAAAATTAAAAGGTCTTTGCTAACATCAGACCTAAAAAGAACCAACTAGCCCCGACACTAAGGGGCATATTTACGTTCCCTGGCGCATCCCTGCATATCAGCAGGGATGCGCCAGGGAATATGCGTCACGCAAGTTAACCCTTGCGCCACGTCCGATGCGCCGCATTTACAATGCGGCGCATCGTGGCGCAAGGATAAGCAGATGCGTGGCGCATCTGCCGGCGGAATGTTGGCGCAGTGCTGAAGTTGTGTCGCAAGCGCGACGCAACTCCAGCACTGTTCCAACCTTCCCTATCCCTAACATGGTGCGTCAATCCGTACGCCTGCTTGAAGCAGGCGTAAGGATTTGACGCACCAGCGTCGGAAAAGTGACTGCGTGAAATCTTGTAGATTTCACTACGTCACTTTTCCGAGGCGTTCCTGCGCCGGAACGTCCCCCCCTGCGCCGGTACGCCCACTTGAAACCTGACGCAGGTTTCATGTGGCGCAAGGGTTTACTACGTGACGCATCTCCCTAGATGCGTCACGTTGTAAATATAGCGCAACGCGGCGCATGGTTTGCGTCGCCGCTGCGTCACTTGCGTGACGCAACGGCGGCGCAAAAGTGGCGCAAGGGGCTTGTAAATATGCCCCTATGTGCCACAATGAACAGGAAGAGGTTATAACAGTCTATACAGGGGGAGTAGGAAAGTGGGAGGGCAGAGAGGCTGCAAGTTTGAGGTACAGAAAAAACAGTCCATGACCATCGGCACACATTTGTTTCTGTGGGTTTGCATGAAAAGTGATGCAACGGATAAGGAGGCAAAAACGAAATAGCTCAAAGCAGGAGAAAAGGAGGAAGGTGGACAGAACTGCCGGAGAGAAGTCATAAGGAAGGACGCTGTGGTGGCAGTTCCACCAACACAGCATCCGCTGCAGGGGAGCCGCTGATACTGGGTGAGTGGACGGTCGACAGTGTCAGCATCAACTTGTGATATTCAAAAGAAACTCTCCTGGGCTCCTAGTGTATATAATGGAGGAAAAATGACAGTACAGGATTATAATACCCTTTAATACTGCTCCCAACTTCACTCAACAGCAAAAGTGCCCTGAACTTTTCACACCAGGCGGAGTCTCCTGGGTCTTCAAAGCCCTGAGGTCATCGTTTTGCCAGTGGAACTCTGCAAGTTCCCAAACACTCCACGATAATGGCAACAAGGGACAGCTTAAGCCTTCCTGTGGCCTGTCATGTTTCTTTCCACAGATTAGCAAACGCTGATACAGCTGTGACACCGATTCAGGACATGAGAACCCTACTATCTGTTCCAAAACAGGAGGCAGTGACTTTATACATAGCAGCCTAAAGTCACAGTGTACCCCACCCCGGTTTATTGCACAGCTGTCTATGTCATTGTGCACCCCCTGTCCGAAAATAAGACTCTTCTTAAAGAACGAACGTGTATAAAGATTGTTGATAGGCGTGAAAAATCAGTTTCCTTAATGTTAAAGATTCCTTAACACCAGGTAGGACTGAGAAGTGTTTTTAGATATTTATAAAGGGCATGACAAAGACTGGGAGAATGGCGCAAAGCAGCAAATTGCTGAATAGCCAGGTTTTTACTAAGTTTCTAAAACTCAGTAAATTGGTTTCAACTCTCATATGAAACAGGAGTGGATTCCACAGTGCGGCAACCAGCGAGGCAAAGGATCTGCTCCCTGCCGAGATCTCTTCACTTTGGGATCCTTGAAGCAGGTGTGCGATGGAAAAGCGAAGAGTTCTAGAGGGAAGATACCAGGTAAAAGGATTTTAATGAAAGCAAACCCCCTCCATGTAATGCCTAAAAAACAGATGCAAAGGCCTATGAAGATGACCCTCTTTTCAACAGTGAAGCAGTGCAGGGAACGAACATGATTGGTCAAGATGATCCTCTGTTCAACAGTGACGCAGCGCAGGGAACGAACATGATTGGTCAAGATGATCCTCTGTTCAACAGTGACGCAGTGCAGGGAACGAACATGATTGCCACACAACGGGCCCACGGGTCCTGCAGGAATAACTGAAAGGGACGTTTGTTTAGGAAACCAAAATCGAACGTGCCAACCAACTTGTTGTAGAGAGCGTTGTCTCCGATGGCGGGCGTCCAGACCGACAGGAACATGATTGGTCAAGATGATCCTCTGTTCAACAGCATAGCTGCCAAGGTTTCAGATTGCTATGTGTGACATTTTCATAACTTTAGTGTAATTATGAGTGACATTTCAACGTCTATGAGTGACACTTTTTCGCGAGCAAAATCAAGCAATGAAGACGAGGCAAACATATATATATATATCCGAAATTACACCCATTTGAGCAACGAGAAAGTCTAAGACGATTTTAAAACTGCTGCAAAGCACTAGAAATAGAAGGTACATAACCGGAGACGGATTCCGTGTGAGTGCAGAACAGGCATCATAGCTGCCACGTTTTCAGATTGCTTATGTGTGGCATGTCCATGGTATTACGGTGTACAGATACCTTTATGGCAGGCCTCTGTAACTCAAAATTCAAGAATGGATAGATTTTGTTTTGATAGAGCATTTTTATAGCAACTATTTACAGGTTCAAAATCAGGGCAGGAAAAGGGAAATGAAGGAAATCCAAAGGCGCACCTGGGATGGACTTTGTTTCTGACCACCAACCTCCCAAAACCATTCCCTTCCATCTTCCACCCACCTCAAGTCCCTCCTCACCCAGTAACAGGATACAGATCTCAGTACAAATATTGGTATTGTATATATTTGTACAGTTACAAGCCACAGCATCAAGTTATTGCACGGCAGAGTTATTAAAGTGGGCCTTCAGCACTAATAACAGATTCTATGTGTGCATCCAATGTTGCGGTTTGATCGACCTCATGAAGATGAAAGGCTGCGCTCCGCTGCGAGAGGAATCTATGAGGAAAGGATAAACTCGTGCGCACCTTAGTCCACTGAGCCACCGGTCCGACTTGAACACAAAGGTAGGTGAAAAGTGTTGTGAGCAGAAGGAACCACACAAACCCTCCCCAAAATACACAATATAGCAAGGCGTGAATAATGTGTGTAGATGATATCAAACTCACCTTTTTTACGCGTGTTAAAAACATGTTTTCAAATTGCAAGTGCAGCCATACGTCTCCCTAAAATCGATTTGTCTGTGCACTAAGAAAGATAGCACAATACACCAGAGCCTCTGAAATGCTTGCAGGGATGAGGCAGAGTCAGTTTAATAGTTAGGTCTCCGCTTCTAATGCCAGAAAGGTAGTGCAGTGGGTTAAAGTGGCTTATATATGCATCTGCATAAGGTAAGAGGCATATGGTCACACCGTGTTGCTTGCAGCTTTCATTCTTACCAGTTACAGTTGGCCCTCAGTGTCTGTGTGTCCGCACTGTTGTGTCGCCGCGCCGGTGACAGGGGTGGTTGAGGTTGTCACTCTCTCGGAGAGTCCCTGCCGGCCGGTCTCACTCTGGGCTGGCAACGCGGGTAATTTGCGGCGCTGCGCACGAAGACAGCAGTGCTGCACGCCACGGCGAGGACTCCTGACTCTGAGTCCCCCGCCGTTTCTGCCTCAGTGCTCACTTCCTCTTCCGAGTCCGGACATGACGGCAAGTACGGTCACATCCGGATAACCATCACGCCCTGGCTGTGTGAGCCAGTAGCATCGACTGCTGAGAGGGCGGCGCCGCCCCCCCTAATTATTGGCAGCAAGAGCAGTGTGCGTCAAACTAAGCCGCGCGGCGCGGCAGGAATAATTGCAGCCTGGAGCCAGGCACGATTGTTACATTGTAGCCTAGCCACCAGAGCTGAGAGCAGATGGTGATTAACTATTTAGAGCCCAGCAGCTGCTGGCACTGGCAGCACGTCTCTCGGAGCAGCAGAGCCGTGCACAGGCGCCGCCGGTGGCGCGAGCTGGCGAGTCGGCAAAATGCGTGACAATGCATTTCAGTGCGGTGATGCGGAACACCGCACTGAAATGCGTGAGTGTCACACTTGATGCGTGATTCTTGGCAGGACTGCAACAGTAACGCAGTGCAGGGAACGAACATAATTGGTTTAGGAGCATATCGTGGAAGGTGGAGAAGCAAACAGGCAGCACAATTTCAAACCAATTGACGATGTTGTATTTGATAATGTGGGAGTCCAACGAAAAGGGCAATTGCATAGTGTAAAGATGACTTCCACACGTAGTTGAATAAAGTTGAAGTTCATTGTAACAATCCAACACATCAAAGAACGGTCAGTGAGGAGGTCTGGGAAGAGCGTCCGGTCTCAGCAGTCATCAGCTGTCGTCTGTCAACATTCCAGAACGTACAGCTGAATGCAGGGAAATGAGCGGGTACGGGAGAGGGGAGGGGACAAAGTAGTGAACAATGCAACACATCTTCCTCTTTTACAGAGAAGAGGAGAAAGGGGGAGGGTTATTGGCATACATAATCATTTAGTTTCCTGGGAGGGATCACATGTCGACCCACTCTGGTTCTCTGGGGTAGGGAACCAACATTACTTGCAGCAGCAGCATGCACCACAGAGCGAATGGGGGTATTTTGGTGACTGGCACGGGGATGAACCACGTTACCTTCCTACTCCCCATAGTCCCACCATCTTACCCTGGAATCAAAAGAAATGGGCGCATCACGTGCATTCAGGTTCATGCAGTCAGGTTCATGCATTTCCTGGTTGGCAGCAGAACCCGGTGGTGGGGACATTGTGGGGTTGCATGCAGACAACATGGAGAGGTGCCAAACTCTACCATCACTCAAGAGGGCAGAATTGCAAAACAGCTTGCTTACCGTGAGGGGTTGGGAAAACCTACTGTGCCCCTTGGGTGTGAAACCACTTTTTTTTACACGAACAACATCACCCTCACGCAAATGAACAGGTTTGCAACCATGTTTTTTGTCGTAATGGGTCTTGCTCTCGGCTTGTGCTTTTTCCAGTTTCTGTATAACTTGGTCGGATGACCATTCTACCCTTTTTGAAGTGGATAACCAACCCACATTGTCTTTAGAAATGGGAGTCCTACCTCTCATCAATTCAAATGGGCTGTGGCCTGTGCTGTTGCATGGTGTGATGCGGTATGCCCATAAGGTTTTGAAAATCTCACTCTTCCACACCAAATTATTGTTGTTGGCAAGCTGCACAATACTTTTGATCACCCTGTTGAAGCGTTCTACAGCCCCATTGCCAGTAGGGTGATAGACGGATGTGGTTTTGTGGGCAATTTTGTTCCTGTCTAGGTAGTTCACGAACAAATCAGAGGTGAATTGTGGGCCATTGTCGCTGACGATACATTTGGGCAGCCCTTCCTTGATGAAAATTTCATCCAGGAATTTTACCACACTGGGGGCATCAGCCTTGTTGACAAACCCAATCTCTGGCCACTTGGAGAAGTGGTCAATGAGGACAATGGCGTACGCTTGTTCCCCCTGATCCATGACAGGTCCCATGATATCTATACCTATCCTTTCCCAGGGCATGGTGGGACAAGTGATGGGATGGAGTGGGGGCCTAAAAGTGACCTGTGATTTGTTGGAGTTGCAGCATTGTAGGCAATCTCTGACAATTCTTTCTATGGCAAGGTTGACACCGGGCCACCAGTACAGGTTTCTAACTCTGTACTTGGTTTTACTGATACCCAAGTGTCCTTCGTGACAGATTTCGAGGATTTTGTGTCTGAGTTTGGAGGGGGGAATAATCTTGCCCCTTCTCATGAGAAACCCATTCTCTTGTGAAAGCTCATGTTTGACTTCCCAGAAGGGACGAATGTCTTTGGTAACAAATCTTGTCTCTGGCCAACCCTCTGAAAGCATGCTGAGGATCTTTGCCAGTGCAGTATCACTACTTTGCTCTGTAGTCCACTCTTCTAGGGATATGCCGTGCACCTCTTCGTGTATACTGGCCACACAGAAATTCTCCTCAGACTCATTGCTGGACTCTTGCACAAGGACAGGCATGCGGCTTAGAGAATCTGCTACCACATTCTTTGTACCAGGCATGTATTGTAATTCATAATTAAAATCAAACAATCTTACAGACATTCTGGCAAGTCTGGGGGACGCAGTGTACAGCCCTTTTGTCGTTAAAACTTTGGTCAGGGGTTTGTGGTCGCTGCGCAAAATTACTTTGTTGCCCCATATGAACTGCCTGAAATGCTCCAACCCCCAAACGCAAGCCAAGGCCTCCCGCTCAATGGCAGAATACTTTTCTTCTGTGGGTGTCAAAGAGCGAGAGGCAAAGGCAATGGTACATGCAGAGCCTTTGGAATCTCTCTGTGTGAGTAATGCTCCTAAACCGCTTCCACTGGCATCAGTGGTGACTATGTTGCACAAGGAGGGATCAAAACCTTGGAGAGGCGGGGCTGGACACATTTCTTTTTTTAACATACAGAATGCTTTTTTGCACACGTCAGACCACACAAATTTGTTTTTGGTTTTGAGTAGTTGTCTCATGTCATATGTTTTTGCCGAAAAATTCTCTATGAATTTCGAGTAAAACTCGACCAGAACCAAAAAAGAACGTAGCTCGTCCTTGCTTTTGGGTTCAGGGGCATTGTAAATGGCATCCAACAGTTCCTTCATGGGTTTGATGCCTTCTGCTGTGATCACGTGTCCTAGATAGGTTACCTCAGAACAAGCAAATGTGCACTTGTGCTCAGCAGTAAGTCCCTTGGCTTCAAGTATGCTCAGCACCTGTCCCAATTTTTCATCATGCTCCTTCTTGTTTTTGCCCATGACTAAGATATAATCTGGAAACAAAAGGATATTATCAACATTTCTAAAAATTTCTTGCATGAGTCTTTGGAGTATAGCGGCGGCGGACGCCAAACCAAAGGGAACCCTCTTGAAGTGGTAACACCCAAAGGGAGTGATGAAGGTGGTCAAACTTCTGCTGTCGGGATGTAAGGGAACTTGGTGGTATGCTGCCTTAAGGTCTATGGTGGAAAAACACTTGACACCCTTGGTGAGGGCTAACATCTCATTGATGCGTGGAAGGGGAAACTGGTCAATGATAATGTTGTCATTGAGATCGCGCAAATCGATGCACAATCTCAATTTTCCATTAGGTCGTTTAACCACCACCAAGGGAGCAACCCACTCAGATGACTCCACCCTTTCAATTATGTCATCACTTAATAGCTTATCCAATTGTACTTTGACACCTTCTTTAATGGCAAAAGGAATGTTCCTGACTTTGTGAATTTTTGGTATGGCTCCCTCTTTGACACAAATTCTGTGTTCGAAACCTTTCAAGAGGCCAATGGTATCAGAATGCATCTCCAGTGAAAGTTTTAATGGAAATATCTGGTACTTCTAACTGATCACCTAGGAGGGGGACAAATCTTTCCTTCCATACAATATGATTGACAATGGTGTAAGGCGAACCTGAGTCCGCAACAATAGAAACATCTACCCCTCCCCCCCCATGGACATTTCACATACAGGTTTTTTCTTGTACGAGTCTGTTAGCGTATCATCAACTTGTAAAATGCAATCATCTTCTATATTAAGTACATACATGTTAATATCATCCTCATCGGATGAGTTAGAAGTGGGAACCTGCTCAACATCAACAAACTTAACGGACTTGGAGTGATTCTTTTGGCAGACTTTTTGGAAATGTCCTATGACACCACAGATTAAACATTTTTGTTTCCTGGCGGGCAATTTTTATCATTTGCCAGGTGATTAGAATTTCCACACCTATAACAGCGTCTTTTGGCGCTGCTGGAGTTACTAAAAGTTTTGTCTCGGTCAGACCTACTACTGATCACTTTCTTCCACAGTTTGAATTTGACATCGCCCACTTTGGCCATGATGCCATCATCTTTCCTTTCTTTGTTCTCTGCGATGACAGCTTTGGCACACCTGCCAGTAAGTTCTGCTCTTCTAGCAATATCAATAACACTTTGCAAAGGACTTTCCCCTTTGGCCCATAGGTTCTCTTGAATGTTTGCATTAGACCCTTGCATAACTATTTGATCCCTAATGAACTCATCATGAAGCCCTTCAAAACGACAATTGATGTCCAGATTTTTTAACGCTGCAACGTAATCATCAATGGATTTGTCTTTACCCTGTTTCCTGTGAAAGAACTTGTACGTGTCCACCGCAACGCAAACGGTGGGTTTGTAGTAGTTGTTTAAGTCGTCGATGGCATTGGTGTAAATGTCACCCATATCAGCTGCTCTTGGTTTTTTGTTTATGCTTTTAAAAAATTTTATACCTCCTGCGCCCAAACAATGCAATAGGATTTTATATTTCTTATCAGCCGTGAACTCTTCCTCATCATCAAATGTTGAAACGAAGTTAAGAAAGTGCTCTCTCCATTCTTCCCATTTGAGAAGGGGTTCACCTCCCCCTGGGAGGAAGGTTTGGGGAGGGATAAGATTCAACAAGTACCCAGAGGCCATGCTAGTGCTTGAAAAAGCAAAAATGGGTGAAAGGAATGGCTATGACAAGAGAACAAAAAAAAACAAAGCTGGAGTGAGCAGTGCAGTGAGGAAAAGAATTGAGCATGAGTTGGCCTTAGACCAGTACCAGAAGAACAAAACCGCACTTGATGCTGATGCAGTGTACAGCATCAACAGAAGTTGAACAGCAGTAACATGTCACAAAAACAGTGATCATCAGTGGAATGAGGTAGTGCTGTGCCAATCAGCGTTGATGGCACCGATGCAATGAGAAGGTGAAAATACTGAGGTGGGAGGCCGGTGGCTCCGTGGACACAGGAGACAGGTGAGGAAGAGCGACTTACTCCAGATGCGTGGTGGGTGGTTTCCCTATTGCTGTGCTGGTTGGCCGCAGAAGATCAGGAATGTCGGTGCGCGTGGCTACAAGAGCGACATACTTGGGAGTTGCTATCACGCCTGATGTGGATTGTATTATCGGGGATAATTTTAAGCCTCTGATTGAAAAATCTAAGAAAGATCTTCAGAGGCTAAATAACTATCATTTATCCCTGGCAGGACGATGCAACGTCATTAAAATGATTTTTTTCCCCCAAGATTCTTTATTTTTTAGGGCCATTACGTTAGGAATAAGCAATTTATGGTTCAAAAAGCTAAATGATATAATCTCCCGATTCGTGTGGGCCTATTCCAAACCCAGGCGTGCCATGAAATTTTTTATGCTCCCTAAAGATCGTGGAGGGTGGGGGCTCCCTAACCTAAAGCTGTATTTCTGGGCTACGGTGCTACAGAATCTTGGCCCTCTATTACAAGAGAAAACTCAGTGGCCTACAGGTGCTGTGTATTTTCCCTCTCCATTTGAGTTATTGATTGGTGAAGGGGCGTGGGGGAATTTATGGAGGCAAATTGAACTAAGCTATTTCAAACGCGTCTGCTTTAAGACCTTGCGGAATGCGTTTGAGGTCTGGTCTAAAGTCTGTAAACTGATGGGTCTAGGCCGACTTAATTTCTACACCCCTCTGAAGGATAATCTAATTGGTATCAATTGTATGAATCTGATTGATTTCGCTTTTATATATGGTATGGCAACAGTGATTACATTTTTCTGGTATCTAATTGTGTAGCGGGGTGGATGGGTGGGCGTTTTATTGGGGGTGAAAATGGTGGTCTTATTGTGTTTTCTATCATGTACTCGGAGTTGGCTAATGACAATGAAAAAATATTTTTAAAAAACCAAAAAAAGGAATGTCGGTGTGCAAGGTGCGCACGTCTCGAAGTCGGCGTGGAGGGCTGTGCCGCTGACTGGAAGTTGGAGAAAAGCTTCCCCCAAGATGGCCTCCGCTGACGTCAGAGACGGCGATGCGCAACTTGTGCGCGTCATGGAGTCGACATGGAGAGCTACACCGTAGACGTGAAGCAAAGGTGAGGCTACTTCCAAGATGGCCCCCGCTGACGTAGGCAACGTGACGCGATGCATAGATGGGCAGCTGTTGGCGTCAAGAGAAATTGACAGTTGCAGCCGTTGACCGTTGCAGCCGAGGGCGGTTACAGCGGTAGGCGCTGCTCAGCTGGATAGCAGTTAGTTGGTCCGTTGAAACTGTTATGGCGGTTGGCGCTGGTCAGCTGAAATGGAAAGCGGAGCTTGCGGGGCAGGATCCCCGTGTAGACGATAAAATTAATACACTCACAGTTCAACAGTGGTCGCCAAGTGTGGCGGGTGCGCTCGTGATAGACGGTGCAGGTGTGAGATGCAGGGGCCACAGGCGTAGATATCCAGTGTTTGCACCAAACACAGTAAACTCCCTGGAAGAGATGACAGTCCATGGGAAGAGTAGGAAACAAATTAGAGGGTCCCGTTGGTAACAGCGGGGGAGCTGTCACTTCAGAAGGATGCACAAAGAATGAATGCTGGACACGTTCGCAGCTGGAGGTGTTTACGAGGCTTGAAAATGTAGGGTCCTCTGAACTCACTGACCTGTTGTTGAGGCCCACCGGAGCAGTGAGGAATAGGTGGGGACGTAGATTGACGCTCAACAATAAATTGTATTGTTGAAGTTTGTCGCACGCTGGGTCCGGATGTGTTGGAAGCGCGTCGCCAAATTGTAAAGATGACTTCCACACGTAGTTGAATAAAGTTGAAGTTTATTGTAACAATCCAACACATCAAAGAACGGTCAGTGAGGAGATCCGGGAAGAGCTATCGTCTGTCAACATTCCAGAACGTACATCTGATGACAGGGAAATGAGCGGGCACGGGAGAGTGGAGGGGACAAAGTAGTGAACTATGCAACACATAGTCCAGCTGGAATCCGATGAGTGCACAAATAGCAGAATATGGAGCAGATCTGGGGATGAAAGGTAGGGTTTGTCTTAAAATCTTGAGACAGAAAAACTGAGAATAACAAAAAAGTGATCTTCTCAGTGTGGGGGCAGCAAAAGAGAATCATCCATTATCACTCTCAAAATACCAACTGGACTGGAGTGGGACAATGACCAAGTTCAGGCCATCATCTCTTGGTCCGCAGGGATGATGGCTTGCCCAAAATAAGAGTTTCAGTTTTAAGGCATCGTTGTGATTGGCTGACTGGGAGCCTGGGTGTGCTTCCTGTTGAGGCAGAGCGAGGGAGGACTGCGGAGGAGAGACGCGGTGAGGAAGCGTCGAGAAGGTAAGTTTTTATTTAATTTATTTATACCCGCCGTCCCCCGCGTCCTGCCGCCGCTGGAGTCAAGGTAATTCAAAACACTGTTCTGGAGAAAACAAAGAATTATGCCCACTCCAGTGGTTATAGTGATTTGTCTTCATTGCTCACATTTCAGAATTGCTAGTGTTGTGTATGCATAGACACTAGGAAAACTAAACTTCAAGGGAGTTACATTTTGCTAATATTTTACCACTGACTTTACTATAAAAGGTAGCCATGTAACTCCCATCCCTGTTGATACTTAGGGAAGCTTGACATGAGATGTGTTTGAGAGACTCATTCATTATGTTTATAAGTGTATAGAAGGTTGTCTGATGATGTGAGTAAGTTCTTAGTGTGACGCTGTAGACAAGTGGCACATGATAGCTGTGTGACTGCATGATGGTCAGTGTGTTGGCATATAATGACACGTGTAGAGGTGTATGGTGGTAGACATGGGCCTATATGACGGAGAGGCATTTGGATGTATAATTGTAGTGTTTGTGTATAATTGTCGCTGTGTGTATATATAATGATGGTTGTGAGTTTGAGATAATCTTTGAATAAGTTCATAGGTGTGTAAATGGATGTATGATGTTGTGAAGTCATACTGTAGAGCATTCGTAGATGGTAGCTGTGTGGGTGCATAGTGGTTGTGTATTAGCATATTATGATTGGTGTATGGGTATATAATGTTGATTAATCCGATTTGGGTTTGACATGTTACGTTTTGTGCAGATCCATCAAAGAGGGATGTTGGGCATCAAAAAAGTGACCACCCCATTTCACTCCCATAGAAATCTTTGCTCTTTAATACAAAATAAGATTAAACAGAATTACACCAAAACTCTGCAATAAACTAGAACTTTTCCTTAAGGAAGTGCCTTTGCCTGGTTTGGTGTAAACCGGTTTAGTCATTTTCCAGAAACAGTCGCGGCTGCTGCCTAGAAGCAGCAGTGGGTCGGGTGGCGGCGAGGGGGGGGGGGATCGGGTAAAAAAAATAATCACTTACCTCCCAGCCGGCCAGCTGGCCGCCGCCGCCGCCTCTCCTGTGTCCCGTCCCGTCCTCTTCCTGGCTTCTTGTGGGAAGTAGGAAGCCCCAGGGCTCACATGCTCCCCGCAGGCAATCACAGCGCTGCAATGCAGCGCTGTGATTGGTCTGAGCGCCGTGAGACAGGGCTCAGACAGGGGCTAGAGGGGTGGGCATGTTCTCCATGCAGGCTGTAATGCAGCCTGCATGGAGAACAGGGAAGTGCGCATGACTGTTTTGGGCAGTCCGAGAGGACCGTCCAAACAGTCATTGTGCACAGGAGTGTTCTACCACTCCTCCCATGCTCTGCTGCTCGCCCCGCCCCCCTCAAGCAAGCTGCTGCAGCAGGAGGACAAAATAAAATGATAACATTACGTTATTATCATTTTATTTTTTCCTTTCTTTTGCTGCTTCCTGGCAGTGGGGTGACGCTCCTCCACCTTAGTGGGGAAGCCGCCACTGTGCAGAAATTAGCTTTAGAAAAATGTTTTGGGTAGCTTGAAAGGGTAAAAAAAATGAGATTTCGGAATGCTTGATAAATGGGCACTCCTTGAACTCAGTGTCATGGACATGAAAATAAATGCCATCCATTGGATGAGGGAGCTTTTTACTCTTGTCATCTATTTTGGTTCCCAATGTTGGGTCCATTGACATGAAGGCTCTGATTGGGCGGCTGCAAGAGAAATTTATTAGTTACGCTTGCCATTACAGTATCCTTGGGCTCAGTCCCCATGTCTGCTAAAAGAAGAGCTAAAAAGGGACATCATTGTCTGACTCATATGGAGGTGGGTCAAGAGCCCCCCCCCAATTTATTTAAAATAAACCTGAAAAAAAAATTGCCATGATGTTTGTGGGTCCTTCTCTGAGCAAGACTCCAAGGCTTGCAAACCCTTCACTTTCTCCTGGGTCTGTGGACCCCAAGCAAGGGCTCTTGGACCCTTCTTGGTCCTTCCTCTCAGGTTCGCACACGAACGTTCAGGTTTTCAAACTCTGCTCGGACACTGGCTCAAAAGTCCTTAAAGGTTTGCGAACCTAAAAAAATTATGAATCAAAAACTAATAACAATAAGTAAATAAATAAAAACATAATAATCATATTTAAAAAAAATATATATATAAAAGGTAAATAAACATGGCCAATCTGTGTCTGGAAGTCTGCAGTAGGTTGTGCATAGGGCAGGGCTGATGACCAAGTCCTGCAGCCAACTTTGCTGCACATCTGGGGTTTTCTGCCAGCTGCAGGTTGCCACCCATGGTTGGTGACAGCATGGCATGGCCACTGGCAGTGATGGTTGGCTGGCAATGGCCAACCCCCTAGTGCATATGCCAGAAAACTGTGTGCAGCAGGGAGGGAAATATTTTCATGAAAGCTAGATGTACGACAAAAGTACAATTATGGTTCTGACTTACACCCAAAAGTCCATTAAAAATCTCCAGGTATGGCGAGCTCTGCAATTCATAACTTGCAAAACAACTATGCAGACCATAACTCGCACACCAAATGAAAAGCTCTTGACCTCACATTCTTTATTCCAATATGTAACAACACCTAAATTAATAACGTCGTTAAATCACTACACATGCTTCAAGCCAATAAATAATACTATATTAATATTCATCTCATTTATTGTGTTAATGGTAATGGGATATGTAATCTGACCTGTAAGATTGTTTCTAATATTTGTAATTGCATCTGTCACATCAAGGGTGAGGTCATGGTCATTACATTTGCAAAGCTATCCATAACTTGTAAATTTCAGTGGTTTTATGCTTTCAGTTTTGTATTTGTATTTGGTTTTTGAGAAAATAGTGCAAAAGGGTACAAACATGTACCCATGATAAACAAGTAAACAATGCAGGTGGACACAGATACAGCATCCATCTTTACACATATCATCAGTAATGCGTTCAGAACATTCAAATAAACACTAGGCATTATACAGTTGCAGTTATTGAACTTGTTCCAGTGAGCCAGTCCGTGGTTTTGCACCGACCAGCAGTAGCAGCAGCAGCAGTCGAAGACGAACACGCCGGGCGAACACGCCGGGCGAACACCGATCCTCCTTGCTTGCCTGTTCCCGCTGTTACCGCTCTTGATTGTGCTGCACCGCCCACACCGGCCGCACCGGCTCGTATCGGAAGGTTTGATACTGCTGTATCGTACCAGCCCAGCTCGCATCGGCTCGCATTGGCGGCCGCCCCTCGCCTTCATTAGCGGTTGGCGTTGGGTCGTGGTCTGCCTGTCTGCTGTCTGCTGTCGCGGGCTGAAGTGAGCTGACTGCCTGCCTTGGACTGTGGATTGTGGCGGCAAAGGCAGAGGCAGTTTTGGCGGTTGCAGCTGCTGCCCAACTAAGCCCAATCAAGCAGTGCTGAGTGTTGAGTGTTGAGTGGAGGAGGAGGAGCAGCAAATACTGGCATAACCGGTGAAGGTGAAGGTGAAGGTGAAGGTGTGTGCAGTGGACCTGGCCCTGGTCACTGCTTGAATCCAACCAGACGCTTGGTAAGGTTGATTTTGATTTTGGTCTTTTCCCTTGGGCCCCTCCTGTTCCTGCTCTGTGTAGAAGAAGCAGAGCAGAGCAGAGGAACGGAGGAAAAAACTACGGAGGAGCAGAGGAGCATAGGAACGTATACGACTGCTTGTGCCTCTCATATGCCCCTAACATTTGTAGAACAAAGAGATAATTGACAATTGATAATTGATTTCAAAATTGGTTGATTTGATTTTATTTTCAAATTGATTTTAACTTCAAATAATTAAACAGATATTGGGAATGCGCTCTGGGAAAGAAAGGACTTTGGGCCCTCCCACAAGACGAACACAGAAAGCCCAAGCACCAAGAGTGATAAAAAATACTAAAGCGCTGATAAAGGGTTCAAATCAAACGCTAATTTCGCCAATAGCACGGATGTTTGAAAAATCGATAAAAATACCTCATAAGTTTGATTTTATGAGAGACCCAGCAGGAGCACTGATGTCAATGCAACTAGAAGTGGAAACAAAACACTTACAATCTCCGATTAAGCCAACCAACATCCTGAAAAGAAAAACTCAAACATTTGGTCTAGAGCGGGAACAGGAGCAAACTACTAACCCGCAACTTGAAAGTCTACAGGGAGCTATAACTGAACAAAGAGTGGACTTAGAGCCTTTAATTCCAGTATCACACACTCAAAGAAAAGAAAGTGGTGCAGATTTGGGTGAGATTGAAATACTAACAGAAGAAATGGCACAAGATGATACGGTTATGAGTCCAATGACTGCAGGGGTTCCACTTCCAATAGAAGTTAAGGTTGAAACAAGGAAAAATAATGTTCACAACCTTGAACAAAGAAAGCAAATACAAATAAATGGTAATAGCAACAACCCACTGGGGATGAGTATACCAAAAGGAATGGATCGAGGAATAAATATGGAACTGAGTCATAAAGAGCTGGAAAGTGATACTCCTGATCAATTAAAAACATTGTTCTTCAAGGAAAAAACCCCAGGATTCAATGATCAATCAGTATTCAAAATTGCAAGCAGCAGTAAAAAAATAAATAGACTGGTCAATACACAGAGTTTATTGGATAACCAAGATACTAATCAGGTTGAGGCTAAAAGCCCTACTCATAACAAGGAAACATATACTGATCAAAAAGCAAAAAAACATATAGTCGATCAGGATCCGGGATCCATATGGGATATATTTTACCAAACATCAGTATTAACCCTTGAAGCATTGACATTTCAGTCAAATAAAATGGATACTCAAATAGAAATACTTGGAGTGATGGCAAATGCAGTCTCTGGAATTGATCACAAGTTAGCGGAGTTAAATAGTTTAATAATTAAAGCACAAAATGAAGCGGCCTCAACTTACTTAGGGGCATATCTACAAGGGCTGGCGATAAAATTATCGCCGCTTTAGCGTCCGTTTTCGGACGAAAAGCGGCGATAATTTTAACGCCCTATTAGCAAGGACACGCTAACGCGTGAATCCATGCTTCTTCGCCCTTTCCTTATCGCCCAGCTTTGCAACTCTAATGAGATGCAAAGTGGGCGTTACCCCCCCAGAATAACGGGAGAAATGTCGTTAAGCGACATTTCTCCTATTATCAAGGGAATCGCTAACAAGCATAGCGATAGAAAAGTAGCGATAACCACGGTTATCGCTACTTTCCTTACGCATGCTTTAATTCTGACTTAGCCATGTAATCCAATGGGAGGTGGATTACATGGCTAAGACCACCCTGCCCTATCAGCAAGGTATCGCCGGTCACAGTGCGATTATCGCTGGTTTCCCAGCGATAATCACAATGTTTTCCAGCTATCGCTTGCATTTCTTTCGCTTTGGAGATAAGCGTTGCTGATAGCATGCTATCTCCGCGATAGAAAGCAGCGATAGCCGGCGATAATTATCCTAGCGCTAAGTGCGCTTAGCGATAATTATCGCCGGCCCTTGCTGATATGCCCCTTAGATTGTACATGTGCACCTATAATAAATAAATTAGCGAGTATCCCGGAAGTTGTGCATATGATATTAGATGATGTTAAAGAAATTGTTTGGAAAAAACCTGATATTAAAGAACAGGAGATGTGGCAATCAGAAAAAAATATATCTGTTTCTACAGAAGAAAGAAAAGCAATGCAGTTTGGTCACATAATCTGATGATCGGATTAAACTAAGCTCGGAAATAACGCAGAGCGTTAAGCAAGAGTCAAATAAGCTAGTAGAAAAAGCTATATTTCTTGATCAATCTGAACAGCGGAATAAAGAAGGCGAGGTTAAGGAAAATTCAATAGCCTTAGCACAGCAGAATAAAGAAGGAGAGGTTATGGAAGATTCAATAGTCCTTGAAGCAACCATGGAAATAACAAAAAGACAAAGGAAAAAGCTGCGTAAAGCAAGAAATAAGGCCAAGAAAGAGTTTGCAGCAAAAACAGACTCCAAGTTGGAAGCCCCTAAGGTTAAGGTAAAAGAAGAAAAATATTCGAAAATACCAATAGAAAATCAAAAAGGTGATTTATTGGGGAGTCAGTTTGAAAAAACACTGCAAGAGAAAGAAAAGTATTACGATATCTTTATGAAGCCTTTGAAACATCTCACTGACCAAAAACTCTCCACGATAAATAAAACTATATTAGATAACAAGGACCAAAGGTTTTGTGTACCACGAATGGAGAAAAATAAAGGATTAGAAAGAGATGAAAAAAGTAGTCTGCAAAGAAACGGTTCTGTAATAAAAAAGGAATCTATTGAAAATATTCAAAGCGATCAGTCTGAAAAAGCAAAGAGCCCCTTGATTCCCATTAAATTCAAACCCTCATCCTGTAACTCTAAGCAGGAACAAACGTGTATTGATCCAGTGATTCTGAGGACAATCCAAGGAGGGCAAATTACTGCACCAAGAATAGGCGGTAATTTAATACAACAGAAGGAAAATATAGCCGCACTAAATCAGCGGAAAGAGGAAACTAAGAATAATTCGATAAAATCGATAGAATTGTTAGAACTAAAAGAGGATGTGACTCAAATACCAAAATGGGAGAACCTAGTTATTGTAAAAAGCGGTCAAGTTAAACAAGTTGTATATAACGAATATTATGATTGCAAGGAAAGAAAACAAGAAGTGCCGCTCCCCAAAAGGCCTGCCCATATTATCCTTAAACCATTATACGACTCACGTGGCAGACAAGACATTTTGAATAGAAGAAACATACTTACGCTTGTTGAAATCAATTCCACTACTAGAAAAAGTGACAACAGAAGATTTAGAATGTGTTGCATTTCTAAAAAATCCTGAGGGTGGGCATCCAATAACTCTGTTGACTGTGGCTACTGACAATATAGGGGAACAAATTATTCATGAACAAGAAATCTTTCGTAGTTGGGGGATAACAATTAGTCAACCAGCCCCAAAGGTATATCCAACACCGCTGATAAAAGAAGAAAGTCCAATAAAAAAAAGGGAAAAAAGAAAAAATGACGATATGGTCTATTCTATATTAAAAAATCCCCTTGGAAAAATAGATAGTGAAGATGAAAAGCTGTTTAATGAAACGAAAGTGGATAAAGTCAACGGAATAAATAAAGAGTGGATTTTGACAGCATTACATGGAAATGAAGGAAAATGACAGAATACATTTGAAGATAACAAAAAAGAATGGAATATGGATAGTTTAATAATAGGAATGTGCTCTTGGAACATAAATGGGATATGTAAAAAGACAAAAAATGCTCAAATAGATAGCCTATCAAGTTCCTTTCAAATCATATTATTGCAGGAAACGTGGGCAATGGACCCATTTTTGATAGAAGGATATAAAGGATATTTTGAGCCTGCAACTGAAACTCAAAAATTTGGTTGCCTGTGTGGGGGTCTGGCAATATTTATATCTATTGATTTGAAAGTTGTTCATGAGCAGTTAGCTATGAATAATTCCAATCTTCAAATGGTAAAGATGCGTTTAACATCAGGTGAACAAAAACAATTAAAAGCTCTAATTATAATAAATATATATATCCCACCAAAACAGAATTCGAGGAAGGATATGTGTACCGCCCTTATAAGCCTTCTATTGGAGCAAATAATGAAAGATCCTTTTGCTGATTTTATTCTAACGGGTGATTTCAATTTAAATCTATCAATACCCTTTTTACGAGATGATGTTGTACAGTCTCAAAACCAACAGTGGGCAATTCCTGAGCAAATATTGGATCCTGCTAGACATGCTAAACAGAACTTAATGGGGCGAAATTTATTGATGGATATAGAAGCACTGGGCCTAAGAATATTAAATGGTAGATTCACTTCGGATATACCACCGGCTTGGACATTTTTTTCACACTATTCTAAATCACGAATTGATTACACAATGGTATCACTAAACATCTTTAATAACATCATGTCGTATCAGTTAAGGAAGGTGCCTGTTAGCGACCATAGTCAACAAATAATTAATATAAAATTGTCGTGCTCGAAACATCAAAAGTATTTAACAATGCAAGGCCAGACATGTACCATCAATTATAGGAAACCTATATGGAAAACAAACAATATGGATAAAATAAATGAAAAGGCGCAAGGCATGGTAAAAGAATGTTTTAAAGATAAAACTATGAGGTCGGCAATTGACCAATGGCAAAATTCTATACAGAAACTAGTTAAGTCTTTTGAGTCTACATCTAGCGTTGAGATTAAACAAGTGACTGAAATGAAAAAATGGGAAACTAAGATCAATCTATCATATACGGTTAGGAAAACAAGAAGGGCCCGCAATAGACTTAGGAAACAGATTACCAAGTTTCCAAACAATGAAGACATACAAATTCAATTAAAATAGGTAAACCAAAATCTGCGTAAACTAATCTGGAACGAAAAAAACAAAGCTAGGCAGGATTTGTGGACCAAATATACTGCGCAAGTAATCAAACAAACTCAAGGGAGTTTTGGAAAATAATAAATGGCTTAGTAAGACCTAACAAAACTGCGGTAGTATCCGTGTTAACTGAAGAATAATGGTCTACATTCCTTATAAAACATTTAAATCCAGTTGCTAAAGTAAATACTTTGAATGCCAAACAGATTGGGATGGTTAAAGTAGATGTAGAATGTGATATAGAAATTAACATAACAAAAACCCAAGTGGCCAAGCTAATAAAGAAACAAAAAGATGGGGCACCAGGCCCAAATGGCATTCCGTTTTCTCTTTATAAAGAAGATCCGGACTTCTGGTCGGAATACCTATCAGAGGTTTTTAATGAAGTTGTTCAGATGGGGTTGATTCCAAAATCTTGGAGAGGGTCATTAATATCTCCTATTTTAAAAAAGGAAATTGGCAATTGCCGGAGAACTATCGTTTGATAACCCTTCAGGATACTGATGCAAAGTTATTTGCAGGAGTTCTATTATCAAGCTTAACAGATTGGGTAAAGGAAAAACGGGTTTTGCCTTTGAATCAAACAGGATTCATTAAAGGTCTAGGTACTTCTACTAACATTTTAATTTTATCGGTATTAATGAATAAGGCAATTTCAGCAAAACAGCCCTTGTATCTTTGCTTTGTCGACTTTAAATCGGCTTTTGACAGTGTGAATAGACATCGTCTGTGGCAAAAACTAAAAGAGCAGAAAATTCCGGATTTATTATTAAAACTGGTTCAACTTTTGCATACGGACACTTGGATCAGGGTGAGGATTGGTGATGGTCGAGGGCTAACAAGAGAAATACCTATGGCCGGTGGATTAAAACAAGGGTGCGTCCTAGCCCCGCTCCTTTTTAACTTGTTTTTAGCAGATCTTTCAGCAACTCTAAATGGTGTAAATGCGCATCCACCAAAGCTAGCGGATAAGCAAATATCCAATTTGCTGTATGCAGACAATGTTATTCTATTAAGTCAAACTAAAATTGGATTGCAACGGTTAATTGATTGTATCTCAACATATGCAAAGGACAACAATATGATAATAAATGAAGCAAAGACTAAAGTAATGGTAGTTACAAAAAATACAAGAATAAAACATAAATATAAATGGTTACTGGAAGAATCTCGATTAGAGCAAGTTGAATCTTATAAATATCTTGGAGTCATATTTAATGATAATGGGAACTTTCTCCCCCAAAAAAGGATATCAACAGGAAAGCAAATTCTTTGGTAGCAGCATTTAGGATCATCCAGAAAGCAATAAGTGATCTGTCTTACCGTCCATTCTTAAAGGTTATTACAGCAAAATTGCTACCTACTTTGACATATGGTAGTGAGGTACTAAACGGGAAGGATGCGGAGATTATTAATAATGCGGTTGCAAGAATTTATAAAACCCTATTTTGTCTGCCTAACAATGCCTCACAAGCTCAAGTAAGGCTGGAATTTGGGTTAAATAACCAGTTATACGCAAGGAAAGGTCAATCTCTGAAAGTGTGGAACCGAATTAAAAATGATCAAGAAAACCAAATCTCTCAGCTACTATGGCACGAAGTAAAAGCTAATAGGAAATTGCAAGTGTGGACTTATTTAAATGCAGCGATAGAAGAATTTGGTGTTACACCTATTTGGGAAACTACTATTGCACGGGAAAGCTTTAAAAAACAATCAATAAACTAACCAATCATCTATCGCTGACAAAATATAAAGAAATATTTGTAAAAGAAAACATGCTTGGCCGATAATAAATGGATTTCAGAAAAAAAGGTCCAAGAATATTTAGAAACATCGTGGTTACAAAAAAAAACCATATTTTCATTAATGCTCGATTTGGCTTAACGCCGGGATTATGTCATTTACCGCCATGGAAGAAATCAGAAGAGGATACTCAATGTAGGTTATGCAAAACAGGACAAGAGAATATTATTCATTTACTGTGTCTTTGCCCCGAATTAGAAAACGAAAGGAAAAGCACACTTAAGAGACTATTTAATGATCGTGGAGTAAGGACATGTAGGCAAGCCTTGATAGCATATTTAAGTTCTGATGATATTTCCTTGAACTCTGCATTGGTAAAAATTTTGATTTTAATCGGGAAAAAATTATAGGAAAATAATTTGAAATCTGTATCTATTGTATTTTAAAAATAATACACTGTGTATTGTATTTATCTGGCTATAACTTATGGTATTATATACAATTGTTTTAATTTTTTTTATCTATGGAAATTTTTAGTAGCTTTTGTAAGATTTTAATTAATCACACAAATAAAAATAAACTTGAAACTTGAAACTTGAGTATAACATTAGGTTTAGGCAGGTAGAGTCCCAGATCTGGCTGCCAATACCTCCAAGAATTTAATCCACCTTGTCCAGATTTTAGGAAATTTACACGGACACCCTCTTTATGTGACTTATGTGACTTTTTCTGCTATCATGTATAAGTTGATCCCCACCCTCCATCCTACCAGAGATGGTAATTTCGATGCCCCCAATGTTTGGCTGCATCCCTCTTTGCCACCACGAGTCCCAGGCTAGAGAAGAGTAGCTTCATCCGTGCGGATTGTAGCTTCTATTACTTTACTCAGTTCATGAACTATCTTATGCCAATATGTTTGTATGGCGGAGCAGGCCAATAGGGTCTGAAAGAAATCCCCCCTCTGACCTCTGCATTGCAGACATTCCGGGGATATCACTCTCCCCATTCTGTGCAAGCTTGCGCGGTCGAAGTAGACCCTATGTAGGATTTTGAGTTGGATGAGCCTCAGTCTCGACTTAATTGCAACTCCCTTGGGTGCATGAAGGTTGCCTACCAGTCCAGATCAACTAACTCCCCTCGGTCAGTTCCCCATATGGTCCTCAACTTCTTCAGAGTGTCTGGTATGTTATTATTGATTGTTTTGTAGACTGAGGAAACCGCCATCTCAGTCAACTCTCCCATTAGGAGCCTATCTTCTAGGGGTGCATTTTCGGGGAAGTCCACTTCTAGGCCTTCCACCATCCACTCATGCCTTCGTTGTAAGTATTTGAAGTTTTGTGTATCGTGGAGTTGATAGGCCCTCTGAAGGGATTGAAAAAAGATAATGTCCCTTTCCTCAATGAGCTCTCCAACTTTGGAAATACAGAGTAGGTCCCAAGTCTCAAAGCCTCAAAGTTTTCCCAGCTCCTTAAAGGTCGTCCCCATCCATTACGTGGTTTCCTGGGTGATCTTACCAGCCCAATCTATGCACTTATTTGTTTTGAGCCAAGCCTCAAACACCACCTGGGTCACTGGTAGAAAGTGTCTCCCTCCCTCCCTCCCCCATAAAGATAATGTTGGAAGGGACACTTTGAAATTGAGTCCTTTCTAGCGCATAGGTGGGATGCTCTCCAGAGACATAGTCCCAATCATTTATGGCAATCATGTGAGACGCCCAGTAATAGGCTTGGACGTCAGGGAGGGCAATACCTCCATTGTATTGATTTCTCTGTAGAGTCTTGAGGGCCACCCTCGGATGTTCGTTATTCTATAATAGTTTCCTGAGCTCAACGTCTATTTTAACAAAGAACTCATCTGGAATCTTATAGTAAATATTCTGAAGGGCGTATATAAACTTCAGGAGAGTAACTATTTTAAACTTAGCTGCTCTTCCCATTATAGTTAAAGGCAGTGGCCGCCATCGATCCACGTCCGCGCGGAATGCCATGTGTGCTTTGAGTCGATTCCGTTCGAGGCATCTTTCTGGGGTCAGTGTTGCATTAATTCCCAGATGGTGGAATCCATCCCGGTCCACACGCAGTCTCCCCAGAATAACAGACGAATCCCGAATCCAGGTGGCCAACTGTGGGGAAAAGGACTGATTTGCCCCAATTAATGGTATATCCTGAGTGGGCCCCATATCTTTCAAATGCCTCGAATGTCGCAGGGAGCGACTCTTCCGGGCGGGTAAGGTATAAGAGGATGGCATTCACATACAGCAAGATCTTTACTTCGTCAATCAGGGACCCAACCACCCGAACGCATCGGATGGTCGGATGCGTTTGGACTATACAAGCCAGTGCTCCAGTACCAAAGCAAACAGGAGGGGCGACAGGGGGCAACCCTGTCTATTTCAGCTTCGAATAGGGAATTCCGCTGAGAGAACACCATTGATTTGCACCACGGTAATGGGTGCCTGGTAGAGCAGTGCCACCCACTTTAAAAATTGGGGGCCAAACCTCTGCAGCGTTTGCATCATAAAAAGACAGTGGACAGCATAAAATGCCTTTTCGGCAGCCAACAATATGAACACATGGGGGTCGTGACGGGTACGGACCTCTGCTAACTAGTTGTGAAGTCTATATAGGTTATATCTAGTTGAGCGCCCTGGCATAAAGCAGGGTTGATCCTTGTGAATAAGGGGGGGTGACAGACTTGGCATCTTTTGGCGTGTTTCCCCTTAGTTTTTGCTTTCTGACCTCCCCGTTTTGACTCTGTTTTTGCTGGAGTAGTGTTTCTGCGCACTTTTCTCACTGCTGATCAGTGGTAAAGTGCAAGTGCTCTTGTGGTAAATTGTGTTATGGATTGGTGTTTCCATGATTGGCCTGTTTGATTTATGTGTCAGTCCCTAGTTAAGTGCACTGCGTGTGCCAGGGCCTGTAAATCAAATGCTGTTGGTGGGCTGCAGCACTGGATTGTGCCACCCACACAAACAGCCCGTAAAAGGTAACTCTGGCCTGCCATTGCAGAGCCTGTGTGCAGTCTGGTACTGCCATGTCGACTTGGCAAGTGCACCCACTTGCCAGGCCCTAACCTTCCCTTTTCTTACATGTCAGTCACCCCTCAGGTAGGCCCAAGGTACCCCTGTGGGCAGGGTGCAGTGCATGTGAAAAGTAGGACATGCCCTGGTGTGTGTGGCATGTCCTGATAGTGAATTACTGCCCATTTTGTTTTTCACTTTTGCAAGGCTACCTGTTCCCCATAGGACAGAATGGGGAGTTTGTTTATAACATCTTATAAACATAACTGGCCCGGGGAATTAGGTAGGAAAATAGAGTTTAGTATGCCTGAACTCAGAATCTAAAGATGCATCTTTTAGTGAAGGTGATTTTTACATTCTGTGTTTGAAAATACCACTTTTCTTGCTCAGTCATCCCGTGTGCCTCTGCTGGAATGTGGATTGCCTGTCTGGGTTTTGGATGACAGAAGGCTGGGGAGCAGGAGTGGCTCCAGATAGTCTAGGTGGGTCAGGAAAGGGCTGAATAGACCTGGGCTGCAATTGGGGAAGGGGGAGGAGATTTCCTTGCACCTCAAAGGGCCTGGTCTGCCTCTGACCATGCCGTCTCCACCTCCTGGCAGGAAGTCACACCAGAGAGGGCAGAACTGGTTCTGGCTGGGCACAGACACTCGCTGCCTAAGAGATCAAAGGATTTTGGGATATAAATATTGGGGCCCAGACCCCTGACTTTTAGAACTCTTTTAGACCAAGAAGACTGCCAAGAAGAAGAGATGGAGAAGCTGTGAGGAGGAACTACCACTTTACTGTGTGCTTTGCTGTGTTGGCCTGCAGTGGCTGCTTCTGTCTTGGGCAGTGAAAGGACTGGACTGACTTTCTGCAATCTACTGTTGTGAGTTTCTCCAAGGGCTTGAGGTAGAGCTTGCCCCCTGTTCAAGAAGTCTCAGGAACAGCAAAGACTTCAAGTTCTTTTGCCCTCAGCACTGGGGACTGTGTGTTTTGTGCTGCAACAGAAGAAAAGTTATCAAAAACAATGGCTCCTGTGGACTAATGGCAAGAAAATCTCAATAAAATAACGCAGTATGGCAATGTAATGGGTTATTGTGATGTCAAAAAGAGAAGGAGCCGAACACACCTTAGATTAGTATTTCATTCATAATTCTTGTTTATATAGTTCTTTGAAGGAAGTATGTTCGTGCCTGCATCAAGGAGAAATCCTTGATGCAGGCACAAACATGCTGATTCTTGAGTAAGCTCGTGCTTGATCTGCACACTCACCGTGCCCTTCTATTCCATACCTGCGGAATCCTCCTATTGTGCTAACCGAATTTTGCCAGCCGACAGCTACCCTCACATGGGTGCAAGGCCGGGTCCCATGTGAGTATCCTTCCTTTTCACTTTACTCACGGTGCCACAAATTCCACACGAGGCTGCGCAAACCCTTCCTTCAGGTGTCCCTACTATCTTAGGTCCTGAAGAGACCCTACATTGCACACAGGGTCGAAACGCCGTCGACAGTTTTTTCAAAGCGAATCATTACAAGCCAGCACTTATCATTGTATAAAAGCGTGGTTTATATAATATATATCTTTCAATGGTCGTTTTCATGAAATATAGGAAACCTTGTATATATGTCACGAATATGTCACAAATTATTTAGGTTTATTTGTTTAGGTTCCTTTTTTTCACTGGGACACCACTCACTACAATCAATTGATAGCTAAATGTCATGAATGTAATTTTGCTTCAAAGAACTATATAAACAAGAATTATGAATGAAATACTAATCTAAGGTGTGTTCGACTCCTTCTCTTTTTGACATCACAATAACCCATTACATTGCCATAGTGCGTTATTTTATTGAGATTTTCTTGCCAATAGTCCACAGGAGCCATTGTTTTTGATAATCATTTCAGTACCCTGGTTCCAAGTGAGTAGGGTTCCCTTGTTGTTTTTTTCTCGACGCAACAGAAGAAAAAGCAACCTGACGCATCTACGACGCCGCTGCCGACGCCGTGTCCTGAAGGCACCGCAGAGGACACCGCCGCAACGCGACCCTGGTCTCACCGACGCGGCCTGCTGACGCCGCCACAGAGCCGCTGCTCGCACGCGACCTGTGGGCACCACACTCCGCACCGCCTCACTTCACGACGACGCCGTGGTATCCCCGACAACGCCTCTCCATGACGAAATCTCCACCGCTGCTTGCAGCATGGTTCGAGGGCACTGCTCGTAAAGTTACACGATGCACCGCCCTCATCCCGCACCGCAGCCTTGGCCTACCGACGCCGGTGCCATCGACTCCCGTTCGTCAGCCGAGGACAGCGCTTCAGCAACGACGCCGCCGCTGCTTGCACCGCGACCTGCCAGCACCGCAACGAGCACCGCATTCACTTCGCACCGCGACCCTGGTCTCACCGACAACGCCATCTGACGCCGCCACCGAGCCGCTGCTCGCACCGCGACCTGACGGCACCGCACGCCGCACCGCTGCACTTCGCACCGCAGCACCGACGCCTGCCGACGCCAGCTCTCCTGACTTCAACAGAGAGGAGTTCGATCTGCAATGCGTGTGACTTCGAGGATCCCGACGACTCCTGCACCGACCTCCGGAACCGACGCCTGTGGACGCCGTGCTTTCGGAAGCTCAACGAGAGGTCGCCGACACCCGGCATTTCTAAAAAGTACTGTTTGGGGTCTTCCCGACACCGTAGCTGGCCCACGACGCCGCGGTCAGCCAGAACTGTTTGGATTTGTTTGTTCACGACACCGTGATAGCCCCGGACGGAGCTATCAACATCAAGAAACTGTTTTTCAAGCATATTGTGATAACTGAAGATTTTTAAGTACTGTATTGGGGATTTTTATCGTTTTTGGTCTTGTCTTGAGTATATAACAATATTGGATATTTTTCTAAACTGGTGTGGTGTCCTTTTGTAGTGCTTACACTGTATTACTGTTGGTTATGTGCAAATGCTTTACACACTGCCTCTAAGATAAGCCTGACTGCTCGTGCCAAGCTACCAACGGGGTGACCGGGGGTTATTTTAGGAGTGTAACTCCCTTATCCTGACTAGAGTGGTGGTTTCTGCCTGGCTTTGGCACATGCCCTAGCCTACCAAAAATCCCATTTCTAACATTGGTGGCAGCGGTGGGATAGGACTTGCGTTTGCACTTGACTTACAGTGATTGGTGTGCACTACTACCATATCGCAGACCATTATGTGCCACATACTGGTTCTTTTTCTTTTTGGCCTATTTTTGATCTTGCCAGTTTGAACTTGCTACTTCATCATGCCTGAATCAAGAGCATCATCTGTTGCATCCCTGGAAATTGCCTTTGAGGAGGATAGGTTGGAATCCTACAATGTTAGGGAATTGAAATCAATTTGCAAGAACCTAAAAGTCCAAGTCAGAGGCCTCACGAGGAAGTAGGAGCTACAAAAGGCGCTGAGGGCCTGGGTAGCAGCCAGACATGCCAGCGAGCAGTCTGGTGATCTCAGTGGAGAGGCGGAGGAGCCTATTCCTAGGGTGGATGTGCTTTTGGGAGGGGGAAACCCTCCAGGCCAGGCAGCAGTGGCCTGTCCCCAGGAAAGCTGGAGGACAGGCGGGAAGCAAGGAGAGTTGCAGTAGAACTGGAGAAGCTTAAGTTAGCCATGGAGGAGAAAAGGATGAAGTTAGAGCATGAGTTCAGGATAAAGGAGCTGGATCAGAGGAGTAGAGCCAGCTCAGATGGTGGCAGCAACCCGTCAAGACAAGCAGACAGGATTGTGCACATCCCTAAGAATGTAGGCAAAGAATTCAAGAAGGGGGATGACATACAAAGGTGGTTTCAGGGTTACGAGGCAGCGATACACATGAATGGGGTCCCTGAGGAGAATTGGGGAGCAGGATTGTGGCCTCTCTTCCCAGAAGAAGCAAGGGATACTTTAATAGTAAGGGGCATCACCTCACCTATCCAGACATGAAGGACGCCCTTCTCACTAAGTATGGTCTCACTCCTGAAAAGTACAGTGATCAGTTCAGGTCCAGTAAGAAGTCCGATGCCAACACTTGGTTGGAATGTGTAGATATGTTTGCAGGTCACTGGATGGCTGGGTGAAGGGCAGTAATGTGACAGATTTTCAGGGGCTCTACAATTTGATTGCATGGGAGCACTTGCTTAGTCTATGTTTTGCAGATCTGCGCCAGCACCTAGTTGATAGTAAGCTGACTGACCCCAGGAAGCTTGCTATGGAGGCGGACCGCTGGGTGAGTACCAGGGTCCACAGGAAAGCGTATGGGGGAGACTCAGCCAAAGGTGGGCAGGGTCCCCAGCAGAAAAGTGGGGGGGACAAGGGTAAAACCCAGGAGTTCTCTAAAGGGCCCCAAACTAACATCCAGGGTAAAGGTTCCCATCCCCCAGGAGATAAGAAACAAGGGGTCTCGCCAGGAAAGCCTGCTGAGACCGGCCCCCGCAAGTGTTTTGCATGTGACCAGGTGGGTCACATGAAGGGGGACCCCAAGTGCCCTAAGAGGGCACAGCCACCCACCAGTGGGCAGTCCAAGGTGTTGGCTAGTGTAGCGCTTGGGGAGGAGGAGTACCCACATGAGGGTGGGGACCCCGCAGAAATGACCCTCGTCTAACTAGGGGACAGTGAGATGGTCCCAGGAAACCCGGTGCCCCCTAACACAAAGAAATACAGCACCTGGGTGACCATCAATGGGAAAAGGGTAGAGGCTCTCAGAGATACTGGAGTCAGTGTGACCTCAGTCCGGTGTCACCTGGTCTCTGAGAAGCAGGTAGTCCCAGGGGCATTCCACCAAGTCATTGCGGTGGACAATTCAGAGCGTCAGTGTCTGGTGGCACAGGTTCCCTTCGAGTGGGGGGGGGTCTCAGGTCCCTTGAGGGTGGTTGTGAGCCCTTCGATGCCTGTAGATTGTCTGCTAGGTAACGACCTGGAGCAGTCCTTATGGAAGGATGTTGGGCTCAGGTCTCACTTGGAGATGCTTGGGTTGCCAGAGTGGGCATGCGTGTCCACTCGGTCAATGGCGGCCAGAGAGGGTGATCAAGAGGACTTGGAGCTTGAAACAGTGGCCCAAGTCCCTGCCAAGAGAAAGGGCAAGGGGCACGGGAAACCGGCCCCTGAAGTTTCCATGGACCGGGAGGAGGCGTACCTTGAGGGGGACGCTCCGGTGCCTACAGGGGAGCAGGTAGCTGAACTGGGGGACATCTCTGAGCTGACCCATTGGCAGCAAGAAGGGGGTCCCACCAGGGAGGAATTCTGCAAGGAGCAGAAGGAGTGCCCTTCTCTGGAGTTTCTGTGGCGGCAGGCTGCAGACCAGGCAGCTGGTGATCAGTCCGGATCACATTGGATCTACTGGGAGAATGATCTCCTGTACAGTGAGCCTAAGGTCGCTGAGCCTGGGTCAGCCCGTGTGCTGGCGGTACCCCAGCGCTTCAGGACCTTCCTACTGGGTCTGGCTCATGATGTGCCTTTGGCAGGACATTTGGGGCAGGACAAGACCTTTGACAGGCGTGTCACCCACTTCTTCTTCTGGCCCCAAATGCGAAGGCAGTCAGATGGACATTGCAGGTCTTGCCAAACTTGCCAGGCAAGTGGTAAGAGTGGGAGGAAGGTCAAAGCTCCTCTCCAACCTTTTCCAGTGGTTGGAACGCCCTTCGAAAGGATAGGGATGGACATTGTGGGGCCACTGGATCCCAAGACAGCGATGGGCAACAGGTACATCCTGGTCTTGGTGGACCATGCCACCCGGTACCCGGAGGCAATCCCTCTCAGGACAACGACGGCGCCAGTGGTGGGCCGGGCGTTAATGGGGATCTTTTCCTGAGTGGGGTTCCCCAGAGAGGTGGTTTCTGACAGGGGGACCAATTTCATATCCAAGTATATGACATCCCTGTGGAAGGAGTGTGGTGTAACCTACAAGTTCACCACGCCTTACCACCCACAAGGTAACGGTCTGGTGGAGAGATTCAACCAGACCTTGAAGGGCATTATTAAGAGTCTAACAGAACCCATGAGGCGTAAGTGGGACGTCCTCTTGCCATGCCTTCTCTTTGCATACAGGGAGATACCACAGACGTCTCTTGGGTTCAGTCCCTTTGAGCTTCTGTATGGTCACCCTTTGAGAGGACCGCTGAGTTTGGTGAAGGAAGGCTGGGAGGCAGCTCCCAGGAAAGCTCACCAGGATGTGTTTAGTTACATGCTGGCCTTCAGAAACCAAACTGCCTGCTTCAGGAAACTCGCACAGGCGAACCTAGAAGCCAGCCAGGAAGAAATGAGGAAGTGGTATGACCAGAATGCCACTCTGGTCGAATTTCAACCTGGGCAAAAAGTGTGGGTCATGGCCCCAGTGGAACCTTGTGCCTTGCAGGACAAGTGGACTGGGTCATTTGATGTGGTGGAGCGCAAAAGTGATGTCACCTACCTGGTGGATTTGCGGGCTCCAAGGAACCCTTTGAGGGTCCTCCACATGAACCGCCTCAAGCCCCACTTCGAGAGGTCCGAAGTGAGCATGCTCTTGGCGACAGATGATGGGTGGAAGAGGAGAGTGAACCTCTCCCTGACCTCCTGTCTACCAAGGAGCGCGATGGGTCAGTGGAAGGTGTGATCCTCTCCCCTACACTGACTCCAGAGCAGCAGAGTGACTGTCACCAGTTGTTGGGACAGTTTGCCCCACTGTTCTCCCTGACCCCAGGTGTTACTCACTGGTGTACCCATGACGTGGACACCGGTGACAGCCCTCCTGTGAAGCACAAGATTTACAGGTTGACTGACCGGGTCAAGGCCAGCATTAAAGAGGAGGTCTCTAAGATGTTGGCGTTAGGGGTGATCGAGCCTTCCAACAGTCCTTGGGCCAGCCCAGTGGTCTTGGTCCCAAAGGCTGCTGCACCCGGTGCCACTCCAGAACTGCGGTTTTGTGTGGACTACCGTGGGCTCAATGCCGTCACCAGGACTGACGCACACCCCATCCCCAGAGCTGATGAGCTCATTGATCGGTTGGGAGCTGCCAAGTTCCTCAGCACGTTTGATTTAACGTCTGGGTACTGGCAGATTGCCTTAACCAATGGGGTCAAGGAGAGGTCAGCATTTTCAACCCCAAAAGGACATTACCAGTTCCGGGTGATGCCCTTTGGGTTGAAGAATGCCCCTGCCACCTTTCAGAGGTTGGTCAATCAGGTGTTGGCTGGGCTGGAGGATTTCAGTGCCGCCTACCTGGATGACATCACAGTGTTCAGTTCCAGCTGGGAAGAACACTTGCAGCACCTCGGTGAAGTGTTGAAGGCACTGCAGAGGGTAGGCCTCACGATCAAGGCCAGTAAGTGCCAGATCGGGCAAGGTTCGGTGGTGTACTTGGGACACCAGGTAGGAAGCGGCCAGGTGGCGCCCCTACAGCCCAAGATTGACATCATTCTGGCTTGGGAGCCCCCCCAAGACCCAGACAGAGGTGAGGGCCTTCTTAGGACTCACCGGGTACTACAGGAGGTTTGTTAAGGGGTATGACACCATGGTTGCCCCCTTAACAGAGCTGACTTCCAGGAAGCAGCCCAAGAAGGTGATCTGGACTGAGTCCTGCCAGAAGGCTTTTGATGCCGTGAAGGCCGCCATGTGCACGGCAGCCGTTACTGGAGGTAAAGGTATCAGGGAACCATTGTTCCAAAAAGGCGGGAGCATTAGTGCCCTCTACTCCCTCAGGGAAACCCACAAATCAAAGATTGTTGTGCGGTTTTTGGCATCATCTACTCTCCACAATCGGTTCGTAGTGAGTGCTTTTATATCAGTTAAATCTTTCCTCCTACTGTGTTTGGCATCTTCCAACTCAGATATTCCTTCCTCCTTTGCTGTGACTCTGTCAGCAACCTTCTGGAGATCATGTCTCAACAGTGACTCCTCTGTGCCCACCTCGCCGATTTTAGTTTCCAACGCCAACCTGGACTGATGGATCGCTGCCATAAGTGCAGCATTATCGGGGATGCTGCATCTGTATCTTCTGGGAGGGACTCCATTTGTCTAGTGTATCTGTCTATCTTCCCCTGTCTATCTTTGGGTCTTTATTCTTCACCATAGTGCAAGGAGAGGAGGACAGCCAAGTAGCTCCTGAATGTACTGGTTTAGGGCAGGTATGCCGTATCTGTTTTCTAAAATCTCTCTTGCTCCCAAAGTTCTAGCGTGCCAGGGTGAGGGGGAATGGAAGCCAACTGAGTTACTTTCTGCCGCTATGTAGGAGCCGCTTAGGTCAGGCCGCCCAGCATACCAATAGGGGAGGTCTCATCTTCCATCTAAATAAGGTGAAGTTGGAGGTCACTCCTGCAGTGTCTCTGTCTTTAGAGACTTTGTATATACCATCACACAGTTCATAAAGGGGAGAGATCCCTTCACTTCTCTGATGGGCACTACTAAGTATTGCCCATCACCCCTCCTCCCCACTGTTGCACATAGAGTGCATGGCCCTGCCCCGCCCTATAACACCGCTCGCCTGCAGGTAAGAAGAAAATTAAAATGATAATAAAATTGGTTTATTATCATTAGGATTTCTCCACCTGGCTGTGTTGTACAGCCGGGTGGAGAAAAGCCACAGGCTCCCAGGCACTGTCTGAGCGGCAAACCAGGCCGCTCAGACCAATCCCCATGTCTCCCAGCATGAGAGCAGGGCTGGGATTGGCATCTGGGAGCCTGTGCAGTGTGCCCAGCTCAGGACCAGACCAGGATCGGGAGAGGAGCAATGTGGCGACCGCAGTGGCAGGAAAGTAAAGTTTTATATATTTTTTTGTGTGTGCTTATTTTTGTCTTATTCCCCCCCTCTCCACCTCCACCTGCCCCACTGCTTCGGATCCCGAGCAGCCGCCCCTGATTTACATGAGGATGTGATGTTTATTTCCAGTGGGGTGAGGGGTGTGCTGTGCTTGGGATTAGTGTCCTCTCTAATGGCCTCTGACATCTATTTCTGTAGGGGGGCCCCCGCCCTCGATAGCACCTCAGTTGCTGCCGCTGAGAGCCACAGCCTTTGCAGCCCTTGGCCAAAAGCCGTCCACCGCCTCCTTGCTCTCTGTTATTGTCTTCCGAAGAGTGGACCAGCTGTCTGGGGCTTTACTTCTCTCAGTCACCGCTCAGCCCGTCGTCCCGCTCAAGTGCAGTTCTGCGTCGCAGACTGGGGTGTCTCTCCAGTTAGGGGGAGGAGGATGGAGGGTGCTGGAGGGGGGTGATTGTGTCTTCACTCAGGTTCCCAGCACCAGCCCAGTTGTTCTTTTACCAGCTTCCACAAGATCATTGGGCAGCCGAAGTGGAGAACCTCAGCCGCTAATCGGAGTGGCCGCCATTTTTAGAGAAGGCTCCTCTCCACTCGCCAGCTCGGTTTTCGTTGCCTCTGGACGGCTCAGTGTTAGCCAGGTCGCCATTCAACTCACTGTCATGCATCATGCCAAAGGGGCCCCAGCCATGATATCACGGATTAAATCATCCATTCAATGTGATAGCGTCCTATAGTGTTTGTGAACTTGAAGTAATTCTACACTGTACACCTGTGCCTAATTTTCTGTCACTAATCAAGTGATAATGGCATAACCTTTGACCACATGCTGAGCACTTAACATATCTGGAAAGTCACCCACATCTTTTTACTAGTGTACTCCCACCTTACAAACAAAATACCTCCGTAGACTATAATGGGATCATCCCTTTTTTAAACCTTCAACACTCTCCCAAAAAATTGTTCAAACTCTATTCACCATAACAGGATCGCCACCTCAAAGACTTCACACGACGTGCAATTTTAAGTTAAGAGGTTGACAGGTATGCATTTACCACTGATAAAACACCTTCTAGGCACTATGGACAACACTCCATAGTTTGCTAAAATGCACTACACACGTTTCTGAGAAGAGTATAATGGCATACAACCTTAGAGCCATGCTTACAACCACAATGTGAGTCTAACCAGTCTAAGTGGGTTACTCTTACATTCTACATTTAACAATCTGCAATGCCTCAAAATCTTCAGTAAAGGTAAATAAACAGCCACGCCTTATGATCGTTCCCAATACATTGAATTTTTCTATAGCACTTTCTAACAACTATTTAACATGAGCAAGTATCTCGGCATTAACTGGTGAATTAAATACTGTGAACCGAAGCTTTTCCTTTTCTCACATACTTTTTGCCACATGCTTTGGTTTAAGCCACAACCTCTATAGAAACATATCTCTATAACCCACATCAGGGGCGCTCAGTCTTTACCTTGTTTAACCTGGAGTACTCTTGCACTTCATTCCTTACTGGCTTGTAAGTGGTGCACCATATCACTTTTAACATGCACCCTTGCCTCCAGGGCTTCTGCTATTTCCATTCTATGCACCCATGTGTACACACAGTAACTCTATGCTTTATTTGACTATAGGCTTTTTACTAACAGCTTTCTTTTTTAAAATGATGTAAGGGCTTATCGAATAATATGACATAATTATGTCATTTGAGGTGTCAGTGATGTCATCAATAAGGTAATTGGAAATGTCAGCAGTGATGTCATCAATGATGTTCTTTAACATGTTATGAGTGATGTAATATTTGAGGTCATAAGCAGTGCATGACAGGGGTGCAAGTTATAGTTTGTTGACTACAATATAACTGGCGATTTTCAGTTATTTTCTGTTTACAGTAGTTCATTTCTCATTTTGACACCTTATTATAATGTGTAATATGGTCCAATATTGCTATTGAGGGGTTCTGGTAACCTAAACCATGAGACTGGAGGCCGAGCGGTTTGTAACTGCCACCAGTATCCCGAGATGTCAATATAGGACCATAGTACAAATCATCCTTTACGTATTTTATGGATTATATGTTTATTTTGGGGAGTGTTTGCTTTAAAAGCTGTTTTCTTCAAAGTGCAGCTAACAATGCCACTGCCTGGAATTAAAATGTTTAAGTTTTGTTTACTTTTTATGAATGACTATTCATAAAACAGTGGTAAATGGTGATGGCCAGTAGAGTGATTCTATTCTGTGACTGCATTTACCGCATAGTTATGGATTTACTGGATTTGCCGCATAATTTGCAGATTTCACATAAAATGTTGTTCTGTTCAAAGTTATTAAAATAATATTGTGATGGAATGTTGTGCATAATGTGTCCCTTTACAGAATGTGAGGAGGCGGGTGAATCAGAGACCGACGAGAGCCCCTACTTACGATCACGCTGTCAGTGTCCCACGCAGCGTCCATGTTGATCCTCCCTAATTGAAAAAAAGGAGGAACAATGATAAACAATGTGTCATCTTGTAGGATGGTGCATATCTAAACCAACCCAGGTGGATGCCATGGAGATGGAATGTGAGAGATGTCATAGACTGTCAGAGAGATGTAAAGACAGTTACGGAAGAGCAGCTGTTGTGGATGGATGGGACCTTTTTCTTCAGAAATAAACTACCATCTTACCCCTGCTTCTGTCTTCTGGAGTATTATTACCAACCACCTTGTTACACTGGCGACGAGCGGAAGTCTTAACCTACGTGCAAGAAGTGGAAGTAATTCTAAGAGTCTCAACATCCTGCTTGTTCCTCACGTCATGGAGAACACGTTCAAGTTAGCGATGAAATTGTTGTGCTCATCATCAGTGGAGCGGTCACAAACTGGAAAGGAAAGTTACATGAAAGAAGCAGTCTGGAGAACCTGTTGATCATTCTCCGTTTAACCTTTGTTTCACAATAGACTGCTCTTATTCTATGTTTCATCAAGATTCCTGACAATTCAAGGCTTCTGGCAGGTACCAAATTGTATGTTTTCTGTATTTTCCCCTGGTTTGGCTTGGGCGGTTGGGTTTTCGGCAACGCTTTCAGTGCGTGAACTGGCAGCACGAGAAAACCATACCAACTTACCTCGTGCTTCGTTTCTTCAGCACGTGTCATTCTGCAGATCCTGCTCGTTGCCAGTTGTCGCCCGCTTGCAGGCAGGTTCCGTCGTCAGGAGCGAAGAGGAGTAACGTCCTACTTACGTGGCGGTGTTACGTCCTACGCGATGTATACTCCATCTTGTGGTGGACCGCATCCTCTGTGCGTGTGCTCCTTACAGTGATACACATACCTGAGAGCACGTTATCAGAGTCACCGTGCCTTGCTGCTGCGTCACGTTGACTTCATCTTGCACTGGGGTGCAGTCTCAGTGCGTGCGCCTTTTGCGGTGATACGCACACCGGTCGTCACACCGCGCTTCATTTTGAGATCCACTTTGCGTATCCTCACAACAGTGATATGCACACTTTTAACAGCGGTGTCAAGTGGTGTTTAAAAAAAAGAAAAAGGGAGTGTCCTTATCTTCTCTTTGGGTTTGGCGGCATGTGAGTTTCTCCTTTCGTTTTGCAATAGTTAAAACAGCTCAGCTCTCACATACACTCCAGATTTTTGATCCGTGTCAAAACTTTGCTCTTTCTTTGCAACATGTCTTTCATTCTACTTATGGTCTTGCATCTCTTTCAATCTTCAGCCTGCATACTAGAGGTGTATTTCCACAGTTTCGTCAGTGGTATGCACACTGGTTTTCATTCTGTGCTTTTTGGATAATTCTACAGTGATGCGCACACTAAGTGATTCTGCACATTTTGGGTATTTCTACAGTGATGCGCACATTAAGTGATTCTGCACATTTTGGATATTTCTACAGTGATGCACACAATAAGTGATTGTTTAAATGAATAGTTGGACTACCTGTACATTAATAGTCACCCTTACATCTTGTCATTGGGGTGTGCCTCTGTGATTTAAGCTTGTTTTTATCAGTTTTGGTCTCAGGAAGGAATTTGAGTCAACATGCAGAGTGTACCAGCTCCTCCCTTCTTTTTATCAGCACCTGGGAATCCACCCACTAGGTGGCAGTAGTGGCGCAAGGTCTTTGAAAGGTATGCCAAGGTGTGTGGAGCATCACTGAGTGCCGAAAGGAAAACTGTGCTACTGTTACATTGTCTAAGTTCTGAGGGGCAGGAGGTCTTTGAACATCTGCCTGAGATTGTAGGAGAAGATTTGAATGAGTATGAGTATGAGGTATGCATTATGAAGTTGGATAGACACTATTTACCAAAGGTCAGTACCATTTTAGAACGGTATCATTTTGGCCGCAGAAATCAAAAAGAGGGGAAACGGTGGAAAACTATGTAACCACTTTGAGAAAGTTGGCGTCCTCATGTAAATTTGGTGGGTTGTTTGAAGAAAGAATACAGGATCAATTCATGCTTGGGTGCAACATTGAGAGAGTGAGGGATGACCTGTGGCAGAAAGACAAACCTTCTTTAGATGAGGTATTGGCTATTGCCAAACAAATTGAACTCTCTCTCAAGTGTGTGGAGGTTATTAAAAAGGATGAGGTGAAGGGTGAGATGGTTCAGGTGGTGGCACACGCGTCAGGTGATAAAGACAAGAAGAAAAGGGTGAATGTTACTCTGGGTAAGAGACCCATCTTTCAAGGCAAGTGCTATAGATGTGGTAAAACAGGACATCTAGCCAATGATAGATCTTGCCCAGCCAGTAAAGCAGTTTGCAACAACTGTAAGAAAAGGGGACATTTTGCAACTGTCTATAAGGCTAAGGTTGTAAGAAAAGGAGTCACTGAAATTTGTGAAAGGTGTGGTGACAACAGTGAGGTGGAAGAGGATTTTGACTGTGGTCAAATTGTGTTGCAAGTGACAGGGGGCAAGAGTAACAGTCCGTTGGATGAAGTGATGATCGAAGGTGGCAGTACGAAAGTCTTATTTGATTCAGGTGCCAAGATCACCATTGTTTCTAAAGAATTTTACATGAACAAGCTGAAGGAAAAAGTCAAGGTACTGAAACCTGACATTAGACCATGTGCGTATGGAGGCGAACCCATAAAGCTTCATGGGTACTTTTGGGGCTTGTTAGAGTATAAAGACAGGTATACCAATGCAAAAGTCTATGTGTCACAGAAAAGAGACAGCATTCTTAGCTGGCTTCACCAGATGGACTTGGGAATAATGTTGGATCCCAGCAGTGATCCTCCCAAAGTGCTGAAGGAAGATTTTCATGTTAAGGAAATTTACCTACAGGATAGCTCTGGAGAGGATTTCATGCAAGGTCTGGGATGTTGATTCCCTCAGGTTTTTAGAGGGTAACTTGGCTGCCTACATGACTATGTTCACCACATTAGGATGGTGGATGGGGCAAAACCATTTTATGGGAAGGTACGTACTGTCCCAGTAGCGGTTAGAGAAGAGATGAAGGCAGAATTGCGAAAATTACAGTGTGACGGGGTCATTGAAGAGGTTGAAGGGACACAGTGGTTGACTCCGGTGGTAGCTGCTCGGAAGTCGAATGGTATTATGCGTTTATGTGTGAATTTGAGGGAATTAAACAAGCATATAGTTGTAGACAAATACCCTCTGCCAAAAATATCGGACATGCTAATGTTGTTGCAAGGGGCCAGAGTATTTTCTAGTATAGATCTCAAGTCCGCATACCATCAAATAAGACTTGATGAAACATCCAAAGATCTCACAGCTTTTATCACGCCTTTTGGAACTTTCAGATTTGTCAGGTTACCCTTTGGGTTGGTGTCTGCGGCCTCTGTTTTTCAGGGGGCCTTGGAGAAAGTTTTGAAGGGGCTTGAGGGTGTGAGGATATACCAAGATGAGGTCTTGGTTTTTGGAAAGGATAATGAAGAACATGATATGATGGTGGATCAAGTTTTGAAAAGGTTGAATGGTTATAATCTTACCATCAGGCTAGATAAATGCAAATTTCGAAGAAGCTCCATTGACTACTTATGTCAGACAACACCGGCAACGTCCACTGACAGGCTCCGTGAGGAAGAACCGTCTCGAAGTCTAGGGGACTCCAATTCCCATCAGCACATGGGTTTCCTGACGTCCGACGCACCGTCGCACGTGATGGCAGGAGACCCGGTTATAGCAGACAGAACGGCAGACTGAGCTGCCGATTATTCGTATTTTCGACGTTGGTGGCCAGGTCCCAGTCCGGTAAGGGTGCAAGTTGCACTGGAGCTTGTACTTGCAGTTTTCATTATTTCTAAGAACTTTCGTTCTGTTTTGGGATCATTATTGAATCTGTCCCTTCGTTGGCGAGTCCTATATTTCCTGGGGCTCATGCGAGGGAGCGAGAGGCTGGATAGCGATTGCTCCTAGGCTGGGCGTAGATTTCCTTATAGTTTTTTGACAAGAATATATACCTGTTCTTCCCTGTTGGCGAGTCCGTTTTCCTTGGCTCATGCAGGGAAGAGGAAGTACAAGTTAATCATGTGGTAACAGGAATATTGTAGAGTGACGAAAACTCTCTATTAACTTATTGTTCTTGACAACAATATATACCTGTTCTTCCCGGTTGGCGAGCCCGTTTTCCTTGGCTCATGCAGGGAAAAGGAAGTACAGGTTAATTGTGTGGTAACAGGAATATTGGGGAGTGATGTAAAACTCTCTATTAACTTATTGTGCACCATTTGAGAGAATACTTTCTATTCAAGCTTGTGCAGGTTCCATTTGGTATGGAGCTGCTCCAGCTATAATCCTTGTTGATCCATTCATGATGTACCAGTGAAAGAACAGTTCCTTTGCCGTACCTTTGATGACGAAGTGATGCATGATCATTTATGGAACTTTTCACAATTGTGATAATCAGCCTACTGGCAATTATTTGTGTTTCACTCAACAGGGGGTGGTCAATAGTGGGTGATTGCTGGTGGTCAATAGTGGGTGATTGCTGTTCCATTTGCTGGTACAACATCTTTGGGGCATCTCAACTTGATACAGAGAGTAGGTTGATAGGTATTGCTTTATTTGATAGACAGGCTAGGAAGGTATATTAGTAGATATTTACGATTTCCCTGTTCTCTCCTTTCCAGTGTATTGGTGTTGAGGATTCCTGATCACCTGCTTTCCTCCCCTGTTTAGAGGTTACATTCTTTTCCTTTACAGGTAGTTTATTGAGCATTGATTTCCTCTATAAAAGAGTAGTTATAGAGGAGTGTATTATATCATTTTCTTTCTATTTTCACAGGTCTCCTCCCTGCTGTCCCCATCCTTTCCTTCCTCCGCTTGACCATCCTAAAGTCTGTGTCATATATACCTACAGACTTGGGGCTGTCGAGAGGTGGACCCCTCTGAGCATCGGTACGACCCTGAGGATACGCTTGGTACAGGACAGAATAATCGGCCCACGAAAATATATATCCTCCCGGTCGGGCTAATTCCAGAATGGCCACCCTAGATGAAGTCCCTGTGTAATAGGGATGAGTTGACAAAATTTCTTGGTATGGCCGAGTATTATAACAAGTTTGTTAAAGGCTTTGCTGGAATGTGCGTGAACATGAGAAGGCTACTCAGGAAAGAGGTTGAATTTGTATGGACGGAAGCCTGTGAGGTAGAGTTCAAGCAAGTGAAAGTTGAATTGACTAAGGCTCCCAAATTGCAAAGTTTTGATCCTAAAGGAAAGTCAGTGTTAATCACTGATGCCAGTATGAAGGGCTTGGGTGCTGTTCTGCAACAAGAAGTTCATGGTTCTGAGAAGGTGACTTTTTCCTTTCACTCAGGCTTCGCGGTGCTGAATTACACTATTCGGTCATCGAGAGAGAGGCACTAGCTGTGCATTGGGCAACAAGAAAATTGACGAATCTGTTGTGAGGCAACAGATTTGAAGTCCGCACGGATCACAAACCTTTGTGTGAAATTTTTAAGAAGAAAGGCATTGATGCAGTGTCCAGTAGGATCACAAAATGGGTGGAGTATGATTTTGAAATCAAGTACTTACTGGGTGTGAGAAATAAGGTAGCTGACACACTCTCAAGGCTGGTTGAAGTGTCTGAGGAGGACAAGTACATCAGCTGTGAGGAAGATAAGGAGGCAGTTTGTGAAATAGAAGCTAGTGGGCTCACAGGGTGCACCTGGCGTAATGCTTGCCTGCTGGATAAAGAAATGCAACAAGTGTTGGTCTATTTGAATGAAGGATGGCAGTCAAGAGTGAAGGATGCCTCTGAGAAATATTGGCACGTAAGGGATGAATTGTCAGTGGGAAATAGAATGTTATTCAGGGGCACATAGTTGGTTCCACCCCTTTCCCTTAGGGAAGATCTCATTAGGCTAGCGCACACAGGTCACCAAGGGATGTTCAAGACCAAAGAAAGGCTAAGATTGACCTATTGGTGGCCAGGCATGGATATTCAGGTGGAAAGGGTGATTAGGAAGTGCGTTCAGAGTGCCATGAGTGAAAAAACAGCAAAACCCAAAGTACAACCCATGGTAATTGGAGAGCACCCGATCAAACCATGGCAAGAGGTGGCTTTAGATATATTGGGCCCAGTACACATGAGTGGTGGTGAGTCTTATGTGATGGTGCTCATAGACATGTACTCAAAGTGGCCGGAGGTGAAAATTTGCCACTGGTATCGAAACCAAGCATGTTGTAAGTTTTTTAAAAGAATTGTTTGGGAGAGAAGGAATTCCAAAAGTTTTGTTAACAGACAATGGGGTACAGTTGGTGTCAAGAGAAATGGAGCAGTGTTTTAAAGTCGTGTGGGGTGAGGCACAAAAAGTGCTCTTTATATCACCCGGAAACCAATGGCATTGTGGAGAGGTTAAACCGTGTCTTAAAGGAAACGGTTGCCGTGGCTAAAGCAGGTGGCTTGAATTGGAAAGAGGAGGTTAACAAGAAAATTGAGGCATACAGGGTTTCTCCTCATGCAGTCACGCGAAGGTCTCCCTTTGAATTATTCAAAGGGAGACATCCCAATACTCTGGTAGCTCATGGTGTCAAGGTCAGGAGAGGTAGGAAGTGGTGCTAGTTGGAAGCTCAAGGAAATGAAGAAGACAGAAGCTCGTAAGAAGAATTTTGATGCTAAGAAAAGTGTGAAAATAACAAAAGTCAAGGTGAGAGACGTGGTCTTGATTAAAAAACCTAGTGGAAAGGGAGGCTCAGCTGGGTTTTTCAAGCCCATGAGGGTGGGGAAGGTTTTGTTGAATGCTGTCAAGACAGAAGAGTCCCGCATATGGAACCTTATTAGGGTGGTGGTCCTTAAAGAAAGTGTGGTGAAGAAAGTGGCAGAAAAGTTGACCACCTCACACCTCGGTACTGGAAGAATGTCGATTTCAGACAGCCAACTGAGAAGGTCTACCAGAGAGGGGAAGGTTCCTTACTATTTCAAAGACTATTATATGGAATTAACGTTTTGCAGAGTGTTCTCTTATGTGCTACCTCTGCAAGTCATGTATAATACTTGTATATAATTTTGTGTTTGGTTAGATTCTGAGGAAGGGAGGTGTGTGGGATCTTGTAGGTTGGTGCATGTCTAAACCTACCCAGGTGGATGCCATGGAATGTGAGAGATGTCATATACTGTCAGAGAAATGTGAAGACTTTTACTGAAGAGCAGCTGTCATAGATGGATGGGACCTTTTATCTTCAGAAATAAACTACCAGCTTACCCCTACTTCTGTCTCCTGGAGTATTATTACCAACCACCTTGTTACACTCACGTTTTCCCCGACAGGAAGAATGACAAGAAGAGGAGGCAAACATTATTAAGGAGAAGGAAGGGAGGAGGAGCCTTGCACAAGTGGCAACGCAACAAGCTGAGACTTTAGCGGACATAGGAGCAACCAAATCTGGGAGGAAAGAGAGATGCCTCAGACGACGAAACCCCAAACACACACGTCAATGTTGCATCCCTACCACACTTGCCGCAGGGCCTCGCAGAAGTCAGAGGGACTGCAGAGGTGGCAAGGCCCTAGCCACGCTCTCCAGGGAAGTTGCTTTCCCAGGTTAGTGTACTTATGCAGGGCTAGCGAAGTCAATCACGAGGGATGGGGGGTTGAAGAAAGGGGAATTTTAGGGGTCGGACTGACTGGTCACTGGTACGTTCATTTGAATGTTTGAATTGAAGGGTAAGCTGTAGTTTGTTGTTTTTTTTTTGCGTTTATTTGGTAGCTAAAAATTGGCTTTTGTATTCATGAATTTATAACAGAAGGAATTACAGATCTTTTTTCTAGCTAACGAGAGAGACTCGAAGAGACAGAAGAAAGAATAGGTTGGATCCCAATAGTAAATATCAAGCAAGAACAATCCCACTGCCCGAAAGTAATTTATAAATGAGCTAAACGTCAAGGATAAAGAAAAAGGAACTGCATAATCCCGTCCCCCAAAGGCAAGGATGCAGTGTGCAACAGCAAAGGCGATAAGACGCTGAGCAGCTAAAACCAAGAAACCATAGTTATTAGGGCATATATCTCAAATGTATTTTACCCATTCTCAAAGTATCAAAATATCAAATATACAATTAGTAGACATTTAATTAATACTCCAATAAATACAATGCCACATCAACAAACTATTGTACATATAAGTGGTGCCCAGGCGCAAAAACATACAAAAGACCAACACATACTATCAGCAGAACCATACTCACTCACTCACACAACACATTACTCAATGGAAATCCACTGCATCAAACACAATAATCTCCACAGGTAGATCGTTGAAGATATTATACATAAGATAAAACACAGAATGCTTCGTAATTATTCCATCATGTCAAATGATCACAGTTTAGACATGTGTGGCCAATGCATAAAGTTTCATATTCTTTGAAGCTTCATGTAAACCTCAAAAGAAGCAAAGAAATGATAGTATTAAAGGAGACGTTTTGATCAGTGGACGCCAGCGTCGACACGTGTTTCGGTGACTGATCCCGAATGTGGGTCACACCTTCTTCAGGGCGCAACTAACATGATGCAGAAGGAGCTGCAGGTGCCTGGGAAACCTGAACTAAAGCCAGTTCCGTGTGAACTGAACAGGAGACCTAAACATACTGGTCGGACTTTGGACAATGGAGGCCCCGGGTAGTAAGAGGAAATGTCACTGGGGGGCACCGATAAGAAGCAAGGGTCTTCTCTCCACGGGCCAGGTGAGAAGGATGTCCTATCGCATAGGATAACGTAGTGATCAAATGGCAAACATTTATCATCCCCAGTCGTCTGTTTGTGGGTCGATAGCAGGATTCAAGCGAACACCAGATCTGTGATGATCCTAGGAGCCTCCCCCATAAGGGTGATCCCAATAGTAAGCAAACCCAAGAGTTAGCAGAGGAAGAAAAAATACGGACAGAAGAAACTAATGAGAAGAGGTGGGGAAGAAACCAGAGAAGAGGGGAAGAATGCAAGAAAGGGATTAGTTAGGAAAGATAAGAGAAAGAAAAAAAGATCAAACCCTGCAGAGAGAAGGGAAGCCTCAAATAGGAAAAACAGGAAGAATATGTACTTACCAATGGCCTCTGTGTTCTTATCTGAGGCATCCAGTCCCTGAAGCAGGAGGACCTGCCGAAGAGAAAAAGAACGGAGTCACTCGGTGTGATCAAGAGAACGCTACCTAGAAAGAAAAGATGTGTAAAACCTAATATTGACTGAAAACCAACTTTCAATAAAAGAATTTCTTTTTTTCAATTCTATCTGAGTCTGTGCAATCCGTCCACACCTTCTGACGCCGCATAATTCAAATACCCTCGCCACATAATTTAGACTGCATAACATATAATTCTAGTAGTCCTGGCAATGGTTAAGCTGAGCAGAGTGGTTTGGGTGATGTCACTATGATATTTTCGAGGGAGCAGTCAAATATGTTCACTATTTAATAGTTCCTTATGAAATATTTACACTGCTGCATTTTGAGCAATAAAAGCAATAACATGGGTGGGTGTGGCTTGGAGCGTCAAGATGGCATGCACACTCTAAGAGTGCTCCAGACCCCTCTGTCATCCGCCCAAGCATCCTTCTCCATCGGCATAGCTGTAACTGTCCAAAAGCCTGGCAACACCCCGCTGGGGCCACTCAGAGTGTTCCGGTGAGGAGTGGCACTGCTGGGCGACCGCGGACGGCTCATTTTGAGAGGCCTGGAATCGGACACCCTGACAAGATGGCGGCGCGGTCTGTAGCCTGAGGCGGCGGAGCGCTGGTGACCGACATCGCTTGCGGAGCCCCACTGGGGGCACCTCGGACCCTCAGACCCCGTGTGGCCAAGAAACGAAGAACCCTGCAGTGGAGTCACCGGACACGAGGGGGGCCCTGTAACCCCCCCCGCTGCACTGCGAGGGGCCGCGGCCTGGACTTGAGGCGGGCACTGCCAGTGAGAGTACCCCGCCACAACGGAAGCGGTGAACGGGGAGGCCTAGCTAAAGCTGGCACGGCTGAGGTGGCCCCCGGAGGAATCGGACCCTGAGACTCGGGCTCCGGCTGGGAACTGGGGGCCCGATGAGCTGTGATGGCCCGCGCCCCTAGGACCTCTCCTGCGGTGCCTGTTGGAGGACGCCCCTCGCTAGAGGGAACTCGAGACGCCCGATCACCTCGGGCCTGGCGCGGCCCTCTACCCTGAAGCAATCCACTACACCTAGACCCGCATAAGGGCCCGGGAGGGAAGGGCGATCCCGGCGGACAACCGGCCAAGGTTTGGGCTACTGGAGTGGAGTGGAGAGGGCGATTCCTTGGGCCCTGTGCAGCGCGATTGGCCTCGGCCTTGCGTGCCCCCCCCTCCCAGACGGACCGGTAAACAATGGGACCTGGGGGCCAGGGGTAACGACGTGAGCATGGCCCCTCCCTGTATGAGCCACCCGGCCATAAATTGATCTTCCAGAGGGGGCCGAAGGAGCACTGTGGACCCTGGGGTGGCCCGCTGGGCCACGATCCGGGCCCCGCCTGATCACAAACAGGCCGGGACAAATCACTGCCAATCTCTGCAACCCCCCCCACGAGTGGTGATCGGCAGCCTTGGGTGAGTGGCCTGGTGGGACCCCCGGGGCCTGAAGATGCAGGGCGCAGAATGGGCTGCCCTGCCCCGGGAAGGACCTCCGCTGGGGGCACGCCGAACCTCTGACCTACCCCATAAAGCCTTGTACCACAGCCCATGAAGGCCCATGCCCGGCTGGACCGCCCGACTTACAAACCGAGGGGCTGGAGGCACCCCGAGAAGTCCTGAGCACCCCTCCCTCGCTCCACCCGGTCGTGACTGGATGGGCCTCCTCTGACCCTGGCACGCATCCTGGTTCTTGGCCCCTGGGGCCCCAACCCAACACCCTGGCAGCCCTGTGCTGCTCCCCGGCGTGCAGTACACCAGAAACGAGCGGGGAGCTCCGGGCCGCAGGGACTCCCAAAGAGCGTCTCCATCCCGCTGGCGTGCCAACACGCCTGTACCTACCTGAGGCGCGGTGAGACGGCCTTGAACCATTAGAACTGGTTGCCTCCTTTCTCAACAGGCCCCGCACTGACCCTTGTTATCCCCCACACACTTGTCACAGGCACAGAGACCACTCTCCCCCCCAGCCATAACAATCCACACTCGAAATGGAAGCCAACTGTGCTTGACTGTCACCATGGGGAAAGACCGAGGGTCCAAGCCTCCTCCAACACAGACCAAGATGGACCAGTATACAACCAATGACCCGGGAACGGCGGCCGTGACCACCGAGAAACCCACCTCGGCTGACGCAGATCTCAATACTATCCTACAAGCGATCAGCGCCTCGCAGGCCTCAGTCGAAAACAAGATTGGCGAGGTCCGAGTAGATATGGCGATCCTCTGACAGGATCTCCGGAATGCGAAGTATCTCAGAAACTGAATCCCGCATTTCTACTTTCAAGGATGACGTCACCCAACTAAAGGAACAAGTGGCCCGCCTACAGACCCACACTGGAGAACTGCATAAACGGGCAGAAGATGCCGAAAATAGATCGAGGGGCAATAACCTCTGCCTAGTGGGATTTCCAGAGTGAACGGAACAGGGGCAAGTGGGAGAGCTCACAAACAATGGGTCAGATCTTGGATGCCTAAAGACTCTTTGTCCGCATGGTTCGCGGTGGAGCGGGCCCACCGCTCTCTAGCTCCCAGACCTCCACCTGGAGCACCGCATAGGCCTATAATTGCCAGGATCCTTAACTTTAAAGACAGAGAATCCATCCTGAGCATAGCCCGCAACCAAAAGACTCTGACTTACCGTGGCCACCCCATAAGTATCTTCCCACACTATCATTACACTAAAGCCCGTCTGGCTTGGCAGAGGGACCTGGGCAGGGAAATAGATGACGGAATGTGAAAATACTGCTGCGACAGCACAAAATGTATTTCTTTAAACAGCAGACATAGATTGATTCATTTTAAGTATTTAAACAGGGTTTACTATACGCCAGAAAGATTAAGTAGATATGGATTGAGAGACACAGCTGAATGCGAATGCTGTAGTGCACAACAAGCAATCAATCAATCAATCAGGGGTTTGTTAAAGCGCGACTACTCACCCGTAAGGGTCTCAAGGCGCTAGGGGTGGGGGGGGGTGCAGGTTCCATTCCATCAAGGAGGGGGTCTGTCGAAGAGACTTTCTTCACTTGACCTGGAGCTGCCCAGGGATATCTAGTTTTTGGGAACTAGTCTTTAAGGAACTGGGACGCATAACAGATTTGACGCTTACTCCAGACCCTGCACTGACCCTGCTGGGATACTCTAAGCTGATACCGAAAGCAGTCAGAAGATTAGTGGACATGGGTTTGCTGATTGCCAGGCGCAGAGTAGCACTATGTTGGTCACGCGGTCCGACTCCTACGCTAGCACAGTGGTCGAGAGACATGATGTATTGCAGCACACAAACTGAGAACTACAGTGATCTTCTCCCACTACGTAGTAGACCTAAGAACTTCTGGGCACTGTACAAGACATACATAGCAACTAGAGATAGTGAATCTGTAACCGCTGATGCTGTATTACATGTGGAAGAGGGGAATAGTTCCAAAGAATAGAATCACGGGGTTTAACTTGGCCACTCAAGCTTGTCCCAGCTGATGCATCTTATCAATGAGGCGAAATATGTTGCTAAGCTGTATTAAGAATTAACTACAGTTTTTTGCACGACTGGAACATTAGGGACTGCACGGTAGGGAGTGTATTAGTGAGTAAGATGTTACAGGTTATTAATTGTCTGACGGACTGTAATAATGTGAAATATGCTGTATTATTTTCATTTGCAAATGCTATTGCTATACGGAATGGATCGCAGTCTCTTGGTTATTATGAAAAAGTTATTAAAGTTTCCCCCCCCCCCCAAAAAAAAAGTATCTTCCCACACTACACGCGAGAAGTCCAGACCCAGAGGCGCTCATTCATTGAAGGGAAACAGAAACTGCGTGCTCTGAATCTCCAATACAGATTGCTCTTCCCGGCCCGGCTCCGAGTGGTGTTCCAAAATAAGACTCATTTCTTTGAGTCTCCTGAGGCGGCATGGACCTGGCTGACCAAAGAGCGCCCCCTCAGGATAGATGCCTTGGCCCTGTCCTCAGGGGCCCAGGCTGGGGTTGCCCGGGTGGGGTCGCCTAAGCCAAACAGAAGGTGCACACGTTCCTGCAAGGGGTGGGGAGCTCACCGAGCCGCGTCGAGCTCACCTTCAGGTGCTGGTCTGCACCCTGGAGATCAGGCATTGTTGAACAACTCCCACTCCCCGCAGCGATCCGGATCCCTGGATCGATCAGCCTCCGGAGGCGCCTCTCCTAAACTCTTCACATTGACTCGCCTGAATCAGACCTCTCTCACAGTCCGGCGCTTCTGGGGTGATTGACCCAACCGAGGCCTTGGTCATGTTTCGTTAATATCTGTAGACAACTTTGCCGAAGTAATGTAATATCCTGATGTAAGGATCCTACATGCAACTCCAAACCCCAAAGTTCTAGTTTGGTTAGTTTATCTTAACCTTAATTGGGACGACAGATGCTTCTGTTCTCGAAGTATAGGGAGGGGGAGGTGGAAGGGAGGGGTGTTGGGACCATTGTCCCGAGTTTCTGTTGATGCACATTGTTTGTTACACCAGCACCCTTACTCTGCAGCATGGCAGTCGCATACACAGCCCGTAAGATGACACTAAAACCACTGATTTGTAGCCAGAGCATATCCCAATCAATCCCACACCCAGTCTAGGCCCTGCAGACCTCCAAAGTCACCTGAACCTAACATGACACAAACACGAAATAGCGTAGGTCCCCTTCGAATACTATCGTGGAATGTCAATGGTGCTGCTCGACAGGGTCAAACGGACGGCAATCTTACGATACGCCCAACGCCAAGCATCCGACACTCTCCTGCTCCAAGAGACCCATATCATGGGCAATCACTGTCCCTTTCTCGCAAGATTCGGCTACGACAGAGTTTGGCACTCGGGGTTCGCCCGAGGGTCACGGTGTGGCAATTCTCCTGCGGCGCAACCTCCCCCTCGTGCTCACACAAGCCACTGACGACCCTCACGGATGTTTCATGGCTTTGAGTGGAACATTAGGAGGGAACGCCCTTAATTTATTGTCCATATATTCTCCTCCCTCGACGCTCACACTGACCTTGAAACGAACCGCTGATCTTATTGCTTTCCTACCCCTGGGGATAACAGTGGTTGGGGGCGACTTCAATACGGTCATGCAACCAGACCTTGATACCTCAGGCACACCCTGCGCCACAAGGATCCTGCATGACAAACACCTAACAAACTGGGCACGTACCCTGGGCATCTGTGACACCTGGAGGACTTGGCACCCCCACTGCAAGCAATTCACTCATACTTCCGCAGCGTACCACACTCATGTGCGAATCAATAGCATTTTCATGCCCGCCCTTGACTGCCAGAAGATCAGAGATGTCACTATCCTTCCCAGAGGCATCTTGGATCACTCACCTCTGCTCCTGAATGTAGGTGACCCCCCTGACACACTCCGTCCGAAGATCAGAGATGTCACTATCCTTCCCAGCGGCATCTTGGATCACTCACCTCTGCTCCTAAATGTAGGTGACCCCCCTGACACACTCCGTCCGACGTGGAGGATGAATGCATGGTTCCTCCAGGACAAAGACTTTAAGAAAGCAGTTGAAGCAGAGCTTCAGCAATATTTTCTCACCAACGACGGCTCCGTCTCCTCCCTGGGTGCCCTGTGGGAGGCTGGTAAGGCCACCATCTGTGGCTTTGCCAAAGGCCACCTCAAACTACAACGCCTGGCCCATGACAACCAGATTACTCTCCTGGAAGCCCAGGTGACCCTCCTCGAGAGGCGCACGCCCGGAGACCGGGATGACCTTCAGACGAGGCAGCTCATGCACTTAAGGGACAAAATCAAACAAATCTCCATGGAGTCCACTAAGCTACTATGGAGGTCCTCCGTGGCTCAAGTGTACGGCTGGGGGGAGAAGAACGAGAAAATTCTACATAGACTAGCCACATATCCCATGGCAAACCGCAAAATCCCAGAAATTTGGGACTCAGAGGATCTCATCCACCGCTCTCCCCCAGCAATGGCCCAGACCTTTGCTACCTATTATTGTAAACTCTACTCAGCGCAACGACCTGAGGTTTCTCTCTCTGAGTTGATCAACCTGGAACGCCTCCGCCTCCCCGTCTCAACACAGCTGAGTCGGCCGAGGTTGATCTCCCCCTTACCCGGGAAGAAATCAATGAGGCCATATCGCGTACCGCATCGGGTAAAACTCCAGGCCCAGACGGCCTCCCACAGGAATATTACGCCGCCTACCGGGAGATACTTGTCCCCCACCTCTCTGATTTATTCGCTGAAGCCACTGAGAAGAGCTCATTTCCCACAGAAACAGACATAGCTACCATCGTCGTCATTCCTAAAACACAACCACCCTCGTCAGACTGTGCCGAATATCACCCAATCTCTCTCATTAACACAGAGGTTAAAATATTTGTCTCTGTTCTGGCCCAGTGACTGAGACCCTACCTTACCAAACTGATCCACCCCGACCAATGTGGATTCATGACAACACGGGGGACTTAGCACTGTCTCCGACGTCTCCACTTGGCTTTAGCAAATCGCCAATTATTAACGCCATACCTAGCACTTCTCCTACTCGATTTCGAAAAGGCCTTTGACTCCGTTGACTGGCAATATATGGAGGATGTATTGGCCGAAATGGGCCTGAGCCCACATTTCCGCAGCTTGGTTAAAGTCCTGTATTCTAGACCCCAAGCACGGGTGCTCATCAATGGGGTGCTTTCAGAGGCGTTTCCCATCAGGAGAGGTACGAGGCAGGGCTGCCCCCTCTCGCCCCTCCTCTTTGCCCTGGGGATGGAGCCCCTGGCCTGCCTCATTCGGTCTGTTGGCCGGATTCAAGGATGGAAGTGGCAGAACTACGGCAAAGACAAAATCGCCTTGTATGCGGATGACGTCCTGCTCTTCCTCGCGGAACCGGCCCAATCTGGACCCCAATGCCTCCAGGCGTTGCGCTCCTTTGGGCAGGTCTCCGGCCTACGACTGAATCCAAGCAAGTCCGTCCTGGTCCCTCTGCATATATCGAGAGATTGTTTTGACTGGCAATCCACAATACCTATCAGGCGGCAATCGTTTAAATACCTGGGAATCTGGGTCGCATTGCTCCCTGAACTCGCCTGGTCGCTCAACATCACCTCATTAGTTAAGAGAGCCAGAGACGACCTCCGTAAGTGGCAAACCCTGCCGCTTAACCCCCTGGGGAGAGTCGCCCTCTTCAAAATGATGATCCTCCCCAGATTCCTCTATGTGATCCAGAATACCCCATTCCACCTCCCGCGGACCTGGTTCAAGGAACTGGAGTGGCAAAGTGAGCTAAAGAACGATGATGGATTCAACCCAGATCTGTGACAGCGCTCCGTCCATCATCTCCTTGTGTTTGCTTTGTTCGCCCTAAGTTGGCAGGGTATGCCCAGACATGGATCCCTTGCTCACTTTGCCCAGTGGCGTAACAAACGTTTAAGGGGCCCCCCCTGCAAAGTACATGGAGGGGCCCCCGCTCCGGATTCAATATGGAGCGCTCAGGCCTAAGTACTGTGCTGAGGGGGCCCCCTGCAGCTCGGGGGCCCCCCGCACCGCGGGGGATGCGGGTGCCTGTGTTACGCCCCTGACTTTGCCACTGGATTCAAGCTAGCCTGGCTGATAGGGGCTGTTAGCCCGAAACCGGTCCCAGGATGCTTGTTTCCGGTCCAGGGAAGACATGGCTTGGCAGTTCTGGCTGGACGGTTCCCATGAGGCACAGGGTCAAGACTGATTTGCATATAGCTGTGTCTGAACTGGGGTGGCGAAGTGAGCTAAAGAACGATGATGGATTAAATCCAGATCTGTGACTGGGGGTGAGTGTCTGAAAAGTTTCAGCGCTCTGTCCATCATCTCCTTGTGTTTGCTTTGTTCGCCTTAAGTTGGCAGGGTATGCCCAGACGTGGGTCCCTTGCTCACTTTGCCACTGGTTTAAAGCTAGCCTGGCTGATGAGGGCCGTTAGTCAAACCGGTCCCAGGATGCTTGTTTCCGGTCCAGGGAAGACATGGCTTGGCAATTCGGGCTGGACGGTTCCCATGAGCCACAGCGTCAAGACTGATTTGCATATAGCTGTGTCTGAACTGGGGTGGCGAAGTGAGCTAAAAAACAATGATGGATTCAACCCAGATCTGTGATTGGGGGTGAGTGTCTGAAAAGTTTCAGCGCTGCATCCATCATCTCCTTGTGTTTGCTTTGTTCGCCCTAAGTTGGCAGGGTATGCCCAGACGTGGGTCCCTTGCTCACTTTGCCACTGGATTCAAGCTAGCCTGGCTGATGAGGGCTGTTAGCCCGAAACCGGTCCCAGGATGCTTGTTTCCGGTCCAGGGAAGACATGGCTTGGCAGTTCGGGCTGGACGGTTCCCATGAGCCACAGCGTCAAGACTGTTTTGCATATAGCTCTGTCTGAACTGGGGTGGCGAAGTGAGCTAAAGAACGATGATGGATTCAACCCAGATCTGTGACTGGGGGTGAGTGTCTGAAAAGTTTCAGCGCTCCATCCATCATCTCCTTGTGTTGCTTTGTTTGCCCTAAGTTGGCAGGGTATGCCCAGAAGTGGGTCCCTTGCTCACTTTGCCACTGGATTCAAGCTAGCCTGGCTGATGAGGGCTGTTAGCCCGAAACCGGTCCCAGGATGCTTGTTTCCAGTCCAGAGAAGACATGGCTTGGCAGTTCGGGCTGGACGGTTCCCATGAGGCATAGGGTCAAGACTGATTTGCATATAGCTGTGTCTGAACTGGGGTGGCGAAGTGAGCTAAAGAACGATGATTGATTCAGCCCAGATCTGTGACTGGGGGTGAGTGTCTGAAACGTTTCAGCGCTCCGTCCATCATCTCCTTGTGTTTGCTTCAAGGAACTGGACAGTCTAGCCACTAAGTTCCTCTGGGATGGACGGAGACCACGAATGGCCCTATCCAAATGCCGGATCTCACCCTTCGACGGAGGCATGGGCATGACCAATTTAAATCTGTACTATCTGGCAACCCGCCTACTCACTCTGCACAATTGGTTTAACGGGGGCTGGTCTGACCCGGCATACAGCATCGAATTGAATGACTTGGGCCTTCCCAAAATCCAGGTGATGATGTATGTACTATACCCAAAACTCTGCCTGTGGTGACAAGAGCAGTTCTCCTGGTCTGGCACGCTTCTCTGCGCCACACCCAGTGGACGAACAAGCTAACCCAATGCACACCGCTCTGGCAGGGCACCTGGCTCAGGGAGGTTAGTGAACTGGAGGGATTCCGGGCTTGGGACCTGATTGGTATCTCACAGTTGGGGGATGTATGGACCATATGCGCACTTTCCACGACCTCCAAACCCGCTACTCCCTCCTTCCATCGCAATTCTACAGATACTTGCAACTACGCCACGCCCTCCACACACACACCAAACGGCACGACATTGCCAGAATACAGCCCCCCAGAAGCACAAACCACGATGGGAAACCTGGGGAAAAGGGGGTCTCACGCATCTACCGCTCCCTAACTAACAACACTCCATCCACTCTGGGCCAGCTCAGGAATCAATGGGAGGGCTGGGTGGGTCCCCTCGAGGAAGAGGACTGGAGGGACGCCCTGATGGCACCCAAAATTATCACCACCTCAGCCAGGCTCCACCTGGTCCAAATTGTCTTACCAGCACGCTGCCTACTTGACCCCAAAACGTCTACGTAGCACCAGCTTGAGACCGACTACGTTCTGTACTCGCTGCGACCAAGACCAGGCAGACTTCTACCACATGGTGTGGACCTGCCCCCTCCTAATGCAATATTGGGAGACTTTAGAGAGGGAACTCACAGATGTCCTGGGATGGGAGGTCCCACACAATCCACTGAACACACTCCTGGGGGTCACAGATGGATTAGATGGGTCCAGAGCTGGCAAACTCTTCCTTAGCACGGCCATGGTGGTGGCCAAAAGAGATATTGCTGCCAACTGGAAAAGCCCTCCCCCACCTAGCATAACGAAGTGTCACAGGGGGTGGACTGGTGTGCGACGCAGGAGAAACCTCTGTACGAAGCCAGAGGATGCCCGGCTAAACATCGCAAGGTTTGGGGCAAATGGTTGGGTCAGATAGAATAAGCACGCTGTACTCTATTAACTCTGTGAGTTGTATGTGTGTATGTGACATCATGGGATCATGGAATGCAAAGCATACTAAATTCCAAGGACATAATGTGGCTGCGGCCTATCATTGCTTTACTGTGCTATGTGTTTTAATTTTTCACCTGTGTTCTTTTGTTCGAAAACCAATAAAATTGAGTATAAAAAAAAAAAAAAAAGCAATAACATGAAATATATATATATATATATATAAAAGGAAATTATCACGGGACTTGTGGTTTCTGCTGATTAGCATATGCAGCCCGTGATCAAGGAGCAGGATCTCCGAAACGCGTTGGGCAAGGAAGATTTCCAATGCTGTATGCCGGTTTTAAAATGATTAAGGATCCTGCGGGATGGCGCTGGATTCGCCTGTCCTGTGTGCGTCTTCATTTATGGGCAACGTTTTGATGAAATACTCCGGCCGGTCCAGGTCGGGAAGACGGCACCACCACTCTAATGAAATGTGGACTGCAGATTTTAGATACACTGAAATTGTGGAAGCAGAGGAACAGGTTTTGTAAAATATAAACTGGTCACGCATTGGAGGCTCATTGAAGAGCTTGAAACTGTATGAATGTAATGCTCTTCATGCGGAACCCATCGAAGGGTATAATCTCACTACAAGTCTCAGCAGGCCATCGCAATAGCCCACCGGAGGGCGTTTTAAAAGGAAATTATCATGGGACTTGTGGTTTCTGCTGATTAGCATATGCAGCCCGTGATCAAGGAGCAGGAGCTCCAAAACGCGTTGGGCAAGGAAGATTTCCAATGCTGTATGCTGGTTTTAAAATGATTAAGGATCCTGCGGGATGGCGCTGAATTCGCCTGTCCTGTGTGCGTCTTCATTTATGGGCAACGTTTTGATGATATATATATTCACTGAAAAAACTATATGTTTCAGGGACGTTACAGTTAGAAATTAGCATTTAAAAAACTTTAGAAATTCACTGAAAAAACCATAGGTTTCAGGGACGTTATAGTTAGTTTGAAATTTCACTCATACAAAACCAGAGAAATTCGGCTGTTATAGTTAGTTGAGCTAACTATAACTCGTGCCCCCGCAATGCATTGCTGATGACGTTACATATTACATCATTCATGACATGGTCAGTGACATCACTGATGACATCTCAAATGACATCACTGATGACATCCCTGATGACATCATCCAGTGACTGTGTGTTTCTGTAAAGTTTAAATATGTTTTATATATATATATGCCAAGGTGTATTGAAGTATGAGTGGGTGTATGAGTGTCTGAATGGATGATTTAGTAGGTGCGTGACTGACTGTATAAGTGAGTGATTAAACGTGTCTTACTGAATGCATGGGTTAGTGAGTAAACTGTGTAAATGTCTGTATCAGTCTGTCAGTTGGTGTGTAAGCGGCTGCATGGGTTGGCAAGTAGCTACATGAGTGTCTATATGAGTTATCGATTGGTTGTCTGAATATCTGTATGGGTGCCTGAGTGTCTGTGTGGGTGGGTGGGGGGTTGTGTGACTCTGTGCTTACACACCAACTGACAGACTGATACAGACATTTACACAGTTTACTCACTAACCCATGCATTCAGTAAGACACGTTTAATCACTCACTTATACAGTCAGTCACACACCTACTAAATCATCCATTCAGACACTCATACACCCACTCATACTTCAATACACCGTGGCATATATATATATATAAACATATTTAAACTTTACAGAAACACATAGTCACTGGATGATGTCATCAGGGATGTCATCAGTGATGTCATTTGAGATGTCATCAGTGATGTCATCAGTGATGTCACTGACCATGTCATGAATGATGTAATATGTAACGTCATCAGCAATGCATTGTTGAGCGCGAGTTATAGTTATCTCAACTAACTATAACAGCCGAATTTCTCTGGTTTTGTATGAGTGAAATTTCCAACTAACTATAACGTCCCTGAAACCTATGGTTTTTTCAGTGAATTTCAAAGGTTTTTAAATGCTAATTTCTAACTATAACGTCCCTGAAACCTATGGTTTTTTCAGTGAATTTCAAAGGTTTTTTAAATGCAAATTTCTAACTATAACGTCCCTGAAACCTATGTTTTTCAGTAAATATCAAAGTACTATTGTGCTATTTATCATTACAAATATTTTCAGTTTACCACTACGTACAATAAAATAAACCGAAAAACTATTATGTAATGTAATATATTTCAGAAATTACACTGTTACTTTTAAACACTACAACATAATTTAACATTTACATAACATTTTATTTTCCCTTTTTTTGCTGTTCTCAGATTCCACTTAACTTCACTATACACAGTGATGTCAATGTAGTATCATCATGAAACAGCGGGGGGGAAAAAAACAACTAGATTGTTAAAAAAAAAAAAAAATGACTGTACAACATTATTTTCAACATCTGTACTTATATGTGTTCCTCCTCACAATTTTTTTCATTACATCCTTCTTCTACAGGATGTCTTTTATTTAAGTCAACAACATTTTCAAAACGTACACAAATTTACATCTCCTACAATATACAGAACAAATATGTAAACTATTTTCATTTCAACTGAATTTTCCAAATGCATTATCAATCAGCACAAATAATAGTCCCAACACTAGTTATCATTAGTAATTGTTTCCAGTGCTCTCTACTTTCTCTTCACATTTTCCCAATAGGCCGAATAATGTTTTCAAAACTTTGGTTTGTAAAATATCCAATATGAATTCGTTAAAGCATGTTTACATCTTTTCAATAGGCCGAATGATGTATTCAAAACTTAGGCTTCAAAAATATCAAATATGAATTTGGTAATTTGTAAGGCAATCTGGGTTTTATTTCCAAGTGTGCATCATTGCAATGTGTCCATCCTTTATTACATTTTAAATACACAGTATAGTGTCCAGATGTCGTAGTAGGTCCAGCATGGAAAATAATAGCCACTGTTGTAAAAGTTCTTCCAGAAATAGATATTTGACTGGCAACAACATTTTTTATTCTGGTTTCCAGTTTTCTTCCATTAGCTCTACAACGTTGTAGCATTAAAATCAGATATTTTCCATACCTTTCTATGCATAATGTAGATAACATCTCTGATTTACAACGAGAACATTTCATATCATGGTTTGCTGCTTTTACTAGTTTGTTAAAAGGTACTAATTTGCAGTCTGGTATAGTTAAGTATATAAATCGTTCTGTGTCGATTTCAGTGCTGGAAGTTAATGAACACTGTTCACATTTATGATCCCATTTATAACTTAGTCCAAATAAGTTTTCAATCTGTATTCCTTCATCTTCTAATACTCCAAGCATAACCATCAGAAATTCTTGTGCATCTTGTTGTATATTAAGACTGAAGGTCAAAGAACCAGTACATATATCCAAGAGTTGGCGAATACCACAAGCAGTATGGATTTTACTTCTGTCAGTTGTCAATTGTTGAAATACATTATAAAGTGCAGAACATAATCTTTTTCCTGATTTCCCATAATTTCATGATGAAGATCTTGTAGGGAAAATACAACATTCAGAATAACATTACCATAGCAGTTGATACCTGAACTAATTTCCAATTGGTATCCCACAACGTCATCAACACTTTCCATTTTTTGTTACTTTACACCTTTTCCTTTGTCTTCCATTTTTTTATGCTTTTCAACCGCACTTGATTCTTTAACATATTTTCGTTTTGAACACACATGTTTCTCATAAATGGGATATTCACCTAAATTTGGTGCATAAAGTCTTCTTAAACGATTATATTCTCTAACACAATTTACATCAGCACTAATCTTGTTGTCATCGGAATCAATCAAATACAAACCAGACAATGTTCTAACTCGAGATAATGCAACAAATGCCATTCCCTCTTTGAACACAGTACTTCCAATATTTACCAAAGCACTGTCTACACTTAAACCTTAAGATTTATGAATAGTTACTGCATATGCTAAAGACAAAGGAAACTGTTTTCTGCGAACATACAAGTCTTTTACGAGCAAAAACGTACAGCACAACGCCCAATCTGTCTTACCTCTGTAATCTGATCAAATTTTATTTTCAAGAATTCTATTCCATCTCTGTCCTGATGTTTTACAAAATCAACAACTTTCCCCATTGCTCCATTTACTAAACCTCCTTCTACATTCAAATTAAGCCGCAAAATTACCCGACAGTTTATACATACATCTAAAGTTTTTTCTAAGCCTGCAGTTTTAGATACAGACTTTTCCAAAGAGTCCAATTTAGTCTGTAGTTTCTCTGAAAGAAGAATGGTCACTCCCTGATGCTCTATTTTATCAATAGCTTCAAAGTGAACTATTTCTTGTTTTTCCAATTTCAGAAGCTCTTGCTTAAATGTGCAACACTCTTGCAGTGTAGGCATTAGGCAAACTATAGACTTCTTTTCTCCAATCTTCTTATACATTACTTCAGCTGCTGTGTTTTCAGTTGTAAACAAGTTCCTTAGTAGCCGACTTTCTAAAGCTTGTTTACCATGTTTCGTTAGGACACCAATTCTTATATCTTTCAGAATATTTCCATAATCTTCGTCAGTTGCTTGTCGTATATTCTATATAAGTTCTTTATATTCAAAATGTAACCATATATTCACATTTCCAATACTTCCCAAACACTTCCTAGTGTCTTCATGCACAAGTGTTTTAAAACGGGTTCTCCTTTTACAGGAGTTAGTTGTAGTAGATCTCCAAATACAATTACATGTTTTCCTCCAAACAGAACATCGTAATCTGTTTTTAAAACCTGTTGCATTCTCAAGTGTACAAAGGCAAGCATTAAGTTTGAGACCATGCTCACCTCATCAATGATTAGAAGTTTCATTTTCTTCAACACTCTTGACACTTCATAAGAAGCATCTCCAGACAACTTCTGATATTCTAATTTATTATCATTGTTCAACTGGTAACATACGTAATCTATGTAAAGTAATTCCTTTAATATTGTGCGCTGCTAATCCAGTCGGAGCTGTTACAACACAAGATAAATGTGAATCTGTAGTTTTTTGTAGATAACTGGTCAAAACTTTAATTAAAAAACTTTTACCTGTTCCAGCTTGACCACTGATGTACATAAGAATAGGTTTAAATGATGAACATATACATTCCTTTTTTTCATGCAACAAACCATGTTGTATCTGTTCTGTTACTTGTACATATATTTCTTTCTGTTCAATATTTAGTTGTTCTTCTAAGTTTTCCAACGTAGTATTCTCCTGTTGTGCTTGTTGCATTGCAATTTCTACTTCATACATGGCTATTGCTGCTTCATTTTCGATTATTGGTTGTCCCAGTGGACCTTGACTAGCTGGACCAGAACTTTGACTATCTTGAGAACTGTTGTTAGCCATTTCAGCTGTAATAGTCTTTTCTTGTTCAATTTCATCATTTAACATTTGTAGATATGTAGGGAAAATTGTACATGCAATACTATCTTTACATGCATTAAAAGAATCTTCATAACAGTCGAAATGTCCAAGTAATTCAGTTTCTCTACGCCATGGCTTGAACAGTTGCAAAAGTGCTAAATAGAAAAATTTGCTCTTATCTGGAGTTTCCCAACTGAGTTTTCTGTGGTTAATGAGATTTCCTTTGGCATGTTTTACTAAACAACCGTCACATCGAATTACTGCATATTTTCCTTGTTTTAAATTCTGTGTAACATTTCTTTTAAAGCTGTAATGTTGAAGTATTTCTTACAGACATAGCTCTTCCAGATGTGGACTCCTTTTGGGATAGTATGTATCCAACATATTAGTTTTAAGAATTCTGTACTTTCCGGTTCATTCACTGCTAAGTATTCAATTTCTTCGAATGTTTTCAACACTCTATTTCACGTGCAGGCAAGACCTAAACTTACCCAAATGATTCCTCATGACTTTGAATATAAACTGGAAGAGCACAAGCGATCCGAACATTCATAGGATCCAATTTCTCTGTGGGAAAGCATTTTCAAGGTAAAGCTGTACAATTTTTTGCTAAGGCTCTTCTCTTGTGAAATTTCTTCCCACATTTCTTTCATCTCTGTCTTTTCTGATTTTGTTATATATGATGTAACATAGCGTGCAATGGCAATTGAGTTATCTGCAACATATTGAATGTCCATGTTTGCATTCCACATTTTCAAAATAACTGGATTGTAGTCATTAATATACTTTGACTGTTCTGTTCTTTTTAAGTTGTACGTATTCTTCAGAGATTTCCGATTTATTGTATGCCTTACAGCAGACATAAAAGAATTCACTCTTCCTTTAGAAATTACAGGTCGTGGGAATCCAAACCGATACTTGGTATAAAATTTTCCTTTAGACTTGTATTTTCGTCGACAGTACTTTCCACAACGGTGACTTTGGAAATGTAGAACTTGTTGTCTCAAGCTTTTTTCTCCTCCTTCCCTTGGAATCTCACAGGTAACATACTGTTCGATGAAAGACAATACTGTTTCATCAGTATCCGTTCCAAATTTTGGAGCATTCCTTATCCATAATAGCATGTATATATGTGGAGCACCTCTCGCTTGATACTCTTTTCGCCCAAAAAAATCAATAACTTCTCCAAGAGGACAATTATCTTTATTGCACATAAAATACATCATAGCTTGAAACCTATGATTAAAATACCTGCACACATTTACAGGATCCAATGAACACAGTTCTCCAGGTGTCTTCATTTCAATATTTTTTATATTGGAATTTGCTTCTCGTAGAAATTCAAGTAAATCTTCCCATGCATACTCCGCACAGCTAAGTGTTACAAACCATGTTGGTGTACCTAAGTTTCTTAACATACACTTAAGTTCACCATGACGACAATACCAATACTCATTGGTTCCACGTTGACATGCCATCAAATTAATTAACTGTGCTTCTAAACTTTCATCTGTTCGTTGAACTTTGTCCATGAATTCTTTGGCTGAAACAAGTGATTGATGAACTCCCGTTTTAAGTATGTGGTTTACTGCATACGAAAGAGAAGACAAATCACTTTCAAACAAAAGGTGAAATATATATGGAATGCACTGTCGAAATCTAGGATCTTCAGAGTATAATCTTGTTGAGCGATATTCTCAAGCTGGAATCCTTACAGGTCGCTCATCAAATCGTCCACCTTCTCCAGTGGGAAACAGCTGTGGAAAACAACGAGCTTCTAAGCTTTTCTCCCATACACTCATTGGAGTTCCCTGTGCTTTTTTCATTTGAAATAACTCAATGCTGTTTCCTATTACTTCTTTTGAATGTAGAGGACATATTGTATAGTGTTCATAAATCTCTTCACTCCTCGACTTGTCCACTTTCTCTATTTGACCACTTGAAATTTCTGATTCATCTTCTAAACTTATTACTTGTTCATCAACATTTACAGTTTTATAATAAATATTGTTCTGTACAAGATATAACGTAGCCTTTTGAAGTTTATTAACATCTACAAACTCTTGCCATATTTTCCTACTCTTTGTTGGTACACCGTTTACTAGAATAACTAGTGGCTCATTTTCCTCTCTGTCTCCACCAACAGTTTCAATATTTTTCTTAAAATCTAAAGGTAAGTACACAACTCTTCCTTTCAGACCTCTTTGTAAGTCTGTTGGTGGCAGTTTACCTGTTTTAGGCTCCATGCGAATTATAGCTTGAAATGGGTGAACAGATTGAATAAGAACTGACTCATATGTATTTAAATCTGCTAGTTCCTCTGGAATAGGTACTAATTCTAAATTGTTATGTACTCCCCTAGCTGGCATTTTGTTTTCTTCTAATTTGTTGTAGCAATATTTACAAATACGTTGATCAGTACCCAACTCAAATCGACCTTCTACCAACAAGTCAGCTTCAAATTGCTGCCACCTATCATTGTTCTCCTTTTCACTTTTTTAATGCATATTAACATTCCTAGTTTGACTTTTATAATGAGTACGTCGACAACAAATACAAACATAGTTCGGTTTTTCAGAACACACTGTCTTAAACTTTCTAATTTCATCTTCATACTGATCAATGCTAATCTCTTTCCCATGTTCTTCAACATCTGCAGTTGTCAAGCTCTCAGTTTCTACACACTGCTGTTCTGAACCAAAAAACGAAATTCAATTTCATCACACATTTTTCTACATCTGATAAACAACCGTGTAAAAGAGCTGTGTTCAGTTCACTTAAACATAATGCAGGAGTCTTCACATAATACACTTTCCTTACAAACGTCCTCATTCCTGAGTGGTGTACTGCTAACATTCTTAAGTGATGAAAAGTACTTTTACACACTTTTCTTGAAAGACAAGCCAGAGAATGTCCGTGCTTCTTAGTATATTGTCTTACATTACATGTATCTAGTCCTTGTAACAACCTAATCTTCTGTTTAACACTTTTCTGTGCATATTGTCGTAAAAAATATCGCATTATGTCAATAGATTCCTGTCGAATACTGCAAATACTGCTACAATACCACTTATATACAGGAGCTTGTGTGTGTTTCCCTTGCACTTCTTCAGCTATTAATTCTTCTGCACTTATAACAACTATTTCTTCTTTTGCAATGGGACAACAATTCCGAACTTCGTAACAGCGACCTCCAGTATCAACTGCAAATGGTAAATTATTTTGTTGAAAGTAGCTTTCTTCATTAAAGAAAGGCTCACTAGTAGAAGTGTGTTTCAATTCACCACTGAAACTTTTACAAAAGTTAGTTCTATTAACAAGTCTTTTTCCTTTGCTTTTGTCTTTCAGAAACTTCATTATTTTATTTAAAGATTTCATTCTTTTTAAAATCAAAATAAATAATTTTTGTTTCAACTTAAAAGCAGTATCAACTACAGTTTCAATCTGCTGCTTCTGTTTGTAAGCTAGTAATCTTCTTTTATACTTCTTACAATGTTTCAATAAATTCTGAATTACTCTACTTTGAAAGAGTTGTTGTCGAATCTCTTGAAATTGTTTTTGTCTTCGTGTAACTAGTGTTTTTTCCTTATTTTTCTTTTTTTGTTTCCATTTGAAGTGTCATTCTCCTTCTCCTTAGTTGAAAAACTCTTCTTCTTCCTTTGATTCCTATTGTTCTCGTATAATTTCTCCACAACTTTTTTAAGAAACTGTTTAGTAGTGTTACCTAAACAAACTTTATCCTTGGTAACATTCTCATTTGTTTCTACCACATTTTGTTTCTTTTTCTTTAAGTAGATCTCTTTTTTTTGTTTCCTTCTCTTTTCAGCTTTTCTTGCCATCTTGAATTTGTGATCCAAACAAAATAATTTTCTGAAAAACAAAGAACACTTTCAATACTTTCTTACATCTATTTAATATTTCAAAATAATTACGTCATTACTAATATTAACTACTAAGCAATTATTTACATTACTATTTTCTGGATTTCAAATTTCAAAACACTACTCATTCCACTTAAATATATAGGGGCCGATTCCGATTCGGGCCGGAAATTTCTCCGACCGAGCCGGACCCGGAGAGATTTCCGACCGAATCGGACCCGTGCAGCCCGACCGAACGAGTACGATGCGCACGTATGCCATCGGACTCGAGTCGGTCGGACTCCCATTGAAGTCAATGGGAGCCTGTCGTACAACGCGTACGCGGGCTCCCATTGACTCAATGGATGCGATGCGGACAAGTGCGCCCCCTACAGCGTGTACACGGCGAAGCGATTCGCGCCGTACACGCACAGGTAGGGGGGACCCATGGGTCCCCCCTGTGTGCGACTCGCGCGGCTATGCGTACAGGGGGGTCCGACACGGACCCCCAAAGTACGGCTCCGACAGCTCTTTCGAGCCGGAGTGCGCGGCTCGGTCGGACTGCTCGCGGCGCGCATCGTACTTACCCGGCCGGGGAACGTCTCCATTGCGCGGTGCGAGTTGTGTCCGTGCGAGTCGGTCGGTGCGGTTCGACCCGGGATCGAGTCGGTCGGAGCGGTCAGGACGCCCGGACGAGTCGGTCGGCGAATACGCATCATACTCGCTCGCCCGGACGCGCGTACGATTCGGTCGGGAAATAGGGCTCCGAATCGGATCCGGTTAAGCCGAATCCGATTCGGAGCCCTACCGGCCGAGATCGGAATCGGCCCCATAGTGTGTACTTCAACAATACCTTCCCAAACACTTATACAAAGTACCATAATCACTAATTCCATTCCTATCATGTCTTTAACCTCATGCGCCTCTTGCATCCCACTACTCAGCAACTACTAACAATGTTGGGCCTACCCAAATGCAAACCAGAAACCCTTTCCATGTCACAATTGTAAGTCTCACCATATTACTGAAAGGATGCATACATCTCCCTGTCCTTTTTCCTAGTGGCATCATACTTAAAATAAACATACAAATAGCTCCATACCTCTGTTTTATAGGTATTAGATATTCCAATACATAACTCGTGTCAAAAAATACATGTTGAAGCATAGACGTACCTAAGCAAAGTTAAACTATTAAGACAAATCATCGAGCAATGTAAATTGGGGCGATATTTAAGTTGCAACTGTGTGCGGTTTTTTTCTATAGCATAGAAGTTCAGTACAACTTTCTCTCTGCTCATCACATGTCCCCAGAAGGCCAGTGAGGGTCAACGCAGATGGGCCTCTGTTACCTTCCTTTTACAAACAAGGGGAGAGGAACTATTAGAGACCGGGAACAAAGAGGAAGGGGGAGGGGTCAAGGGACGTGTCATTCCCAGTCTCTCGATGTGCTGCCCCTGTGATGTAGGCAGCTTCAGCACGAGCAGGAAGGCTGACAATTGCCTTAACTTATATTCACGTGTGCTTCACCAGTCTGAGCAAACCCATGCACCAAGTATGCAGGCAACATTTTATTTTTTTCATCTCACTGAAGTTAATAAAGCATGTCCGTGTTAAAGCCCCCCACCCAGTATTTTCCCACAAACTTCAATCTACAGAAGACCATTTCTTGTACTATTCCCTAGGCAATTTTGGACCCCAATTCATCCCTGTACCTTAGTCACAAGACTATGTAGTCCTTCCAACATGCCACACTGCGCTCGTGTAGTATTCAATGGATTGCGACTTTCTTTGTGCTGTACAAATGGCACCAACAGGCCAGTGAAGGTGTAAGTGCTATTTTTCACAGTAGATGGGCCTCTTTTACCTTCGTTTTACAAACAACGGGAGAAGAACCGTTAGAGAGCGGGAGGAAAGAGAGGGGGTGGAGCGGGCTCAAGGGACGTGTCATTGCCAGTCTCTCGGTCTGCCGCCCCTGTAATGTACGCAGGTTCAGCACGAGCAGGAAGCTTGACAATACCTTAACTTATATTCACGTGTGCTTCACAAATGTGCACAAACCAATGCACGAAGTGTGCAAACAACATATTATTTTTTTCATCTCACTGAAGTTAATAAAGCATGTCCGTGTTAAAGCCCCCCCCAGTATTTTCCCACAAGCTTCAATCGGCAAAAGGCCATTTCTTGTACCTTACCTCGGCCGATTTTGGACCCCAAGTCATCCCTCCACCTTAGACACAAGACCATGTAACCCTTGCAACATCACACACTGTACTCGTGTACCACTAAAACTGATTGCAACTTTCTCTGCGGTGCACAGATGCCACCAACTAGCCAGTGAAGGTGTAAGTGCTATTTTTCACGCTAGGTAGGCCTCTTTTACCTTCCTTTTACAAACGACGGGAGAAGATCCCTTAGAGAGCGGGAGGAAGGAGAGGGAAGGGCTCAAGGGACGTGTCATTGGCAGTCTCTCGATCTGCCACCCCTGTGATGTACGCAGGTTCAGCACGAGCAGAAATGTTTACAATACCTTAACTTACATTCACGTGTGCTTCACAAGTGTGCACAAACTAATGCACGAAGTGTGCAAACAACATTTCATTTTTTTCATCTCACCAAAGTTAATAAAGCATGTCCGTGTTAAAGCCCCCCCCCCCAGGTATTTTCCCACAAGCTTCAATCTGCAGAAGACCATTTCATGTACATTTCCCTAGCCGATTTTGGACCCCAATTCATACCTGTACCTTAGTCACAAGACTATGTAGTCCTTGCAACATAACACTCTGCACTCGTGTAGCATTCAACCGATTGCGACTTTCTCTGTACTGTACAAATGGCACCAACACGCCAGTGAAGATGTAAGTGCTATTTTTCCCGGTAGATGGGCCTCTTTTACCTTCGTTTTACAAACAACGGGAGAAGAACCGTTAGAGAGCGGGAGGAAGGAGAGGGGGGGCGAGCGGGCTCAAAGGACGTGTCATTGTCAATCTCTCGATCTGCCGCCCCTGTGATGTATGCAGGTTCAGCACGAGCAGGAACCTTGACAATACCTTAACTTATATTCACGTGTGCTTCACAACTGTGCACAAACCAATGCACGAAGTGTGCAAAACAACATATAATTTTTTCATCTCACTGAAGTTAATAAAGCATGTCCGTGTTAAACCCCACCATCCCCCAGTATTTTCCCACAAGCTTCAATATGCAGAAGGCCATTTCTTGTACATTACCCCGGCCAATTGTGCACCCCAATTCATCCCTGTACCTTAGACACAACACCATGTAACCCTTCCAACATCACACACTGAACTCGTGTACCACTGAAACCGATTGCAACTTTCTCTGCGGTTCACAGATGCCACCAACAAGCCAGACAAGATCTAAGTGCTATTTTTCAGAGTACATGGGCCTCTCTTACGTTCCTTTTACAAACGACGGGAAACAAACCGTTACAGAGCAGGAGGAAGGAGGGGGGGGTCAAGGGACGTATCATTCTCAAACTCTTGATCTGCCGGCCCTCTAATATACGCAGATTCAGCACAGGGAAAGACCCTGACAATTCCCTCCATTTATATTCACATATACTTCACCAGTGTGAACAAATTCGTACACAAAATATGCTCGGAACATTTCCATTTCTTTTTTATCTCTCACATATTCATAAAACATATCTCTTGTAAAGAAACGCCCCCCCCACCTGTATTTTCCAACAAGGCACAATCTACAAACATCCCTATTTCTCTTACATTGACCGGGCCGATTTTCGATATTAATTCAACCCTGTACCTTACTCGCAACACCATGCAGACCTTTCAACATAAGAGACTGCATTCCTCATTTCACAAAAACACTTAAATATATACTGCGCACTTCAACAATACCTTCCCAAACACTCATACAAAGTACCATAATCACTAATCCCTTTACCACCATGTATTTCACCTCATCTGTCTTTTCATTCTTCACTACTCAGCAACTACTAACAGTGTTGACTCTATCCAAATGCAAAGCAGAAACCCTTTTCATATCACAGTTCAGTGTCACCATATCACTGAAAGCATGCGTACATGGAGCTGTATCTTTTTCTAGTAGCACATCCTTAAAAGAAACATAGAAATAGATATATACCACTGTTATATACTTAACGAATCTCCCGATGCATAACACGTGTAAAAATACATATACAAAGTGACGTGCCATTCCTAGTCTCTCGATCTACCGGCCTTCTAATCTCCGCACATTCTACACAGCCAGGGACTGTGACACTTCCCTACACTTATATACAACTATAGCTCACCAGGGTCAAAAGTCCAAGCACAACGTGTGCACACAACATTTCTTTTTTTTGTTATTTCCCTCAACTTAATAAAACATGCCTTTTCTAAACCCCTCCCCCCTCCCCACTATTTTTCGACAAGTAACAACGTGCAAACGTCCCACATTTTCTTTATGCTGCCCGAATCCATTTTGGAACCAAAATTAACCCTGTACCTCACTTTCAAAACCATATCCTCCTTTAAACATGACAAACTACACTTCTTCTTCCTCAAAAACTCCTAAATATATATGGGGTACTTGTTCAGCAACTACTCACACTCTATGCACATTTTGTAACAAAAGAGAAACAGCACACTTCAGCAACACTATATTATTTTAAAAATAATATTTTCAAACTTTAAAATATCGCCTCAAAGACTTAACGACTACTACACAATATATAACACACGTTATTAATTTGTAACTCACCTCTGTAGTTGGTATGCAGATTTCGAATTTCACAAACGCATGCAATATTTTCTTTCTCAGACAATAAATGTAATTCTAGACTCTCGTCAAGAATAGAACCAGTAATGGCAAAATATCCCTCTCTTTCCGCACATAAATACATGTACATAACAAATCAAAATCCTTCCTTCATTATTTCAAATTGCAAAACACATTCCTATTGGTTACTCATATTAACCCTCTCTAACTCTCTTCTAAAACGCCCCAAACTGATTCTCTTATTTTATGGATTGGACACTCCCCACACTGCCGCATCGCCATACAGCCCCAAACCCTTACAACAATTCAGAAGCCTATATCTAATAATACTACTGCAAATTTTAAAGAATACACTTCTTCTAGACATACTACTCATTTTCAAAAATTAACTTTAATAGCGTACCAGTTCTAATTAATTTTGCATTTCATATTTTAATACCACATTTATTTCTACTCCTCCCCCAATCACCTTTTCGCCAATTTTCATACCAACAGTTTCTGCAACATTCAACGGAAGGCTCAAGGTCACAAGTTCACCAAATTTCATCCCAGCAGTTTCTGCAACATTCAACGCCACGTGCAGTTCATAAGTTCACCATACTTCATACTAACAGTTTCTGGAACATTCAACGCCACGTGCAGGTCACAAGTTCACCATTTTTTTAAGTTCAGAACAGTACCTTCCAAATGCAAGTAGCAGGTGTGGTTGCGCTCCGCACGTCGGATGGTATCCTATGTAGTGTACCTTTCAAAAAAAATTTATTAACCAATCAGAAACATACTTTTTCACGAAAGTAACATGCACCCTAGTTTTCACTACACAATGTTCTTCATCACCCAATCAGTTATCCTTTTCTCAAAAAAAAGCTTGTTCTCCACCTTTCAACATATCTCTCATTCTACCAACGGACTACATGAGCTACAAACATCTTTTCATTCCTTCCAGCCATACCGTTAAAATGCTAGAATGGATCGTAGGACACAGCTATGTTTTCTGGTGCAAAAGGTATGCTGAACACAGACCTATTAAAAAAGACCTAGGTTTAGAAAATGTGGACATTAAATGGTTTACACAGAGAGGATTAAAGTGGCACCAATTGTTGCCTTTGGTTAAAACCTCTATGCATCTCCAACCCCCTCACCTCATGATTGTGCACTGTGGTGGCAATAACCTAGGCACATTCACTGGGGTAGGTCTGGAAATGCTCATGAAGGATACCTTTGGACAATTGATGTTGCTTTTGCCTCAAACTGTCTTTGTATACTCCAATATATGCCAAAGACAGAAGTGGAAATGGTCAAATCAATTCTGTCCTCAAATTGAGAAAGCTAGGAAAAATATCAATAAAGCTATGTCTGCATACCTCAGAGATCACACTTCAATTTTACGTATACCTCCAAACACGTGCAGCTCCTCCAAGCAGAGAAGGACGGAAAACCCGTACCCCCCCCATATCATTATATTTGCTCCAAGGAAATACTGGTCCCCGTGACAGAAGTAAACCCCGCATCATAACTAAACATTGCTCCCCGGAACTGCCCCACCCGGGGGCTTAATTAAACGAAGCACTCGACACCGCGCTTATTTTTTCTTTTTCCCGCCGGGATTTCCAGTCCCTACGCGAATCCCACCGAAAACATATGCACGTGCTGATCCTCGGAGCGGACACGGAGGAAAAACGCGTACACCTCCCCCCCCCCATATCGTTATATTTGCTCCAAGGAAGTGCCGGTCCCCGTGACAGAAGTAAACCCTGCATCATAACTAAACATTGCTCCCGGGAACTGGCCCACACGGGGGCTTAATTAAACGAAGCACTCGACACCGCGCTTCGTTTTTCTTTTGCCCGTCGTGATTTCCAGACCCTACGCGAATCCCGCCGAAAACATATAAAAATGTTTCTTTACGTTCCGACTCCCTGTGACACCCCCTGACCATCCTAGGAAGGTACCCTACCCTCTTCTACTTTTTTTCCCCCTTTTCCCCCTACTCGTTTCAACTGACTCACAAAATGGCTGCCAACGCTTCCTAGTTTGAAGTGTTGGCAGCCAATCCCAGGCAAGCTCGTGCTCGGAACGCCTCAGCCAATCAGATCTCACAATTCTGAAATATCGATATCTGTAAATCTTTAAATATCTCAAAAACTACTGCATGGATTTACACCATTTAAACAAAAGCGTGCTTTCTGGACCAAGAGCTATCTCTCTGCCAAATTTGGTGTAATTCCATTCAGCAGTTCGAGCTGTAGCCGTGTCTAACGTTTCCTATGGAAATTAACATGGAGAAAACGCGTTTTGGGACACCCCTTTTTTCTCGGCCCCCCCTTCACGAATCACCCCCAACCTTTCAAGACAGGAGCTGACCTCAATGAACAATTAGTTTTGAAAATGTTGTGAAGATTCGTCAAACAGCTCCAAAGTTATTAGCAAAACAAAAAACGCTTTTCCTATGGAAACTAGGTTCTAACTATAACTTCCTACTGGCGACGGCCAGTAGGTTATATATATATATATGATATGGGCCAAACAGAGGAACTAGAAAAAATAAGAAATGAAATGAAAAAGAGACTAAAGAAGGAGGAAGATATAATAAGAGAACGAAAAGCTTTCAAATTTCACCGAGACCGATGCGATTATGAATGTGGACGGGTGTTCACTTTTGCACGGAAATTTGACACCCTTAAAGCAGACAAAGTGGGTTCATTGCAGAATAACACTCAAGGAGCAACCATGACTAACCTGCAGTCAGATTTAACATCAGCATCTGATGCTAGTTCGGCAGCAGAAAGTGAACCGGAGACAGAAACTCGCAGGAAAGCAAGGCAACAATCCGCTACGAAATTTTCATTAACTGAAGAGGTAGATTTTTTATGCCGAGAACGTCTTCAGTCCCTGCACCCGAGAAAACAACCGGGCAAACAGGATATGGCAGAAGCAGAAAACGCAGGGAGAGGCGCAAGGCGAGCAGACGACGGAAGCGACAACAGGCAGCCAAAACGCCAACAGAAGAAATATTGGCGGAAATAACACCAAAAACCTCAGTGGCCGAGAATAGAACAGTCATTAATCTAACGGACACTGTTCTAAATAAAGCAGAGGAACAACTTTTGGCTCTGGGGCTCTCCTATTGCCCTGAGAGTGCTTTTAATTATGCAGCCACCCGAGTAGATGTATATAAAAGTGTCAGAAAGTTGAAACTACAAAAGTACTTCATACAATCAAAGTGGCCGAAAACTGGTGCCCTATATAAAATCAATGATGGCAGCGATACCCAGACACAAGGGGATGAAGCGGCAGGAACAGTCAACAATGACGCCGACAATCAGTTGGTCGATGTGTTATATGATCTGATGAATGAAGGTGAGACTTTGTGCTTAAATTCAAATACATCTAGGTCTCCTACCAATATATACAAATCAGGACAAACACCATTCAAGCCACCGTCTACCTTTTATCCCATGATGTTGAAGGACACAATTGATGTATTCCAAGAACAAGTCGTGAGTGGCTTAAAAAATCTTAACCGCAAAATCTTGAGCACAAGCAAAAATAAAAACAAAAAAAACAAAAGGGAACTACAGTACCATCAACTCATGACGAAACTAAAAAACAACAGTGAAATAGTCGTCAGGAGTGCCGATAAGGGCGGAAATGTAGTTTTATGGAAAAGAGATGACTACATCAACGAGGCAATGAATCAATTGAATGACAATACCTGCTACTGCCGCAGCAACAGACAAACCTTGAATGCAGTAGATGGGACATACAAGATGAAATTGGCGGCCTGGAAAAACACAGGTTTGATATCTACGGATGAATATAAATATTTGAGGAACGACAATCCGGTGACACCAATATTATATTTCATCCCCAAGATTCACAAACATGCCAGTAAGCCACCAGGCAGGCCGATCATCTCCGCCAGGAACAATGTTTTTGAAAAAACATCAAAATATATTGATTTCTTCCTCCAGGAATATGTCCAAAAATTGGCATCATACATTAAGGACACAGGGGACTTTTTAGGAAAAATGCTTGATTTTAAATGGTGTGATGATTATCTACTCATCACACTTGATGTGACCTCACTGTACACGTCGATTAGGCACAAGGATGGCCTTAGAGCCTTACAATACTATCTAGCACGAAGGGGTCCCGAATATGCTGAACATACCAATATGCTAATTAATATGGTGGAATGTTGTCTAACCAACAATATTTTCATGTTCCAAAATGCTTATTTCCAGCAGGCAAGGGGTGTGGCCATGGAAGCCAGCTTCTCCCCCAGCTATGCATGTCTCCACATGGGCTGGTGGGAGGAGCTGGTTCTCATGAAGGAACATATTGAGGCCATGACCAAGAACGTAAAGGTGTGGTGGAGGTTCATTGATGACCTGTTCTTGGTCTGGCGGGGTACACGATCAGAAGCAGAAAAATTCATTGCTCAAATCAACAAGAACCAACTTAATTTACACTTTACTGCTTGCATCAGCAATACCACTGTGTATTTTTTGGATGTTGAGGTATATGTTGAGAACGACAAACTTGAAACACGACTCCATAGAAAACCGACAGCGGGCAATGCCATTTTGTATGCCAGTAGTGCCCATCCTGGGCACCTGGTACAAAGTATACCATATGGCGAGCTGTTGCGTTTAAAACGTATTTGCAGCAGTGATAAGGACCTATATAAAGCTCAAGGTGAATGTATAACTAGATTCAGGGAGAGAGGTTATAGTAAAAAATGTCTAGAAACTGCGCTCAAGAAAAGTAATCAGGAATCTAGGGTGTCCCTTCTCAAACCTAAATCAACTGAGAAGGAGACTATTGATACACCCGACAAATTCAGGTTCATCCTTAAGTACAACCAACATGTAGGTGCAGTGAGGAACATAATTAAGAAAAATTGGCATCTGATCCGACAAGATCCTGTAATTGGTGCCACAGTCCCCAAACAACCGGCAATTACATACTGCAGGGGTAAATCGATGAAAGATGTCTTAGTCAAAAATGACCCGTGTGGCCCACCAGTAAAAAGCACATGGTTATCCCAAAGATTGGGATTCTATAAGTTTAAAAAGATGTAAGGCCTGCCAATATGGGGTAACTATGACTAGTTACACGACTCCATTTGGCGGTGAAGAAAAAATCATAGACAAAGCGTTAAACTGTAAAACCGATCATGTGGTTTATGTGCTGGAGTGCCCCTGCAAATTAAAATACGTAGGAAGTACCATCCTACAGGGGCATAAAAGGGTGCTCCAGCACATAAGGGCTATTAAAAATAATGATCAAGCATACCCGGTGGCCCGCCATTTCCATGAAACCCATGCGGGCACCCCCAAGGATCTTAAATACTATTTTATAGATTCTATCCCAATCAACAAAAGGGGTGGTGATCGAGAGAAGGCACTTCGCAAATTGGAAATGCAATATATTCTAAATCTCGACACCAAACACCCAAAGGGGTTGAATGCCACGGAAGAATTATACGCCAGTCTATACGATTAAAAAATTCTCCCAAAAATTTTTACAAAAAGTTTTTAGATCTTAATTGTAAATAGGTATTTTTTATTTTATACCTATGAATTGAACCATGTGATTATGATAAGTTTATTGTATATATATATATATGTTTATTTGGATCTTTTAGATTCTTCTAGATTTCCTCAATAGCATAAATAAGCCGCCCATCCCGCCCTTAAATCTTTTTAAATTATTTAGTTCAGCACAGTTTGCACAGAGTTGTTTACATAGCACATGTTACTTTTTTAATGCTTTCTTTGCACATAGAAACAGCAGGGAAAATGAAAGATACCTAATAAAGGGCATGATGCCGTTATTTAAAAGAGGAGGAAAAATTTGAAAAATTTGTTTATTAGCTTTACATGATCCAGTCCATATTTTTATGAATGACTTTAGGTATTGAAACTGGGATATGACATAACCTGCAAGTATAAAAAAAATGTATTCATGTATTCATTGTAATTGATGTATATATTTATATATTTATTTATTTAGGTATATATTTATATATTTTACATGACTTGCTATTTATAAATTTGTTTATTTATTTATTCATGAATATTTGGTACTGGTAACATTGAGTTTAAAACAAAAAGGCTGCATTAACATGGATTAATACATGTTGTATACAGTTTGCTAAGATGAGCCTTTGGAGTTTGGCAATACCTCTTTATATGTTTCCTGACTGTTTAAATGCACTGTTCACTTTAAGTATAAGTCACGTGGGAGTAAAAAGAAAAAAGCTAATGGTACTTAAAAAACTGTCTGAGCAAAGAGCGCGTCATGTGATCAAGTCCCCGGTGAGGGACGAAACGCGTCATGGCTGCTGCAATCATTTGGGAGTTTTAATAAACATTGCAGTGTGACAAATTCTGGTGGTCCGCGCTCTTCCTTTGCGCACAGGAAACAGGCGAATCGAGGAGGAGTATGGTGTGATATATATATATATATATATATATATATATATACTTATATACATTAAGTACCCTTAAACGTGGTAATAAATGGTAACGCCTAATATTTAGAAATGCTTTAAATGAAAATCAGCAGTATAACAAACAGGATGTCATTATGATTACAAACAGTGTGTGATAAATGTAGGCATCTGAGTCGATGCAGTGGCAACCCAAAGTCTTCTTCAATCTCTAATTTTTCTTGTTTTGTTCTCTGCATTTTTAACTCATATTCTCGGACTGTAGTAAAAAATAATGTTAAAAAATACTTTTTTTCAGGCAGTAGAGATATCCAGGCCTGGGAAAAATCTCGCAGATGAGTTTCTGAGTCAAATGCTGTTTCTCACTCGCCATCCCATTCCCTAGAGGCCGCTCCCTGAGTGATAGTAAGTGTAATGGGGTTGAGGTTGCTTACCAATCCCTCTGTATGATTCACCCTTTACCTCTGCGATGTTATGGTTCATCCATCAGCCACAAAATGGCCGCCCCTCTCTAGCTGGTGTTTCTGATCTGATACGAGTGTGGTGATGGTGAAGCAGATGTTAAATAAAGCTAACTTCATGCACTTCTGCTTCAAAATGCAAGGCAATGTGCAGGACCGGGTCCCCTCCATACCTTTTTCTTGGAGAGACATTAAATTGGCACAGGAATGGAGAGAAATGATTGAACAGTGCTATATATAATTACACATTGATTTTGCCAAAAAGAGATATAGAAAACAGGCTTTTCCTGCAATGGGTTAAGCTCTGGGCAATTCTGGTTTGCACTTTGCAGCCAAGGGGCTAAAATTGCAGACATGCATGGCAGACCCAATCAATCAATCAATCAATCAATTTTATTTGCATTAGATAAATGCATAAAAGCACATAAAAAAATAAACTATATACATCATAAAAATGTTTTAAATGATAAAATAGAAAAATAACATACTATGGGCCAGCCAGTGTCAAAGAGGCAGAGCACGTAAATGGAAGACAATAGCATATGCCCTAAAACCTTAGACTTACGTGAAATTCATTTACCAGTAATTATGATACAGTTAAAATAATCCCTCTAGCGGAAGACCTCTATCTAGTCATTAAGACTGAATGTAGGAAGCTCGCTGTCATAAAACATATGAAAGGAGTTTCCAGAGTATTTATTACTGTGAGAGCTTGAAAGTGCGAGTGTAGGCTCAGTTTTCTCAACAGTGGAATAATAAATTTTTTCCTCTCAATTCTGTAAAATAAACAGAAAAATAAGATATGAGAAATGGATTGGGTAGACCGCTCATCACAAGGATAAGGGGACATCTAATTAAAAGAATTTACTTTGGACGAGTAGCCAATCATTAGGGGGAAGATATTCAATCTTAACCTTGTCAGTAAAAAGCGGTGCATATTATTAGAGACAAAGGAAAGATAAGAAGAGTTGCCAAGAGCCTCCGGGGCCAATGCCTGGTATGTTAGCACCGTGAGTTTGGAGGGATTTTGCTGCCATCTAACCTGATCACACTTGGCAGCAAATAGATCTCTTTGGGGCATATGTATGAAAAATCCGTTTTGCGAGTCCTTAATAGCGATTTTTAGCGAATCGCTATTAAGGACTCGCAAAAGGCAATGTATGTAGGATTCGCAATATTAATTGCGATTCCTATGTATTCCTTAATTGCGAAATGATAAAAGGACACCCTGTTGCACCCCTGAAATATGTATGTGTGCACATGTGGTGCACAAACATGCCCTAAGGGCACGTTGAAAAATGCAAAAAAGTGAATTTTTCAAAGAAATCGCAAATTACCACCAACTTGAAGTATCCCAAAAGGCTTTTTCCCGTTCGCAAATGGGACGATTCTGAGAATCGGCCCGTTTGCGAACGGGAAATGTGCTTGATACATATGCCCCTTAGTCTCGATTTGGGGAAGGACACACAGTGAGATCATACAGGATTGCTAAGCCCAAATCATTAAAGGACCGCTTCACATATGCTAACCAAGGAATGCTGGTGGCACGATCAAGAGTAGCAATATCCCCAAGCACCATTTGATTTAATTTAACAGAATTATTTTTCCACAGTGATAGCCACAATAAAAGCAGAGCCAGTTTGATGGAATCGGTTATAAAGGGGAGACCTAATTCTTTGTGGACAATACTATTCGGGCATGAACCAGGAATTGACAGCACTCTTTTTATAAACTTGTCTTCAACAGCTTGCAGAGCGTCCACTTGGACTATGCCCCAAATTGCAGCACCGTAGGTAGCTGCAGATACTGATTTCGCTAGATATATTTCTACCATTTCCTTTCTCGGTTTCTTTCCCAAATTTGAGGCAAGTTTCCACAGTGCTGCTATACTCTTTTTCATAAGCTTTGCCCTATTAGCCACCACTGCAGACCAATTTAATTTAGAATCAAAGATAACTCCCAGATACATAAAGTTTTCCACTCGTTTCAGAGTTCTCCCTTCTATTTGCAAGGTCATTAGTTTTTTCTTTTCTGCCCCAACCGACATAACAAAGGTTGTGGATTTGTTTACAAAGAGACCTAATTCTGCCATGTAATCTGAGTATATACCTATAGAACGCTGTAGGGCCATTGGGGTTCTGGCCATTAGGACCGCGTCATCTGCATAAAGCAGGGCGGGCAAGGATAAAGCACCTATAGCTGGAATATCCTTACATTTAGCACCAAGGACTTCACTTAATTTGTTGGTATATAATGAGAAGAGGAATGGTGCAAGGACGCACCCTGTCTCACACCTTTTTCTATCCTGAACAAATGTGTACATTCGCATGGCAGACCTTAAGCGCTATGACAAAAAGTACATTTAGACAGTTCTAGCCTGCTAAAAATATATCTACACAATTACATCGAGCAGGCTCAGGACGGGATGAAAGCACCGAGGGGTTAAAAAGCTTGAGCTCCAATCACTAAGCAATCTCACTGCTCGACTTGTGCTACTGGAAATGCCACACCCTGTCCAGTTTGTTTTCACTCAGCCGGCACACAAAAAAACACACCCCTCTTAGAAACGGTGAAGCTGTAGGCTGAAGACATAAATACCCTCATTACGAGTTGGCTGGAATCTCGTGCGAGGATACCAGGGGGCAGGCTTAATTTGTAAAAGAAAATAAGTGCCAGGGCCCTCGTCAGAAGGCCACCCCAGTTTGCACAACCTATTGCCACTGCCGTCGTTGCCAGTGACAGTACGTACACAACTACTAGCCATAACACTGCTACAAGTGTAACAATTCAGACTGTTTGAGACCCCCCCAAAGGTATAAGACTGGCTTGAGAGGCAGGTATTAGTTGATATAATGTCTATTTCATTAATAAACTAATTTCTATATTGCACAAACAGCGCCACCATGTGGTAGCTGTCATAAGTCCCGGTGTTGTCAATTAAGTGCTGGTGCCGAGCACCAGAAACCACCGGCTCAAATTAAGCACTGCCAGGGGGCCAAACTCTATGATTCCGGCAATTATTCACACACCAATTTCAGCCCGATGGGAAATAACAACTCAGGCCCAGGCATACCAGGTCCTTTACTATGTGGTTTTCCCTGATTCTAGGGAAAAATGTTGACATTTTTTGCCTATCTCTAGCAGGTGGAAAGTGTCAGCAGGAGAGCAGATCAGGGGCGGCTCCTCCGTTGGAGCGGAAGAGCGTCACCTCACTTAAAATCCCCCAAAACCCCAGTGATGAAAAATAAAAATGGTAATTTATTACCATTTTATTTTTCATCCTCCGTTCCGAACAGAGCATCAGGATGGGGATGGGGGTGGGGCCGCTGCTGAGTGATAGCAGCAGGGAGGAGGGTGGGCTATATATGCATGTTTAAAGTGCACATATCTTTTTGGCCAGCCGCTTTGCGATGGCTAGCCACCCATGCACACTTCAAACACCTCTAATCCAGCTGTCTTAAGACAGCAGGGTTAGAGCAAATGCAGGCCTCCAGAGTGCTGTGGAGCGCTGAGTGAGGCCGCTCCCTCCAATCAGGGCGCTGCTCTGATTCTGCATGAGAGCAGTGCCAGGATTGGTCAAGGGAGTTGCTGTATTCAGATCCCGTTGAAAGAAGAGGGACTGGAGCGGGGGACGTCGCATTCTGTAAGTTTTTTTAATTTTTTTTTATTTTATTTTGTTTGCCCTCCCCGTCCCTCTAGATGCCAGCATCCACTGGGGCTGATGAGGGGTGGTGGGTAGTGCGTGGGGAGCATGGTCTGCTCCACCCAGCCGGTTACAGAGGTTAGGCAATGCTGCTAGCCAACAGCCCTTACCTCTGCAGCATCAGAAAAGCGCCGGTGTCTCCGCGCCCAGAATTTGTGGGCCCGGAGTTTGCAGACCCAATATTTCTGGGCCTGGGGGCACTTAGAATTGCGGGGAGCAGTACTTCTCCCCGAGTTATATGTTGAGGCGAAAAACCCCAACTTGTAACGAGGATCAAAATTCATGGAAGTTAATAGTCAATCTGAGAGAAGTCAAGTGCTTAATTTTCAAAAATCTAAATGTATGTGCACAAAGTATTTCCTAGGAGTCAGAGTTGCTGAATACCCAGGCAGCCTGGTCTTGATTCCACCTGCTGCCTTCCTTCCACCAGCCTACACTCCCTCTTTAGCTCACTCTCGGGCAGGTTCTATTTTATCCCAGCTTTTCTCCCCTTGTCTCTGTTTTCCTACATTTCTGTTCCCCTTCTTTGTCCCTTTTCTGCCTTGCGCCATCATGCTTACGAAGTCTAAGGATGAAAAATATGTCCCATCCCGAAAAAAAGAGCGCAGGACCCCTTCCCCTAGATCCAGTGCTTAATTTGAGCCGGTGGTATCCAGTGCTTGTCACCGCACTTAATTTCCAGCATGGGTGCTTATAACAGTCTGCCACATGGTGGCACTGTCTACCTAGTTTATGTAGAAGCACAACAGCTGTGTATTAATTCAATTTACATTTACAATGACTAATCCCTGCCTCCCACGCCATTCTTACAGCTTTGTGGGCCAGGAATAGTATGAATTGTCATTTGTCACACTTGTGAGAGTGTGATGGTTAGTTGTTGTGCTGGCACTGTCATTGGCTTCGCTGGCAAGGGCAACGGATGGTGCACGCTGTAGTGTCCTCCTGACGAGGGGCCTGGCACAAATTTTTTCACCAATGAAGCACTGCCTGCTTCTATGGAATCTAACGAAGCGCTGGTCCCTGGCACACTTCTTAATGCCGCTTCTAACAGTAGTCGGAGCTGTGCCTATGTGGACTTCGTGCTGAAGTGGAAGCAGGGAGACAGGCAATTTGTTCTGGGATGACACATCGGATGAATCATGATGGTCAAAGAATATGCGCAGCGAAGGAACATAAAACGAACTGTGACATAGAACTCGAACATTGCGCTCCTTGGAAGGAAACGCGATATCTTTCATTAAATTTGAGCAGGGTGGGCGGGAGGTGAAGGGGCTGCAGTTCTATTAATGGCCTGTGATTCAGTGTTGCTGTGGGAGCCCCGTGAAATGAGAGCCGCCATGACTTGAAATGACTCCAAGATCACACCAATGTCTGGGTCAAATCAGAGAGGACCTCCGAGGCACCAGGAGAGGGCTGGTTCCCCAACCCCTTCTCTCTGCTGGAAAGGAACACGTTATCACAAAATAAATGTTTCATTTTATCTTTCTCTGAAACATTTTTGAAAAGGTTTATCTTGGGACCAATACGAATTAATCACTAGACTCTAAACCAAGAGAAACAGGAAATATCACAAAAACAACTTCATGTGGCTGACTGCAGGTTCGCTCTTTGATTTGTTTCAGAACACACAGCAAAACACTCTTTCATATTTAAACAAGCATTGGCGAATCCAATAAATCGGGAGCTGGCTGCCAACCTTTTTGCCTTTGCCTATGCTTGTTTTGTTGTTTTGTGATTGGGTTTTGTATGAAATCTAAGTAAACAGTGGTACCTGAGGGTTTAATGTAAGGAAGAAATCAAAAACTGAAGCAATTAATCTTGGAGATGACTTAAGTAGGATTTATAAAAACTTGCTATTTTGTGGTGGCGCGTACTCATTGAGTGTGAAGAAATTTCTAGAAGTTCACGTGAAACTCACAAAAATACACAGCGTGGAGACAGCAACAAAAACATATGACCATAGAAGAGTGTTAAGTTGCTCTATAGTCAATTCAATAGTTAAACTCGAACACTGAATGAATCTAAAAATGTTCAAATGGATAATGCCGATGATGTCCCCGCCCCTACCGACAATCGTGTCCTCTTCAGGACGAGAATGATAAGCAGCCATCAGTAGAACAGCACCTGGGTACCTGCTTCGGTTAAGGATGTTATTGCCAATTCTAAGTAGCAAGCTTTGGCAAAGCCAGTAGGTCTAGCGGTATCCACCAGGCTTTTGGCAATTCTAGTTTTTTCATGGTTTTGCAGAACTTGATTATTTGGGAAGCTTACCGGCCTTTGTCAATCTAAAAGAAAACTTTAACTAAAGGCAAAAATGTTTTTAGGTTTCAAAAAAGCACACAATACCATAGTACTTCCTTTCACTCAGGGGAACTACTTTGTTTGTAGATGTGCTTATTGTGAAATAGAAGCATGCCGTAACTCATAATGAAGTCAGCAAATGGCTAAAGTGGGCTGATGCATTGTCGATTAATACATGCTTGAGCGGGTTGGAAAAATGTGAATGACACAACCACAGACAAATGGATGTAGTGTGGCTAAAAACTATAAGTAACTATGACATAGACATCATTTTATTAAAATCAAAAGGTCTTGGCTAGTACAGGCCAAAAAAAGCCAATCATTCTAACATTGGCTGCCAGCCTCTTGCCTTTAAGAAAGAAGGAAAGAAAGAAGCCAAGAAGACAAGAAAGGAAAGAAAGATGGAAAGAAGGAAGGAATAAAAGAAAAAAGGAAAGAAAGGCAAAAGTAATGGAAAAAGGTAGGAAGGAAGAAAGAAAAGAAAGAAGGAAAGAAATAGAAAGAAAGAAGGAAAGAAAGAAAGAAAGAAAGAAAGTAAGAAAGAAGGGAAGAGTTCCTACTCTTAAGTATCACATACAGAAATTGACCTTTATAGGTCTATTTGAGTTTGACTCGTCAGCGTACTGCAAACTTTGTAATTGTAGATGCGGTAGTCTCGGTGGATGAGTGTTCTCTTTACTAAGTGTGTCATTCAAGTCAGAAATGTATAGGTTAAAAAGCAACGGGGCCAAAACACTTCCTTGATTTAGTCCATCGCCTGTAGGTATCATCCGATAAAGTGCGTTTCTATCCCCCACGTCTCTGTGTATAAGAGTTACATTGCTCATAATAAATTAAAGGGTACTGCCCATTGGCTCAATTTAGACCATAAAATATTTCTGGATACTTTGTCAAAGGCCGCCTTTAAATCGACAAAAGAAGCATATAACGGGAGATTCCTATTTCCAAAGTCCTCTATTACTATAGCTAAGGCCTTGATGTCAGTGATGTTTCCAACTCCGGACCGAAAGCCTCTTTGATTTAATGGTATGATGTCCTATTTTTGAGCACATGCTTCCAAGTCTAATAACAAGAGACTTGTGGAGTATTTAGCATCTGCATTCATTAACGCAATTAATCTATAGTTTGTTGGATCATCCAAAGGATCATTCTTACACATTGGATGCATTATGGGCCTCTCCATGAGTCTGGGATCTCGGTTATAGACAGACAATACGTGTATAATGATGATAAAAGTTACAAGACTCCCTAAATTATCTTGGTGCATAGTTAACTTCTCCTTTTATGAGATAAACAACTTTCCTCTTTAGCTCCTCGAGACAGTAAATTGTTTTCCCCACCCTGTAGCTCTTGCACTCCACTATGTGCAAGGACTGACTACTTCTTTGGGGTTCATAGTTGCACCCAGAGGCTGTCTACTGGTTGTCGCGAACACTGTGACAGTTCCTTTCAGACTTTACCATTTCAATCATCTTGTCCTTTCAAATTTTACTATTTTATTTCCATTACTTGTAATACTCGGACTTTTCTACTTCTTTCATAGAAAGTGTGAAGTTTTAAAAGATGCATTGAAATGTCTGTGCTCTATGCACCTGCTTTATCATTATGTTAATCGAGTTGACGCATTTTGTTGCTATGATTGTTTTGTCTTATATCTGGTTTAGTGTCTGCTAGTTGCATCATTGTTTTCAAAGTATAAAATAAAGTAGATAATCAGATACTATAAAAAACAGGTATCGATTTGCAGTGGGGATATCTAGGCAGAGGTCACTCAGAGGCAACAGCAGTAAGAAGTGGCCTTCGCCTTTGGTCTTTGACTGTTTATGTTCCAGTTTCGAACAAGCTCCCATAGGAAATAGCTAGCTTGCTATTTCATAATGAAAACACAGATATGCTGTGCGAACCATCTCTGAAACTCGAAAACAGGCTTGCTATTTGTTGCTTTAGCTAAAACTTAGTGTAGCACTTAGAAATAGATTGAGGTCATTTAGGACAATGTCAACTCAATAACAATGTTTGAGGTTTCCTGGCTGGTTTCATTTTCCATGACATGTTTTGCTGCATTGCTTTTCATATTCTATGTAGTGACCATTCATATTTTATGCACTAGTTAAGGATTTTAAAATAAACATTTTAAAGTTCACATCTGGTTTCATAGTGCTGTCCTTAAGTATGTTATTCATTATCAAAAGAGGATTTGGAGTTCCACTGTGTCCCTGAACTCAGCTTATGGGACTTATCGTTACCAGTAAACAGTTCCTACACAGTATTACTCAGTGTTAAAGTAAATCTTTATTGTATATGGTTACTTAAAACCTTTACAAAATGCAAAAATAACGGATAAAACAATGATAGTTATATTAAACAGATCTCAGTAACATTAAAAAAACAATTGTTGATAGATACATAAAATACCATCATTTTATCACATACCTCCAGGTACTAGCAGCCATTATAATTTCATTTTACTGGGTTTGAAAGGAGTGCAGAACCGTGAATATAGCGGTTATTTAATTTTCGGCAAGGCAACACTTCATGTTAAAATAGACCAAATATGTTGTAAAAGCACACTATAAAAACTACAAATTGTAGCAAATCAATTTTAAAGGGACTTCAGAGGCTAGAAGCAGGTCTCAATAACTTAAAACAACCAATGTTGTGCAGGTGTAATATAGTGTAATTAACATACTCTGTGAGGGATGGTTTTGTGAGGTATAGGGTGTGCTGTTGTGGCAGTTGGCTATAGTACTTGGTTAGGTTTCTGAGGAAGTGGTGTGGTGGGAGTAAGGTGTTCTGTAGGCTCTACAAGAGAAGGTTCTATAAGGAGAAGAATGTTCTTTTTTTAAGACAATGCTTTGACAACTTTATGGTTATGATGCCTTGATGTAAGCATAAGACTGTGATGTGATCTGTCTGAGATGTTCTGATCACTTGCTGACATATGGTGCTGTTAGTTGAGGAATGTGCTACTGAGGTGGTGAAGGTTTTTCAATTCGATTACTCTGTGAGTGCCAGGAGGTATCTAAAATCTGGTCTTTTGGGGGTGAGGACAGTTGTTCTGTCTAGGGAGCTCCTGAGATGTGTAGGAAATTATTGAGTAGTGTTTCTCACTAGCATGACTTGGAAGTTATAGCAATGCAACAAAACTGTCATGACAAAACTACTCATGCCAAAGCTAAAATAGTGAAATTCAATGATTATTTTTTTAGAAAAATTGTATGACAAAAGTAGAGCAGGGGAAAAGAAACACAGCCACCCAATGCCGGACTGCTGAGTAACCAATTGCTGATTGCAGAACAGTCACTTCACCATCTATCACAAGACTAGTCGTCTGGTATTCAAATTTGTGCCTTCAGCAGGGCTGTTAGGGCAGCACCAGCTGGGCCTGGTAAAGTATAACATTTTAACTGTTAAAATATTTGGAGAATGCACCAGATCTTGAAGTAGAAAAGTAACTAATGCTTTTGATCCCTTTTGGTAAAAGTTGCACTTTCCACAAATATTCTAGAACTGGAGTTAGAATAGTAAATTAGCCTTCCCAGAGTCCGTAAAAACCTCTTCTGCTGTGTTGTTGCAATTGAAGTCTGACTTCAAGTAGACAGAGGATTGGTGCTAAACAGTGCAATGTAAAACGGGAAAATATTTCAATCACTTACCAGTAATTCCATTACTCTGAGTCCATTTTTCCTTGTTTCAGTCATTGCTCGATGAGGAAAGTCCATCTCTTCAACAGTCCAAGGTTTGTCCTATTTCACTTTCACAACCTCAATGAAAATTCCTCCCACTATATCATGTGGATAAAAGAGCTGCCCACCCAAAAAACATCCTGTAATGTCCCAAGCTCTCTCGTAATATGGCCTGAAATTGCCATCCCCATGTCCTTAATACTGGAACGAGGAAAAATGGACTCAGAATAATGGAACCGTTTAGTAATTGAAACTTTACCTCTTTCTCTAATTCCTCATTCAAGTAATTACTCTATGAAGGATACTCAACCAAAATAGTAATTTGGCGAAAAAATGCATTAGGAATCAACACATTGATCATCATCAATGTCAATCGGTGAAATGTATTTCTCTAACTCTGAACTAATAAACAAGACCATGTTCTTTGTAACTCATAGCTGGAAGAACTCTTGCCCCAAAATCACTGTATCCTAAGTCATTGCACTGGTATAACAATGTTAATTTACAAAAGAGAAGGTTACTGCCCAAGTTGAAGTCCCATAAATCTCCGTTACTGATGTACCCTGAACTCCCCTCCCCAAGCCACCATACAGACATGGCTCTGATTGACCTTACATGAACCCCTCATGGAAAAGACTCATTATTCGCCCTGTGAGCAGTGGCAACTGTTGAGCAAACCCAAAGACTCTAGGCTGGGACGGAGGTTTTAAACCTTGCCTTACAAGTTCAGAGTTGGCCAACAAAGAATCCTCCCTCCTAAAGGAGGCTGCTCTCTCTAAATAGATCAAAACAGTCCTTCTGACATCAAGATAATGCAAAGCCTCGTGTTCTGGAGTGGAAGGATTAGGCATGAATTCTACAGGATAACGTCTTTATCAAAATAGAAAGGAGATTGAACCTTAAAGATAAAGGAGGTACCTAATTTGAGAATTAATCAATCGAGAAAGAATCTGAAAAATGGAGGACTACCAGAAAGTGAACCTAGCTTCCCCAATCTTTTGGTTGCACAGGAACTGTCGACCCATGGTTCAAAATGATGAGATTGAAAAGACGAAAGAACCAAAATCAAGTCCCAACTAGACACCAACTGTTTCACGGCACGGCTAGACAGAAATAAACTCATTAACAGTCTGATAACATACGGTCCCAAAAAATACAACTCCTATACAGGGTTCTCTAAAGGTTTTAATGGCTGCCCACTGGACTCTTAAAGTAGCCATACTAATCCCAAATAAAACCCATCCTGAAAAAATACAAACGTTCTCACGTGAGACTGGTTCAATTCCTTTATTACTACAGGAGCTCTAGAAAACTGACCAGTGAAGATGATATGATCCTAAAGCAGAAGGTCTGAACCACCGTTTCTAGAATTCTAGATAAACCCTTTTTCTGCAGTCCTACCCTTTCAACCTGTAGGCCAATGAGTGCAGATGTGACAGTGTTCTCTGGCTGGTTCGAAATTGGAGAACTGAGAGGCAAAGGATAAATCAGAAAAAACAGCCCTTCACCATCTGTTAAAGAAGAGGAAACCAAGAGGAGTGGGGCTGAAAAGGAACAACCATGATCACCTGAGCTTTCTCTCACCCGACCTTTGCAAGAACCCTTGGATCAGAGTAGAAGAGCTAAGGAGGTATAGAGAAGACCCCCGTGACAACGGACATGTGAGATCATTTATTGCCCACGCACCCTTCTGTCTGTCTGGTCCTGGACCAAAATCTCTGAATGAGAGCATTCTCTTTGGCTAATCAATCAATCAGTACTTGTAAAGCACGGCTAATCACTTGTGAGGGTATCCAGGTGCTGAGAACCCTGCTGCAAGGTGAATTGCTCACAGGGAAAACGGATGCTGCGCTCCCAAAATGAAAATTAAATATGCCCTGGGAGCCAGACTCCTAGACTGAGTTCCCCCGTCTGTTTATATAGGCTTTGGCAGCCATATTGTCTGCCCTTATTAATACTGTAGATCCTTGAATCTGTGTCCCAACCCCCAGAAGATTCCAACTGATCACCTTCAATTTTGGATTGATTCATACTGATCTTGGCATCATAGAGGCTGGATTCCAAGATGCCAATAGATGGCACACAAACCTCTTGCTTGGAGAGCAATCCTTACTGCTGCTGGTGTGTCTTCCTGAACCTGATGTCAAGACTTTGCCCTTGGAGAGACCTGGCACATCAAGACAACACATGTTCTTGTATCTTCAGGACTCTGCTATCCTGAAGAAACCTGGACCCTATGAATGCTAGGTCCTTTATGAACTCTGGCATCAAAATGAAGTTGACCCCCCCATCCACAAAAGCAAAACTGTAGGTCGCTCTTTCTCCTACATCACACCCAAGACATGGAATGACCTCCCTCTACACATCAGAGCCTCCTCCTCACTTCTTCAGGTCCGCAAGAAGCTGAAGACCTGTCTCTTTGTATAAGCACCTTGGGGACCACAAAGTTACACACCGGCCCAAGAGCCTGGATACCCTTTTGGGTGATTAGTGCACTATACAAATCAATATAATATAACATAACATCAGAAAACCATGTGTCTGAGGAAGTCTGATGACCATCTCAAGATGTCTGTTGTTTGGACTTTCTGAAGATGAATGTACAAGCCAATTATCAAGATATGGATGTGGGGAGATTCCTTGACTGTTTAGAATCTCTACATACGAAGCCGTTACATTTGGAAATACGATTGTGTCTGACTTCATACCAAATGACAGGACACAAACTGTAAGTGTTGCTCTTGAATGGCAAATCTAATTTATTGTTGGTACTTCCTGTAAATTGGGATTAGAAGCTGTGCATTTTGAAGATCGAGAGTGGCCAAGAACTCTTAAGGCTTGACTAGAACCAATCCATTTTAAAGTGGATTGTCAACACCCTAAGCATTCACTTTCTTCAAATTAGCACAGTAGTCCCCTGAAGACTTTTTCACCAGAAAAAAGATTGAATACATTTCTTGAGAACCGCTCCTCCATAAGAACTACATTTATTGCCCTCTTGTGGCACACACAGTGCTTCTGCCTTTTCGTTGCACTTGGGAACAGGAGTAAGGATGAACACTGAGTCTGGTTGTTTGGATGAGAAGTTGATAAGATAACCATGTTGAGTAATGTTCAGCACTCAAAGATCCAAGACTTCTGTTGCATCTTTCTCTCTCTCTCTCTCTCTCTCTCTCTCTCTCTCTCTCTCTCTCTCTCTCTCTCTCTCTCCATATATATGGAGAGAGAGAGAGAGCTAGGGATATATATGCATAGATCTATATGTATATAGATCTATATGTATATATATATATATATTGATATAGCTGTGGCCGAAAGGCAGTACAATGTGAGGCCCTACACTAATGCCATATCAGTGATTATGTTTACATGAATTGTGGATCATACAACCATCCAATCCTGTAAAGATGCACTTTCACTTTATGTTGAAATCCAAAGTAAAATTGTTCTGCACTTGCGCTTTATTATAACAAATAATCTGTCAACCAGGCACTTTACACACTTTATATATGGAGAATTGACTTAGATTCACAGAGAGAAAACAAAGCAACAGAGCGAACCCATTATTAATCTGGTTATTCAGTGCTACTGCCAAAACACCCTGAACCTATACAACTATAGGGGTTCGAGCCCGTTACCAACACACCATTAAACATGTGCGCCATTGTGAGACTACTTCTATAAGATACATAGAATGGGCAAATTGTAAAACAAATTGTGCAATACTTATGGGATTTAAATAGAGGTAGCACACGAATGATCGTTTTTTGCACTGGTGGATACACAAATTATAGTTTACAAGAAAACATAAAAGGAGTATAAAAATGATAAAATGTTTTTAAAAAATGGAAAGACAAAATATGGGTAAATTGAAACAATGTTTTGAAAAAATAGAAAAAAAGAAAGAAATTAACTTAAGTGATGTATATCTGTTGTCTATGTCTATGCGATCATGTGACCACACTTGCTGACATAAATGTAATGTAGGAGTATAGCTCCTTGTGTGATCAAGGCAGGGGATCCGGCCGAAACGCTTAACAGCATATAATAATAAAAATAACCTGATTAAGGAGACTGGAGCTGCTGTGTTGGTGTCTGGATGAGTTGGACTTTGATAGATACATATATATATGCAGCACACTTCGTCGTACAGCATCCATATAGCAGGAACAGACTAATGCGGACCCAGAAGTTGGTGCAAAGTTTTTATTGAATGCCCTGCACCACCGCCATGACACCTTTCGGCCTACAGGAGGCCTTGATCACATGACGCGCATGAGAAGTGCCTCCATATTTTTAAAGTGCAAGTGCAGTAACTCGTGACAACACGCATTGCATAATCATAGACATAGAGGAGTTCATCAGATCACATTATTGAGGCAAGAGCCATAGGAAATTCATGGTGTTTTTACTTAGATACATAGCAGAAAATAACTTAATAAATATTAATAATTTCATAAATATTTAAAACGAGGCAATGTAATTAAAATCACGAATAAAAACCTTCAGTAGATAAAAGCTTCTATTACAAATTACAATGCATGTTAAGACTGATATGGGAACAATGTAAAACGAAAAGAGAATTGTTACTGCAAGTGCATATTAATAGCAACCCATATCGTAAAACAATCGATACAATCCCGTGCACCTCTGCTGGACCAAGGTGTCACCTCAGAGTGCTAAATTGCTGTAATGTAAAGTGCAAATAAGTTTCGCCCAAATGGGCCATATCACCTCCCTCTATGCTATGTTGATAAAGTGCCACCCTAATAAACCGGCTATGGTTGTTCAATGTGCAAAAGTGCTTAATAAAACTGAAAAAAGTTTCAGGGGCAGACCAGTAAAATGTACAGTATAGGAGATAGTGCAAAAAAAGGTTTGGATAGCTACAGGCAGGTAAAAAAGTCCTCACTGGAGTTGCGGCCCTGTGGCGTCTTGGTATCCAACTCCAGGATATACCTGGTTTCCAGTTTACGAAGCAGAGCTTCCCGATTGCCACCCGTCTGAGGGCTAAGACAGTATCTACTACAAAGTACCTCAGATGGTCAAGACTATTGTAGTGGAAGTCTTTAAAATGTCTGGCAACCGGGTAGGATGCGTCACTGTTGTTGATTGCCCTAATGTGCTGGAGTATCCTCTTGTGGACCTGCAGTTTGGTACTTCCTTCATACTGCAGGCCACACGAACACTCCAGCACATACACCGCGTACTCGGTTGTACACGTGAGCATCTTGGTGATGGGCACTGGAATAACCTTGAAAGGGGTTTTGTAGGTTGTTTTACTAGTACCATACTTGCAAGCTTTGCAAGAGGTACATTTGACAAACCCCTTTCTGGAATTTAACCAGGTTTTGGTCATGGTTATTTCTGGGCTACTCTTGACCAAGGTATCGCACATGGAGCGTGCTATCCTGAAGGTTCTGCTAGGGGTTTTGGAGAGTAGGTCCCCGAGTACTGGATCATTGCGTACCAGTACCCAATTTTTGTTAAATATCCTGCGTAGGGACTGGTGTTGTCGGTTGTAAGTCAAAATCAGTCTGGTAGGTTGAACAGACATGACGGTTTTTGTATTGACTGGCCTAGCTTTATTAACTAGTGCATCAGGTCTCGGGATCAGGCACGTTTTCTTAATGGCATTGTCAATCGTGGTGGTAGAGTAGCCCCTAACCAGGAATCTATCTCTACTATCCTCCTGAGCCCTTGTGCAGTCGTCATTCATACTACAGATACGCCTGATTCGCAGCATTTCCCCAAAAGGAATGCTGAGAATGAGGTGTCCTGGATGATGACTGGTCGCATGGAGCACTGAATTCCCCGCTGTAGGCTTTCTGTGTAGGCTAGTCTCCAGTCTACCATTGTTAACAAACACCTCTACATCCAGGAAGCACACTGTTTCCTTACTAATGTGTGCTGTAAATTGTAGGTTAAGGTTGTTGTTGTTGTTGATCTGTTCTATGAAATGGAGTGCAAGTTTTTCCGTGCCTCTCCAGATCAGGAACAGATCATCGATATACCTATACCAATGTGACACATGATTGTCCAAAATATCACCAAATTGTACCCCGAGGACCTGTTCCTCCCACAGACCCATGTGGAGACAGGCATAGCTTGGGGAGAAACAGGCCCCCATTGCTACTCCTCTAACCTGATGGAATATTTGGTTCTGGAAAAGAAAAAGTTGTTATCCAAACATGTCATAATCATGGTCAAAAGCATTTTGTTGTGACGATATAGGTACATGGGTTTGGTATTTAAATAGCATTCTACTGCCTTAATTTTGTCCTGGTGGCAAATACCAGTATAAAGGGACGTGACGTCTAAGGTAATTAAAAAACACTTTGAGTCCCATACAACATCACAAATTTTCCTTAAAAAGTCACTCGTATCCTGAATGAATGATGGTAATTTTTTGACATGCTCCTGGAGAAAATAGTCCACATAGCGTGAGGTGTTTTCCATAAGACTATTGCGGGCCGATATAATTGGCCTCCCCGGTGGTTTATCAGAGTCCTTATGAATTTTAGGGATGAAATATAGAACAGGGATGACTGGATGATCATTTTTGAGAAATTTAAACTCATCTGTACTCAACAAACCAGCGCTTTTCCATGGCAGGAGTTTTGCATAGAAGTTGTTCCATGCACCTTTAACTGTACAAATATCAGTCCTTCTGTAACATTCCCTATCGTTCAAATGTTTGAACGCTTCTTCTAGATAGAGTTCACGAGGCCATAGCACAACGTTTCCGCCTTTATCTGATTGACGTATGATAATGTTCTCATTCATTTGCAATTTCTTCATCAGGTGGAAATAGCGATTGTTTTGTTGGGTGTATTTGTGGTGAACACGTGTAGTTGACATATATAGTTTTTTGAGTTCCACTGTCACTAGCTCATTGATTAAATCCAAATTGTCATGTAACATAACCGGATGAAAAGTAGACTTCGGTTTAAAGTGGGTACGCACTGTCCCACTGGTGTTGGGCATAGTTTGACTCAACCCTGCCACAGCGCTAGTATTTTCATTGTGAAGTTGCTGCAAATCTTGTAGAAACTCAACATCGCCCGCAGTCAGCAGAGATGGACTTTGAATAGTATCTGCAGGTCCAGCAGACTGAGTTTTACTGTCTGTTCCCTGTAGCAGATGGTACTTGCGCAGTTTTAGTTTCCGTATGAATTTGAATACATCGATACGCGTTTGTGCGTAATTGAAATTACTCTCAGGGCTGTACGAAAGTCCTAAGGCTAAAATCTGCCTCTCTGCTTCACTCAATGTAATGTTCGATAAGTTGTTAACTGTTTGTGAGTCTGTCTGAGAGTCAGTGTTGCCGATTCGTAAATTCACTTGCGATTCCATTTCTTGTTGGGAGGTTTTCTGTTGTTGCTCTGTTTGCCACTTGCGGTTTCGTTGGCGTCTTTCCCGGCGCTTTTGGTTGTGTCTCTGGTGTTGCTTACATTTCGTGCACGGGGCCGCAAGGTTTGCCGCCTGTCCTGGCGGAGGCAATCCACTTCCTGGGCTAGGGAAAGCTTGGTAAACCTCAACCTAGTTCCAGTACGTGCTTGTTCATTATCTGACTCGCTTTCAGGTACGGAACTCAAATCCGATACTGAAGTGGATGACTGTAAGGCGGTACTGGTACTGGCTTGAGAGGTGGCAGGGTGAACTTGTTTGTGTGAGGTTTTTACAGAGTCATATCTTTTTGAGAATGTAAATATTTGACCATTTTGATAGTCTAATTTGTCCAGTTGGAACTTAAACGCCTTGGGTTTCTTAATCACCTCTTCCTCCCTTTGGAGCCGTGACAACATATCCTCACAATATTTTTTGATTGTTTCCGTAACTTCTATCTTACTGATTTCATCATTCAATTCATCAATTCTTAGTTGTAGAGCAACACGGTCACTTTCAGCATATTTGATTAGTATTTTGACCAGATTGCACGATGATTCTAGGTTGCAGTCTGCACACTCAGCTAGCATATTGGGGCCCGGGTTTTCATAGCTGGGCGCCAGCATGATACGAAGCCCCCTGGGGATTCTGCCAACCTCCAAGTACCTCGATAGGGATTTGTGTTCCCACCACTTTGATTGTTCTGCCTTCATTAGCTTTTCCAAACGTTTGAACAGATCCCTTGCATTAGGATTTCCTGCTTGTATAGCGTTGGTTTGCACAGTAATTGATGACTCACCACTCAGCGAGTCATCAAACATTTCACTCGCTGCCGCTTCACGACTCCTCAGCGTGTCGGCGGACATGGTGCGTTCTTAAGGGCAATTAAGAAATGCAAGACAAACAGCCGGATAAATGCCATTGCTAGTCCCACGCACACTCCTTCACCAGACTTATCAGCAGTTCCCTACCTTCGCGAGTTGCCTGGTGTCGCTCGGGTCCTTCGACACGGGCGCCGTCACCCTCGTCACAGGCAGGAAGGTTTACACTGTCCGGGGGCTGCCGTGGCTAATCCTTAAAGGAGCAAAAAGTCTTTTCCGGTTCACGAAAAACTGCTTCCTGCCGCACGGCCCAAATTGAAGGAGGGGTCTGCAAATACCGAGGAAGCAAACTCAGTAGAATTAATGCAGCACACTTCGTCGTACACCATCCATAAAGCAGGAACAGACGAATACGGACCCAGAAGTTGGTGCAAAGTTTTTATTGAATGCCCTGCACCACTGCCATGACGCGTTTCGGCCTACAGGAGACCTTGATCACATGACGCGCATGAGGAGTGCCTCCATATTTTTAAAGTGCAAGTGCAGTAACTCGTGACAACACGCATTGCGTAATCATAGACATAGAGGAGTTCATCAGATCACATCATTGAGGCAAGAGCCATAGGAAATTCATGGTATTTTGACTTAGATACATAGCAGCAAATAACTTAATAAATATTCATAATTTCATAAATATTTAAAACGAGGCAATGTAATTAAAATCACGAATAAAAACCTTCAGTAGGTAAAAGCTTCTATTACAAATTACAATGCATGTTAAGACTGATACGGGAACAATGTAAAACGAAAAGAGAATTGTTACTGCAAGTGAATATTAATAACAACCCATATCGTAAAACAATCGATACAATCCCAGGCACCTCTGCTGGACCAAGGTGTCACCTCGGAGTGCTAAATTGCTGTAATGTAAAGTGCGAGTGCAAATAAGTTTCGCCCAAGTGGGCCATATCACCTCCCTCTATGCTATGTTGACATAGTGCAAGTGCTGGATAAAGTGCCACCCTAAAAAACCGGCATTGGTTTATCAATAAGCAAAAGTGCTTAATAAAACTGAAAAAAGTTTCAGGGGCAGACCAATAAAATGTACAGTATAGGAGATAGTGCAAAAAAAGGTTTGGATAGCTACAGGCAGGTAAAAAAGTCCTCACTGGACTTGATGCCCTGTGGTGTCTTGGTATCCAACTCCAGGATATACCTGGTTTCCAGTTTACGAAGCAGAGCTTCCCGATTGCCACCCCGTCTGAGGGGTAAGACAGTATCCACTACAAAGTACCTCAGATGGTCCAGACTATTGTAGTGGAAGTCTTTAAAATGTCTGCCAACCGGGTAGGATGCGTCACTGTTGTTGATCGCCCTAATGTGCTGGAGTATCCTCTTGTGGACCTGCAGTTTGGTACTTCCTACATACTGCAGGCCACAGGAACACTCCAGCACATACACCACGTACTCGGTTTTACACGTGAGCATCTTGGTGATGGGCACTGGATCAACCTTGAAAGGGGTTTTGTAGGTTGTTTTACTAGTACCATACTTGCAAGCTTTGCAAGAGGTACATTTGACAAACCCCTTTCTGGAATTTAACCAGGTTTTGGTCATGGTTATTTCTGGGCTACTCTTGACCAAGGTATCGCACTTATGCTAGGGGTTTTGGAGAGTAGGTCCCCGAGTACTGGATCGTTGCGTACCAGTAACCAATTTTTGTTAAATATCCTGCGTAGGGACTGGCGTTGTCGGTTGTAAGTCAAAATCAGTCTGGTAGGTTGATCAGACATGACGGTTGTTGTATTGACTGGCCTAGCTTTATTAACTAGTGCATCAGGTCTCGGGATCAGGCACGTTTTCTTAATGGCATTGTCAATCGTGGTGGTAGAGTAGCCCCTAACCAGGAATCTATCTCTACTATCCTCCTGAGCCCTTGTGCAGTCGTCATTCATACTACAGATACGCCTGATTCGCAGCATTTCCCCAAAAGGAATGCTGAGAATGAGGTGTCCTGGATGATGACTGGTCGCATGGAGCACTGAATTCCCCGCTGTAGGCTTTCTGTGTAGCCTAGTCTCCAGTCTACCATTGTTAACAAACACCTCTACATCCAGGAAGCACACTGTTTCCTTACTAATGTGTGCTGTAAATTGTAGGTTAAGGTTGTATATATATATATATATATATATATATATATATATATATAAAGATATTCCAAAAGAAAACATGTACTCCTCCTCCCGTACTGTGTAAGCAGGCCCATCCAAAGGTGCATCAGTGATAATCCTTTATTTTGGGCAAGTCTTGGGGCATAACGCATTTTGACTCTTAAGAGTTAAATAATGCATCTATAATAAATAGAGACAGAAACCTCACCCACCATAGTACCAAGCTACGAGTATTAGCCAAAGTCTGAGAAAACCGGAAGACCGTATCAACCTAAAATGATTATTCAAAAAAGGGGACAATTGTCAGAAGTTAATGATATGATGGTGCAAGTGTAACCCAGTGTAATAAAAAGTGAACAGTTCAAAAACAGGCAACACAGTCACAAAAAGAGGGAAACATCAAAAAAGGGCCAGGCCACAAGACTCCAGGCAACCTCTAAACGTGTAGGGTAAAAGTTGAATGAAAAGTGGAGACAAATAGAGCTTGAAGTGAATAGTAACCTGTGATAGTAACGGTATCGTGTTATCCTAAAATACCCTTCAGTAGCGTCCTGGTAGGTCCATAGCGAAGCATAATAATGATCAACGAACGTAAATAAGTACAGATTAGAAAGAAATAGAGCTGTCCTCCACTATCTCCAAAAGATATAAAGGGAAAAGCAATAACCTGATACTACTTATATATTGGCACGTAACTATTATTCAGTTTACATGCACAAACTACGTTTGTTCCTTCATGTTTTTCTGTGGAAGGAATGGATGATTGGAAAAAGATTATGTTACTGTTCGTATAAGATCATTTGTGTTTTTCGACCCCTCCTTTGTACTTCATTTTATATATTACATTTAGTTTTATTTTATATTTTCTTCCTATTACAGATTACATACTGTCGTCGCGATTAATCCTTCGGACTGGTGTTACTGATGGATTGGCTCCGTGGGTCCATTACTTTTGGGTTTCAGGTTATTGCTTTTCCCTTTATGTCTTTTGGACAGCTCTATTTCTTGACACATTGGTGGGTGACGGTTCTGTCTCGATTTACATCAGACAATTCTCGTGACATTGTATATTTGAAATTACAGCCCTGAAGAAGTCGAGGTGTGAAATATCACACGATGAAACACGTGTTGGCTGTATCAAGTTGCATTGTTGATGAATCAAGCTGCATTGTTGATGAGGCTGTATCAAGTTGCATTGATGAAGAAAATTGGATTTGGATTGAATTTTGATCCTGAACTGGTGTCTACGGATTAAAAGTGGACTATTAAACTTGCATTTTTAAGATTATTATTGAGAACCTATTACTTTGTGTGCTCGGAAAGGATTTTGTGAGGTATAGTTAGGACCTAGTTGTCATAGGATAAGCATTTTTTGCCTCGCTTTGACACCGTTTTACAAATCTTCCTGAAATTTTCCCAAAAAAGTGACACGGCATGTCTAATTGTAAATAGAAAGTTTCGCGGTGATCCATCAAGCAGGGGACTAGAAAAAGGGGGGGGTCAAAAAAGTGCATTTCCCATGCAATTTCCCTTAGGGATTTTGAACACGACTACAGCCCGCAACTGCTGGACGGAATTCCCTCAAATTAGGCAGAGAGGTAGCTGTTAGTCAAGCAAGAGCACTTTTTGAGATTTGTGATTTGGTGTAAATCCATTCAGTAGTTGCGGAGCTATTAAAGAAAAAAGAAATATAGATATCTAGGGATGCGGCACCAGCAACACTGTGATTGGCAGACCACAAACTGACTGGGAGGTTGCGGCTGCCATTTTAAGTATCAGGGAACGGTCCTGGGGCCTCACAATCTTTCTGTAAAGTGATTAAAGGGGCAGGGTAGAGGTACCCTGACCTCATAGGTGTGTTAGAGGAGTGTCAGAGGGACCCACTTTGGGTCCAAAATTAATTATATCCATTTTTTCCCCATTTTGGGGATCCGCGGAGCCGCCACGAGGCTCAGCGCGGCCCTCCTGTGTAAATTCGTGATGGATCCGCGAATCATGATGCACTTTGAAAAAAAACACTTTCAAACTCACTCAGACACCCACATGTGTACTCTCACACCCATTTACTGACCCACGCAGGCAGTCATGCACCCACTCACAGACCTACGCAGACATTCACACACCCACTCACAGACTCACTCAGACACTTACGCACCCACTCACAGACATAGTTGGAACTCACACACCCACTCATAGACCCACTCAGACACTCACACACCCACTCACTGACCCACTCAGACACTCACAGACCCAGTCACAGATCCACTCAGATACTCACGCACACACTCACAGACCCACTCAGACAATCATGCACCCACTCAGACACCCACTCAGACATTCACAGACCCACTCACAGACCTACTCAGGCACTCACATACCAACTCAGACCCACACACACTCACAGACCCACTCAGACACTCACACACCCACCCAGAGACTCACAGTCCCATTCACAGACCCACTCAGAACCTCAGACACCCACTCACAGATCCACACAGACAGTCACACACCCAGTGACCGACCCACTCAGATACTCACACACCCACTCACAGACCACTCAGACACTCACACACCCACTCACAGACCCACTCAGACACTCATACACTCACTCACAGACCCACTCAGACACTCACGCACCCACTCACAGACCCTCTCAGATACGTAGGTGTGTAGATGATAACTACACATAAAACATGATGCAGTCCTTCAAGTTGTTAAGGACACCCTGTTGCCTTTCTTTGTGAAATGAACTCCATCATTTCTATATATACCGGCCCTAGCAAAGTGTAAATTGTTGTAGTATATGGAGCCCATGTTGTGGTCTCTGAGGAATGCAGAAACAGTTTTATTGACATGTTTCCTGGATTTGTCTATCTGTGGACAGAATTTCTTTGACCGCTTCCACTTCTGCCTTTGGCAAATGTTGGAGAACACCAAGGCAGTGTGTCGGAAAAGTGCTGTTAATTTACCAAAGGTATCCTTCATTAGGATTTCCAGTCCAAGCAAAGTAAGTGTGCCTAGAACATAGCCACCACAGTGCACAATCATGAGGTCTGGATGTTGGCAATCCACAATGCTTTTAACCAAAGGCAGCAATTGATGCCACTTTAATCCTCTCTGACTAAACCAAGTAATGTCTACATTAGGTAAACTCAAGTCCCTGTCAATGCCATTCTTTCTAGCACCCTCGGACACTGACACATCCAGGCACACACTGATATAGCCAGTGACACACCCAGGCACACACCGATACAGGCACTGAGACACCCAGGCACACACTCATACACCCAATAAAACACCCACTCACACATCAATAGAGCCACTTACACACCAAGGCACACACTGATACAGCCACTGACACACCCAGTCTCACACTGATACAGTCACTGACACATTAAAAACACAGAGTTAGCTCTTTGTTTGACCAGATGGTGGTTCTAAAAAGAACCATGTTTTTTTAAAAAGGTATTTCTAACAGGTTTTTATTTTTTTCTCATTTTTTTTCCAACAAAAAGTAAACAGGGTACTAAAAGGGTATGGTAAAGGAAATGCAAAGAAGCAATTGGCTTCAGTGTTCAACAAACATTGACTGGCAACTGGAAGCAAAACAAAAAGCTAACTAACAATGATGCTTCGTCACTGTATCCTAGAATGCACCCACAGAAGACATTTTTACAGTGACAAGCATGTGGCATTTTGCACAGTGAATAACCATGTCACTCAATTCTTCGCGGGTAGCTGGTATTGTAATGACCGCAGCTGATGATGGTTTTCCCAAGGCTGCTGCTGAGGGGGACTGTCCTGCTGCACTTGTTCTCTCCCACATCATCTGGTTGTAGACCCTTTCATGAATTGTTTTTAGGTGCTTCCACATGGAACTTGCTTCATGAGAGTACTTCTTTGCAGTCCCCCTGGATAACTGCTTGCTGCAAATACTGCACTGCACATATTTAGCAGTAACCTTCTTTTCCCCTGAAGGCATTGTGAAATGCTTCCAGACATCACTTTGTTTTCTTGCATGTGGTGTATCTTCCTCCTTATCCTCAATAGGTTCTGGATGTTCATCCTGGATAGAAGATGAAGCTTCAGTCATTCTATAAAATTATTCACAAAAGTGAGCAAAAAACAGAACACCAGCGCTTCTGAATCCTCTTTCTACAGAGCTCACTGGGGAAATAAATGTTTTTGGGTGTGGTTTTACATGCACATGGGTGGGGTCCTAATATGCCCAATCAAAAGCCAAGGTTTGGGTGTGTCATCGAGTCGTGAAACTCGTAAACCAAGTACGTTTCTTGAAAAACAGATATAGGGTGTTATATATACTACAAATATGTTCACACTGATGTCATTAATGAAAGTAAAGGGGTGTACATATTTAAAATAAGTTAAAAAAATGTGGGCGAATCCGTAATTCGTGGATACATTGCAATAAAGTGATCAGAATCAATAACCATAGAGTACTTCTGGTCCTGTCTATATTTTTGGACCTGCTGAAGTACCGCAGTACCCCCAAATTTTTTTTTTTTTAAATGTTCAATTACATTTACAAAAACATTATATATTTTACATTAAGTAGATATATGATTTTTACCATTTAAAATGTATACAAATGATATATATTTTTTAAATGTCTGTAGTTTAAAAAAAAGAATTATTACTACATTAACAAGCAAAATAAATTATAGTATTCTTAGCACTAAAAAAAACACTAGAAATAAACTCAAGAAACTAAACATTACAAAGACATAATACCTGGAAAATAGAATTTGAAAAACCTTTGATATTCACCGAAAAAAACATAGGTTGCAAGAATGTTATAGTTAGGAAATAGAATTTAAAAAAACCTTAGAAATTCACAGAAAAATCAAAGGTTACAGGGACATTATAGTTAGGCTCAGATTATACATGCACAAAACCATAGAAATTCAGTAGTTATAGCTACCTGAGCTAACTATAATTTAGGCTCCCGCAATGCACTGCTTATGACCTCACATATGACATCACTCATGACATGGTCAGCGACATTACTGATGACATCACCATCATCCAGTGATTGTGAGTGTTTTCTAAAAGTTTCTGAGTGTTGAACATATATTCTAAGGTACCACAACAGTTAAATTACTACTGAGAGAAGAAACCTGAGACTAGCGGAAAGATTGTGGAGATCCTTGCCGTCCCTTGACCATCTCACACATCTGAGATCACTAAGGAACATCTATAAAAAACGCATAAGAATTTGCAAAGATAATTTTTTCACAAATCAAATGAACCTAGCTAAAAACTGACTAAAAAAACAGTTTGAGATTGTTAAATCTCAATCGAATAGCATACTCAACCTCTCCCCGATCGGATCACGCCCGTTGCCGAATTGTGAAGATTTCTCCACTTTCTTCATCAGAAAGACAACTAAGATGGAACTTGATTTGCAGACTGCTTTGGAGTTCATGCCAATCTTACCTCCTATCATCTCACACCCCCCCAATCTTTGACACCATCTCTCATTCCAGGTTCTACACCTAAGAACAACGCATCATGGAGCGCTTTTGATACCTTGGATGATAACACCATTCTCAAAACGCTCTCAGCATTGAAACCTTCCAACCACTTCAATGACCCTCTACCATCGAATTTCTTCAAGGAGATCAAACTATCCCAACTCCCACTTTGGGCTAAGATAGTCAATGCCTCACTGATTCAAGGCTCGATCCCAGACTGTCTTAAAGCAGGTCAGGTTACCCCCATTCTTAAAAAAACTTTGGCGGATCAAGACGACCTAAACAACTTCCGCCCAATCTCCAACATTCCGACCTTGGCCAAGCTCATTCAGAAATGTGTCCATGTTCAGCTTTACGAGCACATTGAACGCTTCCAACTTCTAGACCAATTCCAATCTGGCTTCCGTCACGGTCATAGTACCGAATCCGCTTTCACCCACATTTTTGATGATGCGCTCAAAATGCTGGATCAGAACGATTCCTGCCTCCTGATCCTCCTCGACCTATTGTCAGCCTTCAATACAGTCAAACATGATTGCTTACTTGACCTACTGGAGCACAGGATGGGGATTTCAGGGCCTATCTTAAATTGGTTTGCATCTTTTCTCCACAATAGAACTCAAAGATTCAAAGTCAATCAATCCCTCTCTAACCCTTCCTCAGTCAACCTTGGGGTTCCTCAAAGGTCCACACTCTCTCCAACTCTCTTCAACGTGTTCATGGAGCCTTTAACTGAAATCTTGAAACTATCCAATGTCCATTATCACATGTATGCCAATGATACCCAACTGTACCTGAAAGTCTACTCCCCCGACGATATAAGCTCCCTCAACACCATCCTACTGAAAGCTCAAAACTGGTTGACTCTAAATCATCTCAAACTCAATGCTCTGAAAACGGAATTCCTTTTAATCGCCCCACCTAATCATTCATCTGCCATCAGTGAATGGATGAATCAGCTAACAGCCCTTAACTGCATACCACACATCATTGACTCCACGAGGTCTTTGGGCATAATGCTCGACAAGAGCCTAAACATGCAAAAACATATTACTGCCCTCATCAAGGGAGCTAACTTCCAAATGAACATTCTTAGGAAAATAAAACCTTTTCTCCCCCCCCAATGACTTCAAATCCGCGGTGCAATCTCTGGTGATCTTCGAGTTGGACAATGGAAGTGCAACCCTATGTGGACTCCCGAGATCGAAGATGGCTCCACTCAGGGCCTCTCTTAATTCGGCTGCTAGACTCATCACTGGCTCAAAAAGATACCACCATATTACACTGGGGCTGAAATCCGTAAATTGGCTCCCTTACGAAGCAAGGATACAACTAAAAATTGCTTGCATGACTCACAAAGCCTTACATTACAACACCCCACTATACCTTGCACAAAAACTTACACTATCTGATGGCTCCAGATCCTCCAGAAGCACCAGCACCCTTCTGCTGAAACCTCAGAAATTCCGGAAAACGAAAACTTATGAACGAGCTCTCAGGTATTGCCCCGAGAATCTGGAACTCCCTTCCACCATAAATTAGGACGATTCCCTTAACTGTTAATTTCAAAAAGGAAGTTAAAGCGCTTCTGATGAACAAATTCTTGCCCTAGAATCTCCTTGCCTTATACGCACTCAAAAACTCGTCCCCGCTCTGTTTTTACTTGTATTTTTATTGTATTTGTTGGAGGCCCCCTGTTATGACTTTGTAACATGCTTTGTGTTCCCGTCTACCTCTTTCTTCATGCCTGCTCTGTCCGATTTTTGCTTAGACTGTTTATGATTATATATGCCATGCCGTCATTAAGTTTCTCTCCCCGGTCATTTCTGACCACGATGTTGTTTGTTTTATAGAACATTTCTCTTTTTTCGTTCACGTGTAAAGCGCTCTGACACCCTAATGGGTCTTCTTCACGCTATATAAAACTTCTTAAATAAATAAATAAAATACTTTGTGTGCTACTAATGAGTGATTCAATTTTTTAATATATGTTATGTGAGCAGCTGTGTGACTGCATGTATCTGTGTGTGAGTGGGTGTGCGAGTGACTGGGTGTGTGAGTGGCTGTATGGTTGAATACGTGGGTGTGTGAGTAGCTGTATTGGTGAGTGAGTGGGTGTGTGAGTGGCAGTATGAATGAGTGAGTGGCTGTGTGAGTGACTGTATGAGTGGGTGAGTGGGTATATGAGTGGCTAAATAGGTGACTGAGGGGCTTAGTGAGTGACTGTATGGGTGAGTGACTGGGTGTATAAGTGGCTGTATGGGTGAGTGAGTGGCTGTTTGAGTGGGTGTTTGGTGAACTGAGTGGGTGTGTGAGTGGCTGTATTGGAGAGGGACTGTCTACGTGAGTACCTGTCTGGGTGAGTGAGTAGACATGTGAGTGCTTGTATGTATGTGTGAATGGTTATGTAAGTGGGTGTGTGGGTGTGTGAGTGGCTCTGTTGAGAGGCTATTTGGGTGAGTGAGTGGGTGTGTGAGTGACTGCATGGGTGAATAAGTGGGTGTGTGAGTAGCTGCATGGGTGAGTGAGTGGCTGTGTGAGTGACTGTATGGGTGAGTGAGTGGCTGTGTGCGTAGGTGTATGGGTAAGTGAGTGGCTGTGTGAGTGGCTCTATGGATGATTGAGTGGTTGTATGGATGTGTGAGTATGGATGTGTGAGTGGCTGTATGAGAGGTTGTGTGGGTGTGCAAATGGGTGTGTGAGTGGTTCTGTAGATGATGTCATCAGCAATGTCATTTGCGATATAATCAGTAATGCCATGTGGCCCCCCTCCTTTGAAGTAGATGGACCAGCCCTGGAGGGGAGGTGACCCTAAGGGCCGTTTATGGCCCCCTTCCACTTTCATTGTTAATTTGGCCCCCGGGGCCAGGTGGGGTCCACGCTGACCCTCATTAGTTTTGATTTAGCCCCAGGGAGGTTGTGGTCCTGGGCTGGGTGGGACCGTGCACCGCACCATTTTGTTTTCAATGTTGTCCCAGGGAGGTGTTGGTCCCCGGCGCTTGGGGGGTCAGAGAGCCCTGTCTTTAACAATACATAAGCCCCAGGGAGGTGGTGCTCCTTGGGGCATTTATAAGCCACAGAAGGGGGGGCCTGTGCGCCCCCCTCCTTTAATTCCTGCATGCCCCTGGGACCTGGCCCACACAGGGGCCTATAAGAAAAGAATCGTGGGAGACCGCACTTCGTTTTTAACAAAATATCGGCCAGGGACACGGATTTAATGCAGCTCCCGCTGAAAATTAAACAAAACAAAATGCTTTTTTGGGCCTGTGGGACCCCCTCAAGAGGTCTAGGGGGTCAGGGCATTCCTACCCTGCCTCCTTCTCTTTATTTTAACCTTTTTTTGTGGGACTCGCCTCAAGCTAAGTCCCAAGATGGCAGCCAACAGTTCCTCATTTCAAATGTTGGCATCCAATCAGATCTCAGCACGAGATCGGGAGGGGTCGCCGAGCCTTCATGTCCCTATTTATACAAATTTGGATGAACTGATTTACACCAAATCACCAAAAGGCACTTCCCTGGACCAATATCTACCTTTCTGCCAAATTTGGTGTAATTCCGTTCAGCTGGTCGGGCTGTAGCCGTGTCTAAAGTTCCTGTGGGAATTAACATGGGAAATGCATGTATTTTATCCTACGCTTTTTCGCTGCCCCCTGCTTGACTGATCGTCCCAAACATTTCCATGCACAACAAGAATCACCGGGGCACTTTGTTTGGAAAATTTCGTAAAGATTCATCAACCGACGCCAAAGATATAGGCACGTCAAAAAACGCTTTTCCTATGGAAACTAGGTTCTAACTATAACTACCTACTGTTGACTGCCAGTAGGTTATATATTTATATGTATATATATATATATATACATGCTACTGTTTTTGTTTGGGAAAGTTTCATAAAGATTTGTCAAACAGCGCCAATGTTATAAGGAAACCAAAAATGCTTTTCTTATGGAAACATGGTCCTAGCTATAACTACCCAGTGACAACCATCGCCACTGGGCAATATATACATATATATGCTACTGGTTGAAAACGTATTACTCAATCCCAATTTGTGTAGTACCACGGGCTCATCTTTCATCTCTATACGATATTTAATCTTTACGATTTCTACATGTCCTACTTTTAAAAATTATGTACCCTGTCTTATGGGCTACAAAACCTACATAGGGGTGACTTAGCAATATTTAAAAGGGAGGTTTTGAACTACCACAATGGTATATTTTGACAGGTCAAATTGCAGTTTTTAAACTGCTACAGTCAGGCTACATTGGTAGGCCTGAAGACATGTTCGCACTGCCACTGTAGTAGGACACTCAATAGGTGCTGTAGTCCACTAGTGGCTTTTAACTTCCAGGCTCTGGATTCATTTTCTACTATGTACTAGGCACTTAGAGCAAGTTAATTGTACCAGTTAGGAGCATGCCAATTCCACAGTGTTTAAAGAGGGAGCACAGGCACTTTACTGCTGTTTAGCAGGGTAGGGCTAAAGTGCACAGAGTTCTAAAACCAGCAAAAATATAGGGTCTAGCAAAAGGGGAAAATTAAGGGTGAGCACACAGAAAAGGCGGATTTCTTACACAGGCCAACCCCAGCCAAGAGCTGGATTTACCTGTTCAGGAGATAGAATATGGATGATTCGCTGCTTCTGCAGTGGCACTTACTTGTCCATTTTATGCCCCTCTGAATCTATCTGTACCCCTCAGTCAACATCTGCCCCAGCCACTATCCTTGTCTAGGGAGAATCCTTCTCCTCATCTGCAGATCCTACCAGCAGGCAACTAAGCCTAGCTTGCTCACAGATGTATCCCAGTAGGCGGGTAGTACCACCATGGTCAATGAAGTTATGTGGCCCATTCTGCCCAGAGGTCATACAAATGCCCCCCAACCCAGGGAAAATTCTTCCCAAAAGGCTTACAATCAACAGAGGACACTGACAGTTGTCAATATCAGGAACCAGGCCACTGCCCATCCACTTTCATGTGAAAGCTCCAATCTGGGACCTTGGTTAGGCCTCACTTCCAGCCAGGGGTGGCAAGGAATCCCCCAGTTGCTCCTGAGGTCTGTCTGTCCTCTTCGGTTTCTCAGAGTGAGGGGCCACACCCTTGGGTGCTAGATGCCATCCTTCTACTCTTTTTCCGCCTTCTTAGCAGTGACACATTGTAGATGGCCTTTTATTTCAGGGTCTGTACCCTGAGACTGAACAGGTGCCTGGTAGTTTAGGACTTCAAGAAGGAGGTACACCGACTCTCTCAAGGATGACAAACTATGTCTTTGTCATGTAGGGGTCAGCTTTGTGTGTGGCCTTCTGCCTCTGGCACTGTGACAGAACATTCAGCACCTCCTGATTAGAAGTGGCCTCACCAGGGTCAGTCCTGGGTGTTCTCCTTTCAGAGTAAGTTATGTTATGTTACAGTGATTTATAACGCGCATGGCCAAAATTGGAAACTGTAGGGAACTGAGAGAAATTACCGATTAAATAAACAGCAGGGTTTTTAGTCTTTTCTTGAACAGGCAGGGGTCGTGAATGCTGCGCAGTTCGAGAGGGAGAATTCCAAGCATCGGCCGCTTTGAAAGATAGAGAACTACCTCCAACTCTAACCAGCCGAAAGCGAGGATCGATGCCAGACACTGTGAGGCGGAGCGCAGATGTCTTCGAGGGGCATAGAAACTGAACCGTTTCCTCAAATAGAGTGGCCCTGATCCATAAAGTGCTGAGTGGGCCATCGTGAGAGCCTTAACTTTGACTCTTTGAGCCACTGGGAGCCAGTGCAGATCCCGTAGATGATGTTTTACGCTAGACCTGCTCGGAATGCCCAGCAGAGCTCTGGCCGCAGCATTCTGTATTACCTGAAGTTTCTTGAGCTGGTATCCTGGTAGGCCAATGTAAAGTGCATTGGCATAGTCAAGGCGGCTGAGGATCAAAGCACGCGTGACCATCTCCTTAGCAGTCCTAGGTAATAAAGGTAGAAATTTCCTAAGGGACTTCAGTGTGCCAAAGCATTGGCCTGCCAATTTCTTTACTTGCTTAGAGAACCTGAGATTCTCCTCGAACCAGACACCCAAGTTCTTAACTGCCTGTCCAGTAGAGCTGGGAAGGGGGTAGTCTGGCGGCCAGAGGGCTTCACTGAACTGTGGGGGAAAGGATCCGTATAAGAGGATTTCGGACTTATCCTCATTACACTTTAACTGAGCAGCTGCAAGCCATTTGAATACGGCTGTTAGACAGTTTTTTGCTCTCGTTGGAGAAGTATCAGAGTCCTTCCATGTGAAGAGGAGCTGGGTATCATCTGCGTAAGCTATGATCTTTGCTCCCAGCTCCTCAGCCAGATAGACCAAAGGGGTGACATATAAATTAAAAAGGAGGGGACTCAGGGTAGAACCCTGAGGTACTCCAGTAGTCACCTTTTGTGGGGCCGATGAAAAAGGGGGTAGCCACACTTGTTGTGATCTATCTTCCAAAAATGATTTAATCCAGTCCCACGCTAGGCCCCCAACTCCAATGTTTGCAAGGCGAGCTATTAGCAGAGAGTGTGGCACCGTATCGAAGGCGGCAGAGAGGTCCACTAAAATCAGTGCCACTCTCCCTCCCCCATCCAGGCACTTTCTGATAGCTTCTGATATTTCCACAAGCGCAGTCTCCGTACTATAGGTAGCTCTGAACCCTGACTGAGCAGGATGTAACGATCCAGAAGTTTCTACAAAATTGGCCAACTGCTTAAAGACCGCCTTTTCACATATCTTAGCCACAGCTGCAAGGAGGGAAATGGGGCAATAGTTGGCAGGGTTGGCCGGGTCTAGGGAGGGCTTTTTAAGCAGAGGGAGAAGTTTGGCTTGCTTCCATTCAGGCGGAACCGTGGCAAGTTGGACGGACAGATTAATAAGGGAATTAACTTCAGGATTGACAACTTCTGCCACAGCAGCCAGCAACCGGGCCTGACAGGGGTCAGTTGGGGAGCCCGATTTCAGTGATTTCAAAATAGCCAGTGTATCTTGGTGAGCAACAGCAGAGAATTCAGACAAAAAGAAGGCCGAACTAGAGACATCGTGGCTAGGCCTGGTAATATTCTCCAAGATAGGCAGTTCCTGGTCAGAGATAGAAACATCGAAACTAGCTTGTATCAACTGAATTTTATCAATGAAAAAACTCGAGAGTTTCTCATACCATATGACCGACGAAGGTAGTGATATATCCTCTGCCCTAGGGGTCACAAAACTTTGAACAATGGAGAAAATTTCCTTGGCATTATTTCGGGACTGGGCTATGCGCTCTGCATAGTGCTGACTTTTAGCTAGACTTATGGATGCGTAGTATCCTTTCTGGGCCTTTCTAAGTGCTATTTTGGCAAGAGGGCAGTAAGCCACTCTCCAAATACGTTCCAATTTTTTACAATATCTTTTTTGCTCTTTAAGCTCCCTTGTAAACCAGGGTTTGGATGAAGAGATTCTAACCCGCTTCGAAGAGCCGGGCGGAGCTAGCTGTTCCACCGCCTGTGAAATCCAGCTCTCAAAATTTTTCAAGTGATCCCTGACCCACTTGTCCTCCCACTGTGGATGGCATCTAACTCCTACCCCTTATTCTTCGTCTGGGCAGCCTTATACCTCTGTTTAGGGATAGTAACCCTAGAAATGTGTATTTTAGGGTTGCCCTGGGTGACTGACCCTCCTGGCTCTTTTCTTGCCAGTGGGAGCTCAGTGCCAAGGATGCAGTCAATGAGCACCTGGGGACTGACAATGACCCTCTTCCAAGCAAATATCCCCTCTCTTTCTAAGGATACCTTGGCGAAAGGGCGGAAAAAGTTCTGCCCGTGGGCCTGGGTCATCCTACAGACCTGTCCTGGCAAATACTGTTCTGGGGAAGCCAGTCTTGCTGCTACCATGATCTGGCAGACACCGGCATTCCATAGAGCAGTGACAAGGACTCAATCGATTGTGACCTTCTGGAAATGACAGCTACCAGCCTTCAAGATCACCAGTTTACCTTCCTGGTCCACCTCTCAACTAAAGGATACTAGAGCATTCTCTACCATCTCCTCATGGGGATATCTCCCCCTAGGGCTACACTGACCACCTTTATGGAGCGCTCACCTGTGGGTGGCTTCCTGGGATACACAGAATCCCCTCTCTTGCGTCCTGACTGAAGATAGTCATAACACGTGGGCGGGTGAAAGGGCACCCTGGACTTCTGCCCATCAAAACCTTCCCTCCAATTTCTAAAGCGTTTTGGAAATCCTTTCCCTCTAAACTCTTTTAAGGGCCCTTTTGGGGACTTCTCTATATTATCTGTGCCTTCCTCTTCCCTATGCAGATGGGAACCTGAACCACCCATCCTGTGATCACTCCCAGGTACATTCTTAGACAATGTGGTGCTGATCCAGAGGTGAGCAAATGTACCAATCACGAGTATGTCAATTTGATCATCTTTAAAGAGGGAGAACAAGCACTTTACTACTGATTAGCAGGGCTAAAGTGCACAAAGTTCTAAAGCCAGCAAAAAGCAAAAATATAGGGTTCAGCAAAAGGCAAACAATCTCATGCAGGAAAGTTGAATTTCCTACAGATAATCTGTAAGTCTTTAAGTGACAAATTTGATGTGTTTGTATGCATGGTGGCCAGAGCATTTGCATATTCTGAGCATTGTGGGTGATGGATGCACATCTGGTTACATGTAGTCACCTCAAACACTGTTGAGAGTTGGTATTTCCAGCTTATTGTAGCCTATGGTATCCAAAGTGTACTTTGCATCGGTAGCCATACACTCAGCAAGCACTGAAGTGAAGTCCTCGCTTGCAAATAGTGCCTTAGCTGCTGTCTCCTTATGTCAGTGTGTGGTAAAAATGCATTCAAACGATGGTGATTGATGTGTGAAGCACCATCTCAGTTGAAATGTGGCAGGCAACATCCCTGCTTCACTTCCAGCAGGCGCTGAAGACTCACGTTTTCAAAGCATTATACCCTCCTCACTTCTGTACTCTGTGGATCATCCCCTCCCTGCACTGCCAGTCTCATCACTACCTCATTTGTGCCCCTCTCTCCTTGCCAGCCCCTTTTCTCTTGCACCCCCCCAGCATAGCCAATATCACATTGCCTTGTGCTCCCACCTTTCGTCCTCCTTTTTTCTAAGATGTCCTGAGCCGACCTGCCTGCCTTTATGGTACACTCCTGTGTAGCACTTCATTCCATTGTAGCTAGGTTTGCAGTATATAAGTCACATACATACAAGTTTGACCATGAATAAATTATAGCTCATATTTTGTCATTGACCACAAATGAGGGCATGTTTGATATATGCCGCTTGACATCCACTTTCGAGGCACCGAACAGAAGAGTTGAGGGGACTGGGCTATGCAGTTATTTTCAAGTCACAAACTCAAAGTACCACATTCACAAATTCCAAAGATATAATTGAAAAGAATGGGCACATGATTTCTGCTGAGAGCAGCAACGTTTTAAGGCATGGGCAAAGAGGGCAATGAATAGGACATGTTACAGCGCACACGTTTACAACGCATGCCGTTACAACACGGTCATTACTACGACGGCTTTGTTACATTGCATACCATTGCAACGCAAGTCATTACAACGCCTTGCTGTAGGGGGGCGCTGGAGTTTGGAATGGTATAATTTACTATTCCAACTCCAGTCTGTGCAACAGTAGGGAAGGTGTTGGATTTTAAATCCAACACCTTCTGCCCCCTACAGCAAGTCGTTGTAATGACTTGCGTTGTAATGGTATGCGATGTAACAACGCGGTCGTTGTAATGACCGCGTTGTAATGGCATGTGTTGTATCGACTTTGTTGTAAACAATGTTTACCAAGGGGAATTGCCCAGGGCCCCCACTTTCCAAGGGGCCCCTAGTAAAGTAAGACGACAGTAGAAATTCCTGACATAATAACACTGTTCATAAAAACAGCTTCTTTTTTTGAATTTCACATCCCAGTATACTTAACAGATACTTAGAGTCACATTTACTAATGATTTGCAGAGGGAAAAAGTAATGCAAAGCAGCTCAAACTCTTACGTTATTTACACTACAGCACAAAATATATTTTGCACAGGGAAGGTGCCCTTTTTTCAGTGCATATAGCACTTACCTCTGCTTTGTGCACTTTATGGCTGCATTACTGGAGTGGGGTAATGCAAGTCCCCATATTTTTTTATTTCATTTCAGAACAAAGGCTGATCCACTAAAAATCGCCAGACTGGACTTTGCATAAAAAAATAACACGTGCTTGAGGCAGGAGCTAATAAGAATTTTTTTAATTTCTGCACACATTCCATACATGGCATGTGTGCTGCACTGTACAGCACATATACAGTGTGTGGCACATTTAAGAATTTGTTTTGCAAAGGAAGGGTATGCTTCCAGTACAAATCCGAGGCTAGACAGCATGCACACACATCTGCACCATGGTGCAAAGGTTGTGCACTAGCATGGGGATTGAGAGTCGAGGCAGGCAATTTTTAACATGTTTCTGCTCGGCTTTCTCCCCCTTGCACAACACAGAAAATAATCTGCCTATTTGTGTACATGCATGGCCTGCCCAATCTTAGCCCTTGCATTCTCTGGCAGTTGGTGTCTTTTATCAGGCTTTCTGTGTCATTTCTCTCACCTTACATCGCCTCACTTTAGCCCTCTTAATCATGTTGCTTCCCCCTCTCTCTCTATGTACCATCACGCTCTTTCTATCTCAGATCTCTCTACTTCAACATTGTCTACCTCACCTCTCTCTCCTTATCCCAAAATACCTTGCTCAACTTCATCTCTACCTCTCTCTAATGACCTTGTTCCTCTCTCTATCACTCTCTGTGCCTATTTCCATCACTCTTGATCCCCTCTCTCTAGCTTAAATCTCTCTGCCTCACTCAATTTTTTCCATCTGACCTCCCTGTATATCTCCTCCACCTACTTCATTTCTCCCACATCCTATCCACCTCTATCTCTACCACACCTAGCTCTCTCTCCAGTTCTCTCTTACCTTACCTCTCTCTCAACCTGTCTCTCAGCGCTTTTTCTAACTCACCACTCCCCTCCACCTGACTTCTCTTCTACCTCACATCTTCCACACTACCTCATCTCTTAATACCCCATCACACTCTCTCTCTCGCTACCTATCCTCTCAATTTACCTCACTATTAGTTCACTACCTCACCTCCCCACCTTCTCTTTCTTTAATTCGACCACTGTTTACTTTTCTTCATCTCTGTAAATATTATACTCCTTTCGGGATACTTGTATTTCTGTGCCTCCTTTTCTCTATCCTTAGCTCCTTTGCCTCTCTTTCTCTCTGCCTCCCTGTCACACACTAACACATAGCTCTCTCTGGACCTCCATCTCTATTTCAACTCACCCCTCCACACCTAACTGTCTCTTTCATCCTCTTTCTTTATATATCTCTGTAGCTCACCATAACTATGTCCTTTTCTCTCTAACACCTTGATACCTCTATCTGCCTTACCTCTCTTTCTTGATTTGACATATTTCTCTCAACTTCCTCTTTTCACTCTACTGTGAATTTCTCCTTCTATGCTTCCCCCCTCGCTCTACATAGCTCTCTTCCAACTACTCTCTTCATATGACCTGTTATTCTTTTCCTCTTGTCATTTTGATCTCTATCTTTCATTACTGTTTTTCCCCAAGTCTCTCTGTCTATACCTACTTTTGCCCCCTTTAGCTTTCTCAAATTCATCCTTTTTTTTACATTACGTTTCTCTCTACCTCACCCCTTGGAGTGCTGTACTATTGTTCTTCTTTCCACACTCCCTTCTCCCTATCTCTTTCTTTCTCCACCTCTCTACCTTACTCTCAAAGCTTATCTATTTCTCTGCCTCGCTTTCTAAACCCATACCTTCCTCTTTCTACCTCTCCTTATATGTCCTTCTGGCTAACCCACCTTTTTTTAATAGCTTTACTTCTCTTCCGACTTCATATAGCTTTTTACATCCTCTCTATCTCTACCCCCTTCTCACTCTACTTCAATTCTCTTACTATATTGTTCTCTTTATGTCCCTGTACACATTTTGTATTCTGCCCGCTCCATTTCTCTTACTCAACAGGGTCACATGAAACTGTCTAGCCAGAGAGGTTCACACATGGAGGAACAGAGGGACAGAGCAGGGGAAAAGGCATTAGGAGGAATTTATTAGATGTTTACCAATGGGATGGTGAAAATCCTCAGAGCAGCACTTTGATTCTAACTCTTGAAGCAATAGCATTATTAGTAAAAGGGGATATATATATGATTACAAATATTTAGCAATAAAAACTACAATTACAAGCTCTTTTTGAATATGTCTTAGTTTAATATTATGCACTAGTCCACTGAACTTCTAACAAGTCACACTTAGAGTACTTTTTCTACAATGGGAGTAAGAAGGTTAGATACTGTATTGCACATAAAACGTTATTGTTGCAAGTAAAACATTCTAATACAAAACGCAAAAAAGAAAAGGCTTTAGCAATGCTTATTTACGTTTTTTTGTTACTGTTGGGTTGGCGGACATCAGGCAGCTTGAACATTTGGCTGTTTTTTTGCTCCCTTCGTTTCTGAAGGTTTCACATTTAATTGAATATTGTTTGGCATCACGAGAGCTTGAATGAGGGGCAATGAGGTAATAAATTCAAAGTTGCTCCAAGCAGCAGGGTCCGAAATACATCTTGCCCAGGGCCCCTCAAATCCTTAAGATGTCCCTGGCTGAGAGTGGGGCCAAGAGAAGTAAAACAGCGGAAAATATGTCTTCGGTGAAGCACTCATGCAGATTTGAAGTGTGTTTAATAGTGTTGATTAATTCTATGACAGAGAGGGAGAGAAGCTGCTGGTATCTAAAGCTAAGGCTCCTAAGTGGTAATGCAGACCGTTTCTATTCCTACTGTGTGTGTCTTTGCTGAGGCCGGGGAATGTTCCCATATCAGCACCCAGTCCTTGGCAGAGTTTCACTGTTTGCAGACGCATGCTATAAACTATCTCATGGTCGTCACTTTTTTTAAAAATCCGATCTCAAAGGCGGAAGGAGCAGCACTCAGCCATTCTGCACTTTTTATTGTGTCAGTAGTTTTCCATAAAAGTGCCACAAATCCACGTCACTAAGGGGCATATTTACAATGAAATGGCGGAGCTGTGGCAAAATTTGCAGTGCTGTGCTCCGCCACTTCCAAAATGCAGGAATGCGCCGTATTTACAAGAATACCCCTGTGTTTTCCCCGGCGCTAAAAATAGCTAGCTAGCGCCAACACAGACACCCTTGTTCCATACTGCAGGGGTGTCTACGTTGCAGGGAATAATTGTTTACATGCAGGAAGGTGTCCTTTCCTGCACACAAACAATCAATAATGACGATTTGCACACATAGAAGTAGCAAATCGTCATCATTTAATGATTGTTTTTGTGCAGGAAGGGATACCTTCCTGCACATAAACAAGAGTCAGTGGCATTTTGCTCTTTCTATAAGTGCTGCAGAATGCAGCACACATAGAAAATGCAAAAACAAGGAGAAATAAAGGTATTTCTCCTTATCGCGCCATTCTAACTCCTGCTATTGCATGGCGTTAGTTTTTGGCGCTGCCTCCGATTCACACATCCTTGTAAATCTGGTGCAGCGTCATAAAATAGGGGTGTTGCGGTGGAACGCCCACAGCAACACCCATTGCACGCCCCTTTCAAGAAAGAAAACTGCGTGAAAGGGTATCATATTTACAATGCGGCGTTAAGCCACAAAGGCCCAGATGTACGACCATGACAATTTGCGACTCGCAAATTGCGCTCGATTGCGAGTCGCAAAATGCCATGTACAACAGTGTCTGAAACACTGTTAGCGATTCCTAATGGGGTTGCATATTGCATGCCTCATGCATATTAATGAGGCACCCACAAGTTGCGACCCCATTAGGAATGGCTGGCCCTCCCAGGTATGGTGGCCTGCTGGGCTCAGCAGACCTCCATGTCTGGGACTGCTTTTGCCCAGTGCAGTGGTACCGGTCTCACAGCCCGAAATCCGGCACTGAATAAGGCTATTGAGACCACTTAACAATATACAAGGATAGGACAAAGTATTCTCTGCTGATCAGGCTGCCAGCTTCTTGGTCTGCAAAGAAAATTGGCCTGTAATGCATTCTTGACTCTCTTGGGCAGCTTGGACCAGCGTCAAGGCCAAGCTCTTGGGAGGTGATGTGACCGTTGAGACTAGATCCAGAATATCACCATTGTTGCAGTAACTGGACCCCCCATTCATTCAAATACCTAGGAATCCATATCTTCCACTCTATGGAAGACCTGAGGGAAGGAAACTTGAATAGGGCACTGCGATCCCTTAGATCCTGCGTTCTCTTTTGGCGCACCCTGCAATTGCCTATGGTATGCAGTCATAATATCGAGTTTCAAATATCGATATACCAAAATATCGATGTTTAAATCTCGATATGACAGAATATCGACCTGCAAGAATATCGTCAACAAGAATATTGACATGCAGGTAAGAAATATCGTTTTACTGAATATCGAAGTTAGTATTTATTTATTTATTTATTTGAAGGTTTTATATAGCGCGAACAAGACCCTTGCGGGTATCAGAGCGCTTTACAAGTCGGATGAGGGAAACAAGAGTAGGCATAGTAAACACAGTAAAAAAAAAAAACAACAACAAAAAACTAGCGATTAGAATATGGGGCATAAGCAACAGCACTAGTAATTAAAATACAGTACTAAATCAGTAAATTCACGTGAATTTAGCCATGAGAATCGCTTTCACTTCTTTTTGAAGGAGGCAGTGGAAGGGTTCAGTCTTGTTTCAGTGGGCAAAGCATTCCAGATCCTGGGAGCCATACCAGAGAAGGAACGGTTATAGGTTTTTTTCTTGGCAAATCGTTGTGGTTTCAGTAGAAGAGTCTTGGCACTCCTGGAGGCTCTATTACCCGCAGAGAGCACCAGTTTCTGAGCTAGGTAGTGCGGAGAATTGTGGTGTAGGGCCTTGTGCGTCATACAAGCGATTTTCAGATGCATTCTAGCTTCAAACGGTAGCCAGTTGAGAGCTCTAAGGTCTGGAGAGATGTGAGAGGTTCTCTTTGAGCCCGTGATGAGTCTCGCCGCTGAGTTGATAGCGGCTCTTAGCGGGGCTGCCGATGACCTTGGGAGGCCGCATAAGGTTACAGCCCCATATTCCACTCTTGGGATTACTAGGGCTTGAACTGCTTGTTTGAAATCGTAAGCTGGCAGGAAGGGTTTCAGTTTTCGTAGGGTCTTCATGTGGAAGTTGGCTCCTTTTGTGGAAGCGCTGATTTGCTTTTGCATCTTTAGGTTACTGTCCAGAGTCACACCTAGCGATTTCGCTGATTCGACAATGAGAGGTTGTCCTTTGAGAGCTGTTAAGTGCTTCATCCAGTCCAGGATAGTGGATGCTTTGTTAGGGGAGCGATTAAGAGGAACTCCGTTTTGAGGGAGTTTAGTTTCAGGTGGTTTTCAGCCAGCCATGTTTGGGTTTTTTGTAGAGTTGTGTTGAGCGATTTGATGTCTTCAAGTGAGTGGATCTTGATGTAGATTTGGGTGTCGTCTGCGTACATATGGAAGTGAATCTTGGAGAGACTGAGAAGTTCGGTGAGTGGTTCCATGAAAAGGTTGAAAAGCGTGGGTGATAGGGAGGAGCCTTGCGGAACACCTAACGTGACTGGCATGGGGTTGGACAGGGATTGATTGACCTTGAATCTTTGAGATCTATTTTGGAGGAAGGAGGCGAACCAGTTAAATACAGCTCCAGACAATCCCATTCTGTGTTTCAGGAGCTCTAGCAAGTTGCCATGTTTGACGGTGTCAAATGCTGATGACAGGTCGAGTAAGATTAGTAAACAGGCCTCGCTTTGGTCCAGGATTTTTAGAGCGTCGTCAATTATGTGTGTCATGGCTGATTCGGTACTGTGACCTGCCCGGAAGCCTGATTGAAATTGGTTAAGCAGGTTGAATTGTACGATGTGTCTGTTCAGCTGTATGTTAACACATTTTTCCAAGAGTTTGGCTAGCATAGGTATGTTAGATATCGGACGATAGTTATTTGGGTCCGAAGGGTCCGCTGTTGGTTTCTTTAGGATAGGCGACACCTGTCCTGTTTTCAGGATGTCTGGAATGGATCCTTGAAGGAGGGAGGTATTTATGATCTTGGTCCAGAGAGGTAGTAGCAGAGGAATGAAGTCTTTTAAGTAGTTAGCCGGGAGTGGGTCTGTGAAGTGGTTGGAAGGTTTCAGGGCAGTTAGCGTCTTTAGTATGGTGTCTTCACTGTAAGTGTTGAAGTAGGACCAGGTTGCGTTGTTTTTGAGGTTGAATTTTGTAGAGTAGTAAGCTTGGGCACCTGCAGGGGGCGGGGATGAGTTATTTTGCATGTCCGAGAGGGATAAGAGGTCCTTGAGTAGGTCTGTTTTTATGGATTCTGTTTTTGCAGTGAAGAAGGAGGCGAATTCATCACAATTGGGTAGAGTGTCAGGGATAGCCTTGGGGAGAATGGGTGCGCTCTTGGTTTGAGCTGTGATAAGATCGAATAGCTTTTTGGGACGGTTCTTGGCTTGGTCTAGTTGGATCCTGAAGAAGTCGGTTTTAGATTTTCTGATCTTTCTAAAGTAGGAGTTTCTGGTGGTTCTTAGTAGCTTGAGGTGGTCAGCTGAGGGTGTGGATCTCCAACGTCGTTCAATTGTTCTAAGTGAGCGTCTGTCTTCATTTAGCCTACCGTCATACCAAGGTTTAGAGTCTTTTGTGGTAGTTCTTTTCAGTTGAAGAGGGGCTATTTTGTCTAGGAGGTTGTTCATGGAGTGAAAATAATGATTGGTCAGCCCTTGGACATCGGCTAGGTCATCCGGGGGACATAGTAAGTTTGAATTAGAAGATGCTAGAAGGTCGGATCCAACGTTTTTCAGGTTTCTCTTCCAGATCTTTGTTCTCAGGGGTTGTGTTGGAAGTCGTTTAACCGATTCCATGATTTGGAATGTAATGACGTGATGGTCAGACCAGTCGCAGGGGAGGATCGAGTCGAGCTGTGTGGAGTCCACTTTAGAAATTACTAGGTCGAGGGTTGCGCCTTTGTCATGTGTTTGGCTGTTACATATTTGGTTAAGATTAAGGTCTGAGAGGAAAGCTTTGAGGCTGTTTACCCCTGGGTCGTTCTGGTCATCCCAGTGCAGGTTGAAGTCCCCCAGGAATATTTGCTTATTTTGTTGGCTGTCATTTGACGCTAGAATATCCATGAGGTGTTCTATGAATGTGAGGTTATCACCAGGAGGGTGGTAGAATGTATGTAAAGTACATATTTGTTTGTTGTTACTGGCTATGTTTAAGCAGAGGTATTCACAGGAGGATAATGCAGTGGCATTGGAGTTGGTCGCTGTTAGATTGTTCTGATGTATGCAGGCTATCCCACCACCCGGCCTATCCGTTCTGTCTAGTCTGGTGATGTCATAGTTAGGGGGTAGCAGAATGTCCATGATGGGAGTAGATGCTTCCTTTAGCCAAGTTTCCGTCAGGATTAGAATGTCTGGTTCGTTAGTGAGTAGCAGGTCAGATATATCGGCTGCATGTCTAGAAGCGGACCTGCAGTTTAGGAGAATACATTTTAGCCGCGTCTTGTTAGATACTATTGTGGGTTCGATGGTGAGGGGGATTCTCGTGAGGTTATTTTCAACTATGCCTCTGGAGTTGTGTCTAGTGGCTCTGTGTGTGTTGATCGGGATAGATTGAATTAGGGAATCGGTATGTAAGATAATTGGGTGCACTGAGTTATGTGGGAGGTGATATTGTTCGTAAGAGTGAAGTAGGTCCCCTAATTCTTTAGCAGATAAAGGGTTTTTCATCCTAATTGGGCGGGATAAGGCATTGGGGTAAGGCACTGTGTTCCAACGTGGGGAGACATGATCCTGGGAGCTTGCACGGGGATGTTGGGTGCGACTAGAGTTCTTGATGTGTGGGAAAGATCTGTATTCCTGTTTAGTGCGTGTGAGCTTGGGTTGCTGTGTAATCAGGTCGTGTAGGGTTTGGATGTCAGTTTTGACTTGCTGAAGGGCTGATAATATCATGTCAAGTCTGGGGTCTGGAGTGAGAATGTCCTTATTAGATGGATGGACTGAGGGTGCAGGAGGAGTAGTTGCATCTTTAGTGCCGTTTGAGGGGAGTCGTGGTCGGGATCGTTGCGTAGAGCTCTTTCTGTGTGTATGTCAATGGAAGGGGGGAGAGAAGAGGCAGGAAAGGAAGGGGACTGAAAGTCGGCTTTGTCAGGATCTGTAGTGGTGTAGGTGAGGATAGAGGGGGCAGTGGGACTGTCGGTCTGATGGGAGGTGGTGGTAATAAGTGGGGTTAGGGCGGAATGATTAGTGTTGATGTTGGGGGAGGAGTAGGAGTAGGGGAGATGAGTGGCGTTTAGAGGATGGTTGATGGCTAGGCTAAGGGGTGTGAGTGGGGTGTTGGGAGTATAGGTGTGGGGGGATGGTGGGGTGGTAGTGCGGGGTGAGGGTGGATAGAGTGTGTATTAATGGTGTTAAGGTGCGGGACGGTTTTAGGATGGGATGTGTTGTTATCTAGGGTGTCGCTAAGGACTAGAGTTAGTGTCAGTGCAGACGTGGACAGCTGGGTATCCTGACTTAATTGGGGATCAGGTTGGGAGTTGATAATTTCGGAGTGATTGGCTGGTGAGGAGGGGTGTGTTATATTGACTCTTTCCTTGATGAGCGGAAAGATGTGATCTATCAGATTTAGGTTGCGGTCAGATGATTGGATGAGGATGATTCCATTATGATAGATAGTGATGGTGGCTGCTGCATTATAGAATAGGGATGGGAGGATAGCTAGCGTGAATCCGTGCGCTGTTTTCCTCATGTTAGTGACCTTAAAGAGAGCGAGAAAGGCTTTTCTCCATTGAGCTCTTCTTTTAGTATAGAAGATGATGTCGTTAGTAATGAGCCCTTTGTTCATTGAGAAGTATGGATCAGAGATTAGGGTTTCAGGGTGAGATTTTAAAAAGTTGTGTTTAAAACCTTTTGCTGCTTTTTTTGAGAGGTTGGGGGGGTATGTGATGGAGTAAGTGTGGTTACCGGTGCGCTCCATAGTGCGGGGAACACTTGATTAGCGGGGGACAGCTGGGGTGGTGTATAAGCGGTGTGATGCCCTTTTGGGGAAGGTGTAGCTAGGTTTGAGGAGCGGGATGAGGTTGTGAGATGCGGCTGTTGCCTGTATTTTTGGTATGCCCACCCATTCCGGATGCAACAGTCCAAGATGGCCGCCCTGTTAACTGACTAGATCAGTGCTTGCAATGAAGTCCTCTGTCTATTTCTGTTAAAGGTCCTCTTAGGAAGCAGTCCTTTTTCTTTGTTAATCTACTGAACTGTTGCGGCCATTTTGTGAATTATGTAAAGGCAGTTGATGTTCTTCCCCTATCCAGGAATTAGAGTTTCTGGGAGGTATTCCTAGTTTTTTTGCCGTCAGGCTGTGATGGATCTGTGAGCCTTCAGATACAGAAGTAGCTTAAGTGGGCTAGCGAGTGAACGGAAACAATGTGGCAAGAGTGCAAAGAATGAGGATAATGATCAGGATGTGATGCATATCTCAGCCGAAGTGAAGGGCATTGGGGGTCCAGCCTGGGCCCCTTAATCGCATTCAGGCTGTATAAGTAACATGTGGCAAGTTCGTAGACATAGCAAAATGGTAGTTAATTAGAGCGGGCGCTGTGAAACTGACCTGAGATGGTATGTTCCGGTGTGTTCTGTTTTCGTCCCGGTATGCGTTGGTTTTTGCTCGATGATAAAGAGGGGTGGTGGGGTGCCTAATTATGCCTGCCAAGCTCTTTGGACGCGCCTGACTCGAGCCCTACACCGTGATAGGCGGCTCTGAGCCGAGCTGGAATACTTCCGTTGCCGAGAGGAGGCCCAGGGGGCCGTTCAGACTCTTCTCGCTGTCCTGCAGAATGAGTTCCGCGTGATAGATCGAGCGACGTAGAAGACAGGGGGAGGATCGCGGCAGGGAGCCGGTCCGGGAGATCTCCGTTGTTGAGCTCTTCACTCCTGGGGGGGGGGGGGCGATCCGGTCTTCAGTGTGCTCCGGTGCCAGTAATTAGAGACCGCTATGGTCTTAACTCCTGAGATTCTGCTCCGTTGTTGAGCTCTTCACTCCTGCGGGGGTAGTAATATCGTTAGTAAAAATATCGTTGTTTATAATATCGATTTTTTTTGTTAGTGTTCTGTATGTTAGTATATGTGTTAAAAGTATAGCTTATTTTTTAATGTATGTTTGAATTTTTTAGAAATAATTTATTTTATGTTAATTAATTTTTGCTTATTTTAGTTCCGTAGCGGGTTGTGGGTTTATAGGGGAATAGGGTGGGAAGTAATTTAATTATAATATGTTTATTATTAATTTTTTAGAAGTTATTAATTTAAAAAAAAAATCCATTTTACTTCCGTAGCGGGTTGTGGGTTTATAGGAGAATAGGGTGGGAAGTAATTTAATTGAAATTAATTAATTATTATTTTTATTTACTATTTTTGTATTTGATAATATATATTATGAATTGTGTTAATTTTGTTATTAATTAATTATTAATTGGTTATTAATAATTAATAGGTAAATATGTTAATTGTGTAATTGTTTTAGGAGCGGGTTGTGGGTTGATAGGGGAGTGGGGTGGGAAGTAATTTAATTATCATGAATTAAATTTTTTTTTATTAATTAATATGTATGTAATTAATATTTTATATTGTTGTGTTAAAAAATGTTATTAATTAGTTATTAATTAGATATAAATAATTAATAATTAATTGGTAAATATGTTAATTGTGTAATTTTTTTAGAAGCGGGTTGTGGTTTGATAGGGGAGTAGGGTGGGAAGTAATTTAATTATAATTAATTAATTAATTAATATTTTTATTAATTAATATTTATGCAATTATTATTATTATTATTTTTTTTTAAACCTTTATTAAAGGCTGAAAATCACGTCCACAGCTTGGTGCCTACATCCCCCTGAGGGCCGGCATAGCGATGTGATGATTGAAAAGTTGTTCGAATTTGGGAGGGGGTTACACAGCAAGTCGCCTACAACCACACCAGGCCGGCTGCGTCTATAGGAGCGGGGAGTCTTAACGAACCATACATTTGTCTGTTAGCTCGTGATTTTAAACAACAGCCTGTTGAGAAATAAAGAATAAACATATCCACTTTCTTTTTGTGTGTGCCTTGATTGTGTTTGTATGTGTTGGCGCATTTCTATCCTTCCGATCTGGAATGGTGATGTACGGCGACCCATCTACTCCCGCGCCTTTCGTGTTTCGTCCAGGGTGGGGGTGTCCTCCGTGATACATTCCTTCACTCCATGGGGGTGTAACGGGGGGGGGTCATGGAGGCTGTGGTGGTAGCTTGTTCTAATAGGTAGTTATGTAGGGGTGCCCATATATCCCGTGGTCGGGAGGAGAGGGGTAGAAGTTCTGCGTAGATATGTGATTGTTCTTGGCAATAGACAAGGTCTTGAAGCCAATTCTTAAATTTTGGCGCTCTCCCTCTTCCCCATCTGCAAGCGACCCTTCGCTTCGCTAGAAGAAGTGCGAGGGATGTGTATCTACGGATTTTAGCATTGAGAGGCTCAGTGTATCCCAATAGTGCAGTCAGAGGGTCATCAGGGATATGCTTCTCTGTCATGTGGTCCAGCGCTGCGAATACCTCCGTCCAGAAGCGACGAACAGGTGGACAGTCCCAGGCGATGTGTTGAAAATCGGCGCCTGCACTACCGCAGCGGTCGCATCTATCATTATCGCGAATACGTAGGCGATATAGCCGAGCCGGCGTGTAGTAGAGACGATGGATATATTTATAATGAATGATTCGGAATTTGCTGTTCGACGGAAATACCTCCCGTCTGTCTGCAGCAAAAGGACCACTGTTCGTCGGTGAGAGGCTGTCCCAATTCTTCCTCCCACCTGCCTCTAGCGAGAGGCTGCTCATATTCCCTTTCTTTCTGCACTGTATGGTATAGTAGTGATATCGCGTGGGCGGGGGTGGTTTGTTGTAGGAGGGCGTGTAGGGGGGACATGATAGGGGGTTCTTGTGGGAAGCAGGGCGTCCGGGTTTTCACGTCTTGCCGAAGTCTGACATAGTAGAAGCGTTCTAGGGGGAGGGAATTTCTGGGCCAAAGAATTCCTCGCTCATTCGGAATTTGCCCCCGGTGTAGAGTTGTCCCCAGGACTGTATTGATAGCTTTCGGAGGAGTCTGCGACATCCTCCCTCTTGTGTAACTGGGATATCCTGTCTGTTAAGTAGGGGCAGAAGGGGGGAGTACAACAAAATGCATTTTGTGAGTTTCGCTAGGTCTTGCCATGCGCTGGTGGTGCATTGTACTGTGGTGGAGGCAAGGTGCCGTGGGACTGCAGGGGTGCTTAGGTATGCAGTGCACGGGGTCGGAGCCATATATCCGTTTTCGATCGCTAAATGTGGCATGTAGGGAGGTGGATTTATCCAATAGGAAGCAAAATGGGCTTGTGCGCAGCTGAAATATAGCTCCATGTCTGGTATCTCAAACCCGCCTTCGCAGAAGGGGCGCGTGAGGGTGTTCCAGCGAAGCCTAGCTATTTTCCCTCCCCAAGTAAGTTTTATAAGTTGGCTTTTAATGGACGAGAAGAAGTGCCGGCTGGGAGCATAGGGGATATCAACGAATAAATATAAGAGTTTGGGCAATATCACCATTTTTATAAGAGCGGTTCTGCCGGCCATGGACAGGGGGAGCGCGATCCACGGCGTACTTTTTTCCGTGATCGAGTCCAATGCAATTCCGTAATTAGCTCTCATGAGTTCGTCCCGGTTACGGGAAATGACTATCCCGAGGTACATGAGCGTGTCCTCACACCATTTTAGGGGGTAGTCTGGCTCGAATCTGGGAGTGGAGTTGGTAAGAGGGTAGATTTGGGATTTTCCCCAGTTGATATTGACTCCAGAGAGTCGTCCGAAGAGGATAAAGAGTCTGAGAATTGGATTTAAGCTTTCGTCTGGGTTGCGTAGATAGAGGGTGATATCGTCTGCGTATAGGGAAATTAATATTTGCCTTTTTGGGTAGATGATGGCGTGGTCACGGAAGTGTTGGCGGACCTTGGCCGCTAGGGGTTCGATGGCTAGGGCAAACAGGAGGGGAGACAGGGGGCATCCCTGTCTGGTGCCTCGGCCTATGGTGAAGGTGGGTGAACGTTTGCCATTAATTAGCACTGTAGCACGTAGCCCCGTATACAATAGATTTATCCACGCCAGGAATGGAAGCGGGAATCCCATGCAAGTTAGTACAAAGGCTAGATAGTCCCATTCCAGGGAGTCAAACGCCTTAGTGGCATCTAAAAAAATGGCGGCGGCGTTAGTGTCGGGGTCAATATCGTGAAGGATCGCAAATAGGGTACGCAAGTTATGGGAGGTGCCCCTGGTCGGCACAAATCCCGACTGGTCAGGGAGTACCAGAAGTGGCATGAGAGGGTTAATGCGGTTCGCTATTAGTTTAGCTAAAATCTTGGCGTCGACGTTGATAAGGGATAGGGGTCTGTATGAGTCCACCTGTGTGTTTGGCTTCCCCGGCTTAGGTAAGGAGATAATCAGCGCCTCGCGCATTGATTGAGGCAAAATGCCCGTCTCACAAGCTTCTTCAAAAACATGGTGTAGAATAGGGATGAGCAAATGTCGGAACGTTTTATAAAATTCGGCCGGGAGGCCGTCCGGTCCCGGAGACTTGCCAGATTGCAGTTGCATTATGGCAGAGATAATCTCCTCGTCATCGTGGTGCGCCAAAAGAAACTCCCTCTGTCCCTCGCCCAGCCATGCAATGGCAGTGTCTTAAAAAAATGGAGTAAAGTCTACCGGTTGTGTTCTGTGCGTGTGATATAGATGTTTATAAAATTTCCTGAAGATGTTCATTATGTCTGAGGTGTCCCTATATGTTTTGCCATCATCATCTTCTATTTCTAGTATAGTGTTGGCGAAACGGGGGGGGCGAATCATAGAAGCGAGTGCTTTACCTGGTCTTTCTCCCTCGCCATATCGGCGTACTTGATGGTATTTCCCTCTATATTTGCTCTCTCTGTCAGCGGTTTCTTGGTAGTCGGTGATTAGGTCTCGTAGGCGCGCCTTCAGTTCAGGGGTGGGTGAGGTTTGAATGTTGAGTTTCGCCTGTTTAATATCAAGTTCCAGCTTCCGCAGCGTGGCGCGGATATCTTTTAGGATACCTCCGCTTTTGGCTATGCAAATGCCACGTATGGTAGCCTTAAAGGCTTCCCATATCGTATAGTACTGCGGGACCGAGTTTTCATTTCGGGGAAAGAAGTCTGATATTTCTTGATCAAGTTCGTCCTTAAAGACGGGATCTAATAAAGATTGTGGGTTGAGACGCCAGGATATGTATGGTGGGTCTTCATGGGGTGGTATGAGAGTGAGAAGGATGGGAGAATGGTCCGAATATGTGCGGGAGAGGTGGGTCGCCTGAGCCATCCAGGTTGCTAGACCTTTGTCTATTAGCCAGCTGTCTATTCGAGACCATGATGAGTGGGCAGTGGAGTAACAAGTCCCTTCTCGGGCTTGTGGGTGAAGAGTTCTCCATGCGTCTATGAGGTCGTATTCCTCCACAATGTGTTTAAGAGCGTTCTGTGCGTTAGAGTAGTGATGAGCTTGTGGATGTGATCTATCCAGTGTCGGGTCTATAGTGACATTAAAATCTCCCCCCATATCAGGTGTGTAGAGCCTATGTCCATTATTTTGCCCCAGAGGATACGGACGAATTCCGGGTCATTGGTGTTGGGACCGTAGCATGAGACCAGTGTAATAGACTGTGCAGACAGCCTGCCCCACAGGATGCTGTACCGTCCCTGCGGGTCTCCATAAGATCCAATGGGGGTGTAGGGGAGTGTGCGTTTCATCAAGATTAGGGTGCCCCTGGCATAGGGCGCAGTATGAAGAGAAACATTTGTTGGACGCCCATCTGCTTGCGAATGTGGGAGATGCTGCCGGAGCCAAGTGTGTTTCCTGGAGCATGGCGCAGTGGATGTTGTGTCGGTCTAAGTATGACAGAATATGGTGTCGTTTACGGGGTCTCCCAATCCCCGCACATTCCATGTTAAGAAATTATATTGCAGGGAGATGGGTCGAGTCATCATTGGAGAGTATAGAATAATGCGGACGAATAGCGCACATTACAGATTTCGGGCGTTCAAAGTCAATATGTATAGGCAAAGCAGTACAATAGAAAGTGGCATAAAAACAGTTCCCATTACCTCCCCCCTCCCACATCAGCATCCCCAATACGCTGTGGCCCCCACCTCCCCCCTCCCCATATTTCCCAAGTTCCGCTGCCCCAACTGGGGGTGGCTGGATAAACATTTTAACCATTTAGAGTGTACAATGTCTTAGGGGTCACCTGCAGGGTGGAGTCCAGAGGGCGACCAGTCTCTCCTCGCAAAGCGAGGGTGCTCGGGTAGTGATTGAGAGTTTCATCTCGTCGCTGTGGCTGTTACGAATCCGCAGAAAAATAATAAAATTAAAAAATTAAAAAAGTGTCTTGCGGGTGGAGCGCCATGGAGAGTACATATATTTGTAGGGGGTAGTCTCCAGCTAGCGAGTGGGCTGACGTGAGTCAATCGGAGAGGTCAGTCCTCATTTCTCATCCCGCCTTGGATGCGGTCAAAGGAAAGCGGGAGCAGTTCGCTGTATACTGATTTGGAGGGGAGTCCAGGGACAGGTGTCGCTTCCTCGTAGCTGCAATTACCTGGTGTCTCCATCCAAGCTACTATGTGAGATGCATTTTTGGGGGGTTCCGCGCTCATTCCATCTCGCGCAGCACAGGCCGGGCATCGCGGGCCGCTTCTGTTTCTGCTATGCGTTCTTAATATTAATTTTGGTTATTGGATTCTGATTCATTTCTGTTCAGTTCCAGGGTCAATCTCCTCAAATGTATTCGACATCAGATGTGCCACCGTCATCACCAGGTTGGTGGGCAGGGGACTGCTGGTTCGCGGGGTTGTTGGGTAGAGTTTTGAGGAAGTCTTGGGCATGCTGCGGGTTTGTAAAAAGTGCTGCTTTCCCTGATGTGTTACCTTGAGGCGGGCTGGGAATAGCATGGCATAGGGCAGGTTGAGTTGTTGTAGTTTCTTCTTTACCTGGAGGAATTTTCTTCTTTGGTCTTGGACGGCCATGGTGAAGTCGGGATAGATCGAAATCTCCGTCCCCTCGTGATTTAGTTGTCCTTTTTCTCTAGAGAGGTGGAGGGCAGTGTCCCTGTCCCGGTAATTTAATAGCTTAGCTATGATGGGCCGAGGCGGGGTCCCGGGGTCCGGCCGGCCAGCCAATGAGCGGTGTGCGCGCTCGACCACCAAGACTGGGGAGAAGGACTCCCTGCTGAATAGAGTTATAAGGAGATGCTCCACATATTCTTCCATCTTGCCAGTGGCTGTCGATTCCGGTATCCCTAGAATTCGAAGATTGCTTCTTCTCGAACGAGATTCTAAATCCTCGTTTTTGGCAGCTATCACTTTCAGGACCCTCTCCATTTCCTGTGTGCGATTTATGGTGGTGTTAGACGTGTCCTCCAGATCCGAGATCCGTCGTTCCGCTTCGGTAATGCGATCATCATGCTTTTCCACCCTATGCGTAAGGCCATCTAGCCTGGCGTTCATGGTGTCCATTTTTGATTCAATAGATGTCAGGCTCGACTGCATCACAAGTAACAGCTCTTTCAAATCCGCGGTAGAGGTGGTCGGCACGTCGGATTGGTCCTCATCGGGTTCTGTTTGGGAGCGGGCAGACTTACGGGTGTCAAAGTTAATCTTTGGTTGTCTCCCATCTGGTTTCCCCATGGCTGCTGCACGGTGGGGGCTACGGCGCGGCCGTGCCTGGGGACGGGTCCATTGTATGCCGATGTCCAGTGAGCCCAATTCCCGGTGGCGGCGGCGCAGCGGTGACGCGTGGGGAGGTGCCGGGAGCGTTGCAGACAAGCGTTAGGGAAGAGACCCCGTACGCAGATGATCACAATTAGCGGTAGTAGGAATTGTGTGTTGGCTACAGCCAAGGTCGCAGTTGCTCTCCGTGGGTTCTGTGCTTCGAGCCACTTCGGGCGAAGGTGGAGGATTAGAAGGGTGGAGCAGGGCAGTCTGGAGACGGTCCGTGCAGTGCCGTCAAAGGTACACGTAGGCCAAAGCTCTGGGTTAAGCTCCTAACGGGGAGCTAGCGCCTCGTCGCTCTTTCATATACCCAGTGTGCTAGGTTATAGGCTGCTGGGTATGGCAGCTCGCAGTGTGCAGCAGTCAGGCAAGCTTCAGGGCAGACTTGCAATCGCAATGCAAGAGGAAGGTGATATTTTTCCTTTTCCCCTCCCTCTGTGGGCCCCCGCTCACAGGGGGGTTTCAGATCTCCAGGAAATAGCACTCGCTGGCTTTGGGAGGTATCGTGGGCACCTAGATGGGAGCTCTTTATCGGTTTTTGCTGTTACGTGGTGCTTTCCCCTCGTGTTTATCTCCCCAATTAGTTAAGGGAGTGAGTTGTGCTTACCTCTGCAGTCCAGCGGAGGGATGGGCCTCAGGTGCTCTTCGCGGCCCTCCCGCAGGGTGCAGTCTGTGTGTTGCCGGTGCGTTGGGAAGGGGAGGGCACCGGATCCAGTGCCCCAAATGTCAATAGGGCCTTGGCGGCGCGCGGGTAGGCCGCCCGGCACTCGGGCCCCCGCCGCCACAAGGAGGGGGAGCGGACGCGGCCCCTCCACCGCGAGGCCAGACCGGCATCCGGAGCTCCGCAGTAGCGTGGGCGCCTCTACGGCCGCGGGGGTAGCAGACGAGCGCTCAGCTCACTCACCGCTGGTACTAACGTCCGCTCCCTCCGTCCGCATTCGTGACCAGCGGTCCGGCCACCCCGCAGGGCCTCGTCTTCTCTGGCAGCGGCAGCGCGCCGCGGGTCCCCGCCAGGTATTAGCGAGTCCGGTCTCCGCGCGGCGGGGCACCAGCCCTCCAGCTCCCCAGTGGCTCCGATGCGAAAGGACCGCGGCAGTGCCAGTTGCGTCACCGGTGTACCGATGTCCTCAGTTGCTGAAGCGGCGGTATTCCTTCGGCGGTGCTAGGGCGTCTCAGTGCAGGCTCCACATGGGATTCACTGCCATGTTGTCTGTGCCGCCGAGCAGGAGAGCAGCCCAGATATCTTGAGTCCTATGCAGAGACGCTGTCAGTGGTGCGGTGCATCGAGTGCCCCGGAGCAGCAGCGATCATGCAGGGTCGTTTATAATTTTGTGAGGTGAGAGATGACAAGGATAATTTGCGGATAAGTTCCCGGGCAGCAAGAGCCTCACGTAAGTGCGGTCATCTTGCTTGGTGCCCTCTAGCGCCCCCATGCAATTATTATTTTATATTGTTAATTGTGTAAAAAAAGAAATATTAGTTAGTTATTAATTGGATATTAATTATTAATAATTAATTGGTAAATATGTTAATTGTGTAATTTTTTTAGGAGCGGGTTGTGGGTTGATAGGGAGTAGGGTGGAAAGTAATTTAATTTGAATAAAAAATGTATTATTTTTTTATATAATATTTATTTAAAGTTATTTTATAGTGTTAATTGTGTGAACTAATTTATTTTTGATGGTTTTTAAATTGCTTGTTAATTGTTATTAGTTAATTAATTAATTGTTAATTAATTATGTTAATTGTGTAATATTTAACAATATTGGTGGTGTCGTTTATAGGGGAATATGGTGGGAGGTAAATTATTTTTGAAAAATTAATTATTTGGTAATTTATATTAATTATTTTGCAGGAGTGGGAATAATAAAATATTCCCCTCCGCTATCCAACACTTTTCCTATTGTTGTATTTGCTGGAGTGGGAATAGTAAATTATTCTCCTACACTATCCAACACTTTCTCTACTGTTACACTTGGTGGAGTGGGAATAGTAAATTGATCCCACCCGCTATCCAACACTTTCCCTTCTGTTGCACTCGCTGGAGTAGGAATAGTAATTTTTATCCACCCGCTATCCAACACTTTCCCTACTGTTGCACTCACTGGAGTGGGAATAGTAATTTTTACCCCCCTCTATCCAACACTTTTCCTACTGTTGCACTCGCTGGAGTGGGAATATTAATTTTTACCCACCCGCTGTCCAACACTTTCCCTACTGTTGCACTTGTTGTAGTGGGAATAGTAATTTTTACCTACCCGCTATCCAACACTTTCCTTACTGTTGCAATTACTGCAGTGGGAATAGTAATTTTTACCCCTCGGCTATACAACACTTTCCCTACTGTTACATTCGTTGGAGTGGGAATAGTAATTTTTACCCACCCGCTATCCAACACTTTCCCTACTGTTGCACTTACTGGAGTGGGAATAGTAATTTTTATCCACCCACTATCCAACACTTTCCCTACTGTTGCACTTACTGGAGTGGGAATAGTAATTTTTACTCCCCCGCTATCCTACACTTTCCCTACTGGTGCACTCGCTGGAGTGGAAATATTAATGTTTACCCACCCGCTATCCAACACTTTCCCTACTGTTACATTCGTTGGAGTGGGAATAGTAATTTTTACCCACCCGCTATCCAACACTTTCCCTACTGTTACACTTGTTGGAGTGGGAATATACATTTTTACTTCCCCGCTATCCAACACTTTCCCTACTGTTGCACTCACTGGAGTGGGAATAGTAATTTTTATCCTCCTGCTATCCAACACTTTCTCTACTGTTGCACTCACTGGAGTGGGAATAGTAATTTTTACCCACCCGCTATCCAACACTTTTCCTACTGGTGCACTCAGTGGAGTGGGAATAGTAATTTTTACCCACCCGCTATCCAACACTTTCCCTACTGTTGCAATTACTGGAGTGGGAATAGTAATTTTAACCCCTCTGCTATCCAACATTTTCCCTACTGTTACACTCCGTGGAGTGGGAATAATAAATTATTCCCCTCCGCTATCCAACACTTTCCCTACTGTTGCAATTGCTGGAGTGGGAATAGTAAATTATTCCCCTTCGCTATCCAACAATTTCCCTACTGTTGCACTCTCTGGAGTGGGAATAGTAATTTTATCCCCTACGCTATCCAACATTTTGTTTACTGTTATAGTTAATGTAGTGTAAAATATTTTTTTACAAATAATTATTAATTTAAATATTTTTATTTATTATATATTTTATTTTTATATTTATATGACAGGTTTATGTATAAATATATGTATTTATAATTTTTATTATGTTTCTAACATTTTATAATTAAATAAAATAATTATTTATTATTATTATTAAGTTAATATATATATATATTTTTTAAATATGTATGTTTAATATATTTTTAATGTTACATTTATTATTTATCATTTTAAATTTTTTAAATAATTCTAACTATGGGGGACATTACGATGGCGGGCGGACAAAGTCCGCCCGCCACCGTAACGGTGAATGGGACCGTCCGCCATAGGAGCGGCGGTCCCGCCGTGGGTATTAGGATGCCACCGCCACGGTGGCGGTGGCATCCCTATTCCCAGCATTGTGGCGGGCGGTGCTCACAGCACCGCCCGCCACAATGCTGGGAATGCACGCTGGGCATTCACATGCACAAGGTGACAGGCACCGCGCGGTGCCTGCCACTTTGTCCATGCCAATGCAGGGGGGTACCATAGGTACTCCCCATGTGCACCCTCCACCCCCCCAACATCCTGGGGGCCTGCTACGGGCCCCCAACAGTGAAGACCACATGCCCTTCCATGGCGGCAATGCCGCCATGGAAGGGCTGCTCTCCTCCATCATCATAATATGGATGGACCATATTATGTATGTTTTCCGCCCGGTCGACGAGTCGACCGGTGAAAAAGCGGCAGACGGTCTTTCCGTCCACTGCGGACCCCCCAGCCATCATAATATGGCGAGGGGAAAATGTTAGGCGGGCGGTGTGAGATAGCGGGCGGATCGCCACTGCCATACGGGCGGTGGCGATCCGCCCGCTATCATAATGACCCCCAAAGTTTCTATTAATTATATTTAGTATTTAATTAATTTTATATTATTTTTAAGACATTTAAAAAGAACGATATTTTATACAACAATATTTTAAACAACAATATTTTGGTTTCGATATTTTTGTACTTACCTTTGTAAAGAAAGGATGTCGATATTCTGTCCATCGATATTCTAGACTCGATAATCTTGTAGGTCGATATTCGGTCCATCGATATTCTGTCAGTGATCCATTGCCTATCATGGCCAGGACTTCCCTCTTTAAAATGGTCATGCTGCCCTGACTTCTATAGTTCTTTGTCAACCTTCCATTCCTGTCCCGAGGTGGTTCTGCCAACTGAACTATCTACTGCGGGACCTGATATGGGGGGATGGGCGACGGAGGGTGTCATTGAGAACATTACAGCGCCCTATGACAGAAGGCGGGCTGGGGGTACCGAACTTTGAACTTTATATGCTGGCCGCCCAACTGCAATGGCTGGTACAATGGTTGGAGGGGGTGAAAGTGGAGGGCACCTGTTTAATTGAGCCCGGTACACACCCTAGCCAAACGAAGGATAGCATTGGAATGGAAATCAGCTGTTGGGCCTCAGGTTGCAAGCTGGAATCACGACGTGATTAACTGGGCTGGGGCTGAAGGTAGAGTGCTGAGCTTGGCGGAGTCCAGGGGACTGCGGAAGTGCCCTATAGCAGAGTGTTGCAAGGAAGAAAGATACGTAGGCCGGGTTATGTAGAACAGGATAGTTGATTTATTCATCAGGTTACTTCCTTGTTGGTTGGTTACAGGAAACAAGATAGATACATATTATGCCCCACCAGGAGCAGCCTCCTTGCTGCTCAGCCCATCCATTCCAACTGACTCTCTCTCCAACTCAAACACTCCAAACATTCCGATGACATCACCGATGACTGAGCAGCAAGGCAGAGGACATCAATAGGGAGGATGCACTAATCAAGTAATAAATCACATCACATCCCCCCTCTATAATGATTAAAATAACATTAAAATATGCAACTTCATAGCACACACTTACGACATGTAACAGATGTTGATTGCATGCAAGATGAAACACACACACTACACATGTCCCACAAATTCCTAAAAATCACATGCCCAAACCCCACCTAGAAAAGATGGAGAAAAGACAAGAAAAGCATTCCATTTTATAAATCAGTGAGTACACACCCACGTTAACTCACTATAGGGTAATAGACAACCACAACCACAAAAATAGTGGTAAACCGGAGAAGCTTAGCAAAAAGGAGTCTTCTCACATACGGACCCACAACACATAGTCCAAGCACCTCACACGAGGCAACAACCATTCTGAGAGTATCACCAAAACAGGTACACCAGAGAAGCTTCGTAAGAAGGAGTCTACTCACACACGCACCCCAACAATGAGTGATTCACATACTCTCACAACACAATGAGGGGTCACTCAAACAACAGCCAACAAAGTGACAACTTATGTCATTCCACAAAACAGTGGTAAACTAGAGAAGCTTTGTAAGAAGGGATCTTCTCATACATGCACCCCAAAACAGTGAGATTCACGTACTCTCAACGACAAGGGGTCAACCCAACACGTAGCCCACAAGTGACAACATAAGTAAACCCAACAACCATAAACTAGTGATAAACTAAGGGCTAAAAACAAACCACACTAGTGGTGACTACACTACCCCAAAACACAGGGTAATACACACTCATAACCACGGAATAGTGGTAAGTGAGAGAAGCTTCAAAAGAAGGAGTCTTCTCATGTGCGCACCCCAGACAATGAGAGAGACACACTCTCACAAAGCGCACAGACTAAAGACCTCACACGAGGCAAAACTTACTCAAAGGCATACACTAACATGACCAGGGACACTACACTCTCTCTCTCTCTATTCATACAGATGCAAGACAAAGACACTACACTCACTCACCCCCTCTCACCCTCAAATACATACAAATACAGGATCAGGTATATAGAGCAATGGAGCAAACGTGTGATACAACCATAAGAACATGCACAAACAACATTATGAAAAATGCACTGTCCCAAGAAAACAAAAAGCTAAAATAAATGAAGTAGTCACCGTGGTCTGGAAATAGCAGAAAAACAATACATCGTTGAAGGGTTTTTTTTTTTGGAACTTGCCAAATTGCTGCAATGACCAAAGATTGAAAAGTATGCTGGCAAGAAAAGGATCCCACAAAGAGTCGGCTTCCCCCAAAAGACTCAAAAATAGAAGGGTATTTAAACTTAGGAAAGTCTGACTTGCCTGAGCTTCACTCATTTCCATGTTTATGCGACAGGAATGACCAGCAGAAGACTTCATCAGTTTAAAACGAACATTGTGGTTACCAAAACATCCCCAATTTCCTCCTTTATTCAGCTGGCTCACAGTGGTTGGCAGAAACGTGGTTGGCAAGGAACGGGGAAACACATTAAAAACAATTAACTTCATGCAACCACAAGATGGAGGCACGCTCCAAACGTTGAGCCAGGTGGCTCACGGCGTGTTGGAGCAGCAGAACGTGCAGAAGCAGCAATGCGGGGCGAGCTGGAAGCGACGTCACTGAGTCCATGCAGTCCAGCAACAAGCGTCACAAGAGATGCCTGAAGCCATCAGCGATTATACAGAAACAGGCAAGAGCGCGTGGAAAGCCGCGCGCAGATTATTTTCAAATGCCAGGGCTGCGGTTAAACCGCCAATTGTGTAAAGCAGGCCAGGGACTAATAATTTTTAAAAAATGAATAAAAATCCCTACTAGGAATCGGAATAAAGGTCCAATGAGCAGCACCACGCAACAGAAAGTTCAACATGCTAAAATAAACCTTGAGCTCCATGAGGTCTAGAAATGAAAGGTCTTCACATCCTCTCTTGTGCAGTGAGAGGTCCAAACAGGTACGATGGCAGGCAGAAGCACATTTAAAGTAGAAAGCAGAGCAGGGGGTATCAGAGAAGCAGGCAGGAACTGGCAATCAAGAGGGAGGCAGCAAACAAGTAGGCAGGAGCAGGTCGCTATTCTGGGAACTGCACTTTATGGACAAATTTCCCTAAAGTAACAGGACGGGGACGACTGTCCCAAGGAGCAGGAGGGCACACTTCCTCCAAGACAGGCAGGCAGTGGACAGCAGGCAGACAGGTAGGAACTAGCACCTTAGGGTAGTGGGCGACCGGTGGAGTGGTCACTGGTGGGGCTCTGGTGCCAGTTAGCTTGAGATACACAAGTTTCACTCTGAAAGAAATTCTTTTACCTTAGAGTCCTTAATGTCTTTAGTTCCTTTGGTCATGCTTACTCCACGCGTAAGGTTCTTCCAGATCGTCGCCAGTGTTGCAAGGAAGAAAGATACGTAGGCCGGGTTATGTAGAACAGGATAGTTGATTTATTCATCAGGTTACTTCCTTGTTGGTTGGTTACAGGAAACAAGATAGATACTGTTGGACTTGGCCCTTTTGCCCTGAATTTTTTCGCTTGTGTGACAATAAAATATGGTGTGTCTGAACAGAACATAACAAATGCTGTGTAGTATGGTACACACTGTTAGCGCCGCCATTTTAGAAAAGCACTGTGGAAAAATGTCACTGTTAAAATGGACGCCATGCCTGCCTGCCCATGTGACGCCTGACTGAGGTGGGTTGGCAGCCTAGTGGTTTGTCCCCCAGCGCCCCCTGCTTTTGGAGGGAAGTGTCGCACCGAGGGTGCTCTTCTCCTCCCCCTGAACCAGATAGAACCGGTTCCGGAGAGAACCTTCTAAGCTGCCATGTGAGGAGACTGAGGCAGTGCAGAGCCTGGACTGAAGGGGAAGGGACCTTCTGCCAGGGGAGACCGCCACATTGGGCCTGTGTGCTGGCCCCTGTGCCCATCTGCACCCCTCTGTTGTCCCCAGGGCCTCTAGCGCCCTGTGAGCGCCATATTTGGACTGCCGGAACCCTAGCGCTATATCTACGGTGCCTGAAGAAGCGCGGTGACTTCAACGCGCTAGGACCTGGAAGCGCTGTATGCTGCCCAAGCGCTGGGCTACCCAGAAGTTCTGTGGGCCTGAAGAAGTGCTATGCCCTGAAGAAGCGCTGTGGAAGGCATCACCACCGTGGCCCCTGGGCGCTGTGAGGTCAAGCGCCATGAGGAAGGAAGCGCTGGGAGTCCCTGTCGCCGCCGTGACTGCAGCGCTGTGCTGCCACGTGCCCCGAGGAGAACCCAGCGTGGGGGAACCCCCCCTAAGCTTTGCCTACCAGCGGGTGCCCACCCCGCGGGTGTGTGCTGCCCTGTGGTGCTAATTAAACCAGCGGGAGGCCACCCCGTGGTTTTGAGACTCCTTAAACGGGAGCCTACCCCGTATTGCCCAGCGCAAGAGGAAATCGCCCAGGATCACCGCCGCGGCCTCGGGAGCGCTGTCGTGCACTAGAGAGAAGGAGCGCGTGTGGCCGTGAGGAAGGGCGGCTTATTGGGAAGTGCCGCGGGAGCCTACCCCGCGCCTTCCTGCCTTGAGAAAACCCGAGCGGGAGCCCACCCCGCACTACGGGATCTGCGGAGGGCCGCCGCTCTGCCTGCGGCGACCCGGAAGAAGACAGACCTCGGCCGAGGTCTGCCGGAAGAAGGTGGGGGCTCCCCTGAGCTGAGGAGAGCCCCACGTGAGGAGAGAGGCGCCGGAAGAAGGATCCAGGCGGGAGCCCACCCCGCGCTGGCCAACGCCGCCGGAGACTTCGCTCCGGAAGAGAGGGAGGTCCGGAGCCTCGCGGGCTCTCGATCCCAGTCCCAGTTCCCAGGAGGGGGCCCGGGTGAAGACGGGAGAAGCGCCGGTGTTGGCGGGGCTCTTGTGAGGAGAGGAGAGCCCCGCGTGTGTGGTAGCTGGGGCCCGCGTGTGAAGAGAGGCCAGCGGCTGAGGGAGGCCGTCGGGAGCCTCGCAGGCGCCGCCGGAGTAGTGTGGAGCCTCGCCGGTTCCAGGACCAAGTCCCGGTTCCCAGGAAGGGCCCCGGGTGAAGAGTGAGGGCCACCTGAAGCAGCGCGACGCCTGCAGGAAAGCCGGTGAGTGGGGCCAAGTCTGCTGGTGGTTGGGGGTGACGTCGGGGCACATTGTCGGTGCCCACCTCCCCCTTGTTGCTAAGAGGGCACCGGTGTGCCCGCGCTGACTTCACAGCTGCCCCGTATAACAGTGGGCAGCTGCAACGTGTTGGGGCATAACTTTACACCCCGAGTCCCGGAGGGGGGCTCGTAGAGAATTGCGGGTGCCAGGAGGGCCTCCAGGAGGGCCCGTGTGAACGTCCTGCACAGCTGCCCCGCCTGCCAGTGGGCAGATGCCTTGAAGGAACCAGTAGCAGCAGGGAGGGGGCTACGGGGCACATTGCCGGTGCCCGCCCCGGTGTCGGGCGAATCCGTACAGCTGCCCCATCTGACAGTGGGCAGCTGCGACGTAGGAGGCACTTGATGTTTAGGGGGTCCCAGAGGCACCGAAAGTGCCAGTGACCCTTGGGGACACACAGCGGCACCGCAGTAGCGGGCCGCTGCAACGATTGGGCATATTTACCCTGCCCTTGACTTGGTCGGGGGGTGGTGTTGGGGCACATTGTCGGTGCCCGCCTTCCCCCTGTGTTGCACTGTCTTTACAGCTGCCCCGGATCACAGTGGGCAGCTGCAACGTTGAGGGACATTGTCTTGCCAGGGGCCCGGGAGTCGGGCTCCCTGTGTGAAGTGGCGCGCAGGCTAATCTGCAGCGAGGGGTTATGCCAGGCTTGTAAGGCCTTTACTAAATTGAATAGGGGCCTAAGCACAACTGCTGTATGATTTACCGGCATTATGACTTTCACCAAATTGAATGTACCTACCTGAATTGAACCTGATTCATCCCATGCTTTTGTTGATGCTGGCAGCGGCCCGATTGGCGCTGCCCTGTACATAGTCCCCACTGTTTTATGTATACCGGTTGCCGGTTGGCGCTGTGTTACCGCTGTGATTTACCATCTGCTAGGCTGTTGCCCAATACAGATGCTATTTTTCTTACTCCAACTGGTGTGGTCTCCTTTTGTAGTGTGCCTGGTGTGTCGCCTGTGTGTGCTGCGCGGATGCTTCACACAATGCTCCTAGTTTAGCCTTCCCGCTCCGCACCACGCTACCCCGTTTCCAACATTGGTGCTCAGCGGTGGGATAGGACTTGTGTTTGCGCAGTACCACAGCGGCAACTGGTTGCTCTACAAAGGGTGCACCTGAGAGTAATCACAGATGTGGGGACTGTTTACCTGATTGTACTTGCCTCCTAAAAGTGTTGTTTTGGGGATTGTGTCTCCCTGTTGCACTGTGGGTGGTGTATCCCGAGGGTGTCTCACCAGGATGGGGTTAACCTATGACGAGGATTGCCTGGGGAGTACACTGAGCAGGAGGTGATAGACCTCTGCCGAGAGAGAGGGATACCCACAGTAGGCAACACCCTCAGGAAGTTGTTCCTCTATGAGGCCCTGAAGAGGGGGGAACCCTTAGAGCCCCACGGGGACCTTTCCGATTACCCCTCGGCATATTTAAGGGATGGATTTGGTAGAGACCGTGAGGAGGACTCTGAGAGTGAGAGGTCCCAGTCCATAACCCTGGAGGGTGGTGACTTTGAGGAGGAAGAGGATGTGAGGGCAGAGACACCGGTAGCGAGGGAGGACACCATAGACAGGGAGTCCCGTGCTGGGTCCAGCCCCAGGGACACTGCCCCACCCCTTTCCCTGTCCCCAGAAGAGTGGGTAGATAGGAGGGAAGAAAGGGAGTATCAGCTGGCGTTGGAAAGGCTCAGAGTGGAGCTAGCGCAGCTGAGGGTTGAGGAAAAAAGGCTAGAGACCGAGAGGGCCCTAGCACAGGAGAGGATGGCTAAGGCGGAGAGGTCCTTCGCCAGGGAGAGACTAGCTCAGGTGGGTAGGTTGTCCCCTGAGAGTGGTGTCTGTGGCCTGGATTCACCAGTGAGGGTGGGATCCAGTGGTGGCAGCGAGAGTGAAGCCAGTGCAGGAAGTCCCACTCCCAGAGCCCGGGAGATGGTGCCTGATCCCCAGGAGGAGGGGACAGGTTGGAGTTCAAGGGCAGGGGAAAACTGTCCCATCAGTCTTGGGGGAGTATGTGGACGGGTGTTGGACTGCACTGGAGGAGTGGATGGTGGGTGGCGCGGTGACAGATGGGGAAGAGCTGTTCCGCCTGATTATCAGGGAGCATGTGCTCAAGAGTTGTTTTCCCGGGTTGCGCCACCACCTGTTGCAGTGTGGGCTCTCCGACCCCAGGGAGCTTGCACGGGAGGCAGACCTTTGGGTGAGTGCCAGAGAGTCTGAGAGGGCAGTGGGGAGTGATCCTGAAGGGAGTGGTGCAGGGGTCTTCCAACCCAGCGAGGTGGGAGAGGTGGAGAATCGCCCAGCTAGGTCCCAGGAAGGTGAGAGGGTTGTAGGGCCTCACATCCTATCCATAGGAAGGAGTGAGACGGGGAGGTGTCCCGAGGTGCCCCAACCGCAGTCTCAGGGCCTGGAGAGTTCCATAAGGGAATCCCAGGTTGGGAGCCTAGGCTGTCCCGATGGGCCGTCCAGGGAAGGGGATCCCCTAGTGTCAGGAGAACCCGGGGCGTCGGTAATCTGAGCTCCAGGGGTTCTGGGGTCTGCCCAGCCACAGGGTTTAGATCCTGGGCTGGGGTGCCAGGTTCAGGGGCTGCCTGACCTGGAGGGAGGGGCACTTGTAAGCAAGGTCCCTACCGGTTTCACTTCCAGGGGTACTTCTCCAAGTGGGAGGGTGCGGAACTCTGGAAGGGGGTGCCGAGGGACGAAGGACTCGCCTCTGGCACCGGCTCAGCCACAGGGCTTAGATCCTGGGTTGGGAGGCCAGGGGCAGGGATTGCCTGACCTGGCAGGAGGGACGTCTGTAACCAGTGTCCCTCCGGAACTGACTTCCAGGGGTACTTCTCCAGGTGGGAGGGTGCGGAACTCTGGAAGGGGTGCCGAGGAGGAAGGACTCGCCTCTGGCACCGGCTCAGCCACAGGGCTTAGATCCTGGGTTGGGAGGCCAGGGGCAGGGATTGCCTGACCTGGCAGGAGGGACGTCTGTAACCAGTGTCCCTCCGGAACTGACTTCCAGGGGTACTTCTCCAGGTGGGAGGGTGCGGAACTCTGGAAGGGGGTGCCGAGGGAGGAAGGACTCGCCTCTGGCACCGGCTCAGCCACAGGGCTTAGATCCTGGGTTGGGAGGCCAGGGGCAGGGATTGCCTGACCTGGCAGGAGGGACGTCTGTAACCAGTGACCCTCCGGAACTGACTCCCAGGGGTGCTTCTCCAGGTGGGAGGGTGCGGAACTCTGGGAGGGGGTGCAGAGGGAGGGAGGACTCGCCTCTGGCACCGGGGCAACCTAAGGGTTTAGACCCTAGGTTGGTGGATCGGATGCAGGGTCACGGCCCTGGGAGAGAGTGGTGTTCTGAGGGTGCCCCGCAGAGGAGGAGAGGGCGGAACCCCAGAAGGAGAGGTAGGGGAGGAGAGCCTCGCCCCTACCTGGTGGACAGTGTGAGAGTGTGGTCCCTAGGTGGGAAGACCATTGGCAGTTTGGGACTGCACGGAGGAAGAGGAGAGTGGTCAACGGGTACTACGGGCCTGGGGCTACTGCCCCCACTCTGTGAGACAGCCAGGGCCAGAGACATCTGGATGGCCTAGGGCCCGGTCCTGGCTGCAGCCAACTAGGGAGCACCAGTGGGGTGGCCTAGTTGGGTCAAGAGGAGTTGAGAGAGGGAACCATCGGGTTCCAGAGTGGAGAAGAACCTGCGGGTGTTCCTGCAGTTGTGGGCCCGCGTCCAAGTTCTCTCGCCCTAAGCAGGGAAGCCCATCAAGGCATTGATCGGTCTACCCTGGCTTTTGGCTGGGAGGGGTTGTGTTGGACTTGGCCCTTTTGCCCTGAATTTTTTCGCTTGTGTGACAATAAAATATGGTGTGTCTGAACAGAACATAACAAATGCTGTGTAGTATGGTACACACTGTTAGCGCCGCCATTTTAGAAAAGCACTGTGGAAAAATGTCACTGTTAAAATGGACGCCATGCCTGCCTGCCCATGTGACGCCTGACTGAGGTGGGTTGGCAGCCTAGTGGTTTGTCCCCCAGCGCCCCCTGCTTTTGGAGGGAAGCGTCGCACCGAGGGTGCTCTTCTCCTCCCCCTGAACCAGATAGAACCGGTTCCGGAGAGAACCTTCTAAGCTGCCATGTGAGGAGACTGAGGCAGTGCAGAGCCTGGACTGAAGGGGAAGGGACCTTCTGCCAGGGGAGACCGCCACATTGGGCCTGTGTGCTGGCTCCTGTGCCCATCTGCACCCCTCTGTTGTCCCCAGGGCCTCTAGCGCCCTGTGAGCGCCATATTTGGACTGCCGGCACCCTAGCGCCTGGGGAGCGCTATATCTACGGTGCCTGAAGAAGCGCGGTGACTTCAACGCGCTAGGACCTGGAAGCGCTGTATGCTGCCCAAGCGCTGGGCTACCCAGAAGTTCTGTGGGCCTGAAGAAGTGCTATGCCCTGAAGAAGCGCTGTGGAAGGCATCACCACCGTGGCCCCTGGGCGCTGTGAGGTCAAGCGCCATGAGGAAGGAAGCGCTGGGAGTCCCTGTCGCCGCCGTGACTGCAGCGCTGTGCTGCCACGTGCCCCGAGGAGAACCCAGCGTGGGGGAACCCCCCCTAAGCTTTGCCTACCAGCGGGTGCCCACCCCGCGTGTGTGTGCTGCCCTGTGGTGCTAATTAAACCAGCGGGAGGCCACCCCGTGGTTTTGAGACTCCTTAAACGGGAGCCTACCCCGTATTGCCCAGCGCAAGAGGAAATAGCCCAGGATCACCGCCGCGGCCTCGGGAGCGCTGTCGTGCACTAGAGAGAAGGAGCGCGTGTGGCCGTGAGGAAGGGCGGCTTATTGGGAAGTGCCGCGGGAGCCTACCCCGCGCCTTCCTGCCTTGAGAAAACCCGAGCGGGAGCCCACCCCGCACTACGGGATCTGCGGAGGGCCGCCGCTCTGCCTGCGGCGACCCGGAAGAAGACAGACCTCGGCCGAGGTCTGCCGGAAGAAGGTGGGGGCTCCCCTGAGCTGAGGAGAGCCCCGCGTGAGGAGAGAGCGCCGGAAGAAGGATCCAGGCGGGAGCCCACCCCGCGCTGGCCAACGCCGCCGGAGACTTCGCTCCGGAAGAGAGGGAGGTCCGGAGCCTCGCGGGCTCTCGATCCCAGTCCCAGTTCCCAGGAGGGGGCCCGGGTGAAGACGGGAGAAGCGCCGGTGTTGGCGGGGCTCTCGTGAGGAGAGGAGAGCCCCGCGTGTGTGGTAGCTGGGGCCCGCGTGTGAAGAGAGGCCAGCGGCTGAGGGAGGCCGTCGGGAGCCTCGCAGGCGCCGCCGGAGTAGTGTGGAGCCTCGCCGGCTCCAGGACCAAGTCCCGGTTCCCAGGAAGGGCCCCGGGTGAAGAGTGAGGGCCACCTGAAGCAGCGCGACGCCTGCAGGAAAGCCGGTGAGTGGGGCCAAGTCTGCTGGTGGTTGGGGGTGACGTCGGGGCACATTGTCGGTGCCCACCTCCCCCTTGTTGCTAAGAGGGCACCGGTGTGCCCGCGCTGACTTCACAGCTGCCCCGTATAACAGTGGGCAGCTGCAACGTGTTGGGGCATAACTTAACACCCCGAGTCCCGGAGGGGGGCTCGTAGAGAATTGCGGGTGCCAGGAGGGCCTCCAGGAGGGCCCGTGTGAACGTCCTGCACAGCTGCCCCGCCTGCCAGTGGGCAGCTGCCTTGAAGGAACCAGTAGCAGCAGGGAGGGGCTACGGGGCACATTGCCGGTGCCCGCCCCCGGTGTCGGGTGAATCCGTACAGCTGCCCCATCTGACAGTGGGCAGCTGCGACGTAGGAGGCACTTGATGTTTAGGGGTCCCAGAGGCACCGAAAGTGCCAGTGACCCTTGGGGACACACAGCGGCACCGCAGTAGCGGGCCGCTGCAACGATTGGGCATATTTACCCTGCACTTGACTTGGTCGGGGGGTGGTGTCGGGGCACATTGTCGGTGCCCGCCTTCCCCCTGTGTTGCACTGTCTTTACAGCTGCCCCGGATCACAGTGGGCAGCTGCAACGTTGAGGGACATTGTCTTGCCAGGGGCCCGGGAGTCGGGCTCCCCTGTGTGAAGTGGCGCGCAGGCTAATCTGCAGCGAGGGGTTATGCCAGGCTTGTAAGGCCTTTACTAAATTGAATAGGGGCCTAAGCATAACTGCTGTATGATTTACCGGCATTATGACTTTCACCAAATTGAATGTACCTACCTGAATTGAACCTGATTCATCCCATGCTTTTGTTGATGCTGGCAGCGGCCCGATTGGCGCTGCCCTGTACATAGTCCCCACTGTTTTATGTATACCGGTTGCCGGTTGGCGCTGTGTTACCGCTGTGATTTACCATCTGCTAGGCTGTTGCCCAATACAGATGCTATTTTTCTTACTCCAACTGGTGTGGTCTCCTTTTTGTAGTGTGCCTGGTGTGTCGCCTGTGTGCGCTGCGCGGATGCTTCACACAATGCTCCTAGTTTAGCCTTCCCGCTCCGCACCACGCTACCCCGTTTCCAACATATACATATTATGCCCCACCAGGAGCAGCCTCCTTGCTGCTCAGCCCATCCATTCCAACTGACTCTCTCTCCAACTCAAACACTCCAAACATTCCGATGACATCACCGATGACTGAGCAGGAAGGCAGAGGACATCAATAGGGAGGATGCACTAATCAAGTAATAAATTACAACACAGATCAATGGAAAGAGGCTTTGGTGGCCTGGGAGAAGCAGACACAAACAAGTAATGAGGGGGAGGAGAGCGGGAGTGAGCATGAACAATAGGAAATACCGTACCATAGCAACCTCATCTCTATAATGAGATTATGGGGCAGAACCTGCCACCGAACAACAGGACCGTTCATAGTAGGGGATAACCATGAGGATACGAGGGGTCTGGATATACCAAGAGAGGCCCTCCCTGCTCAATAATGAGCTCCCTTTAGCTATATCCCCCAAGTAAGACTTTCTAGGACCTCACATACACCACCCATCTGCACAGGTTTCAGTTAATAGTTTGGTGTTAATGTTAATCCCTTAAACACGAATGACAGTGTCGAGCCCCGGACTGGTGCCGGCAGCTGCCCACTCAGAAGAGGCTGAATAGAGTGCGTATCGCATAGCAGTGTGGTTAATTGTGAATCAAGGACAAGTGAATATCGCTATACTGTAATCTTGTAAAAAGTATTGAAAACACAGGAAAGTTGACCGCTATCCTGTGAACTCAGAACTGCATAGACCTGTGTGACACGTGAATGCAAGAGATTAGTGTAACTGAAAATATGCTGGATCCATGTACATTGTAGTGTCGAAATATAAAATGTCAATAAAAATATGTTTAATAAAAAAGCACAATTGTTGCTGTCTCAATAGAGTTACACAATGCATTAGCACAAAAACATTTATTTCATAGACAGAAGATATTATTTGACAAAAAGCTGTAAAATATGGATTTCATCCATTGGGAGGCGGAGGTTCACTCTAATTTCTTTCCCTCCATACATCTATCGAATGCATTTGGATAGTGACTGCCCCAAACCCCTCTTCAAAGCTTATTAGTGCCCATTGTTTAATTACCAACCCCTTCATGAAAGCTAAGCAAAACCAAAACATTCTTATTGCAATCAGGGCTCATTGTTAGTTCAACATTGCAGTAACAGCTTCTACAATCTCTGAGTTTAAGCACTGACTATTATTTAACCAGCAGTCAGGTCATGAAAGTTGAACATTCTAAGTACCAGCCAAGCCTTCCGATATCTGTCTTTTAGGGACAGAATGTGATTTCTAAGAAAGAAAATCCTGCCTTTTCTAGGACCTCGTATTCTTAACTACTTAAATATTTTTCTCTTCTTTTTACCATAGGCAATAAAACAGAATAGTCTCCATAGTCCCAGGGCTAATAGTCCATCATAATATCAGTGCTCCACCAACACCATGTCAGTGTAGGAAGGGAGGGTGCAAACGTTGACTTTGATGGCACAGGTAGAGAGGGCTTTGAGTGTCATGTCACGCTAGTATCACCATATGTCCATAACTGTCAGCTCACCCTCAGTTTTGGGTGTCACCCGCATTCAAGCATGTACACCCTCACTTTCACAAATGTACCTTTTTCACTCACGCTATGACATCATAAATCTTATGTTGGCTAGCCCATCTATCCACTGGGTGGATAGTAAAAGGCAGCTAGAGTTTGCATTTGTCACTGCATCTGCTGCACTGTTGATAGCTATGCCCCTGGGGACGGTTCCTTCGCTTTTAGCCCCCACTGGGGATCTCCTGGATTGCACCCAAAAGCTTTCTTCCGTCCTGGAAAGAAATCAGTGAATTGCCCAGTCCAGCATGGTGCAGTCTCAGGATGTCCTTTCGATGCCCAGCCCAGCGTGGTGAAGTTTCAGGATGTCCTTCGATGCCCAGTCCAGCCTGGTGCAGTCTCAGGATGTCCTTTCGAAGTCCAGTCCAGCATGGTGCAGTATCAGGATGTCCTTTCGATGCCCAGTCCAGCATGGTGCAGTCTCAGGATGTCCTTTCGATGCCCAGCCCAGTGTGGTGCAGTTTCAGGATGTCCTTTCGATGCCCAGTCCAGCATGGTCCTGTCAGGATGTTCTTCGATGCCCAGTCTAGCGTGGTGCGGTCTCAGGATGTCCTTTCGAAGTCCAGTCAGCATGGTGCAGTCTCAGAATGTCCTTCGATGCCCAGTCCAGCATGATGCTGTTTCAGGATGTCCTTCAATGCCCAGTCCAGCGTGGTGCCGTCCCAGGATGGCTTTTGATTCCCAGTCCAGCATGGTACAGTCTCAGGATGGCTTTTGATGCCCAGTCCAGCATGGTGCAGTCTCAGGATGTCCTTTCGATGCCCAGTCCAGCTTGGTGCAGTTTCAAGATGTCCTTCAATGCCCAGTCCAGCGTGGTGCAGTCTCAGGATGTCCTTCGATGCCCATTCCAGCATGGTGCTGTCTCTGGATGTTCTTCGATGCCCAGTCCAGTGCGGTGCAGTCTCAGGATGTACTTTGATGCCCTGTCCAGCGTGATGTTGTCTCAGGATGTCCTTCGATGCCCAGTCCAGTGTGGTGCAGTCTCAGGATGGCTTTTGATGCCCAGTCCAGCGTGGTGCAGTCTCAGGATGTCCTTTCGATGCCCAGTCCAGCTTGGTGCTGTCTCAGGATGTTCTTCAATGCCCAGTCCAGTGTGGTGCAGTCTCAGGATGTCCTTTGACGCCCAGTCCAGCATGATGCTGTCTCAGGATATACTTCGATGCCCAGTCCAGTGTGGTGTTGTCTTGTGATGTCCTTCGATGCTCCTTTTGAAATGCAAACAATGTATTTGCGAAATTAATCAACCGATGCCCAGTCTCAGAAATTGTGTGGCTGCTTTTGTAAATGAAAGGCTTGTATGTAAAATGTAAGTAAATATTATTATCCAGTTGTTATCGGCACCAGGCAAGGGGGGGGGCCTCAGAAACAACAGAGCAGGCTGGTGGTGGGCGCACCTCTCTTGGCTCCCCTATTAACTCCAACACCAGGGCCGGACTGGCCGTAGCCGGCATCAGGCATTTCCCTGGGAGGCTGGAAGGGTGGGAGACAGTTTTGCAGCAGTGGGGCCGGTGTTGTTCCTGGGGGCTGGTTTTGCACCGGTGCTGCAATTTCGCCCCCAGTAACTAAAGCAACCGTGCTTCACACAGTAGCCCCCTTTCCCGAGGGGCTGGGCCAAAAAAATGGCCAGGGCTACTTTGGGTTCCCAATCTGGCCTTGTCCGACACTGAGCTGTACCAGTTATAGAAGGACCTGAATGTAGGATCTAGGGTATCAGAGGGGGTCAGATGTCACACAGAAAAGGGAGATACTTAAAGAGGGGTAACAAAATAACACATATATCAGTGCCCCTGACGAGAAGAGTGAAATATTTCTTCCAGGGAGACAATAAGTGTATGGCCTAAGAAGAAGCGGACTTGAAAATGAATCATGAACGACTGAGATTACAAAGCCAGGAAGCTCAAGTAGACATGTCCATGGTGAAAGAGGATCCAGAACAAAGATATGACACTGGGACAGATCACTAAGAAGCCCTGAAAGAGACAGGATGACCAAGCTTGGATCGAATGAGGTGTTCAACATAGACTAGAGTTGTAGGGAGGAAGTACCTAGAATGGGAGCCTGCAGGTGAAAAAGCAAACACAATGATAGTGCCCAGAAGAGAGGTACACTGGACACCCACACTTAAATAACGTGGAATAGAAGAGCTGAAGGAGCACACACCATGAAAAGTCTGGGAAAAGAGTGTGAACACTGACAAGGCATGTCTGAGCAGCCAGATGTGCAGAAGAGTGGGAAGAGAACATCAGAGTCAAAGGATAAAGGCGTAGGATGCAGCAGACCTTCTCACTTATCAACGCCCAGTAGCAGATCTCAGAGGCTATAACATCCCATTATATTATAGTCCTGTTGACATAAATCTGCTTGTGGGGTTAATTCCCACCACACAGTAGCAGCAGGAGACCCCATAGAAGAGTGAGGCCTGACCCAAGCATCAATAATGGTGCTGATGCTGACCATAAACTCATCATTCACATCCAAAATGAACAGATACAAACTGGTCAGCGTGGATGCTGCAGCCCAGCTACAGTCTCATATGTAACGGCATATACTGGAATGACCAAGTAAAGGACAGCATAGCTATACTGTATGGATGTGCAGTGTAAACATCATTAGTCCTAACGCTAATAGGGGGCTGTCAATATCAATGAGCGCCTTGAAGAGAAACTAACAGCCCTACGTGTAAAATATTCACTCTTTGCTAGAAATGTGATGAGCAGCGTTAAGAGTAAAATATTAGTGCCCAATGGTAGAATGAAACTGTCTGTAGTAGACTGCACGAGGAAACAACATCAAAATCTATGGGGGATATTCTCAAGAAGGGGCGATAATCATCGCCAACCTAGGTTAACGCACTTTCACATAACGCCGTCTATCTCGGAAAACTAACGCCGTGTTAACGGCGTATTCTCAACACGCCGGCAACAGGTGATAGTATCCCGATAACGCGCCAAATGTCCGCGTTAAACTTACCGTGATGCCGATAAAAAAGGAAACCCGAACGTGAAAAAAGTTGCGATGGGCCCAACAGCGATAAAAATATCTGCGATAATCAGCGCCATGCTTGCTATTCCCACGTCAGGTGGGAAAATTCACCATAAAAGCTGCAAAAAAAAAAAAAAACACAAACAACTGAGAAGCACCATGGAGGAAGCTGGAGCAACTACAGAGGCCAACCAAAACCCCACAAACCCCCCGGAGGACCAGCCAGGGACCTCAGGGAAGGAGAAGGGCAAGGAGAAGAAGAAGAGGCACCCGCGATTCAGTCCGCAGGAAAACAAGATCCTGATTACGGAGGTGATAGAACACCACCAACAACTGTTCATCACCTCCACTGTGTCATTGGCAACTAAAAATGCAATATGGCAGTCCATCTTGGCCAAGGTGAATGCAGTCGGAGTGAAGTGCCAAGAAGCGCTGGAATGATGTGAAGCGCAAAACCAAGCTGAAACTCGCTAACAAACGGAAAGCAGCAATGCAGACTGGAGGTGGGAATCCAGCGCCACAGCAGGAGCTGGATGAGATGAAGGAAATGGTGTCCACAGTCATCAGTGGGGAGACGGTGGCAGGAGTTGGGGGACCGGACACTGCTCAACATGACCTGACCCAACAGCAACAGGGTGAGTAACGCCCAGTGACTGGGGGGACGGGGGGAGATGGGCACAATGGCACACATGCACAATTAAGTATAGCAGAGTGCACACCCACAATGACTCTGGATCATGTCCCTGATCTCCTTGGCATACTGCAGCACACATAGAAACAGCAAGTAGGCCCCCGTCGACAATGTGCCCAGAGGGGGCCCTCCCCATACATCACTAATCTCACAACAAACCCATGCACATGTACATTGTCAGTGAAATTGCTCTCCCACCCTTGCAGCTCCACCATTAAGTGAGGCCTGCCCCTGCACTCTCGAGTGTTGGTGATCGAGGCCCTCCTCCCCCCGCAGGTTTCCCTGCGCCTCATCCCTGGTGGTCCAGTGGACCTCTGTCTCCTTCCTCTCACTCTGCTCTTTCACTCGTTTTCACTCGTTTTTCTACCCTTTTTTATCTTTCACCTTTCTGCACTTTTCTGCATCTCTGCTCTTTTGTGCCTTATTTCTGCTCATTTTCCCTTCCTCTCGCTCTGCTCTTTCACTCGTTTTCACTCGTTTTTCTACCTTCTTTTATCTTTCACCTTTCTGCACTTTTCTGCATCGCTGCTCTTTTGTGCCTTATTTCTGCTTATTTTCCCTTTTTCTTTATCCCTTATTTCCTCCCTTTACCTTTCCCCGCCGCTGCTGCCCCCGCAGCCCCTCCCCCAGCGCGACCGGCCCAATCCAGCTCCCCTCCCGCTCCCGCCTCCCAGCTGTCCAGCCCTCCCGACCCCTACTTAATGGCGGCCGCTGCGGGGACAGGCGAGCAAGGCCACTGACTCATTGTCAGTGAAATTGCTCTCCCACCCTCGCAGCTCCACCATTAAGTGAGGCCTGCCCCTGCACTCTCGAGTGTTGGTGATCGAGGCCCTCCTCCACCCGCAGGTTTCCCTGCGCCTCATCCCTGGTGGTCCAGTGGACCTCTGTCTCCTTCCTCTCACTCTGCTCTTTCACTCGTTTTCACTCGTTTTTCTACCTTTTTTTATCTTTCACCTTTCTGCACTTTTCTGCATCTCTGCTCTTTTGTGCCTTATTTCTGCTCATTTTCCCTTCCTCTCGCTCTGCTCTTTCACTCGTTTTCACTCGTTTTTGTACCCTCTTTTATCTTTCACCTTTCTGCACTTTTCTGCATCTCTGCTCTTTTGTGCCTTTTTTCTGCTTATTTTCCCTTTTTTCTTTATCCCTTATTTCCTCCCTTTACCTTTCCTCGCCGCTGCTGCCCCCGCGGCCCCTCCCCCCCCAGCGTGACCGGCCCAATCCAGCTCCCCTCCCCACTCCCACCTCCCAGCTGTCCAGCCCTCCCCGACCCCTACTTAATGGCGGCCACTGCGCGGCCGCGCCGCTGGCGCGCCGATGGCGCGTCAAGTGCAAGCCCGTCTGCGCCCGTCCGCGACCCGACCGCGACCAGCGACAGGAACCCTGGACCTCTGCCCCACCAACGCTACGACCCAGCAGCACTCCACGCACTCAACCCAGGCCGCAACAACAACTGCAAGCTAGCATCACCAGCCGACACCCATGGACCCTTCAGCTGTCACCGCTGCCGGCACACCTGCAGCACCGCCAAGAACACGGATCCAGCACAACCCGCACACAAGAACACAACTGAACCGAAGACCCTGCAATGCATCCTCCTCAACGTCCAAGCCCTCCACAAACACGCCACAGAAATCTGGGACCTCCTCGACAGCACCACCCCGGACGTAGCGTTCTTCACAGAAACCAGGACCAACACCACCTCGGGACTGGACATCGCCATCGCCATCCCCCAAGGATACAAGATCTCCAGGAAGGACCGCCCCACCCGCCCAGGAGGAGGAATCGCCATCGTCCACAAATCCAGCCTCCGCCTGAGCACACTCTTCGACGAGCCCACAGAACTGATGGAACACCTTCACTTCAAGATACTGGCCAGCCCCACCACCACCCTCCGAGGAACCCTCATCTACCGACCCCCTGGACCCCGCGGACCCTTCGCCAACTCCATCACAGACATTATCTCCCCGCAGGCCATCGCAGCCACCAACTACACCCTGCTGGGAGACCTCAACTTCCACCTCGACAACCAACTGGACCCCAACACCACATCCCTCCTGGACAACCTCCACAACATTGGACTCCGCCAGATCGTGACCGAGCCCACGCACTCAGCAGGACACACCCTCGACCCCCTCTTCACTACAGGAAACTCCATCACCTTCAGCCACACCACTGAACTCCCATGGACCGACCATCGTTGCGTCCACTTCACCTTCAGAACACCCACCATCCACAGACACCAGCACCTGCTTCCACGAAGAAACTGGACCAAAATCACCAACGACCAGCTCACCTCCTTACTCAACAACTCCACCCCAACCATCGCGGAAAACGACGACCCCAACACCGCAGCCCGAACCCTGCATAGATGGATCTCGGACAGCACCAACACCATAGCCCCCCTCAAGAAAAACAACAATACCCGCGCCAAGAAAGCCAGATGGTTTACCACAAACTTTGAGAGTCCAGACGCACATGCCGCTGCCTTGAAAAGGCCGGGAGGAACACCAAATCCACAGAAGCCCACAACAACTTCAGAGCCGCCACCAACACCCACCGTCAACTCATCAGAGAAACGAGGAAAAAAGCGATTGAAGACAGAATCTCCACCCACGCGCATAACAGCAAGGAACTCTTCATCATCATCAAGGAGTTCGCGCAACCCACCAGCGAGTCTACGGACATCCCTCCCTCACAAGACCTCTGCGACAAACTCAGCACCTTTTTCCACCACAAAATCAAGAGCATCTATGACAACTTCGATGAAGACAACCAACACACTGAACCCTCACCAACCACCCCCGACACCCGGAAACCAGCGATTGACGACTGGACAGCCCTTACCACCGAAGACACACTGAAGACAATGAAGTCAATCCACTCAGGGGCCCCCATGGATCCCTGCCCCCACCACATCTTCAACAGAGCCGCCGACACCATCGCACCCATGCTCCGCCACACCATCAACCGCTCCCTGGCGACCGCCTCGTTCCCCGACGACTGGAAACACGCCGAGGTCAACCCCCTCCTAAAGAAACCCTCAGCGGACCCCACCGACCTCAAAAACTACAGACCCATCTCCCTGCTCCCCTTCCCAGCAAAAGTCATCGAGAAAGCCATCAACAGCCAACTCGCCACATTCATTGAAGAACACAACATCCTCGACTCCTCCCAATCCGGCTTCAGAAAAAACCACAGTACGGAAACCGCCCTCCTCGCCGCAACAGACGACATCCGCACCCTACTGGACAAAGGAGAAACAGTAGCCCTCATCCTCCTCGACCTATCAGCGGCGTTCGACACAGTCTCCCACCACACCCTAATACGCAGACTGTACGACGCAGGAATCCAGGACAAGGCCCTCGACTGGATCCGCTCCTTCCTCTCTGGCAGGACGCAGCGGGTCAGACTCCTCCCTTTCCTCTCGGACCCCACACCTACCACCTGCGGAGTCCCCCAGGGCTCCTCCCTCAGCCCGACGCTCTTCAACGTCTACATGGCTCCACTCGCCCCCATCGTCAGAACCTACGGACTCAACATCGTGTCATACGCAGACGACACCCAGCTCATCCTCTCCCTATCCAACGAGCCCAACACCGCCAGACGCAACTTTCGAGAAGGCATGGAAGCCGTCGCCAAATGGATGAAAACAGCTGCCTACAACTAAACACCAACAAAACAGAAGTACTCATCATGGGCCCAAACCCCGACGCCTGGAGCGACACCTGGTGGCCCCCCACCCTCGGAAACCCGCCAACCCCCACGGACCACGCACGCAACCTGGGAATCATCCTGGACTCCGAGCTCAAAATGGACCGCCAGATCAACTCTGTCTCGTCTTCCTGCTTCCACACCCTCCGCCTCCTTCGTAAGACCTTCAAATGAATCCCCCTCGAACACCGAAAGACCGTCACTCATGCCCTGGTCACCAGCAGACTCGACTACGGCAACGCACTCTACGCCGGAATTAACAAAAACCTCACCCGCAAGCTACAGAACATCCAGAACGCCGCCGCAAGACTGGTCCTCAACCTGCCAAAACACTGCCACATCTCCCAGCACCTGCGCACACTCCACTGGCTCCCCGTCGAGGCGAGAATCACCTTCAAGATGCTCACCCACGCACACAAGGCCCTCCACGGCACCGGACCAGCATACCTGAACAGCCGACTCAAATTCCACGCACACCAAAGGACCCTACGATCAGCCCAGCTCTCCTACGCCGTGGTCCCCCACACCAGAAAGACCAGATCGGGAGGCCGCTCCTTCTCCTTCCTCACGGCCAAAGCAAGGAACGCCCTTTTGCTCCACCTCAGACAGACAACATCGCTCCCCATCTTCGCAAGAAACCTCAAAACCTGGCTCTTCGACAGACCCCCTCCTTGATGGAATGGAACCTGCACCCCCCCCCCCACCCCTAGCGCCTTGAGACCCTTACGGGTGAGTAGTCGCGCTTTAACAAACCCCTGATTGATTGATTGATTGATTGCTGAACCCAGCAAAGCTGCGGGTCCATGAGCCACACTGACAATGCAAGTGACACTGCATGACGATTAGCATGGCTGCAGTCCAATTATCATGACATGGTGCACACCACGACACTGAGGTGACTGAGTGTGGACCACATCCGTAAAGGAGCAGGACACACTCTGACACATCCACGTGCACAAACAACCCCTGACGTCATCCCCCTTACGTCCATGTTGCTCATGTGTGGGACTGGAGTCACAGGGTGCATCTCTGTATCAGGGTGGTTCATATCTGACCCCAATGGACACCCGAAATGTCATATTTGACCCCAAATGACACCCTGTTATCTTTTTTTGGACTCCAATGACAGCCTTCATGTCATGTTTTTGTACACATGTGATACGCTGATGAGTGGGATTACGTACTACATTTGACACCCTGAAATGGCATTTCGAATACGTGACACCCTAAACAGCCTCTCTGTACAGAGGTGACATACCCAACATATATTTGCTATTCGTGAGATTGTTAGCACTTAATGTTGCACTTACACTTGTCAGAGTGATGTGCTAATGCAGAGGACTGACATGCACACAGGGAATGTGTGTTGCATTGAATTTATTTGCACATGCTGTCCATGTGGTCATATTGTACTGTTCCATGATTGCTAAGGACAGTCACAATGTGACGTGCTCATGCGAAGAAATTGTTAATGATTGTGTCCCTTCGGGCTATTCCTGCTGCAGCTGCAGTGGGGTGTGGTCCACCTGCCTCATCTTCCTCATCATCGTCCGGTGCATCTGGCACCTAGATCCATGGGGCATTGGTGCGTACACATATGTTGTGCAATACACAACATGCAATGATCATCTTGCACACTATTTCTGGGCTGTACAGGAGTCTTCCACCTGTGATGTCCAGGCACCTGAAACGTGACTTTAACACCCCAAATGTGCGCTCAACAATGCCCCTGGTGCGTTTGTGGGCCACATTGTACTGCCTCTGGGCCGGGGTGTTCGGGGCTCGGAGGAGCAGACTTACAAGTTTTGTGGCATGTGATTTGTGCGACTTTGGGATTCATATTTGCCACGTATTGCTTCTGGCAAATGTGCGGGATCAATGTGTATTACGTGGCCTCACAGCTGCTCCTCCCTCCCCTCGAGCCTATTTACTTGTGTGCGCTGCGCGGTTGCATCACTTGCACTCCTACGGCACACCATTGTCATGCCTGTCTGCGCATGTCCGCAAGCCTGACAAAAACACTGTAACGTTGGCCGTTGAAGGTGGGCGGCCACGTGTATGTAGGCCTATGGTAAGGATAGGGCGGACACAGACGTCGAGTTCAGGCCTGGCTGAACTCGCGCTGCGATTGAGGCTAGGCCTTTGACTTAAGCTGCGGCAATGAAGATACACACACAACAGTTGGCATGTATGAGCCAAGACCCCGAGCGGTCTTGCGCTCCTTTATTTATCCATTCGGGTGAGCCCGTCCTCCGGGTGCATGCTACATTGCAACATTTTTGATTAAGGGCCGGGTGGCGCCGACACTACAACAGAGACACACGCCATAGTTACTTTTGTGGCCAGCCCGGAAGTGAACCACGCCCAGAGCCCCGGGCTATTTATTCACACTCCTACGCTGGACTGGCATACGCCGGCCCAGCCCACTACGCTTACGCTTACAGGGGGGGCGACATAGCTACATGTCCAAGGTCTTCCCCTCTGCCTGAGGTAACATGGTTGCGTCCACTGTCCACAACACTACAAACACCAGCAGTATATGTCCACATGGACATGTCTGTGCTCTGCATACTCAAGACTGTCCAGCACATCGCCGCCACACTTGGCATTGTGCACATTCTTATTCATGGGTCACTTGCCTCCTTCGCACATTCTTGGTTCCCACCTCTCCTCACATTCTGCAATTGTGTGGCAGAGGGGCTATGCCTTTGTGGATGGTTTGTCTACATGTCTGGCCCCTGTTACCACAGTTACTTTTGTTGTCGTGTCTGGTAGGTGGGCATGTTGTTTGGCATGTTGTATGTGATTTTGTTACGTGTGCATTCCCACAGTTGTGAGTTGTATGATTGTGGAGTTGGGGTGTGTGGTGTGTTCCGCTGGTACTTACCAACGAGCAGTCCATTTCCATAGGTGCCATCCTGAAAGCGCTGGTTGATGATGGACTGTCGGAAGATGTAGGAATCATGCACACTGCCTGGGAAGTTGGCGACGACATTGGTGAACAGTCCGCGGTGGTCCACTATTGCCTGCACATTGATGGAATGCGTGTGCTTTCTGTTGCGGTAATTGTGTGCAGTGTCGGCAAGGGGGCACAAGTAGGACATGTGTGCAGTCAATTGCCCCCAACACGTGCGGGAAGCCAGCTATGGCGTAGAAGCCTTGCTTGGTCTCCAGCTGTTCCTGCGCAGTGTGGGGGAAGTGAAGGTGCTGGGGTATCAAGCTGATGATGGCATCCAAGACAAGTGTGAGGAACTTTGATAGGGCTGGCTGTGAGACTCCTCCGACTCTGGCAGTTGTTGGTTGGAAGGTACCAGAGGCCAACAAGTACAGCACAGCCAGCAGCTTTGTCTGCGGAGGGATGTTGGTTGTCCGCTGTGTTGGTACCGTCAGCCTGTGGGCAATGTGGGTCAGGATGCGGAGGATGGGTGTCCTTTTGAGCCTGTAGTGGGAAATGACATCCTCTGGCGTTAAGTCTCTGAGGCTGGTGCGTTTTCGGAATGTCCGCTGTCTTGTTCTGCGCTGCCTCGGTGGTAGCTCGGGGGGGGGTTGTCCTGGGGGTGGGGGTGGTCCTGGGGTCGTGACGGTGGGTTTTGTAGCCCTCTTGGGTCTCCAAGCTGCATGATTAATGGCTCCATGGCATCTGTTGGTCTTCAGATGTGGCACTGGGCTGGGCTCCCTTTATACTGCAGGTTTTCATCCTACTTAAGACCAGAGAAAAGCAGGTCTTAAGTTCCTGCTGCTAACGTGCCTTATCGCCTGTTTTTGGCCCGCATCGCCGATCTGGCTGGTCGTTGAGAATCTCGCGAAGTGGTGTTATTGTGAGTTTTTGGACGGGAACGCCTACTCTGCATATGATTAGCGTTAGTTGTCGTTGTCAGCCTTGGCGATGTTTTTACCGGCAGCTATCGCAGGTAAACTGGCGATTTCGGCTGTTAGCGCAGACTTGTGAATAGGGCGATAAATCTATCGCCACTTTCGTGGCAGAAACGTGCCGCTAAATCGGCGATGTGTCCTTGAGAATATGCCCCTATGTTTTTTCAGCCAATTCTAGATCTCAAAAGCATTTATTTCCAGGCCTGAGAACCACTTGCCCCTCCCTCCCCACAGCCCAGATCGCCATGTTCTGAAGCTGTCTGATCCAGTATAATAAACTCTCCACTGATCCTCCATCTCTTCCTGCCAACTGCAAGTCTCCTTCCAACAGCATCTCTTTTCCTGGTTCTTGAGATGAGCTCCTGGCAGTCCAGAGTTGCTTAGGCAGAGAAACACTCATCTTCTCATTAGAGCAAACTGAGTCTCTCAACCTTCCACTGAACAGAGACATTATATCCGTCTCTAAAAGCATGACAAGTCCTAAACCATCTGATTGTCTTCCATAAATCATTATTACCTGTTAGGTCAATAATGAATACAACTCAACACATTACTGTAAAACATATACATTTTTATAACTCTTATGAAACCTGTTCAGACGTTACCATCCATGTAACTGCTGTACACACCAGAAAGCACATTTTCAGATTGCTTGGCTTCTTATTTTCCCTCATAGGCAACAGCTTTTAGATCTTAACCTTATTAAATGCAATCTACAAGAACAACCGTGGATAAGGCACCGACGTGCTTTAGCAGATGGGTAGCATGCTGCACCAGAGGGGAGTGCTCTCTTGGAAGGGTTGAACTTCAGTGTGGACTCTGTGAAAAGTCTTTGGTTTTACGCATGAAGACCAGCTTGGTCCTCTTGGACAGTGCAGCTTTCCTAGGGCTGCTCAACTGTTGCTTGTCAGTGGGCTGTACACAACATTTACCATGGAAACATACATCCTGCGCATTTCTGTAACCGGCTCCTTTGTCGCTCCTCGATCTACTCCATAAAGCACCTACTATGGCTGCCTGTATCCAGTGTATTCCTGTGGGCCCCTGTTCTTCCTCTCAACGGAGGACTTGATAGAGCATTTTAACCTGGTTTCCTGTACCTAGTGGATACACATTGGCTGCTCGTCTGTTGATGGTTGGAGTCTAGAGCATTTCTCTGGCTACCTTTAGCCAGTGCACTCCTGCCTACCTCAACCTTTGACTGAACTTCCACCAACCCGCTAGACATCTGAGCTTCTCTTCACTTGCCCTTGCACCCCCCCCCACATCCATCGCAGCGCTGGCCGCTCCTTCTCGTACATCACTGCCAAGACCTGGAACGACGGCTCCGTACAGCCCCCTCGCTGGCAGACTTCAGAAAGAGACTCAAGACCTTGCTCTTCAATGGTGACACAGCACCCAGATACCCTTAGGGGTGACAGTGCTGTGCTTTACAAATGCTGTTTGATTGATTGATTGACTCCTTTGGGTTGCTCTTCGGTGGCTCCTGGGTGGACTCTGTAGAAGTGTTTACGCTGGTTGGATATAATCAGAGCTTTTGTGTGGGTTGCAGGTCAGTGGCTGTCTGTTACCAGCCTACTCCCAAGGACTGTTTCTCTACTTCTCAATCCCTCCCAAGAAGGAGAACCATACGCCCTTTTACAGTTGGCAAGAAAGCCTACAAGTGCATCTGTCTCTCACTCATACTTCATGAGGATGTAAATGTTTTCCTCTCATAGTTGGCTTAGATATCTTCTTCTGTGACCTTCATGCTAGTGTCTTTGCCTGTGTGTAAATGTCTATCTAAGACTTTCCCTGCAACTGAGCTTAATAGTTACCCTCTCTCCTATCTGTAGAAAGAGATATGGATTGTTGGCAAAGCTGTTGATCTTAGAGATGGGCAACCTGATCTAATCGTGGTGTCAACACTTGACCAAAAAACATGTAATTCTGGAAAGTCACACCATGTTCCTGTGCCTCAAACAGTAAGTAAATAGTAAGTAAGTAGTATGACAGGCCTAAAAATAATACAAACTAAATACTCATGCAGTCACAGCTTCCCTAGCTTCACTTTCTGCAGGAAGCAGTACATGTTGAGCGATGTTCACTGCACAGGTGATGCCACTGTCAGGGTTTCTGAGAAAAGAACACTGATTCAACAGCGAACTGGCCAGAAATCTGATAGGGAAAGAGTGACCTGGATGTCCCAATGACAGGAACCGCTTTGATTCTCACCCAGATTATCATTTGTCAAGAATCTCAAGGGCAACTAGGAATAGGCAGGGGCATTTCTTCCGAAACTGTTATCCAAACCCCACAATTCCCTCTCAGAGAAACATGAAGGGTCCATCCGATCATGATTGTCAGCTTTGAGCAGAAAATTATCATGAATGCAGGTAAACATTATCTCAATACAAATGCAGGAGGTTCACAAGTGGGATGTTCTACCACAGCATTGAAGTTTTAATATCGACCTGCACTTACATCAGATTCACAGTATATACTACGGATATATATCATCAAGGTACGTAGATGTGAAGTTAAGAAAAGTAAATGCTTGTGTGTGGTTACCTTGTTGATATGTTTGTAGTTGATATTGTGGGATCGATACATATTCAGGTCTGCATTCTTCACCTCCATATTGTAACATTTATACAGTATATAAACAAAAAGAGCAACAGGACTCTTTAGATGAATAATGGAGAATCTATCAAACAAATCGCAGATTCCCTGTCCTTAACTTCGGCGGTACAACTGCTCTAGCACATGACACTAACAGGGACTCCACCCGCACCTCCCCCAAAATTCTGAAAGTAACTGGGTCATACATGGTGGCGAGTCATCTGGGGAATCCATAGTGACTGGCCCACCACCGTGTCTAGCCAAGTAAACTCTGAAAAAGATTGGCATTCGAATGGTAACAGACTTTAATGTAAGCAAAAAGAACAGATGATGGCCAGAATGCTTAACAAAAAAACATTCACATCCAGTCACAGATCTGGGATTAATCCATTGTTTATTTGCTCACAACACCACCACAGTTTGGACCCAGCCATATGCAAATCAGACTTGACCCTGCTCCCTAGGGGAACAGTCCAGCAAAAACTACCAGGCCAGGTCCTGGAAACAAGCATCCTTGGACCGGTCCCAGGATGCTTGTTTCCGGGCCAGGGAGGTCCTGGCTTGGCAGTTCGGGCTGGACTTTTCCCATGTGGAGCAGAGTCAAGACTGATTTGGATATGGCTGGGTCCAAACTGGAGTTACATGGTAAGCAAAAGAATGATGGATTTAACCCAGATCTCTTGACTGGGGGTAAATGTTTGAATTGTTCAGCAATCCATCCAACATTTGTTTGCACAGCATTTTTCGTCCTGAGTGGGATGGGTATGCCCAGACGTGAGTCCCTTTCTCGCTGTGCCACCGGATTCAAGCTAATCTGGCTGATGAGGGGTGATACCCATAACCGGTCCCAGGAAGCTTGTTTACGGTCCAGGGAGTACCTGGCTTGACAGTTCAGGCAAGACTGTTCCCATGAGAAGCAGGGTCAAGACTGATTTGCATATGGTTGGGTACAACCTGAGGTGGCTTGCTGAGCAAAAGAACAATGGATTTAACCAAGATTTCTTGACTGGGGGTGAATGTTTGATTTGTACAGCATTCAATCCATCATTTGTTTGCGCAGACTTTAATGTAAAGCATAGTATGCGGGAAAGCCCCTGGCTCCTTAGTGAGACCAAATTTGCAGATACTTAAAATATAGCCCCTCCCCCCCGATGGTGCACATTTCTATAGTCAACATTTGGTAGTAATCCTTCTACCAACGGTGTGAACACTGGTAGATTTTCCAGCAGAGATTTTCTCTGTAAAGGACTCCTCCCCTGCTGCGGCCTTAAAGAAGGAGGTTCTACTATCACACTTGCATATATACAGCCCACCAACCATACTTTAAATCTTCCCTCCAGTCTTGAATAGAACTCAACAACAGAAACTATTGCAATTATGCCACAGTGACTGCAGATCCTCTCATTCTCACCTGATGTTATGCAATATCAACATACACGTAGCAAAACCTGAAAGTATGTTTCCAATTTCAAAATTTCATCACCTTACTTAATTATTGTATTTTGCCAAAAGTGAAGAGAATTTTAAATTGATTTGTCAAATTCCTTTGTACTTGGTCTCTACAGTTTCGTACATATTTACAAGTATTTTGCACCAAGGCATTCAGGGCATAGGGACTCCTTTACGAGCCCATTGCGCCGCTGGTGCGTCACTTTTTTTGATGGACTGGCGGCGCAGTGTGCCTGCCCACATTTACAAGGTCACATAAAGTCACCCTGCGTGACTTTTCATGACCCTGTAAATATGGGCCCCTTTTACGCATTACTCTGCGTGAAAGGGGCATTCCATGGTTGTTGCTGGGGGAGTTCCCATGCAGCGTCCATGGAACCTGACACATTTCCAGATTTACAAAGTGTGGTGAACCTGAGAATGCGTCAGAATCCTACGCCTCACCAGTGTGTAGGAGTGGCGCAACGAGGAGAAATACTTTTATTTCTCCTCGTTTTTTGTTCTTTCTATGTGTGCTGCATTCTGCAGCACACATAGAAGGAGCAAAATGCCATTAATTATTGTTTTGCGCAGGAAGGTGTTCCTTCCTGCGCAACAACAATCATCCCTGCAAAGCAGACACCCTTGCACCATGGCGCAAGGTTGTCTGAGTTGGCGCGTGGCTGCTGTTTGTGCATTGACGCAAGGGAGTAGGACCGGAATGTGCAGTATCTTGTAGACACTGTACATTCCTGCCCTTTTATTTTGACGCGTGGCAGCACAGCAGGAAGGCTTGTTGCGCTGCTGTGAGTCAAAATATTGTAAATGAGGCCTAAAATATATTGAAAAGACTGCAAATTTTTTCCTGGTCTTTTTAATGGTCTTAAAGATAATTAATAAGACCTACCTTAGATTGAAAGCATATCAGAGGCCAATGTAGTGAAAATACGATAGGAGGGATAGTTATGTATATAGTGCTTTTGCTGCCCAATGGCCACTTCACAAGCAAAAGGAACAAATGATGGACGGAATGCTGAACAATGCAAACATTCACCCCCAGTCACAAAGATCTGGGTTTAATCCATCGTTCTTTTGCTCACCACACTACCCCAGTTTGGACTCAGCCATGTGCAAATCAGTCTTGACCCTGTTCCTCATGGGAGCAGTCCAGCCCAAACTGCCAAGCTAAGTCCTTCCTGGACCGGAAACAAGCATCCTGGGACCGGTTTCAGGGCATCATCCCTCATCAGCCAGGCTAGCTTAAATCCAGTGGTGCAGTGAGCACAGGGACCCACGTCTGGGCGTACCCTTCCCACTTAGGGCGACAAAAGCAAAAGCAACAATTGATGGACAGAATGCTGAACAATGCAAACATTCACCCCCAGTCACAAAGATCTGGGTTTATTCTATTGTTCTTTTGCTCTCCACGCCACCCCAGTATGGACCCAGCCATATGAAAATCAGTCTTGACCCTGTTCCTCATGGGAACAGTCCTGCCCGAACTGCCATAACACAATGGATTTAACCCAGTTCTGTGTTCTATGTTTGATTAATTCAGCATTCCGTCCATCATCTGTTATTTTTGCAATGGCCACTTCACAGCGCTGGAATACCCATGTAGCTAATGGAAATTATGAAATTGCATGGATGATTTTGAGGCTTCTAGGAAAACACAAATGAAAACCACCAGTGTTGAAAAACAATGATAGATCTTGTGAGTGACCAAAAGAGAGGTGTTACTCACAATAGGAGGGTGGCCGCTCTTTGTCAGCACAACTATAATGTATTTAAAGGGTCTCATGCCAACAGTAATGATTCCCTTTTTCTTTGATTTAGGCTTCAGACAGATGTTTTTGCCCTGAACAGACCTGTAGATTTCCTCGATCAAGGGTTTAAAAGTTGACTACTTTCCCCATCTACGACCCCAGTCTTTCTATTGTACTAGTTGGGACAGCAGCAATTTTCTACATGCTCATTGGGTTTCTCACTCACTTTTCATTGTGCACTGCACCTCATGCTGTAGAATAGCATATGTCAAATGAATATATGCATTATATATTGAAGTCAGATCATTTACTCGTATGCTATGGGAGGCCCTCAGTTTAAACCTAAATCCCACCTTCAGATGATACTTTTGGGAGCCATTGTTCTAGATGGGATGTTGGAACTTACACCTATTTTTAAGTGCCAAGATGCAACTCAGTTTAAGGTTGTGTCCTCATAAATTATCACAATAAGTATACACCCATATCTGCATGCATAGTTATATCACATACAAAATATGTTATTTTCTTCGCCTAACGCAAAGACAGGGTGCAGTGTATCTTGCAGGCATTTCTGTTGTCTATTGTCCTATCCTATGGCAATCATTTTCCTTTACAGAGAACTTAAGGAAGTAGACCACTTCAATGTCACTTTGTCATGTATCCACTTTGAGAACTGTGGCTGCAGGCGCAATCTTTCTCCATGTCCAAGAAAATCCAGTGGGAAGGGTTGAATATAATTGCTTGCTTGCAGAGTTCAATCTGCGGGCTTATATGAATTTAGGCCCATATTTATTGAGGTTTTTGTCCGCCTTGCACCAGATAAGGTGATGCAGGGCGACGCAAAACCTATAATGAGATTTACCAAGCCACGCAAGGCCACCTTGTATGACCACGGGTGTGGGGTGATAAATCTGGAGTAAAGCAAGGCAGTGCACATCACAGGCTTGCGCTACTCTGCCCTGGGAAGGCGTTCCATGGGTGGAGTGTGGGTGTTCCCACGCACCACTGATGGATTTTTACCAAGACAGGTAAACCTGGGAATGCGTAAAAATGCCACACCTTCCCACAGGAGGCGCAACAAGATGAAATCTCTTTATTTCTCCTCGATGTTTCCTCTTTCTATGTGTGCTGCCACCGCACACATAGAAAGAAGAAAATGCCTCAGAGGATTGTTTTTGTGCAGGAAGGAGCCCCTTCCTGAGCAAAAACAATCCTGCCTGCAATGCAGACACCCTTGCAACTTAGCCAGAGGGTGCCTGTGTTGGTACTAGGCAGCGTATTGTGTTGCAGTGCAAGGAGAGGACAGGAATGCGCCTCTCCTTGCACTGCAATACGCTCCATATAGGGCATATTCCTACCCTCTCCCTTTCACGCAGCGCCGCAAGGTGCCTTGCTGTGTTGCATTGCGTGAAACCTTGATAAATCGGGCCGTTAGGTTTCCAGTTATGTCTTTGGCTCCAGCCCAGTCCTGGCAGGAGGTGTTGTTGCTCTGGATGGCTCCTTATATACAATCTCTTGCAAGGGTTTTATGTAAAATGGTAATTGGCTTGGTTGTCAGAGTTTAGCTGGGGTTTCTGCAAGAGGAATAGAATTTGTCCTGTTTTCATGCTGGGGAAGACGCAAGCCAATGGCCAAGAAACCCTTCAATTTTGGAAGGGAAATGAGTGATGCTGGTTGGGACGATGGCCTCGGAGGCAATAGGCTTGAGGGACTTGATCTCATCCATGTCTTCTATGGAATGACTGGATTGTTGCATTGGTAAATGCTTTTTCTAACAGTGCTGATGTTGACAAATAATTCTTTGATTCTAGAGCTTTTCACAACAGAGTATGGGATTACACAGTTGATGAAGTGACCTACTGCTTTGGAGACTGCTTTCCCATCAACCAGGCCTGAGTGCATGTTTTACAATGGTAGGCATGTGTGATATATTGTTTGGGCTTAGTGCACAAGAGGTTAAGTTAGTTAAGAGCTCAGGCTGCTTTATAGAACGATAGTGTGCTTAAAATTAAGTTGTAGATGTGGTAAGTTGTGTGGGGTGGGAGGCATATTATTGCTCTCACAAATTATGCCAACAGCGGTGGGTCTAACAGTTTAGTTTTCCAAGTCCCAGCAGTACAAAGAAGTGATGGCCACAACCAATATCTTTATCTTCTTCTGACCTTTAAGTATTGTTCATACTGGAATGTCCTCTGGCACTGTTGGAGAGGTTTTAATAGCAACTGTAATGTGAGAGGGTCACAGGACACTGGCTGGTTATTTATAATGAGGAAGATGGACACTGAGCAAAAGATTCAGAGAGGCAGCTTCTAGGTGTAGGACAAGACAGATAGGGAGTGAACCAGAACTCTTCTTGGTCCTACTGGGGGTCTTGGTTGTGCTAGGTTCAATTTCCTAGTTTCTTCAGAAATCGATTTGGGTGGGTTTTTGCCTAGTTTCGACCACAGTTGTGATGTCATATGATCATGTGTCTGTGATTTATGTGGATATATAAGGTAGGATGTGACATATAGTTTATAGTGCTTAGGTCAAGATCAGCCCTTATTTATTGGGGATTACACAATGTGTGAGCATAATTTGTGTAGGGGGTGATGTGTGACTGTAAAAGGTCTGATATGTTTTTTGAGGTGCATATAGGGTAGGACATGCTTTGTGATTGTGTGACACGTAGGCCACCATGAGTGGAAGGTTATGATGTGTGAGCATAAATGTGGACAGAAGATTTGTGGATTTAAATGGTGCAGGAGATGTTGAGTGGGTAGATATTAGACTGGACAGGATTTGTGGCTATGTATAATGTAATATGTGTGTGTGTGTGTCTATAAGTAGGTTATGACTTGCACTGTGAATGTATATGAGAGTTGTACCACTGAATATCAACACCAACAATATTGAGATACAGGAATATCGAGGGACAAAATATTGATAGGTAAGTGCATATAGGGAAGAATAGATTAACTATTGCTCACTCCACAGCTATATACCTTGAAGATATGTCTAACGCGTATATGAAATGAAATTAAATGAAATAGTGTATTTGATATAGCGCACAGCTACTCAGACTAGAGTGTCCTGGTGCGTGACAGCGGAAAGAAACATGAGAAAAAGGACCAATTAGTTATTAAAAAGCCAGGTTTTTAGGTTCTTCCTGAAGGACAGTAGGTCTGTGGTTAGTCCCAGAGATTCAGGGAGGCTATTCCATAATTTTGCGCCTAGAAAGCCGAAGGATCTGCCTCCCGTGCGGACATGGCATATTTTGGGCATGATGGCCAGGTTGGCATTAGTAGATTTTAGGGATCTAGATGTAATGTAGCGATTTACGCGCTTATTCAGGTAGACGGCACCTAAGCCGTAGAAAGCTTTAAAGAAGATGATAATCGCTTTGAAGTCAATCCGTTCCTTTATGCGTAGCCAGTGAAGAGACTTTAAAATAGGGGTCATACCTGATCTGGGTTTAGACCTCAAGATGGCTCTAGCTGCCGCGTTTTGTACCGCTTGTAGGCGGTGGATAAGAGATTTGGGAAGACCGAAGTACAAGCTGTTGACATAGTCAAGTTTTGACGTCACCAGAGCCTGCACCACGATCTTTCTGCTGTCAAGCAGTAGCAGCGGCAGGAATTTTTTTAACATGCAGAGTATACCAAAGCAAGCGCCAGTTAGATTTTGGATCTGAAAGCGCATGGAGAGTGCCTTGTCTATGACAATTCCTAAGGTTTTGACTTTCTCCTTTGCCGTGGGCGGGGGAGGCAGATCTTTTGGCCACGAAGAGCTCCATTCAAGCATTTAAGGTTTACCAAAGAAAACGACTTCAGTTTTGTCAGGGTTACACTTAAGCTGATTAATCTTAAGCCAATTAAAAACCTATGTGAGGCCAGACCTAATCATTGCCCCATCAAAGTCGATTCCTTTATCGCATGTAAAAATCAGCTGAGTGTCATCTGCGTTGGGGACAATTTTGGCGCCCTCTTCCTCTACCAGAAGTGCAAGGGGAAATAGATATATGTTAAAAAGGATTGGACTGAGAATGGAGCCCTGAGGGACACCCACATTCATGGCCGGAACCGGGGATGAGAAAGGTGGGAGCCAGATGTCCTGAGATCTGTTTTCCAGGAAGGAGGACATCCATGTTAGGGTGGTCCCCCTCAGGCCGATGTTAGCAAGTCTATCCAAGAGCCTCTCATGAGGGACCGTATCGAAGGCCGCCGACAGATCGAGTAATATCAGAACAGCCTTGCCTCCCTGGTCCAGCTTACCCTTGATGAATTCAGTCACTTCCAGCAGAGCGGACTCCGTACTGTAGTTGGCCCTAAAACCACATTGGGACTCATGGAGAAGCTTCCAATCTTCAATGTGTTTTTGGAGGGCCTTGTTTACATGTTTCTCTAGTACTTTAGAGAGGCCCGGTGAAAGGGACATTGGCCAGTAGCTGGCAGGGTCCGTCTGTTTGGCGTTAGCCTTTTTTATAAGTGGAAGGATCTTTGCTTGCTTCCATAGTTTCGGCATTTTGCCTGAGGAGAGGGAAGCATTAAAAAGCTGGTTTACCGTGGGGTTTATGGTGGAAGCTAATAAGTTAAGGATATTTGCTGGGCATGGGTCGGTAGGAGAGCCAGACTTTATGCTTTGGAGAGGAGCGAGTGATTCTTCAAGCTGAAGGTCAGGGAAAGCTAGTAAAGACGGGGGATCCAAAAAGTGAAATTAGCTATTTGCACTGTGGTAAAAGGTCAGTTCTTCCTCTGAGATGCTAGTGAAAGCTTGTTGGATCACGGAAATCTTTTTATGGAAGAATTGAGCTATCTGTTTAGACCATTCTTCCATGCACAGCCCTTCCTTCATGCCGGCTTTCGGGGAGGTAAAGGAATTAACTATGCTGAAGATTTCCTTACTCTTATTTTGGGCATTTTCTATCTTGAGCTGAAAGACGTTTTACTTGGCCGCCTTCATGAGAATGTAGTGAGCTTTTAAAGTATCTTTATACACCTTCCTGTCTTCAGGTAGATAGTATTTACGCCATTTCCGTTCCATTTTTCTACAGTTCTTTTTGCTGGATCTGAGGGAGTCGTTAAACCATGGAGCAGGTGGGGCCGACCTCTTTGAGGAGCGGGAAACAACCAGTACCGCTACATCAATGTTGGCACGGAGCCATGAATCTACTAAGAGGGCATCCATGTTGGGGCTGCCAGACTTCTCCGGAGAAGAACAACCGAGGGCGTCTGCTAACATCGGGATGTATATTTTATGGAACGCCCTATAATTAGGGTCCCTCTGCCCTGAGTTAGCCCGAGGGGCTGTGGCAGAGTTGGGGATGATGAATTTTAATAGGAGGTGGTCTGACCAGGTAATGGGTAGAGGTAGGCTTACCGATATGTCAAAGTTGTGAAAGATTTGGTCTAGGGTATGGCCCTTCTCATGGGTGGCCGAAAAAATTGATGGAAACATATTGCAGGCCTGCAGCATCTCCAGCAAGGAGGTTGTTAAAGGGTCTTTTTCTTTATCCTAATGTATATTAAAATCTCCCGGAATAAGGCAGTTGTTATATTTTAGGGCAGTGAAGTGGTGGCTGTATTGAGCATAGTGATAAAATTTCCGATTGCACGGGGTGGTCTGTAAATCAGAAAACCTGCAATGCTTTGATGGGGAGATAAGGTCCAACGGAAGCCTAAGGACTCTGCGCCCTCGATGTTTTCCATCGGGATGGGAGAGCAGTCCAGTTTTTGGTTGTAAATTAGGGTGATGCCGCCCCCTTCCCACTGGGCCGGTCCCTCCTAAGGATTTTGTAAGCCGTAGGGATGGCTGAGGTGATAGTAGGGTTGGAGGCTTCCGACAGCCAGATCTCAATGAGGAATAAAAGGTCAGGCTGTTCATCTAGAAGTAAGTCATGAATGTGTAGTTCATGCTTTTGCATAGAGCGATAGTTTAAAAGAGTGGCCTTTAAGGCCTCTGTTTTCTTAATATTTTTACGCTTGTTTTTGAGAGAAAGGATTTTGGGTGCGGGTTCTCTGGGCTGGAGGAGAGATCAATTGCACTCTTTACATTGAAAGCTGTCCTCCGAACTAGGCTCTGCCGCTTTGCACTGACCTAGTGGTAGCCACCTAAGGCTGAGCAGCTTTTCCCTATTATAATGCAGTGGAAGAGTCTCGTCAGTGGGGAACTGGGCAGCATAGCCGGCGCCAGACGCTTCTGGGACGCTGTTGGGCGCAGACGGGCTTGCCTTCGGCGCGCCAGCGGCGCGTCTACTGCGCGCGTCCGTTTGCATCAGGAATAAATAGGCAAATGCCTTTGATGCAAACTGGACCGCTAACGCAGCAGGGGAAGTGGAAGTGAGTGGGCGGAAGTGAGGAGCCCAAAAAATAGAACCAGCCCTCCGCACAATTGCCGTATCAGCCGCGGCGGACCAGGACTGCGGGAAAAGTGTGGCAGGGACCAGAGCAGCAAAGAAATGAGCAGGTAAAGTCAGGGAAAGTTAAAGTGCAAGTGCAAGTGCGCGTAAGTTAGTTCAAAAGTATAAAAACCAGAAACATATATTTAACATGTATTTAAAAAACAATTTGCCATATAACCATTTAAAATGATGGGTAAAGCGAAGTAGATCCTACCGCTGTCAGCTGGCGCGTCCATTTACATCAGGAATAAATAGGCAAATACCTTTGATGCATACTGGACCGCTAACCCAGCAGGGGAAGCGGAAGTAAGTGGGCGGAAGTGAGGAGCCCAAAAAATAGAATCAGCCCTCCGCACAATCGGTGTATCAGTCGCGGCGGACCAGGACTGCGGGAAATATTGTGGTGGGGACCAGAGCAGCAAAGAAATGAGCAGGGAAAGTTAAAGTGCAATTGCTCGTAAGTTAGTTCAAAAGTAAAAAACCAGAAACCTATATTTACCATGATTTTAAAAACCAATTTGCCATACAACCATTTAAAAAGCTGGGTAAAGCGAAGTAGATCCTACCGCTGTCAGCGTACACACATATATGTGGAGTTAGGCATAGAAAATATAGACTCTCTTACCTGTCTATATCTTTTCTGATATTTTGCCCTAGATATTTTGTCCCACTGGTCTTTGTCACACTGCATATGAGCATACATTTTATGTGGGTTTATACAGAGTAGGGAATGTTGCAGCAGTATAGTTATGGTTGGAGATGATTTGTGTGTATATGGTTTGTGGGGATGAGCAAGAATAAGACGTATTCATAAGGTGGGGGATGGTGTGTCGGTGCATGGAATTTAGGATGTGCTTTTCAGTTAGATAACATGCTAACATATCTATAGAGTGCATGTCCTTTACTATAGGTTTGTTTGGTACAATTGGCGGGTAGAGATGTAACCAACTCAATGATGGTCATTTTATTGACCTTGCAATAATGATAGACCGAGTGCACACTTTAGACTTCTGCAAGTATATATTTGCATATAACACACAACAGTGGTTCACTGTAGACTTATAGCTAAAGAATAGCAATTATGTAAATTCATGGATCGTACATTCTCCACAATGGTACATTGTTCACAAAAATATAGCAATATTTTCTCTGAACTTCACAATTCATGATTGTATTTTCAAAAACCAACCATAAGCTAGTTATATTTAACTCAATGTATTTTGCAAATTCAGTAAAGATCAAGGACAGTCATCATAATCATCATAAAATCTTTATTCAATTGACCAAAACAACCATAAAAGAGTTCAATAAACATAAATATAAAAACATCTCAGTAAAACATTTTCACATAAAAATACCGTCATTAAAAACCCAAAGACAGCATAATCAGAAATGAAAATTAATCAGGTCTCGATCTCCTAGACGTCAATGCAGCTGGTAAAAAACATAAAACAGCAAACATTACAAATTCATTGGGGAGCATAGGCAGGTAAACCAGCACCGTGCGTACTTGAGAAAAATTCAGGGGCATATTAGCAAGACCCACGTTAAAATTATCGCCGTTTAGCGGCAGGAAACTGCCGCTAAAGCGGCGATAATGGGCTTGCTAATATGCGTTATAGAATTCAATAGAAGCCCAGGTTAGATGTGCAGGACATCTAACCTGGGCTTCTATTGAATTCCATAACGCATATTAGCAAGCCCATTATCGCCGCTTTAGCGGCAGTTTCCTGCCGCTAAAACGGCGATAATTTTAACGTGGGTCTTGCTAATATGCCCCTCAGGGACTTCAGCAGGGGAACTAAAAATAAGTTCCTGGAACTGCTAAAATAGCAGCAAAACATTACAAAGTGTAGGGTGTCCTGCGGAGATCTATTGTTGGGGACACACACTAAGAGCCCACCTTATAATAAAATTGAAAAAAGAAAAAGCAGAAAAAGGTCACAGGATTCAAGAGTCAGATTTCTAGTTTAACAATTTCACACTTAAAATGGCAACCGGGGACTCTGGACTCCGTATCACGGTCCCCGACCACCATTTTAGGTTTCGGAGATATGAGTCAGAAATCTGACATGCGATCCTGATGCAAGCTTTGGGATATGAAGCTTGCACAGATTCGCAAATCTTATTTAGGTTTCGTGAATCTGAAAAAATATTTATAAAACAAAAAGCTTTGCCAAAGGCCGAGCACTACGGCTCAATCCTTGTCTATCTGCAGCAGGCCAGACCCTGTGCCCAAACCCTGCTGTTTACGTTGAGCTGGGCACCTGTAGTGGTTTTGGGTGCAGGGTCTGGCCATATGCCAGGCTTAACACGCAAACCCCGGTGCACCCTGCCTTTGGGTTAGGCGCCCGCGGGTTAGCCACATACTGTAGGTGGGGAGAAGGGCCTGGCCCTGGCCAACGACCATGCGCGGTGGACAGCTGGCCACCTGTGGTGTGTTGGGCGCAGGGTGTTGCAAAGAAGGTGTTGTGAATTAAGTGCATCATAAAAAACAATGACATTTGTTGAAAAAAACACATTTAATAACTCAGTTATAGGTCTGGCTCAAACGTGAAAACATCTGATATTCGGCAGTTAAAGTTATCAGCACAGAGTACAATATTGTATTTATTACCATTGTTAAGGGAGGAGAGGAACGTCACGACACATGCAAGGCTTTGCCTCTCTAGAGTCATAGCCCCCTCCCCCCTCCACGTAATACATTCTGTGTATCTGAAAATAAACAATATGTTACATGTTTGGGTGCTTTTATTGCACAAAATGCAGTGGTACAAAATTCTAGATTTCACAAGGAACCACGAAATAATTAAAATATGTGTATATATGTATGCAGTAGAAAAGTCTGTCTCCTGGTGTTTAGGGGATAGAACGTGATTTGTGTTTCTATACAAGGTTAGCCATGTTTGTAAAGATAAGTTATGACATGTTTGTAAAATTATATGATATGTGGTTATATTTGTGTAGGAAGTGTTAGCTGTACAGGTGGCAGAAGGTGTTTTGTTGGTTTATGTTGAATATGACGTGTTACATGCATGTATTTAGGCAGGATTTATTTGCGTGTACATTGAGCAAAAATTTTAATGGGTATATGAGTCAGTGTCTGCACTGGTGTATATGGGTAAAGAGGTTGTATGGGTGTGTATGAGCTAGAATACTTTGTGTGAGTATTGAGGCATGTGATAGGTGTAAACAGGGCTTTAAGTGGGCAGGGGTCCTGCCAGTGCCCGGCACCGGCAGTTCTAAAAAACAGGTGCTGAGACAGGTCCCTATCGGGCTCTCCATTTTTGCCCTCACCCTCAGGATGAAAGTCTTAACTCTGAAGGAGTACCACCCTTCACTGCCTTTGATGTAACTTCAAAGAGACGTGTTGTGAGAGGCTGGCTTAGTACTTGGTGCTCACTTATGTAAGTGTAGCAGCCTGAATAATCCAGACAACCCTTATAGTGATTTTAGTGGTCTTAGACAACCTTAGAAGGCTCTCTAAGTGGTAGCTGTGGAGAACAGCCTTCAGGCTTAGTCCAGAAGGAGTGTGAAGCAGCTTCTTTTACCAGTAGGTAGTCTTATGGTATAGTTTCAATGAAAAAGAACCACACTGTGTAGTTATAAAAATATGTATTTATTATTAACACTCACTAACACAAGATATTATCTCCTACCCGGAGATACAACACAATTCACAGTGGTCCCCAGGGGGAGACCATACCATATACTAAAATAGTGGAATGCGAACCACGACCTAAGTCAATAATGGACCCAGAAGACGTAGAAGAGCCGGGGACCCAAGGAACCACCCAAGGTGAGTATCTAGGAACACGGCAGCGTGCTCAATGCTAGTCAATAGGTAAGTCACGGTTGCAATTTTAAAGAAGAAGGACCCTTCTGAGCAGACCCCGAAGAAACCCCGTGGAAGATGGAAGGTTGGAGAGTCACCCCACCTCTGGATACCCCAGGAACCAAGATACCTACACCAGGGAAACCGGGTGCATAGGTGTGAAGTGACGTCGGAAACCGCCGTAGACCACAATGGAGTACTTTGGAAAAGATGCCGCTGGCGAAGAAGGTGAAAGTGTCCGGTGGAACCCAAACGTGGATTCGAGATAAGAGGTACCTGCAAGCAGAGGGGACAGAGTCTATGCCACTCAGGAGTGACCAGGAGGCACGGAAGACGAATGCCCACTGATGTCAGAGATACAGGAGAGTTGACGGTGCCCTTGAAGTTGCAGCTGTATGGACCAGGCAATGCAGAGGAGGACAAGGAGCCGTGTACGAGCTGTCCCATGTTGGATGTCAAGAGCCAAGTGGTCAGTGTCTGGCAGGGGCACCAATGAGCCTTGGCAATGGCAACCAACATAGTTGAAGAAAAAGGTGCGGTGTCGGGACCAGCAAGGTCCAAGTGACTCACCACGAGCAGGTAAGTCAGAGCAGACCCCTAGCAAGCAGGGGAGCCCACTGGAGCCAAAGAAGACCCTTGAGAAGACCCATGAGCTGAAGTTACAGGAGTCGCAAGAGGACCTCGAGCAGCGCACCAAAGAATGAAGGTCCACTGTGCAAAGAATGCGATACAGGCAAAGATCTTGGCTGCAGGAGATGCTTGAGGTTGGAGCTTCTTGGAGCCCGAAGATCTCTGGAGGAGAGAGTCAACAAGCATTGGCAACGGCAAATCGACACGGTGCACAGGAGTTCTGTTCCAGCAGTTCCGGCGAGGGATACTGGCCTCAAACTCGAGGAGACAGTGCAGGCCTCGAGGGAGTTGCAGAACCCCCACCTGTGTTGCTGAGCCTTTCGGAATCCATGGGAGCCCAGGATCAGCAGACCGGTCAGCTGTGTTGCGGTGCCTGCAGATGCAGGGGAATGACTCCTTCACTCCAAGGGAGATTCCTTCGGGTGTCTTGGATGTCCACAGGCCTTGTGAAGAACCTGTATGGAGCACATGCACAGACATTGCAGCAGACTTGCAGGACGCCGAGACCAGGAGCAGCAGGAGTCTTCCTAGTTGCAGTCTCGGTTCCCAAGGCGAAGTGCAGGGAGGTCCAGAGTGCCCAGAAGGTTGAAGTGCTTTGTGATCTGAATCTTGTCCCATGACTAATCTAGGGACCCACCCATAGGTGAGCCCTTAAGTACCCTGATGAAAGGGTTGGAACGAGTCAGGGGACCCTCCCAGAGGAGGGGCTGGATAGTGGGGAGGATACTCCCAAGTCCTTTGTCCAGTTTCAAGCCAGAGCGGGAGCCAACGGCTCCTTGAACTGGTTTGGACTGGAGTATGCAAGGAGGGCACCAAATGTGCCCTTCAGCAGTCTGAGTGGTGCTGGCAGGGGCCCCAACCCTGTCCCAATACCCTAAGTCCTGTCTGGGAGGTGGTCACACCTCCCTGTGACAGGATACCTATTGTCCTGCCTTCCTCTCCTCGAGCTTGACTCAGCAGCAGGAGGGCAGAATTGTGTCTCTGGTCGGCAGCAGCCATAGTTTGCTGTCCAGGTCTAGAAGACTAGTACCGGGAGCCAGCGTCGGATTGGTAACGCGGGCACTCGGGCAATGCCCGAGGGGCCGGTGTCCGAGTTCCAGCTGTGGGCTGCTTTTTTGAGCAGTTTGGGGGCCGATTTGGGTGGTTTCTGCGTTGTTCGATGCCGCCAGTGGGTGTCTGAGTGGCCTTCCTGGAGGCAGATGAGCGCTCATTACCTCCCGTTTAGCAACAGGCAGAGGTGTCACTCCCTTTCTCTCGCTGGGCCGGCCCATTAATGTGTGCATACTGAGTGGGGGCAGGGGGCCTGAGCAGAAGTGGCCTCACTTGTTTTCAGGTGTGTTTCAGTGTTTTGAGGAAAGGCAATATGCAAATGTGGGCCACTTTTTTTTAGCATGCCCGGGCCGATTTTTAATCCCAATCCAACCCTGCCGGGAGCACTGAGGGCCTCCCGGAGGAGCTTTACAGTGCATGGAATCATGATTCCAACATGTTTGATACCAACCACGACAGGGTTCGTTACAGCCAGTTTAGAGATGGTCATTGCGTAATGATGCATGGCCACTCTATGTATCTTAATGGCTGATGCACTTACAACCCGAGAGAATGGACTCTGAAGGTTGTAGGGGTGCTCTACTCATGCAGGGGCACTCCCACACTTAAAACCGAGCACCCTGCCTTCAGGATTGGAAGGCCTGCCTTAGGGGTGACTTATAGGTTTTAAGTGCAGTGACCTTAGATATAAGGAAACTTATATCTGTCGTAAGTGGTGCTAGCACCAGCTGACACAGGCTGCAATGGCGGTCCTGTAGTCACACTTTGAGTGGTCTCTCATGGGTGGCATAATACATGCTTCTGCCCATGGGAGACCCCTGGTGTACCTATGCCCTGGGTACCCTAGTACCATATACTAGGGACTTATCAGTGTACACCAGTAGCCAATCTGGAGTGTACCAAAGTACTCACCATGTCCAATTTAGGGAAGAAGCACAGAGACTGGGGTCCTGATTAGCAGGATCCCAATCAGACAAGTCAGTAAAACATAATGACACCAGCAAAAAGTAAGGGTGACCATGAAAGCAGATCCTACTTTACAACAACCACCCTTCACTGCCTTTGATGTAACTTCAAAGAGACTCGTTATAGTACTTTCAGTCTCATCATTTCAGAACTGGTGCTTTTTCAGTTTTATATACAACGAAGCCATAGTTATTGCTTATTTATCTTATTCTACTCACAACCATTGACAAAGCCAAAAGCCTTGGCTTGTTGCAGGTGCAATGTTACTTGCTGTATTATATATGTAGATGCAATGACAGAACGAATGTATGACGTTACTACGACATACAATCCCACGCAGAAGGTTACAACGCGGATGTTACATCGTCCGCGTTGTTACCACGCATGGTTTTACATCGCAAGTCGTTTCTACGACTTGCACTAGATGGCGCGCTGGACTTAGGAATAGTATAAATTACTATTCCTACTCCAGTTAGCGCAACAGTAGGGAATGTGTTGGATTTAAAATCCAACACATTCCTTGGTGTTGCGCGCCATCTAGCGCAAGTCGTAGAAACGACTTGCGATGTAATGCCATGCGTGGTAACAACTCGGACGATGTAACGTCCGCGTTGTTACCTACCCGCGTGGTGTTGACAGCGTTATAAACGCTGTTTCCCTGACAGAACCAGCAAAATACCAGTCAGGCGGCACACTGTGCTAAGCAACGGTTTTTAGCTTAGGTGTGTTTAAACCACGCCTTTTATTACAAGGGCCACGCCCCTTTGAGAGACCACTCAGTTTTTTCATCCCACTCGAAGCCCTGGATGTAAAGCTGTGGGATGGGTGGAAAGCTCTGGGTGGCATACCTGGGGTAGGACACGTACTGATGGTACATAGTCTAAGGATGTGTTAGGGTTACGGTGATGGGCATCCTTCACTACCACCTCTTTGGAAAAGCACATTTAGACAGGTGCTGACACGCCACGGGGCCCTGGGACTGGCCTTGGGTGCCAGCTGGCATGGCGCCAGGGCGTCGAGTTACCGGGCCTGCCACACAGCTCCATCTCTGATGTAGAAAGAACTAGAGCCCTCCGTGGCACGCGGTCACACACACTATCGAGTGACATTTTGCTGAAAAGAGTGCGCCTGCACCCTTGCATAATCTGAAATGAATATTGGGCCAACAAAGCTCGCAGCCATGGCAGCGCCCGCTCCGAGGCTACCGGGTGTACCCTGGCCCCGGGACACCGCTTATTTTAGACCCTTCATTAAAGCTTCGGACATTCCGGAAGTCAGGATGGACGCAATCTACTTTAGAAGACAGAGGAGAGGCGCGAGAGAGGGGAGACCCCAGAGTTCGTGTGAAGGTCTGATACTCATCCGCCATCGGGGCCCCTGGGGCCCTCTTCCCATCCTCCTCTTCCTCATCAGTGCCAAACAGGAGAAGGTGTCAGTCGCCTATTTAAAACTATACGGGGCTCATATTCTGTGCATTTTACGTTCAGCTGTTTCCCAGTAAGAGCTGCGGATTATATCTGAGGGCTTTTATTTCAGCATCCCTTGGGGGCAGGCCATGGGACGGTACACTGGAACCCAATGTTAACATCGATTACAAAACTGAAAACGTCAAAGCCGGCCGCCATGATGGACGTCCACTCTGCAGATGGCGCCGGGGCGTCTCGTTAGGAAGCTCCGCTAGCAAGATCATCTTAAGGATTTTGGGGACCCAGACAAGAAATGTTTTGGAGATCCCTGTTTGGCGCAACTTTGAATTTTATTACCCATTTTCTGATAATTCAAACCCTGGGCGCCTAACAGCATTGCATAATTGGAAGGTGTGGTCCCTGGGCTATTGCCCACTTTGCCCATGCCTTAAAGCGTCTCTGCAGATATATGACATTATTCATCACTTAACGTATACCATCCCACCTCAGCTCCACTAATTATTAACAGCCCATGTGCTGCTCTTAGGTCTTCTGTAGATTAAAACTGCCCATCATTTACCAATTAATGTACAACATACTTGAAATAGTTGCTTCATTTGATTTACATTCTTTCGGATTTAGAGGATAAAAAATATACTTTAAAGCTATAAAAATAATGAATTACGTGCTAAAGAGTATTGGATGGAACACCAGTACATCACCTCCTATGTCTGTGGGGGATGCTGAATTTGACGTGGCATGCAAGGCTGAGCTGGAAACAAAAATCCAACTAAATATGTTCCAGACTTTCAAAGTCCCGTTAATCTCACTCTTTAGACAGGACCTCTGCGCGCCATGGCACAGCGCGATCGGATTTGTGGTCTTGTATAAGTGCTCGAAAGGATTTGGCCGGCTCCCTTGGAAAACAGTATAGGTCATGATGTGTCCACGTTTATTGACACAGGTAAAAGAGCCCCGCCTCCTATAAAGGACACATACCCGGTCAATTTCTGCAAATGTTTAATGGTGTTTTTATTCGCCTCATGGTAATTATAAATGGCATTTGAATAGCTCTTACTACCACTGACGAGGCGTTATTGTCATGAAGTTGTTACCCTGGTAAGGATTCGCCGCTAGAAGCATTCTGAATCTTCTTTAAAATAGGGTGTGAGAAGCTGCAAAGGAATTTCCTCCAGAGCTTTCTGAAGATTTTTTAAAATTGTGCAATCTTTTTTAACTTTTTTAATGCAGAAACACATTTCCCTTTGAGTAAATTTCAACTGGGAAAGTACTCAAACTGCTAAAAGTTCAAGATTTAGGGGCATGTTTACTAGAAACTGGCGGAGCGCGGTTCTACGCCAAAATTGGTAACGTTGTGCTCTGTCAGTTTCAAAACGCAGGGATGCGCTGTATTTACAAAAATACAACGCACCCCTGTATTTCCCGTAGCGCTAAAGAAGCTGCCTAGCGCCAGCACAGGCACCCTTGCGCGATGTTGAGAGGGTGCCTGCGCTGCAGGGGGGACTGTTTATGTGCAGGAAGGGACACCTACCTGGACATAAACAATCTTTACAGGCAATTTACTGTTTCTATGTATACTGCAGAATGCAGCACACATGGAAAGAGCAAAAGCCGAGGAGAAATGAAACATTTCTCCTCGTATCGCCTGCTTAAGACCAGGTATTCCCTAGTGATATTTTTGGTACTGCCTCATCACTTGTAAATATGGGGCAGCGTCACTTTCACAGATCTTTGATAGCTTAACGTGGCTTAACCCCGCCTTGAAAATAATGCCCCTATTTACGCAGCACTTAGCGAGAAAGGGACATGCAATAGGTGTTGCAGTCGGCGTTCTGCTGCAACACCCATTGCTTTTGAATGCTGCCCCATATTTACAAGGTATACCGCCAGGGAATACCTGGTCTTAAGCAGGCGATTCGAGGAGAAATGTTTTATTTCTCCTCGTATTTTGCTCTTTCCACATGTGCTGCATTCTGCAGCACACATAGATAGAGCAAATCGCCTGTAAAGAGTGTTCATCTGCAGGAAGGTGTCCCTTCCTGCACATAAACAAATGCACCTGCAGCGCAGGCACCCCAGCAAAATAGCGCTAGGGTGCCTTTGCTGGTGCTAGGCAGTTTTTCTAACACCAGTGCTAGGGGTAAGGCAGGGTTGCGCAGCATTCTTGTGAATACAGTGCATCCCTGCGTTTTGAAACTGTCGGAGTGCGGCGCTACCAATTTTGGCACAACACTGCACTCCGCCAGTTTCTTGTAAATATGCCTCCAGTATTTGTTATCTACAGTGCTGGAATGAAGGGGGAGTGTGTATTATAGAACAAGGGGACCCCATAATTTTCAAGAACCTGGGGCAGTAATTTTTTTTGAAGAAAACATTGGTTCACTGAGGCCTAATGGTCTCAAGGGTGTAATCAACACCAAGGGTCTTGGACAATTTTTTGAAGACCCAACAATACATAATACATAACGGGCAAGTATGGACACAGGACAGTACTTAATTTCAAAATGCAATTAATTTATCCATTGCATATATTTTTGAGACATTTTTAATTATGATAAGGTGCTCACATTTACATGAAGAAAGCGTGCAGTGGTAAGTGGGATTATTAAAAACATGCAACAATACACAACAAGATGCTTAGACTCCTTTGCATAGTTATTTATATATTAAAAAGGGAGTCAAATTGATCTGTGGTCGACGGCGTTTCGATCTCATCAAGTTGAGATCATCATCAGGACAGGGTGTGTGAGCACCTAGTATCTATAACGTAAAAGAAAATCGGAGTCAAGAAATAGCAAACCCTGTGAAACCTACATAAGTAAACATTTGTCCTGTGGGTAAATTCTTAAGTGGTATGGTATAGTGGGTAAATTCTTAAGTGGTATGGTATAGCACACTTGCCTAATACACAATAATTCAACTATTTATAAATGAAAGTACATGATTTAAGCTCTGCATCAAAGACACAGGTCCAAAGAAATGGACTACTTGTTAGACCGCTCTGTCGGTAGTGCCTAATCCCTTTATTTGGAGGGGTACTATGGGGCAAATTGGGAACCCCTGAGCCAGCCTTATTAAGTGCATAAAGAGGGGTCCCACTCCAGGCTTGATTAAGCAATTAGGTGAGGTAGGAACCCATGTTAGTGAAGAGTGCCATGTTAAAACAAGCATTGGCATAGCCAATAGGTCTCGCCTTTGGGACCTTATAAGTGTTTAGCCATGCAACGGTTGATGTTGTTGCACCAAGGATATTGTGCTGCATAACTAAATACTTATAAGGTCCCAAAAGCGAGACCTATTGGCTATGCCAATGCTTGTTTTTTAAAGCTATCTTATTCACAAATGGGGGCCACATTTTTATTTTGGTTCTCTGGCCCAGCGCGACTCTTAAACAGATGATATAACAGTAAAAATAGTCATCAAAGAGGCAGATTGAAGTCTGCGTGACACTGAGGGGTGCATTATTAAAATATCGCTCATTTAATAAGTATTTTAACAAACTGGACCAGGAGCCATACTACTCAATCTCCAACATTTGTTGGCAAAAAAAGATTATCAAGCACACACAAGGTGATGGGAGGAATTCTTCCAAACGGCTAGGGCGGTCGATCTCTAATCTTGGGAACCGGGTTCGAGTCTCAGCAATGACGTGCAACATCCTGTGATTCAAGGCAAATCACTTATTATCCCCGTGCCTACAAAAAATGAATGTCTCCTTGTTTAACGCAACTAGTGCTCAGATACATTTGAGTCAAGTTCGCGTTCTATAAAACTAAGGGGAAAAAATAATAATTGCTGCAGCAATATTTATATATTATTTGAATTATCTGTAAATCTGTAGGACAAAAAGCGAGGGCTCATTTCACCTAGATCTAAAAAGTGATTCCGTAAGTTTTTTTTCTGTTAAGATTGTAAAGGCCAATTAGCTAACTATCAGAACACCATTAGTCACAATTTTGTGTTAGTTTTTAAACACATCCAAGTTCTGTGCAGTTCTTGAGTATATCCAACGCGTCACCGCAAGCCACACCCAAGTTGTGGCACTTCGTCGGGCGAACTGGTAGAGCAAAAGGCACGTTCTCGGAATTTGCAAATGCAGCTATGGTGTTGTTAGCTGGTGAATGCAATCCATTCTCAGCTGCCTCCTTCTGTCCCTGCCTGCAGTCAGTAGGACGGGTCACTGGTATAGAAACTGTTCTCAGTTTAATGACGCATTTCAATACGCACGCACTTTCAAATGTCTGTTTACCAAGGGGCCAGACATTAAAACGAAAAATACCAACGTCCTTGTCAATGTTGATGAATATAGCATGCAATGGAAAAAATTAAGTGCGACAGAGCCTAAGATTGGGCGCAAAACCGCTGAATTTAATGTTTCGTTAACTACGAGCGTTAACGCAAAAATAATTGTGTCACTAAAACAGGAGTTCGGTACTGAAAATATGTTTTCATATTTAAAAGAGTGGGAAAATTAATATAATTAGCATTCAACCTGGCCCTTTATAGAGACAGCGAGTCATGACGAGATTGTAGTAAAGAAAAGAAAACTGCCAACATTCCGTTAGGAATCATATTTTCATTGTGAGAACGTGGCAGCCGCTAGGCAGGGGGGGCTAATAGAGTAGCTCAAAGGCACACAGCCCCCTGTAAACAAAATGACTCCGAGCGGGCACAACGCCAAACGCAGCCCAGTGTCCCCCACTCGAGCACTGGTTGCAGGATGCTGTTACTCAGAGCGCATGGGCTTGCCTTGAGGTAACGGGCAGGCCGAGACTGATCTCTGAAGATGTATTCCTCCAAGAGCTGGTAAGACACTAACACAAGATGTACCACAGCAGATTGCAGCAGAACGGTAATAGAAAGGAGAAATGACAAAACGGTGCGCGCGCGCGCTGCAGAGAGCTAGAAAGTTTTTTAAAAATGCATCAAAGAAAGGAATGGGGTGAGGGAGCGTGGCGCGGCCCCGCGGCCGTGAAAAAAAATGCATCAAAGAAAGGAATGTGGTGAGGGAGCATGGCGCGGCCGCGAAACAGCAGGCAAATGCACTCGTGCTTGTGCTGGCATCTGCCTTGCGGGAGCGAGCAGCTGCGGCACGAGAGCCATATGTTTTCAATTACCACCCGCGCCGCTGCTCGCTCCCGCACGGTGGATGCCAGCACAAGCACGAGTGTGCTTGAAAAGGAGCAGACCGATGGCTAAAGGCCCTCCTAGAGCAGCGCATGCGCGCTGCCTAGGCGAGACCTAAAAAAGGGGGCGGGGAACTACTCACTGATAGTAATGTAAGAGCGCCAGTCTATACCAAGAGAATGGTGTAGTGAGGAGATGGCTTAATTCAGCTGCATTGTCCAATTGGCTACTGCGCTTAAGACCTATGTTTTAAAGGAACCCAGGGGTAAACCATGAGTAGATAAAAACACTGCTGATATAAATAAACTACGGCGATTGATAGCATCAACCACTTGCAATTATTGAACGAACGCCTGGCTACGATAATATTAAATTAACACCGAGATGGAACTTCCTGCGACTCCAGTAAATTATTTGTCATTAATCCAACCTGGTTCGCATGGGGAACGATAAGGTGTATTGTATGGATAATAGGAAGGATCCAAAGACCAACCCAGCAGTTCATTGTCGGAAGGGCTAACAAGGCTATATCTGCAATAAAAAAATGTGCTCTGGGTAAAAATTGTGTTAAATTACTCTCTTCGGTCAAAGTATCGCCTGCGAGTGAACTGGAAAATTGTCTACTTGGAGAGAGTGGAGTCAATCCAGATTCGCGCAGAGTGAATCAGGAGGAATGAGTCGGGAAGCCGGGCGGCAGCTTCGGGTTTCTGGTATAATGGGGCTTTGAGGGGGCGGCCGACCGCAGGGAGGCTTGCCCCCCGGGGTTTTTTGGCCAGTGGTGCAGCCCAGAGCCCAATTGGGCTCGGTGGGCTACCTTTTTGGGCTGGAGGAGTGGGGATTTGTAACCGGACATTTTGTATGCCGTGTCACCATTTTTGTAAGGTGACACGGCAGCCGGTTGTAGGTCGGGGTAGGCAGGAAGATCGTAGAATGTTTAATTGGCCCTTTAGCAGGTTCTGCACAATGTGTAGAGCCGATTTAGCATGGCAGACTGACGACAACCTTGTGTCAGGAGGGACGGGGTGAGCTGTAATGCACTGCAGCAGTCTTTTCCTTCCGAAGCAGCAGGCAAGGAAATCTGGCTCGAGCCGTTAATAAATAAACACCCTTCAAGGTTCCCGGTCGACTGCAAGCCGGTGAGTGCGTGCGGCCGCGCTGCAAAGCGGCCCCATGCTTGTAATGATGTTAAAAGGGGCGAGTGGGTGCGGCCGCACTGCAGGGCGGCCGCATGCTTTTAACGCCGCGAAATGGGGGGAGGGGCGCCGTGCGAAAATCGTGATTTAAAATTTATTATTTGATCTCATATTTTTCAAAATGTCTCAGGGGAGACCCCAACCTGGCCAAACCTTCTTTCAGAAGTAGGTTTTTGCCCCCCCCTTCACTCTAATTGGGGCGCTAGTATGACACCTCGACATTCTCAAGGACTGTCAGCCGCCACTGCCTCAGGGACTGCCGAAAGGCCTCCTGTGCGCACTGTACAGAGCGAGGCACTCCAGGATTAAATGATTTCCGTAAACCCAAAGCGGCCGCACGCGTGTAATGATTCTAAGAGGGGTGAGTGGGTGCGGCCGCGCTGCAGGGCGACCGCATGCTTTTAACGCCGCAAAATGGGGGGCGGGCGCCGCGTGGTGTCCCGCGCTCGATTCCGCAAGGAGAGGTGCGGGGGGTTACGGAGAACGGCGCATGAGGTCGCGGGGGCCACTGAGGCCGTGCGCTGCGCGGATGCTGCTGGAGGACCACCCCCGGGTGCCAAAGCGGCAGATTGGGGGCAAAAAGACACATGCAATTCCCTGGTGGGTGGGGGGAGAGCCCCTATAGCCGGTAGCCTGGGCAAGGAGTGTCCTCCAGCAGCAAGGGAGGGAGGGGAGGTGGGATTTGCGGTGGGGGTGGGGGGAGCAAGTCCCAGGGAGACAGGGAGGGGCAAGGCGCAGGTTTGGGTAGGGGGGCAACCTGATGGGGGACAGAGCGTCTGAGGCCCACAGGGGGGATTGACCCCATAGAAAATGGGTAGGGGGTGGAGTCAGGGGGGGCTCAGCCACCGTGGGGCTTAGGCAGGGTTGGAAGAGGGGGGAGGGGCACGAGGGGAGCTGCCACATCACAGGAGAGGAGTAGGCAACGGCGGGAGGGGGTTAGACGGTGAGAAGACACAGAAGGGGGGCCTGGCGTAGAAAGGGGTGGGGCCATTAACCCCGGTTTGCCGGTCCTTACTTTCAAATTACAGGGTCAGCAGGCGCAGGGGTAACAGTCTCGGGTGAGTCGCATGCGGCTCCGCGTGACCGAGAAGAAAAGATGGCAATGTCAGAAGCGGACAGCCGGAACATCGAGGGACGGGCAGGACGTAATGAAACGGCGAGCAGGGGAGTTAGCGGTGGTACAACAACCCCGAGGGGTCGATGCGGCCATGGGGGCAGCGGCAGGAGATGGGCAAGAGCCCTGGATCAGAAGGGCGGTTGGCCCAGAGATATACAAGTTAAAACCTGGAGGAGCGATTTAGCAGTAGGAGGAAGGGGAAAGGAAAGAGGGGGGGGGGCATAGTAACAATGTGCATAGTCCATTTCAGGTTGAAAAGAAAGCGGCTGGCCCAGGACAGCCTGATGGAACCCATGGACGACTGGTTAGGCGGCGCGATCCAGGGTGGACGCCGACCTTGACGCCAGTTGAGGCCCAAAAAAAAAAAAGGGGGGGGTTTTATTGTAAGGACTCGCAACGGCAAAGGTCAGCAGAGACGGAAGCGTGTAAGGACGACAGGGAGGGGGAGGTACGTCGGCTGGAAGGTTTTTACGTAAAGGATACAGGAGTAGGTACCGGAACGCAAAGTTGGACCGGTAGGGAACAAAAGGGAGGTGGTAGGACGTTGACAGGACGAAGGGAGGGAGACAGCGGGTGGTAAGGACAAGACGAAAACAGGAGCACAACAGTGAAGGGGCGCAGGTAGGGGAGGACAAAGAGAGGCGCGAGGTACAGCTCTAAGGGTGGACATATGGGGGAGTGACGAAACTTTGAGGACCTTAACCTAGGTGGGCGGTGAAAGAAAAGATTTGGAGAGGGGAGTACATAGAGACGTTGAGACACCACAGGGAGCTTAGGATGAACGAGGGTGCGAGGGGGAAGAAGTGGAATTGGCAAAGACCTGAGGTAGCCATGACCATAGGGAATTGGTCGGCAGGGGTTTTGATGCTGCGAGCGCGAAATGCGGAAAGTAGCCAGACGATAGACAGGGACTGGGGTCAGCAAATAACGGGGCATTCATGTGAGGGAAGACCTATTACACGGCCAGCGGTTTTCCGTTGGTATACCGCCCCCTTTTTGTTTTTCAGAAGCACCCACCAGACGGGTACGGGGAGGTAATGCAGAAAAAACCCCAGGGGGTAGTATGGGGGGCATTTGGCAATTTAAATAGGGATTGTGCACAAGGGATTACTAGGGGCTCAGCATAAAACAAGGGGCATCAACCAGGGGGCAGCGGGGGAAGATGGGCACAGGGCACTATGGGAAAAGGCTCATACACCTGTCAAACCGCCTTGCGTAGAGCAATGGCTGGCATACTATCCCTAACGAGAAGATGTTGCCTCATTAGGCGTCGGGCTAAAGAGGGGTCGGGCTGGGTACAAGGGGCCTAGGTATGACAGGGGCTGGACAGCTTGAAATCAGTGAGGACACGCAAGACGGTAGTGCGGGACGAAGGGCGTAAGGAAGTGAGGAGGGGCGTAAGTAAGGCCCAGACGCGGAGGGGCAAACAAGTTTGGGATAATCTCGCCAATAGGAGTTGGGCCCAAGAAGGAACCGGGGCAAGTTTAATGGAGTCATCAATAGTTCATGGCCAGAGGGGGCGGCAATACAGGGTTGATTGCGGAAGAAATTACATCAGGATCATGTTCGTCAGTAGATGTAGCCAGAGGACTGTGAGAGAGGGTAGGAACAGGGGCCCTGAAGGCAAAAGGACATAAAGGCTGCTTGCCTTTTACTACCGGTACACCCGAGGAGTTTCAGTGGCACAGTATCCAGTTTAGGGCAAATAAGGGTGGACAAAGTGCTACCAATGGGCTGCTACATATCCTGTGCAGGTGTGAGCGTTTTAGCTTCTTCTTGCAATGGGCCTTTCGGGGCAGACGAGAAAAGAGATGGTGACACACTACCTTGACGACTTCTTCCTGGGGGCCAACCCGGTTCTGCAGACTGTCAGAAACAGCTGACAATGAAGGAAATGGCCCGATTAGGGTCACCCGGGTCACTCACGACCACCTCTCTGCCTTCCCAATAAATGAAGAGTCAGTCAGACAGTACAGAATACAAACCAAATAGTTTATTAGTAATGCGCTGCAGCGGAGCCCAGTCTGACCAGTATCCTAAGATGACTGCCGAGGGACTGACTCCCCCCAACATAAAATCAGATATTATACATTTCCAATTCTCAAAGAACACACCCAGACTGGAAAATTCCGGCTCAGGCTACAGTGAACAAAGGAAGCAAAGAAGGATGAGCCATGGCACAGGGCTGGGTACATGCTATCTCGACCCCTAGGCCGTTCGGCCGGTGCTTACCATTCTAAGATGTGGGAACGGGTCTATCTAACAGCAAAGGTATGCAACAGTAGATAATACATTCATTAGTGCAGCGAAGCTTCAACCTTGAGAAATACAAGCTGGAGGCGCAGAGGCAGCCTTTCTGCTGAGGCAAGTATTATGGGACAGAAGCTCCATCTCAGTTATAGAACAAGATGGCGCCAATAAAGATGGCGCCGTTAATGCTAACTTAACACGGAATAGAGTTTGAGTATTGCAAGGGGAACATTTCAAGTTCGTACATTACGGGAGCAACATTTCAAATCTAACAGACCCTCCTTTTAGCATTCATGCTAAGCTTTATTGGTGCCATCAGGTAAGGGTCTTTACAATTCTAAAGCGAGGAAAAAACGTTCAGGCATAGACCACCAGTGCTAACATACGGACTGTGAACTGAAACTAAGGTCAAACACATATAATCAATATTCAAAAATACCCTCATCAATGCTCATCAACTACTGAATACCCTGCATCATCATGGCCTTTGTATTAGAATCACGCCTCGGGGTCTTGAGGCGCGGCTTGAACATTGATACACAGCAGGCACAACAGGCAGGGAGGCATTGTATGCACAGACAGCATGCCAAAATGATACCCGCTATGACAACCAGAAAAATAAGAATCTTCCACTCCAAAGTGGCGAATAGGCCCCAGAACCATCCCGTGAATTACCATGTACCATTCTCCTGGTGTATATCTGAGGCTATCCTATACAATTTTTGTATAGCGTCATATACAGTGGGGGCATGGTTAGGGATGTTCACACAACAGCTACTGACGATGACACGACAAGCCCTACCCCGATCAGCAAGGATGACGTCTAAAACCATCCGATTTTGAAGAGCAACAAGTCTCGTAGCCTGGACCTCTGCTGTAATGTTGGTCAGTATTCCTGCAGTAGTTTTAATAACCCCCTCCACAACCCCTGTAAGTCTACGAATGTTAAGGCTATTAGACATATGACCCCAGAAGGGCAGGATACCCTTCATAGCATCAGTAAACTGCTGCAAGGTAGTATCTGTTTGATCAATGTCTTCTGTATTGATAACCCTTCTAACCCGGGACAAGTATACCCCCTTGCGCTGCAATCGATGGTCTCTGTGATAATTGGACAGTGCACTATATACTGGGGGCAGGAGGAAGGAGACATAGCATATACCTGACCATCCCCTGGGGAGCCATACATAAGCCCGGGACCCACAAACAAAATACACATTATGAGGCAGCAGTAAAGGTGGACTATTGGTCGTGTTCAAGTCATAGGTGTAATTGCGAGTACTCTTTCCCACTTTAACACTCCCAAAACCTTGGACACAAAAACTAGCTGTTGTTTTAACTATTGGCACTGGCATTGCATCGTCCTGAGTAATATTGCGCATCTGAAAAGTTCTGAAATATTCAGTGGCATTAAAACCCTGAAAATCCATCATCTCATTTTGGAGCCACGTTATATTCTTATTGATCTCATAGACGTTCATGCAGGCATTAGGGTGCAAAGTATCAGGGGCTCCTTGTTCCCCTGGAGTAAACCCCTGGTGTACACTAATATATTTCAATACAGTCTCGTAATCAGCATAAGTCATGTTTATGGCATCAGTATGATAATGGACATACACCATGGTAAACAGCTGAAACCACGCCTCACAGCTTGCTAAATAAGGGAAGGGCAGGGACATCAATAAATCATTCTTATGCATCACAGAAGGGAGCAAACCACAAACCCAGCAATCAGTAACATTAGAGGCATGGTGCGCCTGATGGAGCATCTGCAAAAACACATTGTCGACATACGTTTGTCTATGTCTCTCCTTGTGAGGGGCCAAAGTGACAAATATATGCTCAGGGGGAACAGGAGTAGTACCAATCAAAGTGTGCACAGGATATTTCTCTTCGAGGAAATGCGTTACCCCAAGTATTATTATCAAAAAAATCAGAATAATTGCTACAAACACAGCTTTACTTTTCACAGACCAGGAGGACCAGACAGGCCCATCCCGCCCAGAGCGCGGACTACGAAAGGCTGTTCTTCCTCCTGAATGGGGCGACCAAAAGGATACATTCTCTTAAAGCAGCGGAAAAGACTGACACTTGGAGCCAAGCTGGAATAAAAGCAAGGGAATAAGACAAAATATTGTTCGTTAAGCGTAGGCGCTGTTGAGCACCGGCGGCGGAGCTGTTCGTCTAGCTCGGATCCAGATCCCACGGTGCAGGGCAAAGTATTGTCTCTTCAGAAACACAGTTCTTTTTGCCCTGTTCGGTGACTGTCCAAATAACGCACCAATCTCCCTTTCCCTAAGCTATCGTTGGTACCACGGGCAGGGTACGTTCGCCCTATTCTTAGCAATGCAGTCCATCCCTACTAATCTGACTTTCCCTTTGGTGCACTGCTCCTCTTACGGGGGCGCAAATTGTACCTCAACACTCCAGGCACAGCGGGGTCAGAGAACAAAGGGTCAGGCTCAAGGGGACCAAGTGGCAAAGGGTCGGACTCAGACAGGTCGGTGGATTGGGGCTCAACTATGTGTGACTCAATCACAGGTGGGTAAACAGGCTGGGGCTCCTGGATGGCCTTAATTTCAGGCGGCACCGCCGCATTCAGCACCTCATGACTCTCTTCCTCCATTGGTGCCCACGTGAGGTGGGCGTCCGAGAAGGGAATGAACCGTGGCACTTGTTCCGTCTCTCAATCCCCAATCCCGTCCGCGACCCACTGGTCGTAGGGCAGCGGGAGGGGTACCCTCTTACAATGGGTACTGTGTATCCAATTCTTCCGACCGTCGACCTTCACCACTGTCCTGGTGGCTAGAAGGACCTGCAGGGGTCCTTTTCAGCGTGGCTCCAAACCGCTCCTCCGCTGAAAATTCGGGATCAGTATCCAGTCTCCTGGCCGTATCTCGTGACCCGGACCCTCTGGTGTTTGCTGCAATGTTTAAGCGATCTGTTGGTGAATAGAACACAAATTTTTAGTCAATTCATAGAGGTAATCTATAAGCAAGGGGTATTCTATGTCAGAAAACCTGCGAGGTCGCGGGACGCCCCAAACATTTGCCGGGCGGCCAAACACGACCTCATACAGGGACAATCCTGTTCTAGAGTGGGCTGTGACTCTCGTAGACATAAGTGCTAGGGGTAAAGCATCTGGCCACTGCAATACTGTGTTCTCTTTGATCTTGGCCATTTTCAGCTTGAGAGTACCGTTGTACTTCTCGACCAAGCCTGCTGATTGGGGGTGGTTCGCCACATGAAACTTTTGCCTAATGTGCAACCCGTCGCACACCAATTGGATGACCTTGGCATTGAAGTGGCTGCCATTGTCACTCCAAATCAAACGGGGCAAACCAAAACGCGGGAAGAACTCTTTCAAGAGTACCTTCGCCGTTGCCATGGCTGTGTTCTCTTTAGTGGGGTAGGCCTCAATCCATTTACTGAATGCACAGACAACCACTAACACATATTTCAAGTTATTGACTCGTTCCATTTCGATGAAATCCATCTGGAGAACCTTGAAAGGGAAGGAGGGTGGTGCAAAACTGCCAACAGGGGTGGGGGTGTGTTATAATCTAGTTGTTGGTTAATGCATCCTCCCTATTGTGGTTCTCTGTCTAGCTGCTCAGCCAATGGTGATGTCATTTAGAATGTTGAGAGTGTTTGTGTTGAAGGGAGAATCAATTAGAGTGGATGGGCTGAGCAGATAGGAGGCTTCTCCTGGTGGGGCATAATATGGATCATATCATCTTCCTGTAACTTGAAACCTATGAAGTAACTTGAAGAATAAATCTACAACCTTTTATATACAAGACCTGCCTGAGTATCATTCTTCATTGTAACACTGGCGACGATACTGAAAGAATCTGCGTGTGCTACCTGAATGGACTGGTACCTATGCAACCTAAAGTCAATAGAAACTGAAGAAGCAATTGGAAGAAGCTAGCTGGCAGCCCTGAGCCCCACCGGTGACCAAAAGACCGGTCAGCACCAACCTAGGCCTGCCAGATCCTGCTGGTCTTCCTGGACTTGATTTGAATGGAGCTGTACTTGTGCTGTATTGGAGCTGTATTTTAAGCATCTGCTACAACTGTAGGACATCCTACTGTGACTGCTCCAGCTCTGTTTCTGTCACATCTTATGTGGTGTCTCCAGCATTGTGTAGAGATTTGGATTATTGCGGTGTGACCTGCCTGCTGCCTGTGTTCATGGCATGGGTGAAACTTATCTGCATCTTTGGGAGTTTTTGCCACCGCTTGCAGCTGTTTGGCATCATGAAGCGAGATGAAGTCTTTCCATAAGCTCTGTATAGCATCAAAAAGCTGGACAAGTAAGAAGTGTACCTGGAGACCGTTTTTTTTTTAAGTGTCATTAGGAGGAAATCTCAATAAAACAACAGCGACAAAAGTGTGGAGTCTCTTGAGTCTGTGTTTGGAAGTGTCACAGGGAAGAGGAGTTTGGACGTTAAGAAATGCGTCAGAGAAAAGTGTTCCCGGAGTCCATTTTTGGGTAATGTTACATGCATAAGGAGATGTACCCGCCTATGTAACTTTCCCATGTACCGGAGTTGTGGTGTAAGGAGGTGCAGAGGTTTTTGCTTGTAAGGTATTCGTTTTTATTATGAGCAAATTTTTGTCTTAACTTTCCACTGCTGCACCCGTTTTTCGTCATTTCAAATTTTAAAAGGAAAATCTGTTGGTTTACCTGTTTGTAACCGCCACCTGGGTGCCAGCGCGAGCCTTGTCTTCACCTCGCGCAGCGCTCTGCCGATTTCACGCGCGCATCGCGCTGCCGATTTCACGCCGTGCTGCATGGACGTGCTTTGAGCCACCCGGCCCTACGTCACTCTGCGTGCCGCCATTTTTCCTTTAATTTTGACTTTGTTGAGGAAGTCGTCTGTTTTGTTTCCGGCTGCCGATTGGAGTCTCCTCGCTGGTAGAAGTACTTTGGATTGTTTTATATGAACATGGATGGCATACCAGAGTGCCTGTGAGCAAGAAGAAGAGTACACTGCTATTCATCCTTCTTCAAGCATGTACCGGAGGGATGTGGGATCGGGTGAGAAATCGCTCACTGAAGGGAAGTTCATCATGTTTTATCAGACTCTTATACCATTTGCTGTTATTTTAACATATCCATGGCATATTTAAGGGGGTTAACTTCTCTCAGATGTTCCAATCTAATGTGAAGGGATGTGCTCTTTTGTCAAGTCAGTGGGGGAGTCCACGAGGTGGGTTTAGTCATGCCTACTGTCTATTTTAGGGGTTAGAGATACCCTGTCTGTTTGCCTTGAGTTATGACCGTGCGTTGTGTGCTACATTTCTGAGTTTCCCTGTGTTAGTGGGAATGTTTTGGGTTAAACATACCCTGAGTATGTTTTGGGTTTAAAGATACCCTGAGAATATTTTGGGTTAAAGATACCCTGAGAATGTTTTGGGTTAAAGATACCCTGAGAATGTTTGGGTTAAAGATACCCTGAGAATGTTTGGGTTAAAGATACCCTGAGTATGTTTTGTTGGGTTAAAGATACCCTGAGTATTTTTTGGTTAAAGATACCCTGAGTATGTTTTGTTGGGTTAAAGATACCCTGAGTATGTTTTGGGTTTAAAGATACCCTGAGAATGTTTGGGTTAAAGATACCCTGAGAATGTTTGGGTTAAAGATACCCTGAGTATGTTTTGTTGGGTTAAAGATACCCTGAGTATTTTTGGTTAAAGATACCTGAGTATGTTTTGTTGGGTTAAAGATACCCTGAGTATGTTTTGGGTTTAAAGATACCCTGAGTATGTTTTGGGTTTAAAGATACCCTGTTATGGTATGGGTTGAGTCATATTCTTTAGTTTTGAAGTTAGACTTGTCCTGCCATTAGTATTGTGCCTTGAGTGTGAGGCGAGGTGGTGTTTGGTATCCACTGTTTTAGGGTTGTGATTTTACCCTAAGTGTAAGTGCAGTAGAGGGTTGAGAGTCCCTGGTCCTGCCGCTGTGTGTGCCTTGAGTGTGAGGTGTGATGGGTACTCTGTGTATGTGGTGGTGTAGTACCCGTAGTTTGTAGAGTGAGTTATTCCTTGTGCTAAGTTGTGTATGGGGAATTAATTAATGTGGGTGAGCATCCACTGTTTTAAAGAATGTAACACTTTGGCTTGTGCTTTACCTATTTTTCCTTAATTGGATGGGTACGTAATTTTCTGATGAATTTATTGGACATGCTGAATGTGTATCTTATCATCTTGCATACATTTGATTTTCTTTAATCATTATAAGGGGGAGATGTGTTATAATCTAGTTGTTGGTGAATGCATCCTCCCTATTGTGGTTCTCTGTCTAGCTGCTCAGCCAATGGTGATGTCATTTAGAATGTTGAGAGTGTTTGTGTTGAAGGGAGAATCAGTTGGAGTGGATGGGCTGAGCAGCTAGGAGGCTGCTCCTGGTGGGGCATAATATGGATCATATCATCTTCCTGTAACTTGGAACCTATGAAGTAACTTGAAGAATACATCTACAACCTTTTATATACAAGACCTGCCTGAGTATCTGTTATGCTCTCAATAGTGTGCAATGGTGTGATGCATTCCAGGCTATGACGGGTGGAATGTTGGTGGTTGCCTGGATGCATTGTCACTCTGTTCTGGGGGGTTTGAACAGTTCAAGAAGGCAGTTGGACCCAGCTGTTGGGGATCTTGTTTGCTGTCTCTGCTGTGTAGCTGTCATGTAATAAACCCAGCTCAACACTCATCACCGGCTCCTGGGGTTTATTACTACAACATTTGTGGCGACGATTATTGCTACACAGCCCTGCCAAGAACTCAGCGTGGAACTCTACCGCTATCTCTTCGCTGTCTCGCTGACCTGACCACGCTTCAAATGGGGTAAGACTGTTCCTCATAGCCCCGACTGCCTAGAAATCACGCGCGCCTATTCTGGTCTTCGCTAAACGATAGGCACCGCTTTCAAAACACCAAAAGTCGGACTTTGCTTTCCCTACCTGGGTATGAGGCGCATTCCCCTCAGTTTGGCTGCGCATGACCTGCGACTTAGTTCCGTGAGCGATCAAAGCCTGTAGGAGTTGCAGGGACCGCGCTAGCTGCCTGGCTGTGTTTCCGTGCGAATCGAGGCCTTATTCCGGCGACGCACCCGCGCGCAGCTGCCTGGTTGCCTGACTCTGCTGTCATCACGATTGTGACGTTCGGACGTCAGCGCTCGCATGCCCCATTGTGTGAACGCGTGTAAAAGTTGCTAAGCAACACAGCGTTAGACGCGCAGGGGGATTGTCAGGTTGGAAAAGTCTATGTTAAAGTGGATTACATCAGTGATCCACACACTCAAGTGCAGAGCAGATCAAAACACTCTCAAAGAGGAAAACAGAGCAGATCAACACGGTGATCTGCACACCACTAATTAGAGATTAAAAGCGGAATGGAGGATAATTGGGCATCTCGAACAGATTAACACGGTGATCTGCACACCACTATTTAAAATTTGGAAACTGTGAGGAGCACATCTTGTATACTTTAGAGTACTAGCTTTGCTGTGCATTTTTGTATACCTACACTTCTGAGTGCAACAGTGGGTTTCACAATCATTGGACATTCACACGGTGATCTGCACACCATCATCTCTAGATCTCAAGCGGATCAAACTGTGATTCGCACACTCAAGCAGATCGACACAGTTATTCACACTTTAGGAAAGGGCGTTAATCAGATTGCAACAGTGATCTGCTCACTCTAGCAGATCAAGCGCAGTGATCCACACACCATTGGAAAGAGCGCCAACAATATTTTTTTGTCTACTTTCTAACAGAGCTCAAGTCAAGTTATCCCTACATTTAGAGCGTATTGAAGGCATTACTTTTTCACTGACATGCAATCGGTTACCCCTCCTCCCTCCTTCTTAGACTCGGCTGGAGAGCCACCAGTCAGATGGGAGGTGTGGTTTGACGCATTTCAGACTTACCTTGGAGCCATTGGGGCGTCGAGGTTCAGTAATGAACGGAAAAAATTTCTGCTTCTACACTCTCTTGGTTTCGAGGGCAGGTCAATCTACAAACATCTTCCTGAAATTGTTCATCTCCCTACCGATGATATTGACGATTACCAAGACACAATCACTAAATTGAAAACAAGGTTTCACAAACAACCAAGCTTGATGGTGGTACGACATAAATTTTTCAAGAGACAGCAAAATGAAGGAGAGGATGTAGATGCATATATCTCAACATTACGGAAGTTGGCATCTGACTGTCAATTTGAAACATTCAAGGATCAATTGATCAGGGACCAATTTGTTTGTCATTGCAGGGACAAACAAATCCGTCAGAAGCTCTTATCACTCGCCAATCCAGACTTGGATGAAACAATTAAAATAGCTAAAAGCATAGAGACTTCACAAGTATCTTTGAAAGAATTAGAGGATAGGCACGTCGATTCTGTCAATGTTATCTCTAACACTTTTAAACCTAAACAAGGTGATCCGCGAAAATCCTCGTCTAAAAATTCTTCAAGCAAATACTCTAGTTCATGGAAAAGTACGTCCGAAGCTCAAAACTTCAAACAGATATGTAACAGGTGTGGAAATTCACCACATCAAAAGGGTACAAGATGTCCGGGTGCCAACGTGGTCTGTAGTTACTGTAAAAAAACAGGACATTTTGCAAAAGTTTGTTTCAAAAAGAAATTCAATGAGCAGAAAAGGTCTGTTGCTTGTGTTCTGGAGTCTGATTATGAATCTGACCCTGAAATTGTTTCTGTAGTCACGGAAATTTGTGATCATATCTCTAATGTTAATGATCCCATCGAATGCGTAGATCCTATTGTGGTAATTGATGTAGGTGGGAAACCACTTAATCTCCTGGTCGACTCTGGGGCAAGAATTACCATGTTGACTAAAGAACTTTATCTTGAGACATGGGGTGACAGATCTCTTCAACCTCCGGATCGTTCACCAGTCTCCTACGAGGGTCGCAAAATCGATCTTATGGGTTACTTCGAGGATGACCTAGTTTTTAAAGAAAGGAAAATTTCAGGAAAAATTTATGTGGCGGTCAAGGGATTGAACATCCTGGGATGGTATCACCAAGGCCTGTTTGGCATGATCCTCAAACCTGGTTGTGCTGAACAGGTTCTTGTTGTCTCTGAAGGGGAATGGTTAGTCAAGTGGGAGGATCTTTTTCCATCAGTTTTTTCTGGTAACCTTGGTACTATTCGAGGTTTTAAGCACAGGATTGTTGTCAAAGATGGAGCTTCTCCCGTAAAACACAAGTTAAGGGGTGTACCTTTCAGCGTGCGAGATGATCTCGAAACAGAGCTGAAGTCTTTGTGCGATCAAGGGATAATTGAGCCAACTGAATCTTCTTTGTGGCTTTCGCCTTTGGTCGTCGCACGCAAGAAAAGTGGCAAGTTGCGCGTCTGTGTGGATTTGAGGGCTCTTAACAGAGAAATATGGATAGATTCTCACCCACTACCCAAAATTTGTGATCTTTTTTCAAGTGTCAGAGGGTCTCGCTACTTTTCAAAACTAGATTTAGCCAGCGCATACCATCAGATCGAGCTAGAGCCAGAATCACGTCACCTCACTGCATTCATATCTCCCTTAGGCACATTTCAATATAAACGGATGCCGTTCGGTCTTGCCTCAGCAGCTTCAGTTTTCCAACGGGTCATGCAAGGCATGCTTGGGGGATCGATGGCGTCCTTGTGTTTCAAGACGATGTCCTCATACACACGAAAGACATTCCCTCACATAATGTTCTACTGAGGAAGGTTCTGGGGATTTTCAAAGATCATGGTGTAGTAGCTAGGTCAGAAAAATGTAAGTTTCTGTGCGATGAAATCGAATATTTAGGTCACCACATTTCGGGAGAGGGTATTAGACCCAGACAAGGATTGCTGGATGCGATTCTTTGTGCTCCGAATCCTGTTGACAAAACGGGTGTAAAGTCCTTGCTAGGTCTGCTCGAATATTATTCTAAATTCATTCCTAACTATGCTTCTATAGTACGCCCCATTAGCACTTTGCTAAGGAAAGGTGCTGCCTTTTGTTGGTCAGAACAGTGTGTTTCAGCTCTGAGCCTAGTTAAAGAGTGCCTTAGAAATAGTGGTGCCCTTAAGCCTTACGATCCTTCGTTACCAACCTGTATCACGGTTGACGCGAGTCAAGTGGGTCTGGGGGAGTCTTGACCCAAGATTCACTGGGTGGTGAATCTACGATTGCATTTGCTTCTAGAGTTTTAAGGAATGGTGAAAGTCAATACTCTGTAATTGAAAAAGAGTTATTGGCTTGTCTCTGGGCAATAGAAAAGTTTCGTTCTTATGTCTGGGGAAGACGTTTTCTGTTAAGGACGGATCACAAACCCCTTGTAAATATACTTGGTTCGGGCACCAGTAAGAGCTGTTCTCCTAGGATTCTAAGGATGGTTTCCCGCTTGATGCAGTACCAATTTGACGTCGTCCATGTGTCTGGGGGCAGGAATGTCAGAGCTGATTTTTTATCTAGGTTCCCCATGGGTGACATAGGGAAGGAGTGTGTTGTTGCGGATTACAGTAATGAGGATTCAGATGACTGTTTCATTGCTGCAATTGACTTACCTGAACACAGCCTAGGTACCGAGGAAAGTTGGTTAGTTGCACTGTCTAATGATGAAATTTTGCAACAAGTGTGTGAGTATACTAGAACCGGTTGGCCTAGGGAACGGGTTCTTCCCCAAAATTTGCAGCCTTTTTGGAAAGTCGAATCTGAAATTTCAATGGAGGGGCGTTTTGATACGTGGAGACAAACTTATCCCTCCACATAGCCTCAGAAGAAGTATTATTGTCAAAGCACATGAGGGACATTTGGGCTCGACTCTTACCAAGCGTAGGGTTCGAGATTGTTTTTGGTGGCCCTCCATGGACAGTGATGTGCATGACGTGGTGGATGTGTGCACTATATGCAGGTCTGCTGACAAGGGTCTAAAAGTAGTCACACCACCGCTTCATCCCATTGAATGCCCTTCCACTCCTTGGTCCAAGTTGGGACTGGACATTGTAGGTCCTTTAGAAAACCTACAAGGAGGTTCTCGTTTCATAGTGGTGTTAATAGATTATGCATCTAAATGGCCCGAATTGAAATTTGTCAGAGAAACTTCCTCCGCTAGTGTCATTGTTTTTTTAAAGGATGTGTTTATGAGGGAAGGTTTTCCAGAAACGGTGGTGACAGATAACGGGACACAGTTCACTAGTACTGTGTTTGAGTCTTTCTTGCAGTCATGCAACATAAAGCATGTGAAAAGCTCTTTGTACCATCCACAATCGAATGGTCTTGTAGAACGCATGAACAGAGTTGTGGGAGACTGCATCAGATGGGCAAAACATTCCAACAGTGATGTAGTGAACTCTGTGAACAGCATGCTTTGGTTCTACAGGACCACTCCACACTCCACTACCAAAATTTCGCCTTTTGAACTTTTGAGAGGGCGAAAAGCTAATACTAGTTTTAGACCAGGATGGATGAACAAGTGGGGTAAATCCGTACACAATGTTGACAGTCTTATGGAAGTAGTGAAAGAGAATGTTTTAGAATCCCAAAGCAAACAAAAATTGTGGTTTGACAAAAAAAATCAGCAAAAATTGTACCTGTTTTCATTGGGGATTTGGTCCGCGTTAAATCTTCCATTCATGTCAAAAAGGGAGAGAGTAAGTTTGGTCCACCTGTGTTAGTCACGCGGGTGGGGAAAAATGCTGTACAAGTTGAGGGAGGCAACTGGTGGAATGTAGGAAAGATTGTAAAAGTGAAAAATGTCGTGCCATGTCCCTCTAATGTACCATTGTCTTCCGAAACTGTGGGTTTACAAGTTCCTCTTAGAAGGAGCACAAGACCTAAGGTGATCCCAAAAAATACCTATTGTGATGTAACAAGCTTTCACGCCTAAATCTAAGCTGTTCTTCAAGAGATACTAATTGAGATGTAAATAGTTTTTATTGTGCAAGCATGTACCATCTTTATGCTTTTAGTTATGAGTGTTGTTATTGTTTTTTTATTTTGTCATTGAGAAGAGAGGATATGTTATGCTCTCAATAGTGTGCAATGGTGTGATGCATTCCAGGCTATGACGGGTGGAATGTTGGTGGTTGCCTGGATGCATTGTCACTCTGTTCTGGGGGGTTTGAACAGTTCAAGAAGGCAGTTGGACCCAGCTGTTGGGGATCTTGTTTGCTGTCTCTGCTGTGTAGCTGTCATGTAATAAACCCAGCTCAACACTCATCACCGGCTCCTGGGGTTTATTACTACAACAGTATCATTCTTCATTGTAACAGGGTACCTTTCCCAGGATTGTGCATCAGGCAAACCATGCAGTGCTTCACCAGGTGGGCAGCAACTTTGGGGATATTGTCATTCCGCCATACGGGGTCTAACAGCTTGCAAATCCCTTTCGCAGTAATGTGGGCTGGCCCGTGCACCATGGTAACCACAGGGAGGACATATGCATCCGGTAGCATCCACCTCTGCTTTCCGTTCATGTCAATCCAGCACCCATCCTCATCCGAATTGGCCGTGCTCTCCTGCCATATTGCTAACTCCTCAATTGTTGCCCCACTCTGAATCTCCTTGACATTTTCCAGCGTATCCTCAAACATCACACACTCGGGCACCCATCTAGCAGGACCTGCCACAAACATCCTTTTCATTTTGGTCCGTGCTGTCTCCTTCGCTATCTGATCTGCAAACGCGTTCCCCCTCCCAACATCATCAGTGATTGCCTTGTGAGCACTGCACTTCACTATTGCTAATTTCTTAGGGAGTGCCAGGGCTGACAAAAGTCTGTGTATTAGTGGGCCGTTCTGTATTCTCATTCCGTGGGACGTTAGGAACCCCCTATCCGCCCTGAGCAGCCGAAAATTATGAGGTATGTTAAGGAACAATGGTACATACGAGGCCCAGGAGGTCCTCAGGTAGCCTGGGCTACTGTTATTCAAAAGAGCGTTAGTCAAAAGCGAACAAAGGATAAGCCCCAGGGGGACTGGTTACGCAATGTATGCAGGGACACAGGGTTGAAATGACATCACATTTATTGACAGCATAAACCGAATGTCAAATATAACTTTTTAAGTGCTAGTTCTGGTGCTCACACAAAAAAATAATGAAGGTACGTGAAGTGAGGGGTGCTAGTGACATTTAAAATTACATCGCATTGACAACACAGAAAACTCCAAATTAAATTAATATAAACCAGGAGTTTTGGTTGTAAAAGGTCGACGGCGTTTCGATTTCATAATTGTGAGATCATCATCAGGACACAAACAAGTGCGAGCAAGTAGAATTTACCTGGTGGGGGAGGGTGGGGTAGCGCCCGTGGCCGCAGGGGGCCAGAGGGGGAAGGGAGCTGATCGGGTGCCAATTGTGAAGCGGCGTATCCAAGGCGACGAGTGCACTCTGGCACAAAACCTGTGAGAAATAGGACGCGGCAAGGGGTCCTATGGGTGGCAGGAGCTGAAGGGAGGCTAATTGTCCCAAAAGTCCAGCCTGCTGGGAGGCCGGATCGAAGACTTAAATCCGGGGGCAGCGCGGGGTCCCAGGCGGATAATCAATGCAGCAATGGCGGAGGAAAAGGAATCCAATGTGGGTGTGGTGGGGACACCCTGGAAAGCACGGTTAATTGTGCATAAGTTTGGGAAGAGATGTGATTCAGAGCAGAAGACGGCGGGACGAGTCCACTCGCTTTCGGTAGTCAGAATGAAGCCGTAGAGCCCAAAATTATGAGCCACGCCGAACGCATACTGGCTGTCAGTATATATGTTGACAGCCAGACCCTCACTGAACTCGCAGGCACGAAGAAGGGCCACCAACTCTGCAGCTTGTGTTGATTGATAAGGAACTCGTGACATCTCAACCACAGTGCATAAGGTGGTGAAAGCATAGGCCGCTGTTGTTGTGCCATCTGGTAATTTAAAACAAGAGCCATCGACATATAGCTCCCCTTGGTGTTCAGATAGGGAAACATCAGTCAGGTCTACCCGTCCCTTCATCTTTTCTTCAGTACGGAAGATGCAATCATGCACGTCCGTATCCTCATTCTCAGAAGGGAGGGGTAGTAACGTGGCTGGGTTCAGGGTGGCATATCTTTTAATGGTGACATGTGGTGCAAACAAGGTCAGCTCATAGCCAGTCAGACGTGCACTGGTAAGGTGCTGCTTCTTTGTTCTGTTCAAAAGTGTGTCCACAGCATGTGGGACCATGACTGTGAGATCAGTATCAAGGGACGAGCCCTGCCGATTGTCAGATAGAAATGGCCACAGCCGCGACCGCTCTTAGACAGCTCAGGAGGGCTCTGGCGACGTTGTCCAGCAAAGCAGAGAAATAGGCACACAGCCTTTGCTTACCTCCAAAGGCCTGTGTTAACACAGAGAGCGCGCAGCCAGCCGTTTCGTGTACGTACAACACGAACGGCTTCTGATAGTCAGGAGTGCCAAGCACAGGTGCAGAGCAAAGCGCTATTTTTAGTTGCTCAAAAGCATGCTGACAGTCATGCGTCCAAGGCAGGGGTTCATGCACATCTTTAGTGGTTAGACGCAGCAAGGGCTTCATTAGTAAAGCAAAGTTAGGGATCCAGTGGCAGCAATAAGAAGTGATACCTATAAAGGTTCGCACATCCCGTTGCATCCTAGGGATGGGCATTTTAGTAATAGCAGCGATGTGCTCAGGTGTTAGTCTCCTTCCCTCCTTCGACAGTAGGTGACCTAAGTAGGTGACCTCCTGTCGACAATATTGAAATTTAGAAAGGGACACTATGGGGCCGATTCCGATATCGGCCGGTAGGGCACCGAATCGGATTCGGCTTAACCGGATCCGATTCGGATCCCTCTTTCCCGACCGATTCGTACGTGCGCCCGGGCGAGCGAATACGATGCGAGCGCACGCGAAATCGCCGACCGACTCGTTCGCGGGTCCGAACCGCTCCGACCGACTCGCATGGACACGACTCGCACCGCGCAATGGAGACGTTCCCCGGCCGGGCAAGTACGATGCGCGCCTCGAGCAGTCCGACCGACTCGCGCCGTCCGGCTCCAAAGAGCAGTCGGAGCCGGACTTTGGGGGTCCGTGTCGGACCCCCCTGTACGCGTAGCCGCGCGAGTCACACACAGGGGGGACCCATGGGTCCCCCCTACCTGTGCATGTACGGCACGATTCGCATCAACACGTACCCGCTGTAGGGGGTGCCCTTGTTCACCTCGCACCCATTGAGTCAATTGGAGCCCGCGTACGCGTTGTACGACCGGCTCCCATTGACTTCAATGGGAGTCCGACCGAATCGAGTCCGATTGCATGCGTACGCATCGTACTCGTTCGGTCGGGCTGCTAGAGTCCGATTCGGTCGGAAATCTCTCAGGATCCGGCTCAGTCGGAGTGATTTCCGCCCTGGATCGGAATCGGCCCCTTTATGTCCATGATGAGCCAAATGTAACAATAGCTTAACCGTTGCATCCTTGCAACCATTTTCAGTATCCGAAGCTATTAAGAGGTTGTCCACGTACTGCAATAGGACATTACATGAGGGAAGGACGAGGGAGTCCAATTGACCTTTTAAGGCTTGGCTATAGGGTACGCAGACATAATATTGAGTTGTAAATATCGACATGCCATAATATCGATGTTTAAATTTCGATATGACAGATTATCGACCTGCAAGAATATCGACTACAAGAATATCGACATGCAGGTAAGAAATATCGTTTTACTTAATATCGAAGTTAGTAATATCGTAAGTCAAAATATCGTTGTTAATAATATCGAAACATTTTTTAGTGTTTTTTATGTTAGTATATGTGTTAAAAGTATAGGTTATTTTTTTAATGTATGTTTGAATTTTTTATAAGTAATTAATTTTATGTAAATTTTTTTTGCGTATTTTCATTCCGTAGCGGGTTGTGGGTTTATAGGGGAATAGGGTGGGAAGTAATTTAATTATAATATATTAATTAATGATTTTTTTAAAGTTATTAATTTTTAAAATAAAGAAATATTGCGTTTTAGTTCCGTAGCGGGTTGTGGGTTTATAGGGGAATAGGGTGGGAAGTAATTTAATTGAAATTAATTAATTAATTAATTAATAAATGTATTAATTAATATTAATGTATTTAATAATTTATCATGTTAATTGTGTTAATTAATTGGCTATTAATTACATTTTAATTGATTATTAATTAATAATAATTAATTGGTAAATATGGTAAATGTGTAATTTTTTTAGGGGTGGGTTGTGGGTTGATAGGGGAGTAGGGTGGGAAGTAATTTAATTGTAATACATTTTTAAATATTTTTATATATAATATTTATTTAAAGTTATTTTAAAGTGTTAATTGTGTGATCTAATTTATTTTTGATGGTTTTTAATTTGCTTGTTAATTGTTATTAATTAATTAATTAATTGATATTTAATTATGTTAATTGTGTAATATTTTATAATGTTGGTGTTGTTGTTTATAGGGGAATATGGTGGGAGGTTAATTATTTTTGAGAAATTAATTATTTGTTAATTAATGTTAATTATTTTGCAGGAGTGGGAATACTAAATTATTCCCCTCCGCTATCCAACACTTTCCCTACTGTTGCATTTGCCGGAGTGGGAATAGTAAATTATTCCCCTACGCTATGCAACATTTACCCTACTGTTACACTTGGTGGAGTGGGAATAGTAAATTATTCCCACTCGCTATCCAACACTTTCGCTACTGTTGTAGTCGCTGGAGTGGGAATAGTAATTTTTACCCTCCGCTATCCAACACTTTCCCTACTGTTGCATTTGCTGGAGTGGGAATAGTAATTTTTACACACCCGCTATCCAACACTTTCCCTACTGTTGCACTCACTGGAGTGGTAATGGTAATTTTTACCAACCCGCTATCGAACACTTTCCCTACTGTTGCATTTGCTGGAGTGGGAATAGTAAATTATTCCCCTACGCTATCCAACATTTTCCCTACTGTTACACTTGGTGGAGTGGGAATCGAAAATTATTCCCACCCGCTATCCAACACTTTCCCTACTGTTGCACTCACTGGAGTGGGAATAGTAATTTTTACCCCCCCGCTATCCAACACTTTCCCTACTGTTGCACTCGCTGGAGTGGGAATAGTAATTTTTACATACCCGCTATCCAACACTTTCCCTAGTGTTGCACTCATTGGAGTGGGAATAGTAATTTTTACCCACCCGCTATCCAACACTTTCCCTACTGTTGCACTCACTGGAGTAGGAATAGTAATTTTTAGTACTCCGGTATTCAACACTTTCCCTACTGTTACACTCGTTGGAGTGGGAATAGTAATTTGTATCCACCCGCTATCCAACACTTTCTCTACTGTTACACTCGTTGGAGTGGGAATAGTAATTTTTACCTTCCCGCTATCCAACACTTTCCCTACTGTTGCACTAAGTGTAGTGGGAATAGTAAATTATTCCCCTCCGCTATGCAACACTTTCCCTACTGTTGCATTTGCCGGAGTGGGAATAGTAAATTATTCCCCTACGCTATCCAACATTTACCCTACTGTTACACTTGGTGGAGTGGGAATAGAAAATTATTCCCACTCGCTATCCAACACTTTCACTACTGTTGTACTCGCTGGAGTGGGAATAGTAATTTTTACCTCCCCGCTATCCAACACTTTCCCTACTGTTGCATTCGCTGGAGTGGGAATAGTAATTTTTACACACCCGCTATCCAAGACTTTCCCTACTGTTGCACTCACTGGAGTGGTAATAGTAATTTTTACCAACCCGCTATCCAACACTTTCCCTACTGTTGCACTCACTGGAGTGGGAATAGTAATTTTTACCCCCGCTATCCAACACTTTCCCTACTGTTGCACTCGCTGGAGTGGGAATAGTAATTTTACATACCCGCTATCCAACACTTTCTCTAGTGTTGCACTCATTGTAGTGGGAATAGTAATTTTTACCCACTTGCTATCCAACACTTTCCCTACTGTTGCACTCACTGGAGTAGGAATAGTAATTTTTAGTACTCCGGTATTCAACACTTTCCCTACTGTTACACTCGTTGGAGTGGGAATAGTAATTTGTATCCACCCGCTATCCAACACTTTCTCTACTGTTACACTCGTTGGAGTGGGAATAGTAATTTTTACCTTCCCGCTATCCAACACTTTCCCTACTGTTGCACTAAGTGTAGTGGGAATAGTACATTATTCCCCTCCGCTATGCAACACTTTCCCTACTGTTGCATTTGCCGGAGTGGGAATAGTAAATTATTCCCCTACGCTATCCAACATTTTCCCTACTGTTACACTTGGTGGAGTGGGAATAGAAAATTATTCCCACCCGCTATCCAACACTTTCCCTACTGTTGCACTCACTGGAGTGGGAATAGAAATTTGTACCCACCCGCTATCCAACACTTTCCCTACTGTTGCACTCACTGGAGTAGGAATAATAATTTTTAGTACTCCGGTATTCAACACTTTCCCTACTGTTACACTTGTTGGAGTGGGAATAGTAATTTTTATCCACCAGCTATCCAACACTCTCTACTGTTACACTCGTTGAAGTGGAAATAGTAATTTTTACCTTCCCGCTATCCAACACTTTCCCTACAGTTGCACTAAGTGTAGTGGGAATAGTAGTTTTTATCCACCCGCTATCCAACACTTTCCCTACTGTTGCACTCGCTGGAGTAGGAATAGTACATTTTACCACTCCGCTATCCAACACTTTCCCTACTGTTACACTCGTTGGAGTGGGAATATTAATTTTTACCTCTCCGCTATCCAACACTTTCCGTACTGTTGCACTCAGTGGAGTGGGAATAGTAATTTTTACCCACCCGCTATCCAACACTTTCCCTACTGTTGCATTTGCTGGAGTGGGAATAGTAATTTTTACCCTACGGTATCCAACACTTTCCCTACTGTTGCAATAACTGGAGTGGGAATAGTAATTTTAACGCCTCCGCTATCCAACACTTTCCATACTGTTACACTTTGTGGAGTGGGAATAGTAAATTAATCCCTTCCTCTATCCAACACTTTCCCTACTGTTGCACTTGCTGGAGTGGGAATAGTAAATTATTCCCCTCCGCTATCCAAAACTTTCCCTACTGTTGCAGTTTTTGGAGTGGGAATAGTAATTTTATTCCCTACGCTATCCAACATTTTCCTATTGTTATAGTTAATGTAGTGTAAAATACTTTTTTAGAAATAAATATTAATTTTAATATTTTAATTTATTATATATATAATTTATTTTTATATTTATATTACAGCTTTATGGATATATATATGTATTTATGCTTTTTATTATGTTTCTAACATTTTATCATTAAATAAAATAATTATTTATTAATATTTTTAAGTTAATATATATATAATTTTTTTAAAATATGTATGTTTATTTTTTTTATATATTACATTTATTGTTTATCATTTTTAACTATTTTAAATAATTGTAACTATATTTTTATTAATTATATTTATTTTTTAATTAATTTTACATATTTGTAAGACATTTAAAAAAAAACGATATTTTATACAACGATATTTTAAACAACGATATTTTGGTTTTGATATTATTGTACTTACCTTTGTAGAGATAGGATGTCGATATTCTGTCCATAGATATTCTGGACTCGATATTGTTGTAGGTCGATATTCGGTCCGTCGATATTATGTCAGTGATCCTGGCTATAGATACTGGGGCTTTCATTATAGCCCTGAGGAGCCCGACAGAATCTAAAACTTCTGCCGGCCAGAGAGAACCCAAACAGATACCTACTGTTTGGATATATGGGGATGCTAAAGAACGCATTCTTCAAATCAATGACAGAAAAGTATGTGGCAGAGGGAGGAATCATGGTCAGGAGAACAGTGATGTCGGGGACAACAGGGAACTGAGGGACTTCAACCTTATTCACTTCACGCAGATCAATCACAAAGCGGTAGACATCGGGGTGATCATCTGGGGAACCCGATGGTGCCCTTTTTAAAATTGGAAGAATGGGGCTATTGCAGACATTCGCAGTCGACTCTTCAACAACCCCAGACGCAATCAAATCCTGTATAATCTGCAATAACGCCCGTTCCCCTGCCTTTGGTATCTTGTACTGGGGAAGACGAGGCAGAACAGTATTGCCCTTAACTCTGATGGAGACCGGAGGTATCTGCAACAACCCTACATCCGTATCACCTGTAGCCCATAATGTTGTCGGCACCTCCTCAAACTTGGTGGAAAGGGGCTCGTCCTTTGACAAACATTGCTTGGAATTCACTACATTAGGACCTATTGTCATATAGACGCCATCCGGGGAGCACAAAATAGTCGCATGTAACTTTTTCAACAAGTCCAAACCCATTACATTCTCTCCACAGTTAGATGTCAATAAGAATGGCGAAACTACAGTAAAAGGGCCAATAGTCAGGGCCAGTTGCTCAGAGATGGGGCTCACAGCTGGTATACCTGAGAAACCTACCGAAACATTATTTTGGCCAGACATGGCTGCCCCGGGGACCAGTGAACGAGAAACAGAGCTATTCATTGCGCCTCTGTCCACCAAGAATTTCTTTGCTGAGCCCTGCAGATCAGCAGTAACGTAAGGTCCCCGCTGATCCACAGGGATCTGAACTGATCCCTCACCCTCCCCTTGGCTGTCCTAGCTATGGGTAAATCCTGTCACTTCGTCCAAATCATAATCGTCATGGTAATACTGTCGCCCCCTCGGATCATCAAAATAGTTCTGATCAGACCGACCTGGCTGTTCCTCACCTCCCCGACCTCCGCCATAGCCACCTGCTCCCCGTCCCCTTCCTCTGGATCCTCCTCCCCTTGGAGCCTCAACCCTTTTCAACAGTGTCGGACACTCACTTCGCCAATGACCCTCCTCTTTTCAATATGCACACTGGTTTGGCCCCACTGGCATAGTATTCCTGCCGGTGCGGGGCAGCTGCCGGGCCGGACCAATGCCACACCCTCTACCGTTCCCCCGGGACGCCTGTTGTATCAACACCTTCGTTTTCAGCTCCTTATTTTTCTTCTCTGCCTTCTCCTTCTCTTCATTCTCTCTGTGCTCATAGTACTGTGCCATGCTTAATACTACCGATGGGGAGGAAGTAGTCCAAGTGCTCTCCGAAGCCTGCAACCGAGTCGCGATCTCAGGTAGCAGATTCGTAACAAACCTGTTGACAAACAGCCGGACACCTCCCTCCATCGACAAGTCCTGTCCACTGAAGTCCAAAAACACCCCTTCAAACCTGGTGAAGAAGTCAGATACACTTTCATCTTTCTTCTGGCAACATGCTGTTAACTTATCCAAATCTACCCGTCGAGGTGGAATCACGGAGTGCATATACGTAATAATTCGGCCCGGCAGGGCTAGTATCTCAGCCTTAGGCTTCTCGCCAGGCTTCCTCTCTTTATCCCATGCCCTGATCTCACCCCAAGTGCCACCCAACTCCACTACGTTTTCCTGCGTGTGCACCTGCAGCCAAATATCAACCGGCACCAGCAAGCCGAAAAACATCTCAAAGTCTGCCAACGTCATCACCGTCGATGACGCAGCCTTTGCCAGCTCTTTGTAATAAGCAGTCGGATTTTTCCTAGGGTCGGACAACTGAGTCTTAAGGGACAAAACCTCACTCCTTTTCCAAGGAGTATAAACCCACTGTTCCTGGAAACGGGCCTCTACTCGCTGCCTGACAATATGGTCCTGCCCATCTCGAAGCTCTGGTATTTCGGGGTGGTAGATGGGATGTACTTCCCTCATTGGGAACTGAGACACTATAGTTGGGCTCTTTTGGATCAACCTGCCTCGGTATCCAACCAACATGGTAACATTACTAAAAATGCCATTAGGGGCCATGCCAGCTGCATACACACTATCCCGAATATCATAAATAATTTGGGGAGCAACACCATTAAAACACTGCTCCCACAGCCCAATCAAAGTAGCCGACATATGCTTACAAACGGCTCATAATCTTTCAGTGCACTCCACACATCTTCCACACTGTAAATCGGACTCCGGGCCCACTGGGAGGCCTGGTAAGCCACCATCTTCTTCTCTGCATCACCCAAGTCAGACCGAATCAACACTCGCCCCATTCTTTCCTTAGCAGCCGCCCAATCCCCATCATCCAGTCCAAAGACGAAGAAAGGGAGTGAGGGGAGGACACACTCGTGGGTGTTGCGGGAACTAGAGACATCAATGTCTGTGTGGTGGGTGTAAGCGAGAGAGGTAGAGAAGAACTTGGAGCAACGGGCATGGTAGATCGGCCTGTAATCGCTACAGTCTCGGCCGAAGGAGCTGAAGAGGAAACAAAGGGTGCTCCAACTGAGGCGGCCGAGACAAGGGCAGGGGGGCCAGAGGCTAGAGCATGGGAGGCGAGGTGCTGGGTCAGCGGGGCTGCTGTATATATCCTCTGCGGGGCATAAGGAGGTGGTGGCCATACATCTAACAGATCCTCCACAAAGGGGTCGCCTTCTTCTCGTGCAACATAAGACTTATCACATTGCAATCTAAACTTCCGGTCAGCACACTCTATACCCTTCTCTATCTTCTCTTGCTCGTACGCTATAGCCTTTTGTGTTACTGTCTGCATCTTCCGTCTCCGGGCCTCCTTCTCTGCTCTTATTCGTCTTTGCTTAGCTTCCTTTTGCCATACCTGAAGATAGTCAAACATTGACTGCCTACTTCTTTTTGCAACCAACTTATCTTGCAAGAAGTTCAATTTCTGTTCATCAAAGGTACCTGTCAAAGGCCACTGTAACTCGGCGTTGTCCCTCGTATATTTGTGCCATAATGTACTAAACATAATAGGGCCAAGGCCCTTCACGTACATATCAAAATTTGAGGTGCCTTCCGGAGGCGCAGGCTGCCTCTCTTCCCATCGAGCATCAGCAGAACAACATCTGCACCTCAAACAGCAGAACTTACTAAAACAAGGCATCCTCAAGACTAAAGAGAAACAAAGTTGCTACTTGTACCCGGCAAGTAACTTACCAATTTCTTCCCACAGGTCCGTCCTTGGACCGTATCGAACACTCAAAGACCAGAAGCCAGTTCTCAGACTGCACCAACCTTCCAAATCAGACTTCACATCACAAGTCCCAAACACTAGTCAAACCCCAGTTGTTTTCAAGAAAAAGACGAATTCACCAAGTCGCCTGGCAGAGTGTCCTCAGACACTCTGGGGCCGATTCCGATTCGGGACGGAAATCTCTCCGACCGAGCCGGACCCAGAGAGATTTCCGACCGAATCGGACTCTGGCAGTCCGACCGAACGAGTACGATGCGCACGCATGCCATCGGACTCGAGTCGGTCGGACTCCCACTGAAGTCAATGGGAGCCGGTGCGCACAACGCGTACGCGGGCTCCCATTGACTCAATGGGTGCGAGGCGGACAAGGGCGCCCCTACAGCAGGTACGCGTTGATGCGCATCGCGGCGTACATGCACAGGTAGGGGGACCCATGGGTCTCCCCTGTGTGCGACTCGCGCGCCTACGCGTACAGGGGGGTCCGACGCGGACCCCCAAAGTCCGGCTCCGACAGCTTTTTCGAGCCGGACGGCGCGAGTCGATCGGAGTGGTCGCGGCGCGCATCGTACTTACCCGGCCGGGAAACGTCTCCATAGCGCGGTGCGAGTCGTGTCCATGAGAGTCGGTCGGAGCGTGTTGAAGCCGCGTTCGAGTCGGTCGGAGATTTCGCAGGTGCCTGCATCGTACTCGCTCGGCCGGACCCGCGTACGATTCGGTCGGGAAACAGGGCTCCGAATCGGATCCGGTAAATCCGAATCCGATTCGGAGCACTACCGGCCGAGATCGGAATCGGCCCCTCTGTATCTCCAAAGCGGTCCGCAGACCTATCAGGTTCACAAACAAACCGAGAAATGGTCTCCAGACCATATCCAAAATTCCTCAAGACAGCGCCATATTTACCAAGAATCAAGACAAACTCACCTGGTGCACACAAGTCTAACAAAGTTATTCTCCACTGCCGACTCTTCAGACCAAACGGCCAATTCCAAGTGTTTCGCCTTTTAGGACCCCAGCCAGGATGACCACTAGACGAGGCGCAGCCCGATCAGACAGGCGGGGCAGCTGCGAGAACTAAGCTCGGTCGTGTGGGGATCCCCGATCCGCCCGTCCGACCTGACGCGGCCCCGTCCCCCACATCCGGTTACGGGCAAGGATTGGACACCCGATGGAGTCCCTGTTCGGGCGCCAAATGAAGGAAGTGGCCCGATTAGGGTCACCCTGGTCACTCAAGACCACCTCTCTGCCTTCCCAATAAATGAAGAGTTGTCAGACAGTAGAGAATACAAACCAAATAGTTTATTAGTAATGCGCTGCAGCAGAGCCCAGTCTGACCAGTCTCCTAAGATGACTGCCGAGGGACTGACTCCTCCTAACATAAAATCAGATATTATACATTCCCAATTCTCAAAGAACACGCCCAGACTGGAAAATTCCGGCTCAGGCTACAGTGAACAAAGAAAGCAAAGGATGGGTACATGCTATCTCGACCCCAAGGCCGTTCGGCCGGTGCTTACCATTCTAAGATGTGGGAACGGGTCTATCTAACAGCAAAGGTATGCAACAGTAGATAGATTAATTTTAATTACTTTGGTCCTGAGGAAGGTGGCTTGGCCACTGAAACGCACGTAGACCAACAATACCTATGAGGAGTGGTCCCTGAGAGATAGCTCCATCAGAAGCTGCTGATGTTTGTGATCTACACATGCTATAAAAGCGTAGGATCTGTCCTCAACAGACCTACATTGGATCCCTCATTTGGTTGAATCTCTTTTCTTTTATGTATGTATGCAGTTTGAATGAGTAGGTATGACTGGTTAGAATGACTTGTTGAAGGATTTCTGTGGGGTTATGTGTATACCTATTTAAAGGATTACAGTATTTAATAAAATGTTCAAGTATAAACATGTACAGGCAAAGATTTTTGTATTTGTATATTAACTGTATATAAAAAGAGAAAAAAACCAAAAACACTTTTTGTACTCAAAAGACATATGTCAGAGATTGAATATAATAAATAATAAATTTTCTCTGCAATTGTTTTTGTGTGTTGTACATAGATGTTGGGTTTGCAGCATTTCTGAACCTTTCATGGTCACATTTAAAGCAATATAGGTCAGTTTAGAGGTTTGTAGCTAACAGTAGATAATACATTCATTAGTGCAGCGAAGCTTCAACCTTGAGAAATACAAGCTGGAGGCGCAGAGGCAGCCTTTCTGCTGAGGCAAGTATTATGGGACAGAAGCTCGATCTCAGTTACAGAACAAGATGGCGTATTTGCAAGGGGAACATTTCAAGTTCGTACATTACGGGAGTAACATTTCAAATCTAACAACAAGTTTAAAAGACCTCATGGGGCAATGGGGAGTTTCCCTTGGCACCAGAGAAGACACAAGGTCTTAAATAAGTGTGGACAAAGCGCTCCCAAGGGGCTGCGCTGTATCATGTGCAGGTTTTGAGCGTCTCAGCTTCTTTTTGCAACGGGCTTTTCGGTCAGTCGGGAAAAGAGACGGTGACACACTACCTTGACGACTTCTTCCGGAGGGGGCGGGGGTAACCCATTTTGAGGGACTGTCAGCAACAGCTGACAAGTTTACAAGAGATCATTGGGGGTCCACTTGGCACCAGAGGAGACACAAGGTCCGAGGACAGTGTTGTCATTTCTGGGTAGTGAATTTGACTCAGAGGTGATGGAGGCACGCCTACCAATAGAGAAAAAGCTGCATATATTGATGGTAGTAGGCGATATGCTGGCTCGACGGGAAGTGAGGGGTAGAAACGTACAGGTGCCCATCAGGTCAGTTTAAAGTCGCAGGTAGGGTAGTACGGACAGGAAGGACACTATTAGGTGATGGGAAAGGTCATTAACGGGCTTTACGTTGACACAACATGACATGCGCCGGTCAGCAGGGACAAAGGAGGATTTACACAGATGGCAAAAAGTTTGCGAGGGTGAGGGAGAGGGCGCACAAAGGGGTTACAATCAGAGAGCAACATGGAAGTGGTGTGAGTGGTCGATATGCAATACCTGAGGTTTACACAGGTACTCGAGCCAAGGCGAGGGTCGGTATTAAGTTGTCTGAAACACAATAGTTGGTGACAAGCCAGGTAGGGTTCTTGGGTGGTAGTACTCGGAGAGCACAGGGATAAGCATAGGGGATCTGTTTCAAGAGGGGCTCAGAAGAGATTAGATAGGTGCGAAAGGGAAATAGTTGCTGTACAGGGTATGTGCCAAGGGTATGTGTCAAGGATGACAGAGGTCGTTGGAGGGCACTACTGCAGGCAAGGTGGCAGGGTTGGCTTTCATGGGGGAAGTCGTTGTTCACCCGCCGAGGGGGCATACCGGGCAGGCGTGGGTTAGAGGGTGGGGGGCAGAGAGAAAGAGACTGGGCCACGGGTGAGGAAGCAGGTGGCCTAGATTTTAGGTAAGCCTGTTCATGCATTCGGATGAGTCGCAGGATTTTTGGATATAAGGTATGGTTTCGCCTCCTTGGCGCTATGTAGGTTCCCGGGGCTCTCCTGGGTTCCGGAATTGCCGGGTAGTAAGGGACAGCAAGGTGAATGATGGGGTGAAAGGGATCAGGCAGCAGCTGGTGTAGTATGCCCGGTGATATGGGACGGCTCATCGTAAGAAGGGGCCGGACAAAAAAGGGGTATTTGTTCTGCAGTTTTTAGGACAACAAGATGTCTGCAGCGCAGCTATGGTGGGTTATGCATACAGCATCATGAATTTAGGGAGGCCCCGGGCGATTATGGTAGTCATCCCCTTTGGAATAGGGTATCACTGGATGCAGCAAATCAGGACTGGAAAAAGGGCAGGTTTATGTGACTGGGGCGAAGGAGAGCTGACGGTTTTCATATACATTAACTGAGGAGAGTCTAGGTTGGGACCAGCTTGTGCACATATATTTAAGCTTGTGTCTTTTCAGGTACCGTGGCGAGGCCAGCGTTGGAGGAAATGTCCACATGGACACTGGGCTTTCCGTTGTAATGGGGCGGTGCACCATGAAGTTGAAAAGGGAAAGGTTTGGCCTGGGCCGGTACACAGAGGCGATTAAAGTTTGTGGGCAGTGGAAAGGTGGCATGCGTTCACATGGATGGTTACAATATTAATAAGTAATAAATGAAAAGTGCTGTTGCGAATATTTCCCCTGGGAGTATAGGACTTTGAGGTGAGTAAGTGGCGTTCCCCTGTTTGGTAAGAAATTGTAAGGGTCTTTTTGGCAGGTAAACACCAGTGGTGGGGGTGGTGTAGCATCTGGTCTGGGTTTTTTCTTTCCCAGGAGACAGTGGGGGGGGGGATGGGGGTGAGGACCGAGAGGCCTGCAGCAATAGACAAAGCAGGAGAAAAATTATCAGGGACAAGAGGCTTTCGCGATAAGGAGGGTACTGGGAGAATAGAACATACAGAGTTAATGTACGCTGCAGTAGACTTTTGCAGGGATGATGGGGGCCTATTGTCTCGCTTCGGGATGGAGATAATCATTGTACAGAGAAGGAGATTATAGAGGGGGGTTTGAAGTTACAAGGATCCTATGAAGCCCTAGGTGGGGAGTCAGAAAAGTCAGATGCAGGTACTGACTTTTCTGAGTGGCGTGTGGTAAATAGTTTTTATATGTTTACAGGTTAAGTTTATGGTTGGGAACAAGTTACTCCGGGAGCAGGCAATAAGGGGAAGTTGACATAGGAAATGCTAAGTTAGGTAGATGTTTTGGGAGGTAGGTAAGAGGCCACAGGATTAAAGTTCAACAGTTAAGGACTGAGTGGGGGTTTATAAATTGTTGCAAGGAAAGGAAAAAAGGGAAACCTTAGGGGTGGGGGCAGGAGGCAAGGTAGCTGAACAAATGTATAGCGAGGTTTAGTTTTGTACGGCAAAGGCCAAGGAACATGTTTGTGAAGTGCACCTGTCTTCAATAAAGTGGCCTTTTGCACACATATAGAGCGTTTTGTGGTCTGTGCTGCGCCCCCCCCCCCTGGCCCAATGGGGCTTTGGGGGGGTGGCCGACCGCAGGGAGGCTTGTCCCCCCACCCCCCGGGGTTTTTGGGCCAGTGGTGCAGCCCAGAGCCCAATTTGGCTCGTTTGGCTACCTTTTTGGACTGGAGGAGCGGGGGTTTATAACCGGACATTTTGTATGCCGTGTCACCATTTTTGTAAGGTGACACGGCAGCCGGTTGTAGGTCGGGGTAGGCAGGGAGATCGTAGAATGTTTCCCACCCGCCCTCCCTGCTGCTAGGGGGAGGAGTCTGGGGTAGCCAGGATAGTAATGGAGTGGGTTGGCAGCTTTGCTGGACTCAGGTGCGCTAGGGAGGAAGTTGTAATTTGGTTGTCGCTTGAAGCAGGTGCGTGGCGTGTGGTAAATAGTTTTTATATGTTTACAGGTTAAGTTTATGGTTGGGAACAAGTTACTCTGGGAGCAGGCAATAAGGGGAAGTTGACATAGGAAATGCTTAGTTAGGTAGATGTTTTGGGAGGTAGGTAAGAGGTCACAGGGTAAAAGTTCAACAGTTAAGGACTGAGTGGGGGTTTATAAATTGTTGCAAGGAAAGGAAAAAAGGGAAACCTTAGGGTGGGGGCAGGAGGCAAGGTAGCTGAACAAATGTATAGCGAGGTTTAGTTTTGTACGGCAAAGGGCAATGAACACCTGTCTTCAATAAAGCGGCCTTTTACACACATATAGAGCGTTTTGTGGTCTGTGCTGCGCTCCCCCCCCCCCTATAGCCCAATGTGCATTGGGAGCCGAACACGGAAGTGTAGAAATAGAGAACGGGGTCTCCACCTGCATGTGGATGACCACTAGAGAGAACTAGAGCATGTCAACACGCAGCTACGTTCCAAATAAGGATGGATATGACCTGCTGTCTTCAGATTCCAAACCCTTGTTGTTTCATTTAATTGCCTGCTCCCAAATTGGAGCAAAAAGACTGCCTCTAAGTAATCTGAGAAAGGGGAGGTGTATATTTTAAAGGAGTACGCGGGGAGGCTTTTACATAACTTGGAATAAATGCTTATGTCAGCGCTACACTTGACGGTAAAGGATGGGGGCCATATTCACATGGACATGTTAGACAAATTAACACAGAATAACCAAACTTACATGCAGATTGACGAAATTACAGTGGAACAGTTATAAGAATACAGCATGAAACATATAAAGTGTGTCGTATACATGGGAAAGACCATATAGGTTAGTCTTGAATGTAAAATGCTAGTGCAGGATCTTGTATATTATTGCAGCCTATACCTGGAGACACATTGGATCATAGCGTTGTGCAGGGGTGGCTCCTCCATGTGGGCAGAGGAGCGTCGCCCCACTGCTTTCTCGCAAAGCGAGAAGCAGAAACATAAAATGGTATAAATACCATTTTATGTTTCTGCTTCTCGCACTGCAGGAAAGCAGAAGAAGGGTTTGGTTGGGGGCGGGCGGGTGGGCGGGTCTGCTGGAGTCCAGGGGAGGAGTGGCTAGCCCAATGTTGTGGGCGCTGACTGTTTGGCCGGCCCCAGGGCCGACCAAACCAATCATGCACACTCTCCCTTTTCTCCATGTAGGCTGCATGCAGCCTACATGGAGAAAACGGCCTCCCCATAGACGCCTGTGCGGTCGGCGTCCCAGCCAATCACAACGCTGCCATTGAGGCATTGTGATTGGCTATGGGGAGGGGAGGGAGGCTGCCTGCTGCTGCTTCCTGCGAGGACGACGCAACACGGGACCGGACCGCCGAAGGTACATTTTTTAAAAATTCTTTTTAGAATTAACCCCTCCTCGCGCGACCCCCGCCCCCCCACCCGCGAGTCTTACCTGCCGCGACTGCCTTCTTGTGTGTTTATCCCTTTGGTAGTCATCTGACATTTGAAGATCCATTTGCACTCCAGCCGGTTGAGCAATATTTGGTTATTTCCAACTCTGGGTTGTGGTCTCAGGATATCACTTACTTGCCACGTGAAATCAGTTTCCGATCCAGCAGCTAATATTCAGACGGATCTGAGGTCCATCTGGCCCCATCCTTTTGTAGATGCAGGGTGTGTGTGGGAGTGAGGCTGAGCGTAGGTGTCTGGTTGGCTGGTGAAAGTGTATGGCTTTGTTCAGAAATGCTGGTCTGATGTTATGCAATGCCTTGTATGGGTGAATGAGGAGTTTGGATTGGCTGCTTTTGTGTGCGGGGAACCAGTAGAGTTTTTTGAGTAGTGGTGAGATGGGGGTGGTATGAGGGAAGTTGAGTCTTGCTGCGTCGTTCTGGATAGTCTGGATCTGTGTAGGAGCTGTTTGGAGATCCTAGCATTGAGTGCATTGCCATAGTCAAGTCTGCTTGTGATGAGTGCTTGTGTGGCAATTTGTATGGTGTTCTGTGGCAGCCATTTGAAGATCTTGGGTGGCATACGTGGGATGTGGAAGCAGGAGAAGCTAACTGCAATTACTTGGGCTGTCATGTTTAGTTTATCGTCCAGGATGATTCACAGGTTTCTGGCATGGTCGGTGGGTTTTGGTGTGGGTCCTAAATCTGACAGCCACCAGGTAGAGTCCAAGGGGGAGTTCTTGTTTCCCTAGACCAGCACTTCCGTCTTGTCGAAGTTGAGCTTCAGGCTCTTGTTTCTCATCCATTCTGCTACCTTGATCATGCAGTTGGTAAAGTTGGTTCTGGTGGTGATTGTTTTGTTGGTCAGAGATAGGATGAGTTGGGTGCCGTTAGTGTAAAATATGATGATGTTAGCTAGCAGCATCATGTAGATGTTGAACAGGGTGAGCCTTGAGGGTCTCCATAGATCAGGTTCTTGGATTCTGATGTGTAGGGTGGTAATTTGACACTCTGTGTTCTTCCTGTGAGAAAGGAGCCTATCTAGTTGAGGGTCACTCCTTGGATGCTGATGTTGTGGAATATTCTGACAAGTGTGTGGTGAGAGACCGTGTCAAAAGCTGCAGAGAGGTCGAGCAGGATGAGGGTTGCAGCCCTCCCTTGGTCCAGTGTGGTTCGTATGTCATCTAGCGCCGCAATGTGTGCTGTTTTGGTGCTATGGTTACTTCTGAATTCTGCTTGGGAGTAGTCCAGAAGGTGGTGCAGTTTAACCGCTTAACCGCGGCGGCAATTCCGCCGCGGTGCGGCGGTTTAGCGCAGTGGGCGGGGCCGCGTCGGCCAACGGACGTGCGCAGCACTACGGAGGTAGTGCTCGCGACGGCCGTTGGCCGACGGGCGCAGCGAAGGGGTTAAGGTGGCTGATGAGCTGTTTATTGATGGCCTTCTCCATTACTTTGACTGGGTAGGGGAGCAGTGAAATTGGATGGAAGTTGCTCAGCTCGTTTGGGTCGGCCAATGGTTTTTTGAGAAGGGCGTTGACTGGGGGTTGTTTTCCGTCGTCTGGGAAGGTGGTAGATCTGATGGAGTGTGATGATGTGGTTGAGGGTGTTGCTGATTTGAGATCCTCCCATGTTGTGGATGTAATAGGGGCAAGGATCTGTTGGGGTTCCAGAATGGACTGTCTGCATCGCTGCTGTATAATTTCTGGTGTTTTCCATTCAGTCAGGTGTGCATCTTGGTTGGTGGTGGGCAGGATGGAGATGAGGTCTCTGGGGTCAGGTTGTTGTTTGAAGTTGCTTTAGATATATGCTATTTTGCTGTGGAAGACGTTTGATAAGCTCTTGCAGAGTTCCTGTGAGCTTGTGATGCTGTTGACTGCGGTTCGGGGGTGGTTAATTCTTTTACAATGGAGAAGATTTTCTTGTAGCTCTTGGTGCTCGCATCAATGCATTCTGCTTGTGCTCTTTTTTGGTGTTTCATAGATGCTGGTGGTAGCATCTGAGCGTGGCCTTGTATGGTGTTCTTACAGTGGTCTTGTGGTTTATTCTCCATTTCCTGTCTATTTGTTTACAGTGACGTTTGGATTCTCAGAGGTCATCTGTGTACCATCTTGCTTGTTTGTTGGCTCTATTTTCCCTGTTGATTTTGATGGGTGCGAGGGAGTTTTTGAAGTTCTTGATCCACTCATTGAAAATGGTGATGTCCTTGTTGAGGTTGTTGGTGTTGTTCGGTTGGTCCATGTTGACATCATGAGCCAATCTGCTTCTGAGATTTTTCCCTAGCTGCGGGTTGGTAGGCTAATGCTGTTGTGTGTGTTGACTTGTGGTGTGGTGATTTGGAAGTGGATAATGGAGTGGTCTGTCCATGTGAGTGGTGAGGTGGAGTTGTATGTGAACCTGTCGCTGGTGGTGAAGATTGGGTGCAACATGTGTCCTACGATGTGAGTTGGGTGAGTCCAATGTTGTTCAGGCTTTTGAGGAGGACTGTGGAGCATGGGTTCATTCGGTCTGCAAGGTGGAAATTGAGATTGTTGAGTAGTATGAAGTCCCTGGAGCTGATGGCAAAGGGGGCGATTAAGTCCGCAATGAAACTGCTGAACTTGGTTCATGGCCCTGGAGGTTGGTAGGCGAGGGTTCCTTTTATGGTGAAGCTATCTTTGATTTGCAGTTTGAAGTGCATTTGTTCTATGAAGTGGCTGTTGTTCTCTGTAGATGTACAGCATTTTATGCTTTCCTTGTGGACATTGGCAAGTCCTACTCTGGCTTGTGAAGGAGATTTTGTTGTGCGATCTTGTAGTCCATTGGTATAGCCAGAGAGATGTTGGGTGCCGAGATGGGGTTGAGCAGGTTTCCGTGAGGAATAGGAGGTCTGGCGCATTGCTGCTGAGGAGATCCCAAATCTTAGTGGCGTGTTTGCTAAGAGACAGTGTGTTCAGTAGCATGCATGTGAGTGGCTGTTGCGGTACAGCTTTGGCATGTTTGGCAGTGTTAGGTTGAGGGGTTGGTGGTGTTGTTGGTGCTAGAGGCAAGTGGGTAGGTATGCTACTGCAGGAGAAATGGCAGTGGATGCAGGTAAAATCTCCTACTATGGTGTGTGGGGTGCGCAGCAGCAGCAGGATAAGGTTGCGTCCCGGGTCAAGCGATCGAATGTGCCCTGGGGGCTGATCGGACCAGAGTTCGTGGCCCATGGGTGTGTCTAGGTGCAGACGGGTGCAGATGGGCTTGCCATTAAGTAAGTCCAGGAGGGGGAGGAGCACTGGGGGTGGTGGGTGGGGCTACCATGGCATTGAAAGAAAAGGTGGGAGGTAGAACGTGGCAGGAGGTGCAGGTAAGTAGTGGGATGATGCAGGAGGTGAGAATGAGTGGGGGATGGGTGAGGGGGCTGAGAGGAGTGCAACAGAGGGGGTAAAAGGCACCAACTCAAGAAAAAAATGCAAGAGAGAATGTGCAAAGCACAATAAATACGGAAAGAGCAGAAACTGGCAGAAAGGAGCAAGGATTGGCACAAAGGTGCACAAAAGAGCAAATACTAAAATGTAGCACAAAACATATCACAAAAGAGCAAAAAATAGCACAAAGAAGCAAAAAAGTGCAAAAAATAGCACAAAGTTGCACAAAAGATCAAAGAATAGCACAAAGGAGCACAAAAGAGCAGCAAGAAGCACAAGGAGCACAACACATCACAGAAGGCTGGAAAGGAGCCCAAAAGAGCACAAAACAGACACACAGGTACAGAGAGAAGACTGGGGGATGCAGTGAACAGAGGAGCAGAGAGTGCTGAAGGAATGAGCGGGGTAGTCTCAAGTGAAAGAGCTGAGTCCGAAAAGGCCTTGACTGGTCAGAGGAGCGATCCAATTAAATGTGGGGCAGGGTCTAGGCACCATGCAGAGCAGTGGCCACTCTATTTACAGTGGAATGTGGAGGCCCAGAAACCAAAACACGAATCCCAATCCTGTGGTATGAAAAATACCCAGTAGAATCAGGAGTACCAAATAAGTCAACTTAGGGACAGAGTTGGGCTCCAACTGCTTCACCTTCCCTTATCTACTCCTCCAGATACTGAACCACAAGAGAAGGAGATAGACAACTAAGATCCAAGGGCGGAGGATTTGCCTCACATGTTCTCCATATGAGGAGGACGGGGATGCAGTTGCACCTGGAAATAAAGAGGTGCCTGCAGGCTGCTGGCAATTAGAGCACATTGATGTAATGTGCTTGCAAGTGCTGCAATGCGACTGACTGACTGTAAAGTGCCCTGTAGAAGGGTGGCAAGATGTTGATTCCACTATGGTGCATTGGTCCAGAACATGAGTGAAATCTGCCCCCATGGGGCTTTGGGACCCCTCAAAGCATTGCTCCACAATTACCAGAGAAAGCTTAAGACAAACAGCAGACCAGCTGACTAGAACACGTTTTCCTTCTCCCCATTCCAGTGATGACAATGATGAGAACCCTTCCCCATCTGCCTCACGACACCTTTCTTCCATTGAGGGACTACTCTGAGGCCAGTGGTGGTCCACATCCCCTGGAATCCCTCTGACTTAATGAGTATTAGGAAGCAGTTTCCTAACATTAGGGAAAACGCAACTCAGACCCGGGAAGAATTAATTACAATGTACATTTGATGAGTACGGACCAAATTGGGTGAATGTTAATCAGCTACTGTGGTTAGTGCTACCAAGTGAGGTGAGCGATTGGTTGGTGGAAGACTCAGCATGGCAGATACTGGACCCCAGAACTGACAGGGCATTGACTGGTGGAAAGCAAGCATGCGTTAGTGAATGCGGTTGTGGATGTGTGCCCAGTGAAAACATATTGGACTAAGATCTCTAATTACATGCAGAATAAAGGAGAAGAACCTGCAGATTGTCTAGACACGCTAAAGGATGTGTTTGAGAGGTTTTGGTGTATAGCACGTCTGACAGAGATGGTTGAGGAAGCTGTAGATCCTGCTTAAATGCAGGCATTGATAGCAAATGTAAGCAGTCAGCTGATGGCAAGAGGGAATGGAATGCAACCTAAGAAGTTAGTAGTTAGTGACTGCTGCGAACTATTGTGTAGCTTTGTGAGTTAGAAAGAAACAGAACATTGAATCAAAACTGTTGTCCTTGCAACAAACAGTTGCAGGGAGCAGGCAGGAAGCCCCTCAAAGGGGGGAAAAAAGGTGAGACAAATGTAAGACAGGGTGGAAGGAGAACGGGAATGGGCAATGGAAGTGGCAGAGGAGAGGCCCCGGGAAATGGAGAATCTTACTTTGTTTGTGGTCAGCTTGGGCATTGGAAGTGGTGTTGTCCAAATACGGTGTCTAATGTGCCAGATCTTGCTGACCTACCCTAATTTCACCAAGTTACACAAACTTCTTATGCTGTATTTTAGGACAGTCCGAGAGGTTCTGACTGTGTCATGAATACCCTAATCTCAGTTGGTCAGAAAGGTCCTTATGTAGATTGCCTTATTAATGGTAAACAGACCACCTCCCTCATTGACACCAGCACTGGTCACTGTGCTTAAAATGCTAGTTTCTCTTGTTACCTTTCTCGGGATTGTCCATAGACGCAGCCAGTATTTCTGACCAACTGATTCCACATTACATCTCTAATCCCATCTTTGTCTACCTCAAACCTATCACCGATAAGCATTAAGCATTCTTTCCAACTCGGTACTCTCTCACTACCTAATCTATTAGGATGCAACATTTTTTGTAATCTGAATTGCATTGTGTTTTGTACCCATGATGGAGTTTATCTTAACATACCCCAGCAAGTTTTCGCCTTTCTATTCGAAAACCCTAATTGTCAATCTAATGTGAGTAATAATGAGATGTCTCCAGATTTATCTAATTTGCTTCCCCAGGTACCACCTACAGTGGGGCCAATGATGCCTGAATTATATTTTCCAAGGAACTGTTTCAATCAAGATCAACCTACAGAAAAGGCTACCTAAGATACCTCAGTATTTTTCCAAGCCAGAGGCCAAGGCAGGATTCATCCTATAATAGCTGGTTACTTAAGCAGGTGTCTATAAATCTGCAGCAGGCACCTGTTTTGGACTGTTATGGGGCCTTAAGCCTATTTTAGGTCTTTTCGATTCCCACACCCGGCAGCTGATTATCCAAGCCACCATCATGGCTAGACTAGACTATTGCAATGTGTTACTCCTAGGATCCAACAAAGCAGTGATCCAAAGGTTCCAATGCGCCCAGAACGCGGCAGCCCGCGCTCTGTTTGCATTCCCTAAACATTGTCAAGTCTCCGATCTCCTCCCCCGGCTACACTGGCTACCCATGGAACAAAGAATTCACTTCAAAGCTCTCTTTATCATCCATAAGATCTTTTCAGGCCTCTGCCCTGGGATCTTGAGCGCTATGTGCTCCCCTTACATACCCACCCGCGCTCAGCAGATCTGCATCTGGCACGAGTACCTCGGATACGCAGGGCCAGAGTGGGTTGCCGATAGTTCAGAGCTCTGGCACCTGCCGTATGGAACGCTCTACCTCCCCCGATCCGTAGCATCACTGATCACTGATCACTGGATCTTTAGAAGGATGGTTAAGATCTGGCTCATCTCCAATCGCTAAACTGCCTTTGCCTCCCACTTTACCAGACTGTTAGCGCTGGGACGCGCCGTTGCTGGGGCAGCCATGCGCTTTATAAATATTTGAACATAACATAACATTGTCAGCAGGTGTACTGCCCCAATAGTGCTAACACACAAGGTTCAAAAGGCCAATGTGTACAGGTTCATGCAGGATTTATGCATAATAAATAATGTGGTCATACCTGGCTTCCCTGTTGTTCCCAAACCTGCCATCAATCATTTACTGTAGTATACCTCTGCTCTGCCTTCTTTAAAATCCTCATTGAAGAAGAGATTCAGTTCATCTTCGCATTCTTATCCAGAGGGTCTCAAAGTTCCTTAACTCCCTCAAGGTCTTTTTCAATCTTTTCCAAATGTTTAAAGAATGATATGGACACTTTGGTTCAATATGTTGATATCTTACTCTTGGCATGTGTTACTTTACATAACTGCAAGGTAGACTCAATCTACCTCCTCTCTGAATTGATGGAAATGGGGCACAAGGCTGTCTCCCCTCCCCGAGTATGATACTTTGGTATTGAAATCTCTGCCAGTGAGTATCATTTGACAACGGACCGCGCTGAAGCCATTTGTAAGTTGCCCCATTCAATATCCGTTTCCCAGGTACATATTTTCTAGGTATGGCTTGGTTCTGTAGACAATGAATCCTGAGCTACACTGCTATGGCAAACTCCTTGCAAGATTAAGTCAGCAGAGATACCCCTGAACCCTCGCCGTAGTCTAACCTGCGCAGCAGAGGGTTGGCGACCCACAGGGTGTTGGGCCACTCTGGGTGCACATGTGGGGGAAACCGTGGATTGCTCTGCTGCACATGGATGAAGGCCATGTACACCTTGGGGCTACCCACAGGGGGTTGGCTCTGACCAGATCCTGCACCCAACCCCCACATGGGTTCCCATGGGGTGTTGGGGTCCCACTGGAGGATGGGCACAGGGCCTGACTAGAGGGGGGGCACTCATAGGGTGTTGGGCACCTGCAGGGAGGTTTGCCCAGGGCCTGGTGGGAGGCTGACTGGCAGAGTGACCAAAACTCTGCCAACTCTGCCGGCGTAGTGGAATTTATCACCCGCCCCTAGTGCATTTGTATTATTCTCAAACATTTAACTCTTTACTTAACCTATACAGTAAAGTAACCCATTTATGTAGTCGCTTAAGTTGAATTTACGTTTTACTAAAATTCCCTCTCAATTCCCCCTTCTGATGATTATCTTAACCATAACATTTCCACAGCTGAATTTTCAGAGCGCCCTCTCAACTTCAGATGAGTATGTCCTTTTTCTTTGTAGGCCTTTGAATTGTTTTGATTTTCTGTATTCATCATTAATACGGTTATTCAATGCCATTTTCTATTTTAATCTTCTACTAATTGCCATACTCTTTCTTCCATTTATGCAATATCGACAACCCTTAAACAAAGCAATCAGAAAAATTAATTCGAGCCCTACTGTTAATATCAGTATGAGAATGGCTTTCCGAATTCCTCATCCTGCAGTTGCAGACCAGTTTCCGATTGGTTTAATTTTAATTCCTTTTCCAAAACTTTCTCAGACTCTAAGTGTTTCTAATGATTCTAATTCAGATTTTAGATCAGAAATATTCTTTGCAAATTCTTACTCTCATCAGGGATATAGGAACAACAATCTTGGACCCTCAGCATCTTGCAAACTCCCCCTTTCTCTGTAAGTAAAATGTCTAATACTAAGTGATTTTGTTAAACCATAGAGCTAATGGCCACTAACTCTGTGTTGACAACTAATAGTGCTCTAGAGGTTCCAGTTGACAACTGTTGAAAGCTTTCAAATATTTTCAGTGTTTATTATTATTCCTACTGGTGGTATGATGGCACCAAAGATGTCTCCCACTAATTGAGTTCCATCTTCTGCACTACAGGTGTGTCTGTGTGAAGGTGTCAGTGTTAATGCATCTATACTATATACGTGATACATCTTGGGAATTAATACAGCCAATTAGCATATGCCTTACTAGTCGGCCGGTAATTGGAAATAGGCTTCCTGTCCACAAACAAATGAAGCTCCTGGAATTGCTTTTTTCTTCCCCCTGTAAAATCTGCCATGTACCTCCCATCAATTCAAATGTGTGTTCACAGCTACTAATTCCTACATTGATGGTTCTACTTGGTGTTCTTCTTTTGTAATCACAAATGTTTTCCTTTTGCCTCCTATCTAATTTCAAACTTGAGTACACCCTCTTTTTCTTAAATTCATCCTCTTCTTTCTTCCAAACGTTTTCCAAAACATCTACTTCTTTATACTTATTACATGCAATATTTGAATTTCTTCCCTCTAATGTAATTATGAATACTTTATCTAATGGTCTCATCAAGCACGTTAAGTTGTTCTCATAAGCCATAACACTATCTATAGGCCTAGATGGTCTACAGTAATACAATGATGTGTCCATTTATTTTGCCTGTTAGTGTAAGTTCAGACTTTGTATCAGCGAGACTCTAGAAAGCCCTAAATCATGACTTGAATAATAATATTTAAAATGTTCTCGTCTATATACTAATGCGAGTAATATTCTACTTGAGATTGTGTATGATAATGGCAGGTGGTGATAGGTGACTTCTGCTGCAGCAGATGAAGGTAAGTGGGTGCAAACATGAATGAATAAAAGAGCATTTATAGAGTGCGCAGCTACTCAGAAAGAGTGTCCCGGCGCTAAAAAGACTCTATCAAACCCTCTGCAACCCCTAGAAGCAAGAGACTAAAAATTAGTTAAGGAAAAGCCAGGTTTTAAGCATTTTTTTTAAAACGGCTACGTCGGTGACCGTTCTGAGAGTCAGTGGGAGAAGGTTCCAGGCGTGGGCTCCATGGAACTGAAAGGAACGTCCACCAGATCGGGCGCAGCGTATCCTGGGGACGGAGGCCCGGCTCAATGTGGAGGACCTCAGGGTTCTAGGCGGCACATAGTGCGTAACTCTCCTTCTGAGATACTCCGCACCGCTTCCATGTAGGGCCTTGAAGAATAGCACCAGAGCCTTAAACCTGATCCTCTTTTTTATAGAGAGCCAGTGTAAAGCCTTGAGGTGAGGGGTAATATGAGTCCTGGGTTTAACCGCTTCGCCGCGATCGGAATTCCGCCCAGGGGCTGGACATTCCGATCGCGGGTGTGGTCGTGACAAGCTCAGCTCGTCATGCGCACAGCGCGACCGCGCAGCATGACGAGCTGAGCTCGTCATGAGCATCGAAAGGGTTAAGCAAAAGGATCACTCTGGCGGCTGCATTCTGGACCACCTGTAAGCGGTTGAGCAAGTACTCCGGGAGGCCCAAGTACAGGACATTGACATAGTCCAGTCTGGAGGTGATCAATGCCTTGACTATGGTCTTACTGTGTTCAAGAGGCAAAAGGGGGAGGAATTTCCTAAGCATCCACAGAAGCCCAAAGCAGGAGCCTGCTACCGACTGGACCTGAGATCTCATCGAGAGAGTGCCATCCATCATGATGCCCAGGTTTTTAACCGAGTTTGGTGCAGAGAGAGGAGGGGCCACGGGCGGGGAGCCAAAAAAGATGACTTCAGATTTCTCTGGGTTGCATTTTAACTGGTTCCTTCTCAACCATGCAAACACCTTCGAGAGGCAGGTACTAATCATCTCACCCTCAAAGTCAGCTCCCTTGTCACATGTAAAAAGGAGCTGCGTGACGTCCGCGTAAGAAATAATTTTAGTGCCGCAAGCCTCTGCCAGTGGTGCCAAGGGGGACATATATAGGTTGAAAAGAGTAGGGCTCAGTATGGAGCCCTGAGGAACTCCCACCTTCAGACTGGGGATGGGGGCCGCAAAGGGAGGTCCAGACTTCCTGGCTTCTGTCCTCTAGGAAGGAGGAAAACCATTTCAGAGCGGTGCTGCCTATTCCACAATCCTTTAGCCTGTTCAGGAATCTAACGTGAGGAACGGTATCAAAGGCTGCAGAAAGGTCTTATAAAATAAGAATGGCTCTACCTCCGTGATCCAGCTTCTCCGTAATATGCTCCTAGGCCTCTAGTAGGGCAGTCTCTGTACTATAGTTAGCTCTGAAACCCGACTGGCTAGAGTGTAGGAGATTATTTTTTTCAACGTAGTCAGAGATCACTGAATTGACATACTTCTCTAGGGCCTTGGAGAAAAACGGCAAAAGTGAGATGGGTCTGTAGTTTGCTGACACTAAAGGGTCAGCAGAGGGCTTATTAAGCAGTGGGAGAATTTTAGCACATTTCCAAATATCAGGCACATGGCCGGTAGTAAGGGAAGAATTAAGTACCTTGTTTGCCGCAGGGTTTAATGACGTGGCCACCGTGGTCAACAGTTTAGCTGGGCAGGGGTCATTAGGGGACCCTGACTTCAGACTCTTGATGATATCAAGGGATACTTCCGGTTGTAGCAGAGGAAACTGTATAAGAGCCGGGCAGCCGATAGAGGCGGGTTGCGCCACCGGGGCTAAATGGTCAGCAGGCTCATGGTCCTCAGGAGACCTCCTAGAGAAGATGTCCCAAATAGTCACGATTTTATTGTGAAAGAAAGTTGCTAATTGGTTAGTCCATTCGGGAGAGAGGGGTAAAGCCCTAGCAACAGATGACGGGGCGGAGGCTTTCACGATTTTAAAGTTCTCCTTGCCTTTGTTGCAGGACGTCTCTATTTTAGCTTTCAGATAGCTTTTTTTGGCATTGAGGATCTTTGTATAATGGGCCTTCAAGGCCAGTTTGTACTCAAGTTTATTGTCAAAATTGCATTTTTTACGCCACTTCCTTTCTAGGCATTTGCAGGCGCTTTTGCTCATTCTCAGTAGCTCATTAAACCATGGAGCAGAAAGTCTGGCTTTCTGGGGAGTGCGAGTGGGCATAGGGGCTAACGCATAAGCGCTGTGCTGCACCCAGGTCTCAAGGTGGATAGCATCTCTCTCAGGATCACCTGATAGCAGAGGAGTGGAGGCTTCCAACGCCTCTCCTAAAGCAGATGGAGAGACACAATGGAATGGTCTTTGAGTGTTTACCCATTTCTTGGCAGGGGTCTGACGGCCCCTCCCAGACCTAGAAACCTTGAAACCGATAAGGCAATTATCGGACCACACCAATGGAAGGGGCAAATCCACCTGGAGCTCTGAATTGGAGAAAATTTGGTTGAGGGTGTGGCCCTTACTGTGCGTAGGGTGGGAGATATAAGGGAGCAGGTTGAAGACTGCAAGGGACTCGGTCAGGGAGATGGCCTCGGGCTCAGTGGGTTTATCCAGATGGATATTGAGGTCACCTAGCACCAGAAACTGACTATATCTGAGAACCTGGGGGCAGATTGCCTCATTAATGGATTTCAGGAAAGCGCCCGCAGGACCGGGGGGCGCCTTTATATCAGGGCACCGGCCAAGGATTGGTGATCAGATAAGGAACAGTGAAAGCCAAGGCATTCTGCGTCTTCCAGCTCCCCTAGGGGAATAGTATTGCAGGTGTATTCAGCTTAAAAATGATAGCTACTCCCCCTCCTTTACCTACTGGGCGATCTCTCCTAAGAATCTTATAACCGGGAGGGATAGTTGCGGCGATGGTGGGGTTAGAAAATTGAGTGAGCCAAGTTTCAGTGAGAAACATTCGATCCGGGAGTGCATCGTGCAACATGTCAAAGACCTGTAATTCGTGTTTCTGCTGGGAGCGAGTTTTGAGCAGCAGAGCTTTAAACTTCCCCCTTGATTGGCCTTAGCGTAGCCCACCACATTATTATCCACCCCAACCGGGCGGCTTATGTCACTTCCATTTAACTCCCAATTACAGCATGCACATAACAATACATAACAATCCTTTGCATAACATAACAATCCTTTGCATTTTCTTGCACTAACCTAGAATAGATATTTGTTGAATAATCATCTTTCTTATAGCTTGCAAATGAGGCTTTCAGTAAATCTTCGTCTGTGGTATGTGTAGTTGTCATAGGTGCAGGTGTGGATATAGACCTAAGCTCCTTATCAGGTGTACGATAAAATCCTACTGATACTAATATAATCATTTGTACTGATATTAAGAAAACAATGCTCATAATAATTTTACATCTTTTTTTAAGGCAGCACATGTTTGTCTGCAATCAGGTCATTTAAGCAAAGTACAGAAATAGGTCAGCAGCTCAATCCATTGGTTTTCTTTTTATACAGTTTTTAATGGTTTTCAGAAGGCTTTGTTGAGTCAACCTTAACCCTACTTCATCTTCTTATTAATATTATCCCTACTCTTCTACTGCAGCCTACGGAAATCTTCTTAAAACAATTTTTTTGTTTATGACAGTCTTTTGTATTTTCAAATGAGCTTCTCTTTAAAATCTTTCAACTTCGATCTCTTTCAGAAATCTTTTCCAACAGAATTTTCCAAATTCTTTTATTCATAGAAACATCATGGGGGCTCAAACAGTTCAGATTTCATATCACACAGTTCGTCCAGTGACACATTTAGCACTTGGTTCAAATAGTAAGTTCATTCAGGTGAGGAATACCTCCAACGAGGTACTTTATCTCTTTTTGATCTCCTCAATCTTTGGCTTTGTTCTTGTCTGAGTCATTTGCACCACTTCACTCTGTCCCGTCAGTGATAGTTGGTGGTATCTGATCAACAGATACACTGCTTCTTAGTCTTCTTTGACCATGATTTCATGGCCATTCAATGTTGTGGGTGACTCTCCATGTTTCAGTGTTTGTTCCTTTACCTGGATCTTCTATTTGTTCTGGTGCTGTTTCAACTGTTTTCTCAAGTTGAGGTTTGGTCTCTTTGGTCTCTTCTACTTTATCAGAGACTTCAATGCCACTTTGCGAGAGAGCAGGAACTTGTGCTGGTGCAACTGTCTCAAAATCTTCAACCCTTTATTCTCCTTGCATGGTAATTCTTGAGATGCTGCTTCTGACAGTTGTTCTTGAGAAGGTGCAGTCCCCCGTGCTTTTCGTTTGTGCTCAAAGAACACTATCTCCTCATAGGAATCTCTGACTCTTCGAGTGTGCTATGCATGCACCCAGTTTGGTACTCTGGCACACTTAACAGCAGTGTTCTTGATCAAGATCAACTGGAAGGGGTCTCGTTCCAGACAGGTCTTCCGAACTTGCTTCTTGATCACAACCCAATCTCCAGGATTGAGGTCATGGCAGTGTTCGCGATGCTCATCTTGTATGACAGTTTCAACTTGGTGAGAAACAGATCGCACCACATCAACTAATCCTTTGTAGTAATCGAGTATCATGTCATCTGTGATGCTCATGGGTGCATTTGCAGGTACAGTCGACAATCTCATTCTGCATCCCATCAAAATATCATGGGGCGATAAATCGGTCTTTCTGCCTGGGATACTTTGGATACTCAACAACACCAAAGGTAAAGCATCAGTCCATTTCAATGAAGTAGAGGCACAAACCTTTACTAATCAAGACTTCATTGTGCCATTAAGTTGCTCAACTATTACAGAAACTTCTGGTCAGTAGTTACAATTAAGTATCTGCTTAATGTGTAATGCTACACACATCTGCAAGACTTCATTATTAAAATAAGTCCCTCGATCTGACTCCAGAGAAACCGGCATTCCATACTGTTGTTTCAATTCTCTCAATAGCAGTTCAGGTACAGTGAGACTGTCATTTCTCCGTGTTGGGTAGGCCTCCACCCATCGAGAGAAAATGCACACTATGACCAAAGCATAGTTCATCTTGTTACAGACAGTCATCTCAATAAAGTCCATCTGCATCTGGTTAAAGGGACCACCTGATCTCCCTGTATGACTGAATGTGAGAGGTGGAGGACGTCTATCAGTTGGAGGGTCTCATTATCGTGCGGTCCTGAGCCACATTACAAAAATACGGAGACATTTATTTGGTCCGCCATCGTTTGTCCCTCTTAAGTTTAGCGGCATTATCCGCTCACAGTTTAATATCATCGTTTTGCACTGTATTTTCCCGACGGCGATCTTACTTGAAAAGCTTTTGTGCGATATTCCAAGTTTTATCTGACATCCATCGTTTAAGCACATACGTGGAACGTGTCATTTTTCATTGATATACAATCGATATCAGGCATCGTCTACATTCATCGTTGCAGAATATAGGATATCAAGGGCCAGATGTACGACCGCTTTTTGCGGTCGCAGAGGGGTTTCAGACCCCTTTGCGACCACAAAAAACGAGTTGGCCATGTACTATTCCTATTTTGCGAGTCGCAAAATAGGAATAGCGAGGTGCTATTAGGAAGGGGCATTCAGAGGGCGTCCCTTTCTAATAGCGAGTCCTCCAGCTATGTATGACTCTTTTGCGACCGCAATTGCAGTCGCAAATCAGTTGCAGTTTACCACCCTTCTCAGAAGGGTGGTAAAGCACTCGCAAACGGGAAGGGTTCCCCAGGGGACCCCTTCCCCTTTGTGAATGCAAGGGAAAATATTTTTTAAGGGCAGGCGGTGGTCCCAGGGACCACTACCTGCCCTTAAAGAATGAAACGAAAACGTTTCATTTTTTCTTTTTTAAATGCATCCCGTTTTCCTTTAAGGAAAACGGGCTGCATTTAAAAAAAAAAACTGCTTTATTGAAAAGCAGTCACAGACATGGTGGTCTGCTGACCTCAGCAGGCCACCATCCCTGTGAGGCTGGCCATTCCCAATGGGGTCGCAAATTGCGAGTGGCTCATGAATATTGAAGAGTCTTGCATTTTGCGACCCCATTGGGAATCGCTAACAGTGTCTCTGACACTGTTGTACATTGGATTTAGCGCCTCACAATTTGCGACTCGCAATTTGTCGCAAATTGCGATGCGCTAAATCCAATGGTCGTACATCCGGCCCCAAGTTTCCAAAGTGGTGGCCTTTCCTGACGAAGGCACTTAGTGTGCCGAAATGTGCGTAGAAACCATCGAAGTCAACTGAGTTTGTGCCACACCGTGTGTCCTAATGAAATATCTTTGGAACTCTTTAACCTTTATTTGAATTTGTATCAAATTATTCAATTATTGTTGGAGCAAAATAGATTGACTCCTGCTGCAAAATATAGGAACCATCTGAGGATGATTTTTGTATATTGTGTTTCTAAATGAAAGGTTTGAAGTGATGGGTGTATGCGGACATGAGGGGACCAGTATGAGTGAGTTTTCTTAGTAAGGTGCATCCATTTGTAACAATAAAATTATGTTTTGTATTTTTGATAAAAAAGTATTTTTTGGTTCTTTTATTTCATGTTGCAAATATTGTGCTGATGTATAAGTAGTTAGTTGCCTTAAGTCTTTGCACTAATTGAATGTGAGAGGTATTCTTTTCCCTACATTCATTTGTTGACATGTCATACAACAATGGCATAACTCTTCTGCAAGCATCCTGAATCGGGGACTAAACCAATTCTGTCTGAACAAGCTCACCATTGAATCTCTTCCTAAATGTGTGTGACCATGGAAATGTCGTGTCATGGGAAATAACAAACTGTTAGGCATTACAGGTGTGGCATCTGCGGACATCCCACATGCCATTTACATTCTTCCCACAACTGGCTCTGATCCAGCCCTGCTGTTCTGCCTCTGAAATATCTTCCAGCACTCTTTTAAGTTCTTCCCATGTATCTATTCCAAACATCATCATTGAATAGACAGTGTCCTTTTCAAATCCACCTGTATAAATCCATTCTCCATTAAATGTACAGGCTACGAGTGCACAATATTGTGAAACCTCATCAGCATGACGATTTCTTTCTACAATGTAACCATTGCCACTCTGGTGAGCTGCACATTTAACCACTGCAATTTCTGCTGATATTTGCAGTGGTTCCAGAAGATCTTTCAAATATTCACCATTTCTGATGGGAGTTCCAAAGGACGTCATTAACTCTCTTTGTGACCATAACTGTCTAAAGTCATGGACCACACCAAGGTCGTACTGATATCTATAAATATAAGCGGTTAATCTACAGGCTCTTGTAAGGGCAATCAATTCTGCAATTTGTGCTGAAGTAATATTATTTATTTATTTATTTGATGTTTTCTATAGCGCGAACCAGACCCAGAGTTTGAGTGTCAGAGCGCTTTACATTTCAACCAACTTCGATATTCGCAGATATCAGATATCCAATTCTTTCACATCAAGAGCAAGTCTAAGTAATCACTAACATTGGCATATATTTGTCCGTACATCGGACAGAAATAATCCAATTCTTTCACATCACTCATTGATGCGTTATGGGAGAAATTTACCCATCAGAAAGGACTTGGTCTCCTTTTTGAATCGTGGAGTATAGGTGATTCTTCTGATAAACGGTGGGAGCGAATTCCAAATCCTTGGGGCAGCTCCCGTGAACGCTCTATCGTAAGTTTTTTTCTTACGGAGTAATGCTGGTTTCAGGAGAAAATCCTCCGCTCCTCTCGAGGGTCTACTGCCTCCGGACAGCGTGATTTTATGGGCTAGGTAATGGGGCGTTTTGTGGTGTATTGCCTTGTGTGTAATGCACACGATTTTTAGCTCTATTCTTGCCTCGAATGGAAGCCAGTTGAGCGCTTTCAGATGTGGGGTGATGTGGTCATATTTTTTTGTTCCCGTTATAAGTCTGGTTGCTGCATTGAGACATGCTTTTAGGGGAGCTGTCGAAATCTTAGGGAGTCCTGATAGAGTTGCGCATCCATATTCAATTCTTGATATGACCAGTGCCTGTACTGCCATTTTCAGATCCCCTCGAAGCCATGAAGCTTCTACAACCTCATTGATTGTACATACAGCGTAAGTGGCTCTCAGGTTACCTTCATTGTCTCTCAGACATGAGCCATCAGCAAAGACAATATAATCATACTCTTTCAAGGGTTCATCTTCAAAATCTAGTCTTGGCTTGGTGCATAAATCCGTAACATCTAGACAATCATGTTCAACTTCATCAAAAACAACTTAATTTATTGGCAATAAAGTTGAGGGATTCAAAACTTGGCACCTCTGTATACTAACATTTTCTGAAGCTAATATTCTTTGTTTGCACTTTGTAAGCCTTTTATGGACATGGTATGGGCCATGTTTTGGTTCTAGTAAGCAAAGTCTCTACCGAGTGAGGGACCATAACAGTTAAAGGGTGTCCCATCACTATGATCTCTTGGATACACTGCATTTTTTAAATTGTAACTTGGACAGGCTCTACACCTTTAATCAGTCCAATATCCTTCCCTGTGAAATCCCATACTTCTGGGTTCACTGTCTCTCTCAAATCAGGTGGTAATTGGTTAATTGTTCTTACTGGGTATAATCCTACAGTGGTACTCTCTTGAGCCATTTTAAACGCAACATCCTCATCATGCATTTGAAACTCCACACCGTCAGATGTACAATATATTGTGTAATTTAACTTGCACAACAAATCTCTTCCTAGCAGATTTACAGGACTTAAATCGCAAATAACAAATTGATGTGTTTCTTCAAATTACCCAATTTTTACAGGAACTTCTGAAACTGGGTTTGTGATTTGTTCATTTGAAACTCTTTCCCGAACAGGGTAGGTTTGGAACTTTCCCTGTTTTAACAGTGGAACGGGTGGCACAAGTATCGATTAGAAATGACACAGGGTGGCCATTTACTTTTCCTTCTACGAATGGTCCACTCTGATCTACCTGCAAGACTGCGCCAAGTACACAAACATATCAACTAGTCACTATATACAACCTGCAATGCTAGCTCCCACATTCCATCTGCCACTCTTCTCTCATAATCTGTGTGCAGTGACACTCACCTCGGCATGCTTTTGCACTACACTTTGGATTCCAACCCATCACCTCCCATATACACCTAACTACAACACACATGCTTCAACCATGCACTTCTAAGGCTGCATAATGTTTATTTTAATTAGTTATAGGAATCAACAATTGTGCTTCCAGGGTTTCCTAAGCCAAAGTTAAAAACAAGCATTGGCAAAGCCAATACATTTTGCCTACACATTAGCTATTGGCTTTGCAAATGTATTTTTGGCCATGTTATACAGCAGCATGTAGTGGAGTAGAGTAGAGTGGCATGGCATAGAGTGGAATGGCGTAAAGTGGAGTGGAGTAGATTGGCTTAGAGTGGCTTAGAGTGGCTTACAGTAGAGTAGCGTAGAGTGGGGTAGAGTCGAGTGGCATAGAATGGCGTGGAGTGGCATAGAGTAGAGTGGTGTTGCATAGAGTGGACTAGTGTAGAGTGCAGTGGTGAGGAGTAGAGTGGTGCAGCGTAGAGTGCAGTGGTGTAGAGGTCAGTGGTGTAGAGGGGTGCAGAGTAGAGTAGAGTGGCGTATAGTGCATGGGGTAAAGTGCAGTTGAGTAGAGTGGTGCAGAGTAAAGTGTCATAGAGTGGTGTAACGTAGAGTAGAGTGGTATAGAGTGCAGTGGCATAGTCTGCAGTGGTGTACAGTAGATTGGTCAGGGCCTTGAGGCCCTCACTCAGCGCCTTGAGACCCTCACGGGTGAGTAGCGCGCTTACAATTCCCTGATTGATTGATTGATTGATTGGTGCAAAATAGAGTTGCGTAGAATACAGTAGCATAGAGTAGAGTGGTGCAGAGTAAAGTGGCATAGAGTGCAGTAGCGTAGAGTAGAGTGGTGCAGAGTAGAGTAGTGTGGTATAGAGTGAAGTGGTGTAGAGTGCAGTAGCATAGAGTACAGTGGTGTAGAGTAGAGTTGCATGGAGTGCAGTGGTACAGAGTAGAGTGTAGTGGTGTAGAGTGCAGTGGCACAGAGTAGATTGGTGCATAGTAGAGTACATTGGGGCGGAGTTGAGTGATGTAGAGTGGAGCAGAGTGGTGTAGAGTGTAGTGGTGTAGAGTGCAGTGGAGTAGAGTGCAATGGAGGAATGTGTAGTGATGTAGAGTGGTGCAGAATAGATTGGCTAGAGTGCAGTTGAACAGAGTAGAGTGGTATACAGTGCAGTGATGCAGAGTAAATTGACATAGAGTGCAGTGGCCTAGAGTGATGCAGAGGAGAGTGATGTGGCATTGACTGCAGTGTCATAGAGTGGGCAGAGTAGAGTGCAGTGGCATAGAGTGCAGTGACATAGAGTGCAGAGGCGTTGAGTGCAGTGTCGTAGAGTGCGGTGTCGTAGAGTGCGGTGACACAGAGTAGAGTGGTGCAGAGTCGAGTGGTGTAGAGTGCAGTGGCATAGAGTGAAGTAGCATAGAGTGCAGTGATGTAGAGTAGAGTAGAGTGGCATAGAGTGCAGTGGTATAGAGTGCAGTAGAGTAGAAGGGCGCATAGTGCATTGGCATAGAGTGCTGTGGTGTAGAGTAGAGTGGTGCAGAGTAGAGTAAAATGGAATAGAATGCAGTGCCCTAGAGTAGAGTAGAGCATCATAGAGTGCAGTGTCGTAGAGTGCAGTCGCATAAAGTGCAGTGTCATAAAGTGCAGAGTAGAGCAGCGTAGGGTGCAGTGGCATAGATTGCAGTGGCCTAGAGTAAAGTGGCATAGAGTAGAGCAGTATAGAGTGCAGTGGCGTAGAGTGCAGTGTTGGAAAGTGGTGCAGAGTAGAGTGCAGTGGTGCAGAGTGCAGTGGAGTAGTGTACAATGGCATAGATTACAGTAGCACAATGTAGAGTGTAACAGAGTAGAGTACAGTGGCATAAAGTGCAGTGGAATAGAGTGGTGCAGAGTAGAGTGGCAGATAGTGCAGTGGCAGAGTAGAGTTATGTAGAGTAGAGATATGCAGAGTAGAGTTATGTAGAGTGCAGTGGCGTAGAGTGGTGCAGTGTAGAGTGCAGTAGCACAGAGTGCATTGGCATAGAGTACAGAATCGGGATTGGAGGGAAAAGAAGCAACATGGAATGGGACGGATGGGAGGGAATAGAAGTTACTGGACTAGGACTGGGGTATGGGAGACAGACTAAAAACACAAGCACTTATATATGAAATGCTTAAACACAAAGAAAAAAGTAGCTCCAAAAACGGTAGCAGCGGATGGACACAAGTATTTGGTCCATGCTCCACAGGAGGGCCAAAAACAAGAAGAGAACATGATACCTACATGCTGTGACAAACGGGGACGAAGGAAAGGAGAGCGACGCTGAAGCTAACAAATGGTAAGCTATGGGGTGACTGCGCTGTGTAGGTGTAACTAATAAGTAGCATTTTTAAACTGTGCAGTATTACCAATATGTAGAGCCTCACTGATAACATAGCACTTTAACCCAGGTGACTTATATATTTTAAATTTTCCCAAATTGCAGCTAGGCCTTATTTCACAGGGCATACTGAAAGCTGACTTACATTATGTCAACTTCAGTACTTTAATTCCAAAAACGGATTCACTTGTCATGCAAACACTGTACAACAATCTACGGTTCTCTGATAGAATATCATTGCTAAAAATATCGTGTGGACAGAATATTGTGTTAAAAATATTGAGGACCAAAGTATCAAGAAGGTTAGTGCAAATAGGTAAGTATAGCTTTACTATTCTTAACTCCACATCTACGCATCTTGAAGAGATATATATATATTGACATTGACAAAGGAAGTTGTGCCAAAACGCGTCTGAGCGTCTTGTAAGGACAAATAAAGTTCTGTCCTGTACCCCTCGTGAGTGCTGGATTTATTTGGAGCTGGGAGATATATATATATATCGTCAAAGTACATATATGTGGAGTGTGGAGTTACGTATAGTAAAACTGTGCTTACCCATAGAAACTTACTTTCATGATATTTTTGTCCTCGATATTCTCAACACTATATTTTGTACAAACAATATTTTGTCCAAACACCTGATCTACAGTGTGATGTGGCAGTGGATCAGCTCTTGTGCTAGGTTTTCGCCAATTTATGAGAAAATTCTTCATGCACCTCACAGGTGGTATTTGAATTTTTACCAGGGGCGGCTCCTCCTCAGCGCAGCAGGCAAACACAAATAAATAAAATGGCATTTCAATGCCATTTTATTTATTTGCCACTGCACCGACTCATGCCTTCTACAGCGCAAGGGTGGGAGCGTGGCTTAATCCTACAAATGCAGGATGTCAGCACTGGTCCAAAGTGCGCATGGCGGATTGGCTGGCTGTCTTGCAACGGCCAACCCGACATGCATACTGTAGACCCAACAATCCAAAGGCTGTGAAACAGCCTGGGGATTGATGGCACAGGCCCCCAGCCTCAAAATGAACGCTGGGTGAACCTGCTCCCACCAATCCTGGAGCTGCTTTCACAGCATGAAAGCAGCTCCAGGATTGGTTGGAGTTCCGTTCTACAATCAGGAAAGAAATCCTTACTTTTCCTGCTCGTGGAAAGGGGAAGTGCTGCAGCGGTCAAGCTGCAGCTCCACATTTATGGTAAGTAGTGCCTTCGCGCCCCACCATTTGTTATTGAAGCTACTGATTTTTACTCAGCCAGCATAGTTTGTGCAAACGTATGGTTGACTTACAGATGAGTCATCATTACACAAGTTTCCTGATTGAGTGAATCCACCAACTCCTGTAGTTCTACATGCCAACATATGTACCGAACACTTGGACTTCACTCCACCCCTACTTGTTTCTCCTGAGAAGGACCTGAGGTCACCTGTAAACCAATCATATATCTGGCCAGGGATCATGTGCATACAACACCTTCCATGTGACTATTTGGGCCACTACACAACCTGCATCTGGCACTGTAGCTGTGTGCTCCAAACAAGGACACATACAACTGAACTAAAATGCTCAGGGGCTTATTTACAAGTCCACTGCGCCACCAGTGCGTCACTTTTTTTGACACACCGGCAGCGCAGTATGCCTGCCCATATTTACAAGGCCACATAAAGCCACTCTGTGTGGCTTTTCATGGCCTTGTAAATATGGTCTTTCCCGCATTACTATGCATGAAAGGAGGGTTCCATGGGTGTTGCTGTGGGTGTTCCCACGTAACATCCATGGAACCTGACGCATTCCCAGATTTACAAGGTTTTGTAAACCTGGGAATGTGTAGGATTACTACACCTCCCCAGGGGAGGCGTAGGGGAGGTGCAATGAGGAGAAATACATTTATTTCTCCTTGTTTTTCCTTTTTCTATGTGTGCTGCATTCTGCAGTAAACATAGAAAGAGGACAACACCTCTTGTGATTGTTTTGTGTAGGAAGGTGTCCCTTCCTACACAAGAACAATCACCCCTACAATGCAGACACCCACTCTTGCACCATGGTGCAAGGGTGTCTGCATTGGCGCATGGCAGCCCATTGTGCGCCAGCGCAGGGGAAAAGGACAGGAATGCGCGGTATCCTGAAGATACAGCGCATTCCTGTACTTTTCTTTTGATGCACAGCAGCACAGCGGGAAGGCTTGCATCAAAATATTGTAAATGAGGCCCTCAGGGTTCCTGCTTTTACCTGTGTACACCCACATGAAACAGAGACACTGGCTGAATATTCTATTTACTATTTATAGTTCAGGTTTCCATGGAAAAATCAATTTTCAGACATTTTCAGCAAAAGTTTGAGTTTCTAAACCCACACCACCCTTCAAGAGTAAGCCCTTGCTTTCCTCTGAGAGCCAAAGCCCAATATGGAGGTGTTAGACCTGGCTTTTCCAGCAGGTTTATCCCCAGACTTTTTGCTTTTTGGCCTCCTGTTTTGGACCCTGTTTTTGTTGGTTTTATGACTCTGGGCACTTTACCACTGCTGATCAGTGCTAAAGTGCATATGCTCTCCCTATAAATTGTGTTTATGGATTGGTGATTCCATGATTGGCATATTTGATTTACTGGTAAGTCCGTAGTACAGTGCACTGTGTGTGCCCAGGGCCTGTAAATCAAATACTGCTGGTGGGCCTGTAGCACTGATTGTGCCACCCACATGAGCAGCTTGTAAATGTAACTCAGACCTGCAAGTGCACCCACTTGCCAGGCCCTAACCTTCCCTTTTCTTACATGTAAGACACCCCTAAGATAGGCCCAAGGTAGCCCCATGGGCAGGGTGCAGTGTTTGTGAAAGGTAGGACATGTACTGAGGTGCGTGACATGTCCTGATAGTGAGATACAGTGTATTTCGTTTTTCACTATTGAAAGGCTATCTGTCCCATAGGATAGAATGGGAGTTTATTTATAACATCTTATAAATATAACTTCCCATTGGGACAAGGTAGAAAAATGGAGTTTAGTATGCCTGAACTCAGGATATAAGGATTCATCTTTTAGTAAGGATGATTTTTATATTCTGGGTTTGAAAATACCATTTTTAGAAAGTGGCTATTTTCTTGCATAGCCACCCAGTGTGCCTCTGCTAGGTTTGACTATTGACTGTCTGGCTTTGGAGTGACACGGGCTGGGGATGTGCACTCTGTTCAGACAACCACTTGGGGGGGTGAAGTGTGTCCTGCCTTTCCAGGGTGAGTCAGGGCTGGGCTGAATAGACCTGGGCTGCATTCAGAGTGGGGGAGGAGATTTCTTTCACACCTGAATGGGCCTGGTGTGGAGTTATCTCACTTAGAATGGAATGTTGGGCCTGTTGCCAGGCTGGAACGTTATCCTTTGAAAGGAAAAAGAGTAGTTGAAGCTGTGAAGCCGAGCTGGAGGTACCTGTGACTTTCTCCACAATAAAGATATATATATCTTCTCATTTTGCGTGGAAGTGGATCTTTACATTGGTGACGAGTTGTACTTGATCTGCGCAGGGGGCAGACAACCAGTACCTCCACCCCTGGATGAATATACTACAAAGAACCTACTACAAAGGAACCCACTACAAAGGAACATACTACAAACTATATATACCATTGTGAGTACTTTATTTGCGTATTTGGCTGCTTGCTAAACTTGCTTGCTGTGTGCCGCGACAGCCGACACCTTGTTCCCTATCGTGAACACTAACTATGCTTCAACCCTGCTTGTGCATCTGTGCTTGTGAGCCGTTCCTCATCGCGTTTGACTGTGACACATATGTCTAGTTGGAATTGTGATCTGCCTGGTTTTGGCCAATGGTGTTGAGAGGACGCAAGCTCATTGTCACCAGTGTTTGACTTCACCGGTTTTACCGGCTCGCTGTGTGGAGTTGGGTGCCTGAAACCGCGATTGCAGGTTCTGCAGTTAACAGGCATTGACACGTACTATTTTAAATGCCTGAAACCGCGATTACAGGTTGTGCAGTTAACAAGCATTGAAACGTACTGTTTTAAAAATAAACATTCAATAGAATGGATCACTTACCGAATCCCGTTGATGCCACGCACATGGTTCTCGACTCGCACCGACTCGCGCTGGTGCCGCCCACTTGCTTTTCAACACGCGCTGACTTCATTCTACAATTACTTTCACGCCCCGATTTCCTGTAGAAAGCGCACGCAAACCACGCATTTCGGTGGCCATTTTGGAAAGTTGGGAAGAACCTTTTTATCAACAATAGAAAGCACGACATTCCGATGTTATCGGCAACGAAGGAAGCATTAACTTCTCAATTCTTAGCTCTGAACTTCAACTCAAAGTCATCGACTCTTCATTTCTTCAATCTAAACTTCAACTACTGACTGTCATCGGTAACATGGAACAATAATCTATAATTTAACCCGTTCGATGCGTCGGACGGCCCCAGGCCGTCCGACGTCACGGTGGGCGTGTGCGGAGGATGGCCGGGGGCCGTCCGAGACACGCCCACTCATTATTTAACCCGCAGCGGAATTCGCGCCGCGGTCAAGGTGTTAAAGAAGCAGACCTTTCCTGAGGAAACAAGCCTTTTTCCAAACAACATCCACAACATCCTGGTTTGTTATTTTAAAGTTTTTATTTTAGTTTATTATATTAGCTTGTTGTTTCATTTAACTTTTAATTCCTTACAGGTGGGTCTATTTGCATTTTGTATTTCCGTTGGGTGGTTAATAATGTTGGATCAAGGTTTATCTGCACCACCAACTTTTCTTCCTACTCCTGGGAACCCTTCCATTGCTTGGAAGGATTGGAAAAAATTATTTCTTATCTATATCTTTGCTACTGGTGCAGATAAATATGGTCCTGTGCGTAGACAAGCCATCCTACTTCATCACTTAGGGGTTGAAGGACGTCGCTTGTATGAAGACCTTCCTGAGATCTCTTTGGGGATGGGTGATGGTCAACCAAGTAATGTTTGTGAGATGACTATGCAAATGTTGGACATACGATTTACTACTAAGGTGAATGTTGTGCTAGAAAGGCATACATTTTTTTGTCGCACACAAAAAAATAGATGAAGACATTGCAATCTATGTTGCCGCCTTGAGGGGTCTTGCACTAACTTGCCGTTTTGAAGGTCTGGGAGACTCTCTCATACATGATTAAATAGTGAGGTGTACTAACAACAAGAGAGTACGAGAAAAATTACTTATTAAGGATCCAACATTAGACGAAGCAATTCAGATAGCCAAGGGATTAGAGCATATTGATTTATGGATAAAAGAAATGGAAAAATGTAGTAATTCCATAATATCAAACGAGCAAGTTGTCAAAGGGTCTGAAGTGCATGCGTGTGTGGATGAAACTAAAGTGGTGAAACAAACTATGAAACCTCAAAATAAGCCTTCCAACAAATTTAATGACGTTCCTCGAGCAAGCACTGGTGCTCCGGAGATCAATGCAAGGGTAATTAAATGCTATCATTGTGGTGCCCCAGGGCATATAGCTTCCAGTGCAAAATGTATGGCCAAGAATGTATTATGTAGAGCTTGCGGCAAGAGGGGTCATCTTGCCAAAGTTTGCAGGACCAGGACTCAATTTGGTCAGATACAAGAAGTGGATGACATGTGTGAGAGTATTCAAGAGCTGATGTTGTGTGTAGATGATTCCGATGTTCCTGGGGAATCATGCTATGATCATACTATCTTGGATTGTGGTATTGTTAGAGAAAGTACAAGTAAGTTAGATAAACCTCACTGTGTCATAAATTTGGATAAGCATGATGTTATGATGCTGGTTGACTCAGGAAGTTTGTATACACTATTATCCAAGGATATGTATTCCAAGATGTGGAAAAGTGAAAGTGATGTTGAGTCTTGGGCCAAGTCTGATATTAAGGCTGTTGGTTATGGTGGTAAAACAATTGATATCTTAGGCCTGAAGTGGGTGGTGATTTCATTTAATGGAAAAAAGGTGCATGGTCGAGTATATTCAACTAAACAAGGGTCCAATTTACTAGGTTGGCGTCACCAAAATGATCTAAATATAATTCTCAATCCTAATGCTAATGAGCCAGTTATGTCCACGATAGTGTATGATATTGATACGACATATGAGACAAATTTAATGGAGAAGTATCCTGAGGTCTTCTCTGATAGGTTAGGTAAGCTCAAGAATTTCTAACATAAGATTATCTTGAAGTAAATGCGGTGCCTATTGTGCATAAAGTAAGGAATTTACCGTATTTGATGAGGGATCCTCTACAAGAAGAGCTAAAAAAGTTGCTTGCACAAGATATCATAGAGCCCATTGAGGCCTCAGAGTGGTTAGCTCCCATCGTAGTTGCACCTAAGGATGGAGGTAAAATTCGCTTATGTGTGGATTTGCGCGACCTGAATAAGAGCATTATATATATATATATATATATATATTTTTTTTTTTTTATTCAACAAACGCCGAAGCTTCTCAAGATGCACTCGACAGTGCGTCTGCCATTCGGCATCACGGTTCAGCCCGCCCCAGCCATCCAAGTTCGTTGTGTTGCCTGACGCGTTTCTGTGGCCAACGTACCACTTCATCAGAGGCATTTCTCCTGTACGCATTGGAGCGCTCTTTATACTGCATGCATGAAGGTGAGGCGTCAGTGTGGTGTTTCAAAGTGAGCCCATGAAGAAGAGGCGGACATGCCTTGAAACGCGTCGGCTACATGGCGAAATTTTAATGGGAATAGCGAATGTGAGCTGGTGAGGTAAAAACAGCCGGATGGTGTGAGCGCCGTCGAGTGACCTTCTAATGCTTCAGGGCATCTTGTTGATTTATCTATGTGCACGGCGGCCCGGCCGTGAGAAGGAGCACCATTTCCAATGAATGAAAGGCTGAGGTTAGAAACGAATTCTGACCTGTCAGTACGGCGTCTCTGATTAGAAACAGCTCGCAAATGACTGTCTCCTACCTACTATAGGATTACAAATTTATGCGTCAAGATGAACACACACTGAACCTACTTAAGGGACTAATTTACACTCACCTTCAGGGACTACATGTCCCATCATGCATCAATGGATAATGGACTTAAGAAACGCCCAATTGGGGCGACTGTGCCAATAAAAGATCGTGATATTCAAATGAAGGTGAGGCGTCAGTGTGGTGTTTCAAAGTGAGCCCATGAAGAAGAGGCGGACATGCCTTGAAACGCGTCGGCTACATGGTGAAATTTTAATGGGGATAGCGAATGTGAGCTGGTGAGGTAAAAACAGCCGGATGGTGTGAGCGCCGTCGAGTGACCTTCTAATGCTTCAGGGCATCTTGTTGATTTATCTATGTGCACGGCGGCCCGGCCGTGAGAAGGAGCACCATTTCCAATGAATGAAAGGCTGAGGTTAGAAACGAATTCCGACCTGTCAGCACGGCGTCTCTGATTAGAAACACCTCGCAAATGTCTGTCTCCTACCTACTATAGGATTACAAATTTATGCGTCAAGATGAACACACACTGAACCTACTTAAGGGACTAATTTACACTCACCTTCAGGGACTACATGTCCCATCATGCAACAATGGATAATGGACTTAAGAAACGCCCAATTGGGGCGACTGTGCCAATAAAAGATCGTGATATTCAAATGAAGGTGAGGCGTCAGTGTGGTGTTTCAAAGTGAGCCCATGAAGAAGAGGCGGACATGCCTTGAAACGCGTCGGCTACATGGCGAAATTTTAATGGGGATAGCGAATGTGAGCTGGTGAGGTAAAAACAGCCGGATGGTGTGAGCGCCGTCGAGTGACCTTCTAATGCTCCAGGGCATCTTGTAGATTTATCTATGTGCACGGCGGCCCGGCCGTGAGAAGGAGCACCATTTCCAATGAATGAAAGGCTGAGGTTAGAAACGAATTCCGACCTGTCAGCACGGCGTCTCTGATTAGAAACAGCTCGCAAATGACTGTCTCCTACCTACTATAGGATTACAAATTTATGCGTCAAGATGAACACACACTGAACCTACTTAAGGGACTAATTTACACTCACCTTCAGGGACTACATGTCCCATCATGCAACAATGGGTAATGGACTTAAGAAACGCCCAATTGGGGCGACTGTGCCAATAAAAGATCGTGATATTCAAATGAAGGTGAGGCGTCAGTGTGGTGTTTCAAAGTGAGCCCATGAAGAAGAGGCGGACATGCCTTGAAACGCGTCGGCTACATGGCGAAATTTTAATGGGGATAGTGAATGTGAGCTGGTGATGTAAAAACAGCCGGATGGTGTGAGCGCCGTCGAGTGACCTTCTAATGCTTCAGGGCATCTTGTTGATTTATCTATGTGCACGGCGGCCCGGCCGTGAGAAGGAGCACCATTTCCAATGAATGAAAGGCTGAGGTTAGAAACGAATTCCGACCTGTCAGCACGGCGTCTCTGATTAGAAACAGCTCGCAAATGACTGTCTCCTACCTACTACAGGATTACAAATTTATGCGTCAAGATGAACACACACTGAACCTACTTAAGGGACTAATTTACACTCACCTTCAGGGACTACATGTCCCATCATGCAACAATGGATAATGGACTTAAGAAACGCCCAATTGGGGCGACTGTGCCAATAAAAGATCGTGATATTCAAATGAAGGTGAGGCGTCAGTGTGGTGTTTCAAAGTGAGCCCATGAAGAAGAGACGGACATGCCTTGAAGCGCGTCGGCTACATGGCGAAATTTTAATGGGGATAGCGAATGTGAGCTGGTGAGGTAAAAACAGCCGGATGGTGTGAGCGCCGTCGAGTGACCTTCTAATGCTTCAGGGCATCTTGTTGATTTATCTATGTGCACGGCGGCCCGGCCGTGAGAAGGAGCACCATTTCCAATGAATGAAAGGCTGAGGTTAGAAACGAATTCCGACCTGTCAGCACGGCGTCTCTGATTAGAAACAGCTCGCAAATGACTGTCTCCTACCTACTATAGGATTACAAATTTATGCGTCAAGATGAACACACACTGACCTCCTTAAGGGACTAATTTACACTCACCTTCAGGGACTACATGTCCCATCATGCAACAATGGATAATGGACTTAAGAAACGCCCAATTGGGGCGACTGTGCCAATAAAAGATCGTGATATTCAAATGAAGGTGAGGCGTCAGTGTGGTGTTTCAAAGTGAGCCCATGAAGAAGAGGCGGACATGCCTTGAAACGCGTCGGCTACATGGCGAAATTTTAATGGGGATAGCGAATGTGAGCTGGTGAGGTAAAAACAGCCGGATGGTGTGAGCGCCATCGAGTGACCTTCTAATGCTTCAGGGCATCTTGTTGATTTATATATATATATATATATATATATATATATATATATATATATATATATATATATATATATATATCACCAGATTGATCTGGATTAGGGATCAAGACACCTCACTTTATTTGTTACGCCGCTGGGTGCATTCCGGTACTGCAGGATGCCATTTGGCTTAGCATCCGCCTCAGCGGTGTTTCAAAGAGTGATGTAACTAATTTTTGATGGTATGAACGATGTCCTGTGTTTCCAAGACGATATGTTGGTTGTGGGGAAGGATAATGTACATCATGATGTGGTAATGAACGAGGTTTTGAAGAGAATGGAGAGTAATGGGCTGACCCTAAAAAAAGAAAAGTGCCAATTAAAGAGAAGCTGTGTAACATATCTGGGGCATGAAATGTCCAGTGATGGAATCAAGCCTAAGAAAAGTATTATTTCTGCTATCAAAGATGCTCCCACTCCTCATAACAAGGACCAGTTAAAGTCCTTTCTTGGCTTAGCAGAGTGTTGCTCAAAGTCTGTGAAGGGGTTCACGGAAATAGTTGAACCTCTGAAGGTCCTAATGAAGAAAGGGGTTGTATTTGAATGGAATGACATCTGTGACGGAGCGTTCAATGAGGTAAAGAGTAGTATTATGCGAGCCCCGACTCTTGGTCATTTTAATGTCAAAGCAAAAACCCTTGTTACAACCGATGCCAGTGCAGTTGGGATTGGAGCAGTTCTGACTCAAGTGAGTGATGGGGAAGAGAAAATTATCGGATTTGCATCTAGGAGGCTGCGAGATGCGGAATTATCGTATTAGGTAATTGAAAAAGAAGCCCTAGCATGTTGTTGGGGCATAAAACACTTTAGATTTTTTGTTTGGAGTTTGCCATTTAAAGTTCGAACAGATCACATACCCCTGGCTCAATTATTTAAGGGAAGCAGGGGTTTGGAGGGTAGTGTTACTCCCAGAATTTCCAGATGGATGTTGTCAGTTCTTGAATACAATTTTGTGGTTGAGTATGTTAGAGGTTTAAGGAATGTTGTAGCTGACTACTTATCAAGGATGCCGCTGGATGAGGTTGATGCAGATGTGGATGATGCTGTTGAGGTCGTGATTAAGGGCGGCAGTGAAGAAGCTGCTTATGACAAACAGGAATGGATGAGTGCCATGTTAAATGATGATATCTTGCAACCCGTAGTAAGGTGTGTATTGGAAGGATGGAAGGAAGATCTCACTGAAGATGTTCGCTTTAAAAGTTACCATCATGTGGAAGCTGAATTGAGTGTGTGTGATGGGAGATTATTGAGAAGGTGCCAGTTGGTACCACCGGTTGGACTGAGGAAGAAAATTGTGAACATTGCTCATGAGGGTTATTTGGGAAGAAATATGACCAAAAGGAGAGTGCAACAGTCATATTGGTGGCCCGGTATGGATGGTGACATTGAGGAGGTGGTGAAGGAATGCCATGCGTGTGCTCAAGCTGATAAGACTAAAGTAATTAGGCAACCCCCTCTAGCGTGTGTGTCATTTCCCAAGCGCCCGTGGGAAAGAGTGGCAATTGATTTCTTGGGTCCAATTTCTTAACTTGGATCACGTAGTAAGTTCTTGATGGTTCTGGTGGATTACCACTCCAAATGGTTTGTGGTCGAATCCACTGAGTGTATTAATACGCAGAGAGTGATTGCATTTATGGAGAGAGTGTTCTTGAACGAGGGAATTCCTAAAGTTTTGGTATCAGATAATGGTGTTCAACTGGTATCAAGGGAAATGCAAGAATTTCTGTACAAACTTGGGGTCAAGCACGAAAGAGTTGCCATGTTCAGGCCTCAAGCTAATGGCTTGGTTGAGAAAATCAAGCGCTTAATAATGGAAAACATTCAGCTCTCACTTTCCAATGGGCTGTCATGGTATGAAGAACTCAAGAAGCTAGTGTGGTCATATAGAGTGACACCGCACTCAGTGACTGGAGTCTCGCCATTTGTTTCTCTTAAGGGGCGTGAGCCTGGTGTTAAGGAAGTTCCTGGATGGCTGAAGGATAAAGATTGTGTGTGGGTCGATCGGGCTGCTGTGGAAAATAGTGTGGCCCAGCGACAGTTGGCTGCAATGAGGTATTACGATGCTAGGAATGGTGTAAAGTGTCTTGATATAAAGGAAGGAGACTGGGTGGTTGTAAAGCGAGGTAAAATTGTCACCAAAGGCGATAGTAAATTTTCTAAACCAATGCTAGTGAGAGCTGTGAAAAAAAATATTATCATCCTGACCGATGGTTCTGCTTGGAGCACTGGGAATGTCTGTAAATGTCGTGCTCCCCAGCCAGTTCTTGATAATTAAAGTTTTGTGGATTTCTTTATTGTTAAAGGGGTATATAAAGGGGGAGATGTGTGGAGTTATCTCACTTGAAATGGAATGTTGGGCCTGTTGCCAGGCTGGAATGTTATCCTTTGAAAGGAAAAAGAGTAGTTGAAGCTGTGAAGATGAGCTGGAGGTACCTGTGACTTTCTACACAATAAAGATATGTATATCTTCTCATTTTGCGTGGAAGTGGATATTTACATCTGGTCTGCCTTGGACAATGCTGTCTCCACCTCCTGCCAGGAAACTGCACCAGAGAGGCCAGAACAGGTTCTGGCTGGGCAAAGACACTCTCTGCCGCCAGAAAGCATTTACCAGGATGCTAAGGGGCAAACTGTGCTGGGAGGTCAGCAGTGTGCTCCCACCCCTTCCTGTTTAGAAAGCAAAGGATTGTTTACTATAAAAAGTGGGGCCCAGACCCGTTAAACTTTAGATCACCTTTGGACTTCAAGAGGAACCTCTGCCAAAGAGAAGAGCTGGAAGAAACTGGAGGAGGAGTACTGCCCCTTTGCTGTGTGCTGTCTGGGGTTGGCCTGCAGTAGCTGTTTCTGCGTGTGTATCCTGCTTGAGAAAGTATCTCCAAGGGCTTGGAAGTAGAGCTTGCCCCCTGTTCAAGAAGTCTCAGGAACAGCAAAGACTTCGCCATCCTTCTAGACACCGTCTCTGGAACCACTGGTTTCAGTCGCCGCAGAAGAAAAGAGCAGCCGACTCTGTCACCAAGTCCGTCGCCGGTTCCGTGTCCTGAAGGCTCCGCAGAAGCCACCACCACACTTCGCACCGCATTCTTGGTCCCACCGACGCCGTTGGGCGACCGTCACCGAGCCGTTGCTTGCACCGCGTCCTGTGGGCACCGCACTCCGCACCGCCTTGCTTCACTCTGCCCGGACGTCACCGACACCATCGCTGCCTGACCCGAACATCGACCGGCTTCATCGCCTGCTTCGTGACCTGCCAGCATCACATCGAGCACCGCCTCACTCTGCATCGCAAGCCTTGGCCTCACCGACGCCGTTGGACGACCGTCACCGAGCAGCTGCCTGCACCGCGCGGTGAGGGCACAGCACGCTGCACCGCTTCACTTCATTGCAACGGTTGCCCTGACCGACTCGTACCATCGGGATCGGCCGCAACGAGAAGGGTACTGTCTATGAGTCTGTTGACGCTTTAGCTGGCCTGTACCGATGCGGTCGGCTGGAATTTTTAGACTCTGTTGTTTTCAGCATCGCGGTAGCCCCGGACAGAGCTATCGACTCGGAAGAACGTTTTTTTCCAGCTATTTCTGCAACCTAAAGGTTATCTTGCAAAGTTACTATTTTTACAGTATTGGATTGTGGATTTTTGTCGTATTTGGTCTTGTTGGTTTAAATAAAGTTTTGCTTATTTTTCTAAACTGGTGTGGTGTCCATTTGTAGTGTTTTCACTGTGTTACTGTATGAATGCACAAATGCTTTACACACTGCCTCTGTGATAAGCCTGTCTGCTCGTGCCAAGCTACCAAGTGGGGGAGCAGGGGTTATTTTGAAAGTGTATCCCCGTTACCCTGAGTAGGAAGATGGATCCCTACTTGCACAAAGGCGCAATCCCTTGCCAACTAGAGACCCCCATTTCTAACAGGAGGTTTTGGTATCTTGGTGATCTACGCAATAGGAGCTATCCCTTGTCGTTAGGAGATATCAGGTAAAGCTAGGAGTGCCCAATACCTCTGAGTATCCCAGTATTAGGAGAATTGGTTTGACAACACTCTTGATCTTCATCAGTTGTATAACCAACCCAAAAATGTCTCTTAAAGGAAGCCAAATGGACTACTAGACATATAGGCACTATGGCTATAAGTGGACAGAAGTTGGCCTTCACCAAACTAGAAGGAATTATGAAACAGAGCGCTTTAGTTATCTAGGTTTGGAAATATCATCAATTTTATTGTCATCTATCAATTATCGCTATATAAAATCATCACACTTTGGCCTATTATTCTCATCTTCTCAATGTTTACCCACAAATAAACAAGTCAGTAAATATCTGGGCTAAGGACAAAGTGATAAACAAGCACTTGAGTATGTAAACTTGTCCATGTTGAAGTCACACTTGTTTGTCTGCAGTGGACTAGACTCTTTTCTTCTAACTTATATGACATTTAATTCTAAGCCTTCTTTACTAACAGGTTTTGGTGGCCACCACAAACAAAGGGTGGTGGGGCGGGTGGAGGGAGTGCGGGAGGGGGAGTGCGGGGGCACTGGGTTGCGCGGGGGTGTTAGTAATAATATTTATTTTTTTAAAGAACTTGCCTGAAGCCGCCTCCCGCATTGCGCCTCATGCCCTCCTTCTGGTCCCAGCAGCCCCTGGGACAGACTCCCATCCAATCCCTGTGCAGCACAGGGATTGGCCTGAGCGGGCTGGAAAGACGCTCCACTCAGACCAGGGAGTCTGTGGGGTTTCTCGAGCCCGGCTGTTCAATGCAGCAGGGCTGGAGAAACGTAGGTACGCATGTGTGTTTGGCCGGCCTGAGACCGCCGGCCAAACACATGTGTGCACGTAGGGAGTGCACATAGCACTCCTCCTCCCCCCTTCCATACACGGCCCACCCCTCCCTACAGCGCTGGCTCAGAGCCGGCAAATGAAAAATAAATCGATGCTAGAACATCATTTTATTTTTCATTTGCTGGCTCTGAGCCAGGCAGTGGGGCGACGCTTCTCCGCCATTGCGGAAGAGCCGCTGCTGATAATAGGTCTGTCAATGGCAAATGACTTGATCTGTTTGTGAAATTCACATTAAATTCATGTTCTGAAACTTGAGCGCACAAAATGAAATATTTTACACAGAAACAGTATGTGCAGGGCATTGGTTTAGGGTTCCTGCATGAGGTGGCTCAAAATGATAGAAAGGCTGATCATGTGGAACTTCAAGTAGTACAGACCCATGTTTGGTATTCTGGTGTTGCTGGTACCACACAGAGTATGTGTCCTGGGTGCTCAACCTGAGATATTGGGCATTACCGTAAGCAGCTTCCCATAGGCAGGTTCCCTGGGCATTCGCAGTCCTCTGCCATCCCTGCAGCTGGGCACAGGGATAGATATGGAGAGGAGCTATTGGAAGCCAGCTCAGATGGACTCCTGTAAAGCAGGAATCAGTTATACAGAATGACCCACCCCCATAAGCCCACTGTTGGGACGGAAATGTCCCCTGCATGGTGTACAGTTGTATCCCCTGCCCTGCATGCCCTACTGCGAGTATCTGGTATCTTGGTTTATGAATGTTTGGTCCCAGCCTCGTTTTATTCTTGCCTAGGCCTGTCCCTTGGTATGAGTCCAGTCCTGCCTTCGACCTGGAGGGGAGCAGCAAGCTTGCTCATCATAGTGAAACATGACTACAGTCTCTGTCGCATGTAGCGCAGTGGTGACAGTATGCCATGTTTTGTAGTGATTCTAGTGTAACTAGAACCTTTTATCTGTGCTCTGGAGTGGTTGCGTACTGGCACACTTTTATAAAGTTCTAAAACTACAAATGAAGCTGGATCCCAGCAATAAAATGTAAGTAAGTCCGTTTTTATATAGCGCAGCTACTCACCCTTACGGGTCTCAAGGCGCTGGGGGCCGTTGTGGAAATTAAGTGAGCTATTGCCCAGAGTCACATGGTGCTGAGCTGCCGCCGGAGCCGGGGATCGAACCGTGAACCCTGTGCTCCGAAGTCAGCTGCCCTGGCCGCTGCACCACACCTCTCCAGCAATGATATCCCTTCTATGTATGTATGTGTGAGCTTGCGTGTTACATACACTATGTACTTATGGGTGAACCAGAGTGAAGGAGGATTGTGGGTTTCATTTTGGAAGCCCTGGCTTGCTCATCTGCACAAGATATGTAATGTAAGCCCGTTTTTATATAGCGCAGCTACTCACCCTTACGGGTCTCAAGGCGCTGGGGGCCGGAGTGGAAATTAAGTGAGCTATTGCCCAGAGTCACATGGTGCTGAGCTGAGCTGCCGCCGGAGCCGGGGATCGAACCGTGAACCCTGTGCTCCGAAGTCAGCTGCCCTGGCCGCTGCACCACACCTCTCCACCTGTGCAGTAACTTTTCCAGACAGTGGAAGTGTATTGCTGGCATTCCTGAGATTGCACGGAGGAGACCGAGACACTGAAGTAGGGAAAATGGAGGCAAACTCTCCTTAGGATTCCAATGAGGTCCTTTTGCTACAGAGAGTGGTTGATTAGTATCCATGAATACTGCCATTTGGTAGGGGTGAAGGGTGAGACTACAGTTCCTGTTGTCATAGTGGTATGAAGAGTTTTTGAGAAAGGTGTCAACCTTTTTGTCCACCTTCCTTATCACTGTCAGGAATGGGTGTGACAACCAGGTGTAGAATCCTCACACATCTCTGTGCCTCTGTTGTGGGTACTCCAGCCGGAAATGACCATGCTGTGACTAACATCACCATAGACAAAGGCTGAGTCTAGAAAACAGCCTGAGAAGGACACATGAAAGGAGAACTGACCCACACACTGATTATGGAAATACAGACAGAGAATGCACGTCCCCTGCATGCTTTGCCTGTATAAGAGTGGGAACTGTTGACCCACAGGGTCAAAAGGGGCCAGTTGGTGTTCCAGTTCCAAGTTCCCTTCAACCAACGAGGGGGTGCTTCATAGAGTTACCAGAGTCCTACTGCACAACCAGTGCTGGTATCTGCCTGACAGCTAGCTCCCTAGAGGTGAGGGGACATCATCTGAGTCTAACCTGAAGGAAGAGATGTTCCTTGTCATGAAACACCTGGCTGGAGTGAGGCCTACCACGGACCAGGACTGCAGGTGCAACAAACATTGAGGGATTGAGTGCTTTTTAGGGTCTACCAAACTAAAGGGATGGGGAGTGCTGCACCTATGCTGAGACCAACACTGCGATGCCTTAGACTCAGGGAGGTAGAAGGGGGCAGAGGACATCCTCTCTGGGAATCAATAGTCCTGCACCAGAGACTATGAGTACCTGATAATTTTGTGTAGTATGTGTTGAGTTTTATTGTGCACTAAAGTACTTATCTTTTTACAAAAATGAGCACCGAGGTGGACAATAATGGTATTACACTCTTGGGTGTCTCTTGAGTGCTGAGCCTGTTGTACCTCACCACTAACCTCCCTGAGAAGTCTGAAACTGCTTGCAATCGCTACTACTGAGAGGCAAGTGCGAAGGGCTTGTAATTGGCCCAGTTTGCAGAGCTATAGCAGGATGTACTCCGGGACATCATAGGCGAACAACCCAGGCTTCCCCCTCTGTGGCACAGTAGCCCCTGCTTGCCCCATCGAAAGTAAGTGGGTGGGTTAGAAAAAGGTGCAACTGGCCCAAGGAGAGGTGAATTCCACCCAGATCAATGCACACAACCAGGGTCCAAGCAACAGTTGGCTCAGAGAGAGGAGAAGGCATGTCTATATATCTGTGGACTTGTGAGGTATGTAGAAGTGTATCCCTCACACTACCTCCCTTGAATCTATGATAGAATAGACAAAATATCGATCTCAGCCTATGGTAAGTGAGAAAAGTCCCTAGACTTTTACAGTAGAATCCCATAGACTACAATTTGGTAGGAGAGAATCCTGCCTAGATCCAGTAGCGATGATAGAGGTGACCCCAATCCTAACATGAGGAATAGTAACACCTGCTCTAGAACCACACCTCGGAATGACAGAGAGCCACCAGGGGACAAATGAACGTGCAACAGATGATTGATACTTTTTGCTCCAAGAGGCACAGCTATCCTGTTGGACAAGGCAATTGCTAACAAGAACACATTTGTTTGAATTACATATTTCCCTAAAATGAGTAATCCAATCAACACAGGCCCACACTGTACCATGGTGCTCAGGTCTGTGATAATGAAGATAAGAGTTTAATGCTTAGCCAGCAGTGTGAATCTCTCTTCATGTGACTGTCTGAATTGTTCCTGGTCCTTGAGAGAAAGGTGAAGGCAACTAATGTTGGAATTTATCATTGACCCCCTTGCACACATATCCCCATTGCTCAATGGCATAGATTTACTGTGACTTAACCGGTTAATGTTCTAGTTACAGAGGCCAGCAGCACCATTACTAAGGTCATATCATATACGCAGCTACCCATACGGGTTCTGTTACTCGAAAATGGCATACAGCATATATGGTGGATTAATGCATCTGTTTCATATTTTACGTCATATGCCACAAGAATTAGTTTTCTTAAGCATGTAATGTAACTGCCTTTAAGTAACCATTTAAATCATGGTGACTATAATCTGCTGTCCTAGCTGGACTCCCTTCATGTCATTATTATTTATTCCCTATTATGCCTTCCCCATTTCAGAAGAGGTGGGCAGAGGTATGAATTGGCTGCAGATTTGAGGCTCCAAGACCAAAAGTCTTCCTGTACCTTATATCCCTTCCAGTTTCACAGCCATCTCACAAAAACTGAATATGACTGAACAGAGCTCTGTTCACACATGGGCCTTACCACCTATCAGTGCCTTTGGTCTTAGCATCCCCCTGCCAACAAAGTCTGGCCATGATGAAAGACTAACCACACAAAGGGGCATCCTGACATGTTTTGGCAACTGTAAGTGAATAAGGAACCAGCTCGGTAGATCCTTTTGTGTCTCACAGACAGCCAGAAACCTTAATCCCTGGGAGAGTAAAGTCAGAGATGGCCAGAAGGGGCGTGTTCCACTTTGGTTATGAAGGGTCAGAAAGGGGTGGACTCTGCGAGGAGTTAGAGGGAAAGGAGGGGGATTCTTTGAAAAGGCACTCCTTTACCATCTTTAAATGCTTTGAAAAACAACCTTATTGAATTGAGTTTACAACATGACACAGCAACTGGTCACACACTCATTTAAAAGACAGCAGATGCCATTTGAGATTTCATCAGTGAGCTCATCAATGATGCCATTGGACATGCCATGAGTGATGTGAGGTCATAAGCAGTGCATGGTTGGGATGCAAGTTATAGTTAGGACAGTAAACCATAACTGGTAAATTTCAGTGTTTAAAAAAAAAAAAAAATCAATCATTTCAATTTCCAGAGTGCTACTTATCACTCGGGAGAGTATCCAGGCGCTGAACGGGCCCCGTGGTTCAGTCAAAGAGCCAGTTCTTCAATGATTTGTGGAACTCTGGAAGTAAAGGGGAAGTCTGGAGGTGTAGGGGGAGGTCATTCCACATCTTTGCTGAGATGTAGGTGAAGTAGCATCCACCGCTTCCGCATTGGCAGAACCGGGGTGTGATTACAAGCGCAAGAGAGGTGAAGCGGAGGGGTTTGGTGGGCTGATGGAAATTCAGGCGGTGGTTGATGTACACAGGGCCGCCGTTTTGAAGTGCTTTGTATGCGTGGGTTAGTAGCTTGAGCTGGCATCTCTTCTGTACTTGGAGTCAGTGGAGTTCCTTGAGATGACGGGTGATGTGGGTTCATTGGGGGAGGTCGCGGACGAGTCTGGTGGCTGCATTCTGTATGACATGAAGTCTATAACGGAGGTGAACCTCGATTTCAGAGTAGAGGGCGTTGCCATTGTCCAGTCAGCTGGTAATGATGGCTTAAGTTACGGTGCGTATTGAGCTCTGTGGAAGCCATTTGAAGAATTTGCACAAAATGCTCAGGAAGAAGAAGGAGGAGGAGGAGAGGATGTTGACCTGGGGAGTCATGGCTAGCTTGCTGTCCAGGATGATGCCGGGGTTTCTGGTGTGGTCGGAAAGGGTTGGAGCTGGCCCAGTTCCGCTGGTCACCAGGAGTCGTCCCAGGTGAAGTGATTGTTCCCGAAGATCAGTACCTTGGTTTTGTCCGAGTTGTGCTTTAGGCAGCCGTCCCTCTTCCAGTGGCGACGTTGGTTATGCATTTGAGGAAGTTGGTCCTGTTAGTGGACTCCTCAGAGAGGGGGGGATGAGTTGCGTGCCGTTGGCGTAAGAGATGATATTGAGCCCGTGGGTTCTGATGATGTCGGCCAGTGGGGTCATGTAGGTGATGAAGAGAGTGGGGCTAAGCGATGAGCCTTGGGGTACTCCAAAGGCGATTTACACGGATTTGGAGGTGAAAGGTGGAAGGCGGATTCTCTGTGTTCTTCCAGTGAGAAAGGAGGCAATCTATTTGAGGGCGGCTCTTTGAATGCCGATGCTGTGCAGCTTTGTGATGAGCGTGTGGTGGAGACCTTGTCAAAAGCTGCCTTAGGTCGAGAAGGATCAGTGCCACTGTTTCACCTCAGTCAAGGAATATTCAGATGTTGTCGATGGCTAAGATCAGGACTATCTCGGTGCTGTGGTTGGTGTGGAAGCCAAGTTGGTTCAGTTCCAGGTGCTTGGTGAGTTGTTGGCCTTCTCTAGGACCTTGGCCGGAAATGGGAGCAGGGAGATGGGCCGGTAGTTGCTGAATTCATCGGGGCCTGCTGAAGGTTTCTTTAGTAGCGCGTTGACCGTGGCATGTTTCCAGTCCAATAGTTTTTATATTATTAGAAGGCCTAACTATAACATCATTTTAACTATGATTTCTTTCAATTAATTTCTAGGTTTTTTTTTAACATAAAGTAAGATATTATTACCAGACATAGCAATAACATCACTTTAACTTCTGTTTTTTCCAGCAAATTTCTGTTTTCTTTTAACGTAAAGTAAAATCTTATTACCTTACCTAACTATACAGTCATTTTAACCGTTGGTTTTTTCAGTGCTTTTATTGGGTTCTTTGATCATATTCACCCAACTCGCCTATTGAGCATACCTTTTGTGCCTAAGTCCAGGCCCTGCATCCAACCCCCTACTGCGGTAGGGGGTTGGATGCAGGGCCTGGACTTAGGCACTACTCCAACCGCCGTAGGCAGCCAACCCTCCGCAGGGCTGAGTCCCCATGTACTGTAAACACAGATGCAGATTTTTGTTGATATTGCAGCCAGCTAATCAAAGTGGCTGACAAGGAAAAAAGGCCCTCTCGGCCAATCAGAACACACAATTTTTAAATTTGTGGAACTGCGGAAGTCCCGAATGGCCATCCGTTCCAATATCACTAACAATTGAACCTTAATTTCTCAAAAAACACTGTACCAATTTACATCAAATCACAAAAAACATGTTTTCTAAGTAAAAACCTGGCTTTTTACCAAATTTGGTGTAATTCTGTTCATCTATAGGCTGCACACTGCGGCGGTTGTGCCTCCACAATGCACAGTGTTCTCATGAAGGATGTCAATGGGAGATGTGATCAGTGATGTCATCAGTGATGTCATTAACCATGTCATGAGTGATAACATATTTGACTACAATTTCAGTTTTTTCTTGAGTTTAAAATGTTATGTTTTAGCTGACATTTTAACCTAAAATCAGGTTGACTTGTTTTTTCAGTGAATTTCTATGTATTTTTTTAATATAAAGTACAATATTATTACCATACCAAACTATAATGTCACTTACACCTTTGTTTTTCTCAATAAATTTGTAAGGTTTTTTTTCAACATAAAGTAAGATTTTAGCATTCGTAACTATGCCAACCCTCTGCTGCGCACCTTCTGCCATGTGGAGTGTGGTGTTGGCCGTAACGCCTGCACCCAACATCCCCGCGGGCAGTCAATCATGCCGCACATGCCAAAAAGGTCATGTGTGGAGTTGGGTTGTCCGCAGTGGCTTGTACCCACAAACCTGCGGGCGACCAACCCCAATGTACACTCACTCGACTTTTTTTTTAATTGCTTTTCCAATCCTGTGGGAGGTATTGTTCAGTCACTACTCTTTCTTGTAAAAAGGAAAAGTCCACGCTAGTAAATACTAACCATTAAATTCCAAATATGTACATCTGGTAGATGAAAATACCTCTGGTGACATCCTCAAATCTATATCAGATGCAGCATCACAATATAAAGGGATATCTTTTTATATATGTGTTACAGCAAACAAATGTTCAGGCTGGACTGTTCCCATTGGGCGCAGGGTCAAGACTGATTTGCATATGGCTGGGTCCAAACTGGAATGGCATGGTGAGCAAAAAAACGATGGATTTAGGCCCAGATCTCTGTACTGGGGTGAATGTATGACAATGTTCTGCATTCTGTCCATCAATTGTTCTTTTTGCATCTTTTTATATATGGCAGGCCTGCTAGCTTTGTCAAGGAGTTACATTAATACCAACAGTACCCAATGAAATCCAAAATTCTATTAAAATACATTCATTATCAATATAAACATTTAAATGATTATCAATTAAATTGTCAATAATGCATTTATATTCAAAATAACCACCAAGTAATAGAGTTTTTCTTTATACTCTCCAGCCCTCATAATGTAGACATAAGACTAACCACTAGGGGTCCATTCAGTCCGGAGCGCAAGAACAAAAGTTTCAACTATGAGAGAGCTTGAATATAATGTGAAACCTCTCCTGGGGGTCATCAATTCCATGGGCCAGCAGACTTTGTGCAATATTCCTGGGGGCTACTGCACTCCCTGCAGCCTGTCACAACACTTACATAAATCGTTGGTGATGCCCCTATCCCTCTTTGGGGCACACAAGAAAGAAATTATCTAATAAACAGAAACCCTCACAGGGAATTATGGGGTGCTTCTCTTTGGAACCATGAATATTTTATGAGTGGCTAAGCTGTTCTGCCCTTTCTGTGCGTCCTTGTGCGCACATGAATTTAAAAATATTTCTTGAGGGGTTGTTGGTGGCAGGTGGAGGGAGACCCAAGGCAACCGTGGCCCCAACTATCCCCCGCGCTGCAGACCCGACAACTTCTGGCAGCAGCGGGCGGGAGCAGAATTAATTTTGTTAATTGCCTAGGTCCCACCTGGGGCGCCCAAAATTTACAGGTTATTTGGGGGCCGGATATGGGAGCACCAAGGCCCTCATGGCCCCAGCCAGCATCTTCTCTGCTCCCACTGGCAGCACAAGGCATAAAAGTGCCTCCTGCCTGTGGTCAGGAGCCTAACACCAGAGTGCGCCACCTCCCCTCACAGTCACAGGCAGGGGAGCGGGCGAGCACCCTGCGAGGCCACTGTCTGATTCTTTGGACTTGTCCCTATCTTGGGTGATGGGGGCCCCTGGATAGTCTTCTATCTGGCCCTGCCCTGGGCGGGATGTGACCAAAAGTTGGTCCAGGGAGGGGGAACACAAGCGCTCCTCTCCCCTTTCCAGCAGTCCTGAGGGACCGCAATGGGGTCAAATCTTATTTTAAAGTTTGGCCCCAGGGGACCCCCAATAAGCTTTAGGGGGTCGGGGTATCCCTACTCTCTCCTCTCATGTCCTTTTTAAAAAACATTTTCAGGACACAGGAACCAAGTGCCTGAGTCTTGTAATGGCAGCAGCAAAATTTCTGTTTATGTTGCTGCAAGGCAATCAAGAGCGTCTGCTCAAAAAATCCCCCTCAGACAATCAGAGCACTTGAATTTTTAATTCAAGCCCAACTGCCAATATATCTATACATTTTTAACCTTAATTTCTCAGAAACTACTACACTGATTTACACCAAATTACAAAAAGCATGCTTTGTAGGTAAAGATCTAGGTTTCTGTTTCATTTGGAGTAATTCTATTCAGCTGTTTTGGCTGTAGTGCTGTCTAAAGTTCCCTATGGAAATTGGATAAGGGAAAACTGTTTTGGGAGCCCCCTTTTTCTCATCCCCTGTTTGACGGATCACTCTGAAACTATCCTGAGGTGGATAACTTTTTGGGGGAAGATTCCATGAAGATTCGTCAAATTGAGGCAAAGTTATTAGGGAAACAAAAAAAAATATATTTACACATAGATATCAAGACAATTGCCTTTCAGGTTAAGAGTGCTGCATTAATTATGCAATCAATCAATCAATCAGAACATTTGTAGAGCGCGCTACTTACCCGTGAGGGTCCCAAGGCGCTGGGGGGGGGGGTTTGGGGGGGAATGCTGCTACTGCTCGAAAAGCCAGGTCTTGAGGAGTCTTCTGAAGGTCAGCAGGTCTTGGGTCTGCCGAAGGGGGATGGGGAGGGTGTTCCAGGTCTTGGCGGCGAGGTGGGAGAACGATCTGCTGCCGGAGGTCGCTCTTCGGATGCGGGGGATAGTGGCGATGGCGAGGTCGGCGGAGCGAAGCTGGCGGTTGGGGGTGTAGAAGCTGAGTCGTCTGTTGAGGTATGCTGGTCCGGTGTTGTGGAGTGCCTTGTGTGCGTGGGTTAGGAGTTTGAAGGTGATCCTCTTGTTGACGGGGAGCCAGTGCAGGTCTCTCAGGTGGGGTGTGATGTGGCTGTGGCTAGGGATGTCGAGGATCAGGCGTGCTGAGGCGTTCTGAATGCGTTGAAGTCGTTTCAGGAGTTTGGCCGAGGCTCCTGCGTAGAGGGCATTTCCGTAGTCCAGCCTGCTGCTGACGAGGGCCTGGGTGACCGTTCTTCTCGTTTCGGTGGGGATCCACCTGTAGATCTTGCGGAGCATGCGGAGGGTGTTGAAGCAGGAGGATGAGATGGCGTAGACCTGCTTTGTCATGGAGAGGGTGGAGTCGAGGATGAACCCTAGGTTGCGTGCATGGTTGGTGGGTGTTGGAGCTGTTCCCAGTGCGGTCGGCCACCAGGAGTCGTCCCAGGCCGAGGGGGTGGATCCGAGGATGAGGAATTCCGTCTTGTCCGAGTTTAGCTTCAGTCGGCTGTTCTTCATCCACTCGGCGACTGCTTTCATTCCTTCGTGGAGGTTGGTTTTGGCGGTGTGGGGGTCCTTGGTGAGGGAGATGACCAGCTGGGTGTCGTCGGCGTATGAGATGATGTTGAGGTCATGCAGTCGGGCGACGTGGGCAAGCGGTGCCATGTAGATGTTAAACAGTGTTGGGCTGAGGGATGAGCCTTGGGGTATGCTGCAGATGATCTCGGTGGCTTCGGAGCGGAAAAGGGGGAGGCGGACGCTCTGGGTTCTGCCGGAGAGGAAGGAGGTGGTCCAGTCCAGGGCCTTCTCTTGGATCCCAGCGTCGTGGAGGCGTGTGCGTAGGGTGCGGTGGCAGACCGTGTCGAAGGCGGCTGACAGGTCCAGGAGGATGAGGGCCGCGGTTTCTCCGTTGTCTTGCAGGGCCCTGATGTCATCGGTGGCGGCGATGAGGGCAGTTTCGGTGCTGTGGTTGCTGCGGAACCCAGACTGGGATGGGTCCAGGATGCTGTTCTCCTCGAGGTAGCGGGTCAGTTGTTTGTTGACGGTCTTCTCGATGACCTTCCCTGGGAACGGGAGCAGGGAGATGGGCCGGAAGTTCTTGAGGTCCTTGGGGTCAGCCTTGGGTTTTTGAGTACCTACCCAAGTGCCAACATAATAATAACTGGGGATTTTAACATGAACTTAATCCAAGGCTAAGAGCGCAACCTACCGAGTTTCATACAGCCAAGACAGGGCAACCGAAGCAGACAAGACCTTATGGGTAAGAAATGTTCTGCAAAATTTGATGACCTTTTCCTACACACGTTAAATGGTAGAGGCCCCTTGGATAGTCCAGCTGCATTCACGAGGGTTACATCTAAAACAGGATCAACAATCGATTTTACGCTAGCCGACCCTGATCTATTTCCATACATAACAGATTTTCAAATTCAGGATCGAGTCGAAAGCGATCATTACCCTCAAACTTTTACATTAACCATCACTCCAATTGGGTCAGAGCAGGCAAATCCTCTTACATTAACGACACAACTTTACAACCTAAAACGGTTAATTTGGAATGAAAAGAACATTGACAAAATAATGGAGACATGCCGGTTATTGTTAACACCTACAGACGCAGACCACGCTGGAGATATTACGGGGCTCTGGGAGTCTTTTACAACCAACATCAATAAAAAATGTCAACCTACCCACAGAGATCATAAAAGATCCAGAACTGGAGGAGGGCCATGGTACACGCCAAATATACGGGCAATAAAATCGTGACTGAACAAACAACTAAGGTTAATTCGAACAAATGGTCCCCAACCTTCGCAACAGACTCTCATAATTATAGAAAAGACGAAAAGGGAATTAAAACACGAAATAAAGGTGGCCAAACGAACATACAAGGAAAATTTTGAGACCAACTTGCTCCACGCAAGCAAGCAGAGAAACTCGAAACAGTTTTGGGCAAAAATCAACTTCCTGCTAAATGGCAAACATCGCCAATTTACCTCCGACCTAACAGAACAATCCTGGAGCATTCATATTGAAGACACATACAATTTTAGAACTGTACAGACAACAGTCAGCACTGGTGATAATATAAACGAGACTAAAAGGTGCTTCAGTCTGGAGAAAATATCAGAGGCTAGGAGTCAGAGTATGGAAAAATGGGCATCGGCGGACGCATCAGCCACTGACTTAAAGACTTCATTCAACGCCAAACTCCATACCGAAATCATAGAAATACAGAAAGACAGTAGCATTTTTATTAGGCAGGCACCTGTACAGATAACTCAAATGGAGATTCTGCATACAATAAAACACTTGAGATCGGACGGGGCACCCGGCCCCAACCCGGCCCCAACGGTCTACCGAATGCACTGTTCAGGTACGACCCCGAGTTTTGGTCCTGCTATTTAACCCCCCTGTTCTCCAATAGCTTAGAGACCGGAAATATTCCTGACTCTTGGAGGGGCAGCATCTTTCAACCCATTTATAAGTCAGGAACACGTTCAGACCCCAGCAATTACAGACTGATAGCCCTTATAGATGTAGAGGCTAAGATCTACGCAACAAATCTACTGGCAGACTTGGAGACATGGATAAGCTGCAAAAGTCTAATCCCAAAAACACAGACTGGATTCATGGCCGGCATGGGGACTTTAACAAATATTTCAGCACTCACCCTTTTAGCAAAGAAAGCGATTGCCAATTCAAACATCCTCTACACATGTTTCGTAGATCTTAAAGCAGCGTTTGATAAAGTGCCAAGAGCCAAATTATGGGCTAAAATGAAAGCTTGGGAATCCCCCCAAATTACTAGATGCAATCATTAACCTATATTCTCAAACCTGGGTTCAGATAAAAAAGGGGATGGCCGGAGTTTAACCAAGAAATTTCCAACAAAAAACGGGCTAAAGCAAGGATGCGTTCTGGCGCCGTGTCTTTTCAACCTCTACACGGCTGATTTAGAAAGCACCCTTAGTCTCATTCATGGAGACCCACCCAAATTGGGAGAGACACCAATAGCAAGTCTGCAATATGCGGACGACATCGTGTTACTCTCTAAAACTCCGCTAGGTCTACAGCGCCTTATTTCTCAATTAGCAATATACATTTCAAAAGAACAACTGATAATCAATCTAAAAAAATCTAACGTTTTATGTTTTTCCAGCATTCATAAAAAACGCCCCAAATTCATCTGGAGGATAAACTCAAGTATCCTATTGCAGGTGGAAGTATATAAATATCTGGGGGTTCATTTAGATCGCCATTTAAGTTTCAAACAACACCTAGAACATGCCAACACAAAAATCAAACAATTATCATTTGCTTTCAAAATTCTACAGAAAAACCTAAATGGCAGCTCAACAAACCATCTCCTAAAGGTAGTGGCTGCAAAATTTTTGCCAGCGATAACATATGGCTCAGAAATGCTGAATACCAAGGACTCCCAAATGCTAAATCTAGCCCAGTCCAGACTGTTTAAAAAACTGTTTCTAATCCCGCGACACATCTCTCAGGCACAGATACGCCTGGAATATGGATTAACGAACCAGATGCAGGCCAGACAAGGTGTTCTGGCCAAATATTATTGGCGGATGAGGGCTGCGGAAGACAACACACTTGCCCACCACTGCTGGGAGGAGGTAGAAAAACAATCAAGGAACAAAAATTCGATATGCCAAATTTTAAAACAAGCGCTTCGAACGCTAAATCTGGAGGAAGCCTGGCAAACACCCATGTCATATCCTGTTTTAAAAAAATCACAAATAAATCGATTAAAAAAATATCGTTTCAAACCGATAAAACTTTATTTGCCGGTAAAAGTCATGCATGGTCGGTGATGCCATCCTATAAGCATATGAAACCTCAACCTTATCTGCAAGAATGCTTCAGAGACCACTATAAGCGGAAATTGACCTTACTGAGATTGGGTTCTTTTTCAAATAAAGATCTCATGCCAAAATGGCTACAGACCTGGCCATCATTGGACTGCCGCCTCTGTGGTAACGGAGCAGAGTCACTACTACATCTATTATGCATCTGTCCGGCATTACATAACGTAAGGACGTCACTTCTAAGGCCAATCCTAAGAGAAACTCAAATCCGGACTTGCAGAGCGGCCGTCATAAAATGCCTCAGCGGTTCTTTAGTTCAACTGTCTTGTAACACCGTCAAATTTTTGTCACTAGTAGCACAAGAACTAGAAAAGAAAGAAACCGCACAAAACCTTGGAAAGAATGAAACACCAAAATAAGAATTTGGCAGAAGGGTATAAAGTAGCCGGCCTAAGTCTTTATCAGACCTTTTTTTGTACTCCCTTTCTTTCAAAGCTCTTTTCTATGACAAGCCCACGGCACAAACACGATCATACTAGTAAATGTTCCGGGACAGGAAACCATAGTGACTTAAGAAACTGGATAGAAAATTCTGCATAGCAGCTCCGAACTTTGCTCCCTCCCCATTTTCCGTTGGCATTAGCACTTTGATTACAACAGAAAGTATGGATATGTTTACATTGCTGTTATAATAATCTGCTGTTCTTTGGTTTTCATATCACATGAGGGTTACGACAACTAAAAATGTTTTAATGCAATTTTTATTCTGTATTTGAATTATGAAGTTCTCATCATGGTGGTATGTTCCACTCTTTTTATGATTTTAATAGATCAAATAAAAGTATTTATTCATTCAGAGTAAGGCGTTGATCTCGGCGTGCTTCCAGCTCTCCGGGAAGGTTGCTGTCTCGAAGGAGATGTTGATGGCTTTCCGGAGATGGGGTGCGATGGTGGTGCTGGCTTTGTTGAAGATGTGGTGTGGGCATGGGTCTGACGGAGATCCGGAGTGGATGGTGCTCATGATTTTGATGGTGTCGTCGTCGCTTATGTTGGTCCAGGAGAGCAGGGTGTCGATGCGGATGGTGGTCGTGGGGGCGGAGGTCTCAGTGGTTGTCGGGGCGGTCGTGGCGTTGAAGCTGTCGTGGATGTCTGCGATCTTGCGATGGAAGTAGGTGGCAAGGGAGTCGCATAGGTCTTGCGAATGTGGGATGTCGTTGGTGTTGGAGCTGGGGTTGGAGAGTTCCTTCATGATGTTGAAGAGCTCTTTGCTGTTGTGTGCATTGTTGTCTAGGCGGTCTTTGAAGGAGGCCCTTTTGGCGGATCTGATGAGGTGATGGTGTCTGCGGGTGTGTTCCTTGTGGGCTGCCTAGCTGTCCAGTGTCCGTTCACGGTGCCAGTTCTTCTCTAGCTTTCGGCAGGTTTGTTTGGAGGCCTGGAGGTCTTCAGTGAACCAGCTGGCTTTCTTGCTGGTGTGACTGTTGGAGGGTTTCTTGATCGGGGCGACGGTGTTGGCGCAGTCGTCGATCCACTGTCTGAGGTTGCGGGCGGCGGTGTCGGGGTCGGTGTGGTCGGCGGGTGGGCTCCGGGCTAGGGTAGTGGTTATCTGGTCTTCGGTGACTTTGCTCCAGCAGCGGCGGGGGATCTGTTGGGTGCGGTGGTGTGTGGTGGGTTTCCAGAAGGTGAAGTGGATGCAGCGATGGTCGGTCCAGTGGAGTTCGGTGGTGTGTTTGAAGGAGACGTGGGAGCTGGCGGAGAAGATGGGGTCAAGCGTGTGGCTGGCAGAGTGGGTGGGTGTTGTGACGAGTTGTCTGAGTCCGAGGTTGGCGAGGTTGTTGATCAGGGTGGTGGAGTTGGTGTCGTTGTTGTTCTCGAGGTGGAAGTGCAGGTCCCCGAGGAGGATGTAGTCTGTGGAGGCGAGGGCGTGAGTGCTGACGAAGTCGGCGATGGAGTCGCTGAACTGTGGTCGGGGTCCGGGGGGTCTGTAGATGAGGGTTCCTCTGAGGGTGGTGTTGGGATCGGTGTGGATCTGGAAGTGCAGGTGTTCGGCGGTGCTGAGGGTGTTGTTGGTGTTGGTCGAGACTTTGAGAGTGTTCCTGTGGACAATGGCGATTCCTCCTCCTACTCCGTTGGTGCGGTCCCTGCGAGAGATCTTGTAGCTGTCCGGGATGGCTATGGCAATGTCGGGTGCCGAGGAGGGGTTCAGCCAGGTCTCTGTCAGGAAGGCGACGTCTAGGGAGGTAGAGTCGAGTAGGTCCCAGAGTTCAACGGTGTGTTTGCGGGCGGAGAGGGTGTTGAGAAGAATGCATCTGAGGTAGTTGGGTTCTTTCCTGGTGGGTGGGTTGGCAGGTCGGATGCTGGTGAAGCTGCAGTTCCGGCAGGAGAAGGGTCCTTGGGTGCGCTTCGGGGCGGCTAGGGAGCAGGTGTGAGATCGTCCGGTGTTGAGTGCGTGGAGGGTGCTGGCATCGTAGCGGAGACGGGCGTCATGTCGTTCGCGGGGGCCTGGGGTTCTGGCGCTGGGCGCGGTCCAGGCGCGGACGGGTGCAGACGGGCTTGCCATAAGAAGGGGAGGTGGGAGGGAGGAGCAGCTGGGAGGGGGGAGTGGACGAATGGGCGAGCGGGGGGGGCGGGGCCGCAGGGGACGCAGCGGTGGGAAAACGGGAGGGAGGAACGGCGAAGGGAGACAGAAGGCAAAAAGGCACAAAAAGGAGGGGAGTGAAAAACGATCACAGAAACAATTGACAAAATACAGTGCAAATACCAGAAAAGAGCAGAAAAACAATAAAACAATATACAGTGCAGATACCAGTAAGCAACCTACTGCCTACCACTTGCCACCAGGGATGAGGCGCAGGTGGTAGCCTGCGGGTGGAGGCGGGCCTCGAACACAGTCAGCAGCAGCGGCAGCTGGGTACAGAGCACGGGCACAGACAGGTGGAGCTGCGCGGCGTGGGGAGCGACCTGCCTGGAAGCAGGGTCAAGGGTCGCTCCTTGCAAAAAAAGACGCAGGGAACTCTGGGTAGTTCTCAAGGTTTAGGTGGAGAACATCCCTATTGGAGCATCCTGCAACACCACAACACTCTGAATATGCTCACCTTAAATGTCTCTTTTTCTAGCAGAGTTTTTAAGCATAGGATTAGCACAGTGAGATCCAAGTTGAACTAGAATGTAACAAAGCTGTTTGCCATTTTCACAGTAAAGTCTGAATACAATTAGCCAGTGAAATCCATGCTGAGCTAAAAAATGACAAAAGCCTTTTACCACTCCAAGAACGGTATTACAGCTTTGGCTTGGTAAAATACCACCCACACCAACCTGGAATGAATAAAGGCAACCCCTGACACGTGTTTCACTCTTATTAGAGCTCTTCAGAGAGGCAAAGCTTTGTCAAGACGCAAAGGAGCGCCTACTATAAGTCAAGACAATACCCTTCCAGGTCTAGAGTGCCAGATAAATTATGCAAGAAAGGAACAAAGAAACTCTGGGTAGTTCACAAATTTAGGTGGAGAGAAGCTCCTTTATATAAAGCACCCTACAACACCACCGACACTCTGAATGTGCTCACCTCAAATGCATGTTTCTCTAACTGAGTTTTACAGCATAGGATTAGGAAGTGCCATCGACACTGAGCCGAAAACTGTCAAAACCCTTTTACCACTCCAAGCACAGTATTACAGCTTCATATTCACTCACCTTCCCAACTGAGCACGACTTTCAAACATGCCTGGGTTGGAAGCAGGGCCTGAACTTTGGTTGATGACCAACCCCTCCCCCCAAAGGGAGGCCAACCCCCGCTGTGCCCGGCCTTTGCCTTAGGACCTGGCTTTTGGCCTAACCTTTGACCAGGCCCTACGATAATCTCCCTGTGGCCGTCCAACACCCAGGAGGCCAACCCTCGCCCACAGCCAACCCTGCAAACTACCAATGTGTTTATATTTTTTTATAATTTTTTCGCGGAACAGAAGTGCTTCCTCAGTACTAGCACTCAAGCTTCACACCCACAGTGCAGCTGTACTGTTCAAGATTCAATGGAGAAACTTGCAGAGTACTAAGGGGCAAAGCTTGAATGACGGCTCCCGTCGAAGTACTATGGTACCCCTCTGGAGGGCTGTGATGGGTCTCGCAAGAGTACATTGCAACCGGTGGCGCAAAATTGGTTTTTTTTGTACCCCCTCCTCCAGCTCACAAAGACTAGTGGGTCAGGCTATCCCTACCCTGATCCCTTATATCTTTTTTGAAAAACACTTCTAGGAGACTGGGACCGAGCCCTGTGATGGTAGCTGCAACATTTTCCTCTTGGTTGCGGACAGCCAATCACATTGCTCAGTACCACAGGATGATTCCCGATCCTGCGGTAAACCAATGGTCGACAGAAAAAAAATGCACTTGGCCAATCAGAGGGCCTTATTTAATTTACTGTATCATGGCACTCCAGTAGGACTTCTGCAGGACCAACCGTCCAGAAATGCCTATTTTCTTTTAACCCTTTCAAGCCCACCCCAAGCACTCTTAAAACACGTATTTCTTAAAAATGGATTAATGCATTTACACCAAATAACAAGAAACATGCTTTTTGAAATGTTTTGTACAATTTGGTATAACTACTTTCAGTTGTTTTTTTCTGTATCTGTGACAGAGCTTCAGATGGGACTTAACATGGGAAATCATTGTTTCATGACCCCCTTTTCCTTGCCCCCGCTTGATGGATCACCGCAAAACTTTCCAGGTAAGCGCTGAGGTGGATGAATTTTTTGGGGGAAAGTTTTGTGAAGATTCATCAAACGACCCCAAAGTTATCAGCAAACTAAAACATGCTCTTCCTGTGGAAACTCTGACCTAACTAAAACGACACAGTGGTCACCGCCACTGTGTGATATAAATCTATATTTATATCAGAGCATAGAGAATGGTCTACACAGAACTATTATTAAGGTATACCAACTCCTTATTACAGCTAAGCAAAGATACCTAAATGCTACGTTAGTTAAAGATATCTCTTGTCTTGTAGATATTCACTTAATTCTGTAGACAACCTTGAGTAACAAACGAGACAAATCAGAGTGGTGGAGTCATGTGTCTCTGTTTTCTCTCTTGTCCAATTCCCAGTTCCCCGATTCTACCACTGATCCTCATGTTCCTGTGTATGTGGTCCCTGGTGGGGATAGTAAGAAACGTAAAAGAGCACCTCTCCTATTAGATCCCAAGGACAAGGTTAGTGCATCCAGACAGCAACCGGGACAACTTGCCAAGCCTAAGCAAAAAAGATGCAAAGTCAGCGGCCACGACTTCAAGGTTTGTCTCTTGTGGAGTTAGTAAGTGTTAAGTTCATTTATTAATTCAAGACAGTGAATAGATGGTATCCAGGGTTTATTTCTTACTTATTATGTTGTTTGTGTTGTTGCTGTACACACATGGGCATATTATCAAGGAAGTGCGATATTTTTTAACGCCGCCTATCGCTGGAAATTATCGCTGAGATAACACCCTATTAGTAAGGTTTATCTCCATAGCGATAATATTTCCAACGATAGCGACAAAATGCGAGAATATCGCTGGGAAACCAGCGATATTCTCGCGTTGCTACTAAGGTGGATTCAGCATTAGAATCCACCTCCTATACTTCAAACAGGTAAGTCATCCTCACTAGCAGGTGTTAAAATCTAGCGATAAACGCGCTTAGCGCGAATTATTTTATCGCTTTGCCTGCCTTGCTAATAGGGGGTAGTGGTGTTAGCGACTGTTTTCAGTCGCTTTTAGTAGGGAACACCTTCCTTGCATGTCATTAGCGATAATTATCGCTGACATGCAAGGCGATGGAAAACGCGGCCGCTAACGCCTGAAAGCTGTCGCTAACGCCTGTTAGCGACAGCTTGCTGATAGGGCGATAAAATTATCGCCGCTTTAGCGGCAAAAAGTGCCGCTAAAGCGGCGATAAAGCCCTTGATAATATGCCCCACAGTGTGTTTTGATGAAGGTCTTGCTGCTTCCAGGCACTAGACAATTGATGCTCAAAAAGATTCATTTAGGGCTATTCAAGCTCATGACAGACCAAGATATTTTTTGTAATAATGTAGTGTGAGTCTATCTTTGGGGTGAGTAGGGGCTAGTTTGTTAAATAGAATAAAACACAACACTTCGTGGGAGCCCACAATTCTAACACACATTTAATGCAAATATAGTCATTATGCAACCAAAACAATGCATGCCAATTGTATTCAAAATCCAGTTGGAGGATGTAATGCTAACATTCGTACATTTTGAGCACACATTTACACAGTCTTTTTCTCAATATATGTCAATGGAAGGATCTTCTCACAAGAAAGAATGTGAAATGTCCTTTAAGACAAGATACTGAAATACAAGCACTGACTCCACTAGTTTCTATAATTTAAACCTCCTGGTGCCAATCATTAAAACAAGGCTATGCTTACTACTTAGTGCAGAAAATTTGCAATTGTACCACACTGAATAAAATGGTCTCTGCGCCTTGGAGATACATAAATCTTGGCAGACATATTAAAACTAATGCAGACTTTAGGTTAATATAGAAACAATATTGCAATTCAGAAACATATCAGTACATGTGAAGGCATACAGGAGCATTGCTGTGTTCATATTAAATCAATGGTATGAAGGCACAGAAACAGAAACAAGTGATCCAGTGATCCTGCTTTCTTAGCTATAATGAGTGTTTTCTTTCATACCTAATGTAGTTAGTGCCTCTTAAGCATATATTTTGGTCATTTGGTTGTTGTGCTTCTGTCATGTATACTGAACATGTTCTTTTAAGATTGCCTTGTTGGAGGTTCTACTGTTTTGTGTTTTATGCTTCAAATCTCTTTTATTGGAACTTTATAGCACATATACACTCACCTACATCCATAGGCTGGTGAAGTGAAACATTAGGAAACAGGGGGGCTCACGGGTAGGGGGGAGGAATCGGATCGGGAAGGGGAGGATGGGGAGATCATCAACTTGTAAACCAGTATGGTATTGGTATGACCGTAATCACCACTTCCCTCATCATGGTCGGGAGTTTGCCGGTCTCACTGAGGGAATTATACAAGCATGTAAGGACCTTGAGTTGAGGTGGAGTTGAGGATCGAATGCTTTATATGAATTGGGAGTGAAACCATTGGTCCCGGGGCTTTGCCTAGTTGTAACCTAGAATGGCAACCACACCTACTCCACACTGATGTCTGTCTTCAGGGAGAGTGTGTCCCTCTCTGGTAACCTAGTGCAGGGTTTTGAGATAAGGAAGTCATGGATCTCTCTTGGATCTACCGTGTCCTCCATATAGAGAGTTGCATAAAAATGCTGGAACGCTTGGGTGTGTTCCGGGGATTCTGCACATACACAGAACTATGCGCAGGAAAACAGGACCTCGGTGTATAGGGGCTGAACCTTCCTACCACCTTAGTACCCAAAATACCCAAACCGACTAGCTATAGTGTCTCATTCGTTCTCCTACATAATCATGAAGATACAAATGATTAGACAACCCAGAACACAAGACTCCCGACTCTCTCAGGAATCGGGGTAGCAAGACGTACCCTTTCGCTCACTCACTCGTACTTATCCACAATAAGAATGGTCAGAGTCACTGTTATAGTTCAAAATGTTTATTTTAACTATCGTGCTCTATAATGCAGTATACGAGCCACTACCAGCAGCGAAATGCATAAACCTAAAACAGTTAGCATGGTTACAATTCCATAGAATATAAAGGGGGATGTCATCATATTCAGACAGTGGAGAAAAGGACTTTACGGCCTAACCACCCTCCCCTTGATAAGGTGAAGTTTATTATATAAAGGAAGATCTCTGGGCTTTGTTAGCAGACCCCATACCTTAGTGCCAACTTCCGAAGTTTTACATCATAGAAACAGCATAGCTCTTCGCCCTGGAAAGGTCCCTCTCCAAGTGTGTCTCTAGAACAACATGCATCCCCGTAATATCAAAGCACGAGTTTCCAGCAGCACAGCTGCGTTAACATGTTTTGTCTAGGTGCTAGAGACTGACCAGAACAGAATAACAAGGGGCATTGTTTATCGACTTTGCACATCGTGTTCAGACTAAACTCCAGTAACAGGCAGAGAACGCAGAAAGCAGACAGTTCTCATGTGAAAGGCACAAACAGAGTCTTGGAAAACAAAGTCATGTAGTAACGTACGCAAAAGCAGCATCATGGCAGCAGAGCTCATGCTAACTTAGCAATGTCGACAATGACCCTAACGGCCATATAACAGGTGATTTCATGGTCCACCCGTACTCTATGTCCTACCGTGGATAGGATCTCTAAAACCCTGTTCCTTTTAGTATGGGCTCGTAGCATATGGGCAAGGAGTCATCCTGCCTTGTTCCCACCTATATAGCTTTTGGTGTGGAGTAGGGCGTATTCTGCTCTGTCCCAATCTAGGGCTTTAAGCTATTTTCTAGCCGTGGTCAGCTGCCTATGCACCCTATGCACGCCTGCCAGTTGGTGGTCTTCCTCCAGTTTCCTGACACTGGCCTCTAGGTCCCTCCTCTTGTCTTGTCTCTCCCCATTGAGTCTTGCGGAGATAGCTATAAGGGTCCCCCTTAATACTGCCTTTAGTGTTTTACAGAGGAGGGCATTGGAAGGGGTTGGTGTGTCATTGGATTGAAGGAAATGTTGGATGCCTTCCTACTTTTATTCATTGTTGATTCATAAGTTACTAGTTCATTGTTAAGGCATCATTGTCGGGCAAGGGTGGCTTGAGGAGACACACTGAAGGAGATCATGATAAGGATGTGATTGGGCAACAGCTCTACATATATGTCTATCTTGGCTATGGCTGCCAAAAAGTGAGGGGAGACCAGAAAGCAATCATTCCTAGTGTAGGTCTGATGAGTAGCTGAGAAGTAGGTGTACCACTGCTGCCCCGCTTCTGAAAGGGCCCTTGACTGGTCTTGGCTGAGCCTTGACTGCTAATGAGCAGTGTTGTAGACTAAGTTGAAGTTGCCCCCTATCACCACATCCTGGTCTGGGTCTGCAGCCACTAGGCCCAATTCTTTAAGAATGAAGGCCTCCTGATGCTGTATGAGAGTGGTGCATTCTCGGTGGCGCTCATCTTGGGTTGGCCTGGCTGTTTTGTGTTTTAAAATGTGTATATGAATTGTATTTATGTACTGTCATTTTATGGCCAGATTGCCAAAATAAATAATTTTTGAGCCGATGCAGAATTTGAGGAATTTGGCACTCTTGGAGATATAGAGAGTGGATCCATTCCAATTAATGTTGATACAACACTTCTAGAATTGTATTTATCTGTTATATTGGTGATCTATATGAATTCAGGTTCAGTCTTCTTCGCTTGTGGCAGGTGATTGACACCCAATTCCAAATGAAAGTGAGGCACTGTTTAATAAAGCTAATGTCATTGACTGATGAGATTTTCAGATAAAACTCTATATGAGCAGCATATTGATTGAGACCTTAGGGTATTCGTTGCGCTTTATAAATTCTATTTTCTTTTTATTCATTTCATTTCACTTTGTGATTAGAAATAAGGCTCCTGGGGGGCTTCATGAGGAGGGTGTGAACCTTATGATACTCCACATGTGATAGGAAGTTTCTGGGATACAGATGTGGCTATTTATATAAATTGGCATCAGTCTGCTGCATCGAAAGTTAGCCAATGAAGTATAGTGGTGTTAATTTCCATGTGAGTGGTCAGGATGTTCTTCATGGCACAGGTGTCAATGATGTTGAAGGCTGTTGATAGATCGAGCTAAAGGGCATGTGGAGGGAAGGGCACAAATATGGCTTCAGAGGATTTTCTGTTTTCCGAATGGTGACATTTATTGATAATACAACTTACAGATGAAACGGAAAAGGAGTATTTTAGTAATGTCAATGGACAGTCAGAATTTCTTGTATTGTATATCCAGCTCTTTGAATGGTGGAAATGGTGAGGAAGGCAGTGATCCCGTTCTGTTCTTCTCCATTCTTTTCCAAGGGTCTCAGGATGGTCAGCGTCAGCATCCTCGGAAAACCCAGAAAAGGTATGGTTAAGTATGAATAATGATTTCCTATCTTTCATTGACACCAATAGGAAAGGGAACCCATCACCAGTCATCTGTGAGAAAAGCGAGGGAAAGGTGAAGAGAAAAGTGAGGGGTGGTCCATCTCAGAGGGAGACTTGGGTTAGGCTCCTACTTTGGTGGATAAGGTTCTCATTCCCTAAATCTTAACAAGCAGCTGATAAGGGAGGGGTGTCAATCTCGCCTTTTTCCAAATCAGGCTCTCAATAATATCACAACACAATTTAAAACCTTCTAAGTGCAGATGACATTAGTAAGGCGAACCTAAATTCTATAATCACAACAATGAAAGAATACTATCCTGGAAATGAGAGATAGATGCTGAAAATTAGGCCCCCCGCTAATGTAATGCCCCCAGGAGGTTTCACCCAAGTCCCTCACCCGAGTAGCCACAACTCTCCTGAGTTGTGGCGTGTAGGAGGTGAAGTCTGACAGTATCCACCAGTCCTCACTCCATCCATCAAGGTCCTTCCCGGTCTCCTCCACGTCTCCTCACTCTCCTGTCGCTGGTTCTTCAAGGCTTGCGGGGTTCCGCCTTGCGTGGTCCTCTCCAGGGCAGCAGCACCAGTTTCCTTTCGTCGGCGCTCCCCGTTGTGGTCAGCGTCTTTGTGGTTGAAAGAGAACACGCCTTCCAAAGTCTTCTTCCCTTTTATTGGCTGTCTCCTTTCTGTGCTCCTGCAAAATGGAGTCCTTCCTCACTTTAGCTGACAGGAGGTAAAGTGTCAGCCCCTCCTCCCCTCTGGCATTTTGTTTCCTTTTCTTTTGCAGGTGGTGCTGGCACGGATCACTAGTATCGGACAAGTCAACGCTCCCGATTCCAGGTAAGTGCCTGGAGCGGATGTACCCCTTGCCACAGGGCTAATGTCGCCCTGGCCAGTGATCTGTATGATGGTAGCTCTTTAAATGGTGCAGTGGTACCTAAAACTGGACTGGAAGTCATGTGGCACATGTATGTTGGCAATTGGATGACTACTGCTTTCTAAAGTAAATTTTTCAAGGAATGGAAAGTGTGATTGGTCTCTAATCATTAATGTCTACGATGGCCTTTTCAGCATTGGTTTTGATTTGAGAGTGTGGAGGGAAGAGACTCACTGGAGAGATGCATTTGTCAATGTTTCCTACGTCAGAAGGAGTAGATCTGCAGGACCAGGGAAAAATAGCAAAGTGAATTCAAAACCAGTGCTGAAAATAATTTACCAAAAAGGCTCTGCTTGTCTTTTTATCATTGGAATATAATTCAAGTTAAATCGGCAATGCAGCCAGCAAAAATGTATATATTTCAGAAAATCAATTGTATTCTCTCAGCACATAAATTATCAAAAGAAACAATGTTTGTTCCTGTTAGAAATGGGATTTCTAGTTGGCAGAGGTATGCACCCAGGCCAGGGAGGAACCACAACTCTAGTCAGGGTAAGCTAGATACAGACTAGAAGATAGCCTGTGCTCCCCCTCTGGTAGCTTGGTGCATGATGCGTCGATCTTCTCCATGCAATGAAGGCGAGGCTTCAGTTCCAAAGACACCTGCCAGAGTCGACAGGCATTGAGCGATGCCCCAGATTCTGCCACGCAGTTGAGGGGATGCTTCGATCTCACCAAGCAGCAGTTGATACACTGTTTGATGTGTCCATCTTTGGAGGCAAATCGCTGGTTCCACGGGCGATGCGCCGTGTTTACTCCCGCAACCAGGTTGATGCGCCGGTTCTGCTACATGCATACAGGAGATGCGTTGAAATCTGTGTTGCAAGTATCTGGGCCACTTCCAGTGAGCCAGGCACAGGAGCAGGGGTAGAGACTTTGATATCCCTGAGTCTCAAGCAATAGGAGGCAAGACAACAAGCCCTTGGAGATCACTAGGAGTAAAGGTAGAGTTCAGCTCACCTTCAGCCAGTCAGAGACCAGCAGGCAGCATGGCAACAAACAGAAAATCGGGCCTTCCAGATCAGTAGTCTAGTCAAGTCCTTTAAGCAGCACAGCAGTTTTATGGCAGAGCCTTGGTTACAAGTAAAGTAATGTCTGATTTGATGGGGTCAGAGACCCAGTACTTATACCCAAAAGTGCCTTTGGTGGGGGGTGACTTCAAAGCAGCTCTCTGAAGTGCATAAGTATCCCTTTCGACCAGTCCTGTCTGCCAGGCTATCTGTGGGGGGTAATCAGTCATTTGTGTGGGGACAGTACACAGCATATTCAAGTGAAATGTTTGCCCCTCCCTTCCATCCTGCCCAGGCGAGGCCATCAGAATGAAGATGTATGTAGATGGGTTTTCAAACACACCTATCCTGCCTTTGTTGTGGCTGTCTAGAGGGAATGCACAAAGTGTAGACGCAACCCACCCCAGACGTGTATTGGAGGCAGGCTGTCAGGCACACAGAGCAGTAGGTGCAGAGAAATGTCCCCTTTCCAAAAGTAAAAACAACAGTTGATGGACAGAATGCAGAACAATGTCATACATTCACCCCAGTACAGAGATCTGGGCCTAAATCCATCGTTTTTTGCTCACCATGCCATTTCAGTTTGAACCCAGCCATATGCAAATCAGTCTTGACCCTGTGCCTCATGGGAACAGTCCAGCCCGAACTGCCAAGCCAGGTCCTCCCTGGACTGGAAACAAGCATCCTAGGACCGGTTGCGGGGTTTCACCCCTCTTCAGCCAGGATAGCTTGATTCCAGTGGCATGGAGAGCACGGGACCCACGTCTGGGCATACCCGTCCCACTCGGGGTGATAAATGCAAAAACAACATTTGATGGACAGAATGCAGAACAATGTCATACATTCACCCCAGTACAGAGATCTGGGCCTAAATCCATCGTTTTTTGCTCACCATGCCATTCCAGTTTGAACCCAGCCATATGCAAATCAGTCTTGACCCTGTGCCTCATGGGAACAGTCCAGCCCGAACTGCCAAGCCAGGTCCTCCCTGGACTGGAAACAAGCATCCTAGGACCGGTTTCGGGGTTTCACCCCTCTTCAGCCAGGAGAGCTTGATTCCAGTGGCATGGAGAGCACGGGAGCCACGTCTGGGCATACCCGGCCCACTCGGGGTGATAAATGCAAAAACAACAGTTGATGGACAGAATGCAGAACAATGTCATACATTCACCCCAGTACAGAGATCTGGGCCTAAATCCATCGTTTTTTCCGGTCCAGGGAGGACCTGGCTTGGCAGTTCGGGCTGGACTGTTCCCATGAGGCACAGGGTCAAGACTGATTTGCATATGGCCAGGTCTAAACTGCGGTGGCATGGTGAGCAAAAGAATGATGGATTTAACCCAGATCTCTTGACTGGGGGTGAATGTTTTGATTTGTTCTGCATTCCGTCCATCAATTGTGTGCCTTTCCCTTTCCAAAAGTGGCATTTATAAAACAGTAATGTTAAATCCAACTTCGCCAGTGAGGAGGATTTATCATTACCATTCCAATGAGATGAAACATTGAAAAGCTACTCCTCTCTGATCAAGAATTACAGCTTAAAAGTGTATTAAGGAATTTCCAATCCTAGCCTTTGAGATGGGTAGACCTCACAGTAGTGAAAAACTAATTTGGGTGTTTATCACTACCAGGACATGTAAAGATTAAACACACATGTCCTACCTTTTACTTACATGCCACCCTGCCACTAGGGTTACTTAGGGCCTACCCTAGGGGTGACTTATATGTAATAAAAGGGAAGTTTAAGGTTTGGCAAGTAGTTTTAAATGCTAAGTCGAAGTGACAGTAAAGGGCACACACAGGTAATGCAGTGGTAGGCCTGAGACAGGTTTGAAATGCTATTTATGTGGGTGGCACAATTAGTGCCGCAGGCCCACTAGTAGCATTTGAAGTACAGGCCCTGGCTATATGGTTGTTGGGATCATATGATCGATTTTTCCTCATGGTTGGTTCGATGCTCATTAGGTCCCCCTCTTGACTGCCTTAATTCCGAATTACTATAAAAGCATGGAAGCTTAAGGTGATCAAGTGAGGGAAGGATAGGAAAGGTACAGCAGGGAGGGAGACCTGAAAACGAAAACAACGAATATTATTATACAATCCCAAATAGTATAGGGTAATAATCTCTAGCTCCATTCTAGTATTACCTATAAAAGAAAGTAACATCTCTCTATGACAAGTATGAGATATTTTTGCATAGCTTTATAATAGGAGAATATGGTGGCTTTCTTTAATGAGAAGCAAAAGATATCATGCATCCGACCTCACAGGGTATGAACCTTTTCCAGGACTCATATACACCTGTTAGAAAACATGATACAATGTTATTAAGTATGTATGGCCTTAGCGTCTTGAAAAGACAAAAAGTTATTTCTCCACAACAAAAATAGAGATATAGATACACTCTGAAGTAAGTTTCATGCAGCAGTGATTAATGTAGAGTCGTCATACTCCACTAAACCCACACAGCTTCACTTATACTCCTTCAAAATATCTCCATTCTGTAATTTAATCAAAATGTTTCTATGACTAACAAAAGAAGAACAAAGTTTGGGCCAAGCGTAGTCACTACATATTGGCCAAGTACTGTTAGTTTTGAATCCTTCTGATTCTATCGAATCATAGAAAATAGCGAACCATAACATAGAAAACCCAAAAGGACACTGGATATTTCCAACGGTCGAACTCCTCTTCGACCACAAGAGAGCATCTGCCAACAGGTAAATCCAAGCATTAAATTAGCGGCTCTCAGGAAAAAGTACGAGAAAAAAGGCTTGTTGAGTTCACTTTCATACAGGTATCCCCAAACAAAGAAGAAACAGGATCGGTGCAATGCACCCTTACCGACATACCCACTCGGGGCTCCTTTTGATTTGATGGACCTTGAAGAACAAACAAATAATCTGCCCCGCGTCTACTGCAGAAGCAGCTTTCGATTGTTCGTCCACTGCGTGATCCTGCGGCATTCCGGACGTCGTCTACGCCACTTTTCACAAAGGACTCATGGGATTTGTAGTTCCCAGTCCTACTTCTGTACTCCACCAACCTTGAAGGGCTTGAAATAACACAACCATTGTATCTCGATACCACAATGGTTCCGCAACCTTTACATGTTGCGTCTTTCTGGTGCATGTAATGTAAACCCGGATTGTGTGTGTAACAATGGTATACCACATTACAAAGGACTAACCGGTACATTCAATATGCAAATCAGGTATACATCAATGTCATCATGTTTAGGGGAGAACCACATGCACTTTAGCACTGGTTAGCAGTGGTAAAGTGCTCAGAGTCCTAAGGCCAACAAAAAGAATCAGCATAAACAGGAAGTAAAAGGCAGAATGTCTGGGGGAAGACCACTCTAAGGATGCCAGGTTTAACAGTTCCGTTAAAATGAACAAGTCCTGTATGAGAAAATAACGTTGTGTGCTCATAGAAATAGCATTTGCGCCAAGCAAGAACTCTAAAGAAATAATACTAATGATATGTGCAAATATATAAATGAATGCAAACATGAAATGCTTCTAGCACAAATATCTCCAAATTAAAAATAGCAGTGAAGGCCAACAGAGGTCCGTGCAGAATGAAGGGAGGAAAACGAAAACTCCTGCCAAAAATCAGACCTGTTTATAATGAATCAAACAGTGCGCAATATACAGTATATATTGTGATATTTTAAAATATATATCATTCGTTAGCAATGGATTAGGGAACAAAAATTGTTTCTTCAAATTAAGCATGTTTTGTTGCTTTCTGCCTCCTTACTTTTTTTTGTTAATACCCAAACATTCATTATTAATGTAATCTTTTAAATAGAAGCACAATATAGATTTTAAACTTGCACTGCATAAATTCATGTCGTTGCACATTATTTCTTAATTGAAAAGAGACTTCAAAATACACAATGGAAACTTTTATTCCTGCCAACTCTGCCACAGAGTTCCAGCCTTGAAAAGTTACATCTCCTTAGCTAGGAAAAAGATCCAGGCGGGCAAACCCAGCATTTTAAAATTAATTCATCTTATTTTATGCTTTACAGAGAAAGAAAACTTGAGCACATTACTTTGTTGGGCAATGTTACGGCCTACTCTCATAAATAAAAATTATGTCAAGTACATTTCTTTTTTTAAAAGTCTATTAATTAGCTTTCTCACATTCACTGCACGAACTTAGCCTGAATCTGGCATTCAACATACAGTTTATATTACAGAGTTTAAAATGATAGTTAAAGTTTTTTTTCTCCAAAACACTCTTTTAAAAATGTACTGGGAATCCTTGCCACATCCTTTTGATCAAACTGGAAAAAATAAGCTATCTAGAGAGACTCTCTCTCATTGGTTTAATTTGTAGTATCTGCACTCCAAATTCGTTATAGGGAAGGGAATCATTTAACAAATTGTCCACTGTGTGGCTGGCACAATGGAGTGAAGGTCACTCTCATCTCGTTCTTATATCCTTTTGCTTCCTTCTCTAAGTAGAATTGGTATAAACTAATGGGACAGGAGGGCTCCCAAAGCACCTACAACCAGGCACACCGGTCCTTAATATAGTCAAAGAGCCTGTCTGACGATGTAGTATAGCCTATGCACTGCACGTTTCTATCTATGTATGAGAATTGCAGATTTATTTATTTACGGAGTTTTATATAGCGCTAACGTGATCCATCAGGGTATCAGAGCGCTGTACAAATTGTAAACAGATTATACATACATGAGGAAAAGCAAGAAGGTATATGTAGGAAGCAAAAAAAATACAGATATAAATACAATATACCAATCGTCCTGGCAGATTGGGGGCCAGGGGTAGATCAACATGCAAACGGACAAGCTGAGTGACTTTAGGGCCACTCCTGACGCAATCTGTTTATCAGATGCATTTTTACCTCTCTTTTGAAGGTGGTAGTAGGGGGGTTGTCCTGGTTTCAGGTGGCAAAGCATTCCAAATGGTTGGGGCTAGACCGGAGAAGGAGGGGTTGTAAGATTTCTTAACCATACACCTTCAGAAATGCTGGGATTTTATCACTAATGGTGATGTGTAGTTAAAAATAAGAAAACATTGTCAGTGGATCTACTCTACTCGAATGAAATAAATCTACCCCTTAGAAACAAATCTCAAAAACTGTCCAATCTAAGGGTCCTGCACATCTGGACAAGAGCTGTGGATCTCTCGCAGACTGTATAGAGTGTTTGACGATTTTCTTTCAGGCTGGCATTTGTTTTGCAAGCTCATGATGAGTATCAAACATGGAAATAACTTCAGAGTCAAGCTATGTATTGCAAAAGTCAGTCCAAGTCTTCAGCGATTCACTTCAAGCATTAGAATAGGCACAAATTGTATATCAATACATGCAACATATCATCCACCACTCAAATTACTTTCATATTTCACTATACTAGTTCAACCCTAATTCTTTAATGGGTTCCGGAGTGGCGTACTACTCGCCAAAAAAGCACTTCAGCACCCAAACAGGGGTAACAAGTGCTATATAAATGCAAACCTTTTTCCCTCCTCTCTCCCTCCGCTATCCTTCTCAATCCAAATAACTGATTAATATCCACCACTCAAATTACTTTCATATTTCTATACTAATTCACCACTAATCCTTATGAGTTCCGGAGTAGCGTGCTACTCACCAAGAAAGTGCTTCAACACCCCATTAGGGGTAACAAGCACCATATAAATGCAAACCTTTTTTCCCTCTTCTATCCCTCCGCTATCCTTCTCAATCCAAATAACTGACTAATAGCCACCACTCAAATTACTTTCATATTTCACTATACTAATTCACCACTAATCCTTTATGGGTTCCAGAGTAGCGTGCTACACGCCACAAAAAGCGCTTCAACACCCCATCAGGGGTAACAAGCGCTATATAAATGCAAACCTTTTTTCCCTCTTCTATCCCTCCGCTATCCTTCTGAATCCAAATAACTGACTAACCTATCCACCACTCAAATTACTTTCATATTTCACTATACTAATTCAACACTAATCCTTCTTGGGTTCTGGAGTAGCGTGCTACTCGCCGAAAAGCGCTTCGATGCCTCGTCAGGGGTAGTAAGCACTATATAAATGCAATTTCAATACAATACAATACACACAAGCCCGGCTTAAGCACTGGTGGTGCCCGGTGCGACAATGGGGTAGATTTACAAGCCCCTTGCGCCACTTTTGCGTCACTTTTCCCATGTTAAAAATGACGCAAAAGTGGCGCAAGGGCCTTGTAAATAAACCCCAATGTTTTTTGGCGCCCCTCCCCCCCCCCATAACCACCTCCGCAACGAATTCCCGCACTACCACCCTTTAACAGTCTCCATAACCACTCTCTCTCAGATGCATTTAATTCATTTTATAGTGTCCCTCATAAAAGTGAAGGGTGTCAGAGCACTTTACATTGCACACACATTAGAGTGACAATTAATCATATGTGTGTAAATGAATGTATAGGAAACGTTACATAAGACCGAGGACTACAAAGGGTAGGATTTATATGTCATCCATAGTGGTAAGCAGTATAGTTTAGGGGGTTTGGTCTGGAGAAGCACAAACTCAGAATTTAAAATGTAACACCATGTTTGGGGGTTTCCTTTAATAAGCAGAGTTGATTTCTACCCAAATGAACCCTTTGTGCAACATTAGGATAATGAAAGTCTGGGGAAAAATCAACACGCTCTAATCTATACTTGAAGTCTGCATTTCAGTTCTTTGATGACAGTTAAAAGTTAATTGTTTATATCAGGATCTTACCTTATAAACTGCAAGTATCAAAAGAAGTGTCGGACGAAAGCACTAACCCACTGACCTATTGACTTTATATTCACTTTGTGATTTGCATGGTACACATTCTTTGCAGCAGGCATATTAAACCAATGTGTTACCTTATGATGAATCAAAACTTCCACCAGTCAAAACTTTCACTAGACAAAACTCCGGTCTCTCTCCAGGAAGAACATTAATCACCAGAGTTATCTAGACATCTTTATTGTTGGCTGAAAATTGCTGGAGGACAGGAACCCTGCAGCGGGTGCTTTTAAAAGCAATAGAAACTAGCAAACAGGCGCCCATTGCGCGAAGTGAGCAACCGGTGCGGTTGACACCAGTCGCACCACCCTAGAGCCAGCCCTGCATACACATAACACATAGCTAGATTTCTATGGCGCAAGCTGTAAACGGAAGAGACTTGACATTGAGGGTCAGATTTACAAACATGCTGCACTGGGTAACGATATGGATTTACTTTCCAGTGCAAAACATTTTTTGCACTGGAAAGTCGCCTGAAAGTAACGCAGAGTAGTGCTTTGCTCTGCTTTGCATTACTTTGCATTAAGGGGTGTGCTTTTGGTAGTAAATGCCTGTTTCCATACAACCACCCATGGTTTTTAATGTAAAATTCAATCTACTAACAACAGTAGACCGGGTTTTGCACCAAAATATAATGTGTCTTTCAGGCAGGCGTAAAAACGAGAAAAAAAATGTATTTCTCTAAACTTAGTTTGCATGTGTGCTAAACTGTACAGCACACATTCAAAGTGGGAAAAGTTTTAAAGTTTGTCAAGGCATAGTATTTTGTACTTGGAGGTCTCTTCCAGTACAAAACCCATGCTAGAGATGACACAAACATCTTTGCAGTATGGTGCAAAGATGGGCGTGTGGCGCTAAGCTGCTTGATTGTGCGCCAGTGCTCAGGAGAGAGCAGGACAGTGCCATTTCTTAATGGATATGGCGCTTTTGTGCTCTCACTCTCTCATGCAACACAGCGTAGCAATTTTGGTTGCCGCACTGCATTTTTGTGACTTCTTTCTATATCTAGACCTTAGTATGGCAGCCATGACCCTCACACTACCAAAATATAGCAGAGCAACCTCTCCGGTTAACCTCTGACCTTAGAAATGTCCACCAAGGCCTATTTTAAGGCCAGTAAAGAATTGAGCACTACCACCTTCGGATTGCCAATATGGTTATTGTAGGACATGCAGGGTTGTTGTGCCCCCATCAATCATTGTAAACAACTCCCCAGCCATATGCCGGCAAGCCACTCACTGCCGGTCAACCTTCCTCACGGATCAATGTCCAAAATTATAGCAAAGGTTAGCAGAGGACGAATGAAGGACAAGGACACCAATGAGACCCAAGAGCAGAAATTGACCTGCTGAAGTGGGCACGGGAGCAGGAAGTACATTACAGAGCAGAATTCGAAAGGCAAAGTAGGGGTGGATCTGGTCAGACTAGGCAATCAAGCCGGGCTGCCCACCGTATATCAGATCAGCATCTGCAGGGTCGGGCTGGCCGTAGCGGGCATCGGGCGTTTGCCCCGGAGGCTGGAAGGATAGTGGCCGGTTTTGGAGCGGAGGGGGCCTATTTTGTTACTGGGGGCTAGTTTTTGCCCCCAGTAACAAAAGCAGCAGTGTCGTGGGCCGGTTTTGTTAAGCAGCAGTACTTCACGCTTGCCCCCCAAACATCTAACCCCCAAAACCCCCACCCCACCCAGGATGGGGGCCGGTCTGACAAAATTGGCAGGGCTGCTTTGGGTTCCCAGTCCGGCCCTGAGCATCTGCATGCTGTGTGAGAAATTGTCTCGTATTTACCCGGTCCAGGAGCAAAAAAGGTGCCATGTGGAAGTGGCTTCACATATAGGGTAATAAAGAAGTCTGGATGTTGCTTGGTGAGTTGGGCATTCTACTAGGCACCCCTAGCACCTCTTCAGAAAGCTTCTTCCATCTAAGCTGCTCCATCACTGACCTTCAAATAATGGAAATGCTCTTGGCAATGAAGTGCTTTGACCTTTACTTCACCAGTCTTCTTATGAAAAGCCAGTCCTCAACAACAAACATGCTACACATTGACCTCTCAATGACAGGAGCTGCATCTGGGAATAACCCTGCATTTTAATTCAGCAAACCAGAGAAAGTTTGAAATGAGAAACAAGCTTACTCAGGCACTGTTGTCTAGAGAGACGCCCTTTTCTGTATGCCACCATATTTCTTAAATCAAATGACCATTTGAAATGGGTTCATTCTGTTTGCCTATTTATCAACCCGAAAAAGGTGAAACTAATCTCCGTTGCCCAAAAATCTTTCCATTGGCTGCTGGTGCTTTCAGACCATTTTGACTCTGGATGCTGAAGGTTTGCCTGCTCACACCTGCCCGAGACAGAGCCAGACTTAGGATGCGGTTTCCTAAGAATATCATAATGTGGTCCATAATCTTTCTGACATCTTAGGTTTGACAAGCACAAATCCCTGACACCTCGCCGTCAGGCTGACCTTCAACAGATGCTGGTGGAGGAGGTGGTATAAATTCTTGTTTCAGAGGTGGACTCGGGTTAAAAATATCTGAAAATCCCAATGGATGTGATGTAAAACAGGCAGATCATTTCTAGATCACTGATGTGCTCAGTACAACATAGTGGAAAGAACCTAGATGCCACCTTTGGAGGACCCAGCAACAACGGCAAATTCGAGGGAAATAGCAAAACTCAATCACCTTCTGTGTTTTGTCGTGCTTTCTGAAACTTTTTAAAGTTGTTGTACTGTGTTGTGTAAAAGGGAGAGAGCAGGGCAGGGCCATATATACAAAGCTGTGTTGCTGGTCTCTTCCCAAGCACTGGCACACTTTCATGATGCCTAGTGCCACGCACACACACCTTTGCACCTTAGTTCAAAGGTGTCTTCGTGAGTCTAGTATAGATTTTATACTGGAAGGATATCCTTACCGTACAAAATACTATGCATAGACTTACTTTTGAACTTTTCCAACTCTGTATATGTGCTGTGCAGTACAGCACACATACAAAGTTAGATGCGTTTGAAGAAAAAAACATTTTTATCCTACTTTGCTCCTGCCTCGAGGAGGTGTTATTTTTTTGGTGCAAAGCGCTTTATACAAAGGTTAGTAGCTAGGGATTTGCATCAAAAACCAAGGCTTGTTGCATAGGAATAACCATGTGTTATGTTATGGGTATTTGCAGAGCATGCTTTTCACCTGGGAGAGTATCTTAGCACTGATAAGCAGGTGCCCCCTAAGCTGTGTCCATACCGTGTGTGGGTGTGGAGCTGGGACCTCATTTTTTGGGAACTCAAGTACTGAGGAGGCGGTTCTGATATGAAGGGGCAGGTGGGTCCAGGCTTTGGGAGGTAGGTAGGAGAAGGGACGACCTCCGGATCTGGTCCTGCGTATGCAGGGGATGTGTGCGAGTAGGAGTCCGGCTTAAGGGAGGTGTCAACTGATTGTGTGGAAGTTGATGCAGTTGTTAAGGTAGGTGGGGCCAAGATAGTAAATGGCTTTGTATGTGTGTGTTAGGATTTTGAAGAGTGCACTTTTGTGACAAGGAGACAGAGGAGGTGTTTGAGGTGCGTGGTGATGTGGGATCGGGAAGGAAGCATGAGTGTGAGCCTGGCTGATGAGTTTTGAATGGTCTGAAGTGTTCTTGTCATTTGGGATTTGACTGCGACATAGAGCCTTTAGCCATAGTCCAGTTTGCTGGCGATGAATGTCTGGGTGACGGTCATACATGTGTTGACTAGAAGCCATTTGCAGATTTTCTTGAGCATTTTGAGGGTGTGGAAACAGGAAGCCAAGGCTGCATTCACTTGGTTGGCCATAGCAAAATGGTTCTAAATTATTATGCAGAGATTACCAGGCAGGGGGTGGGTCCGAGTTCTGCTGGCCCTCAACTGTAGTTCCATAGCGATGTTTCCCTGCCAAAGAGTAGAACTTCTGTTTTGTGTTGAGTTTGAGACTGTTGCTTTCCATCCATATGGCAACTTTGTACATGCGAGAGATTAAGTTGGTCTGGGTGTTTTTTCCGAAAGGGAGAGGGTGAATTGAGTATTGTCTGCATAGAAGATGACGGTGATTCTGTGGGCGTGTGTGATGCTGTCCAGTGGGGTCAAGTAGGTGTTGAAGAGTGTGAGGCGTTGTATGAAGATAAGGTGGGAGGTGGTGTTGAAGGGGATGGATATGTCCATGAGGATGAGGCCAGGTGTGTCTCCTCTGTCCATGGTTAGTCAGATGTCAGCAGGGGCGGCTATAAGGGAGGTCTCGCTAATTTGATTGGGTGGGGTTAGGAAGATGATTGTAGTTGTAGAGGTGGTCAGCTAGCAGTTTGTTGATGATTTTCTCCAAGTCTTTTGCTGGGTACGGTTCCAGTGAGTTCATTTGGTAGTTGGCAACTGTCTGCAGGTCTGCTGAAGGGGGAGTATTGTAGTGTGCTACCAAATAGCTGGGAAGGGGACTGAGATGATCGAGTCATTCAGTGTCGGAGTTTGGGTGGCAGTGATTGGTACCAGTCCTTTGGTGAAGATGTGGTGTGGACAGGAGTCTGAGGGTGCTCCAGAATGTATGGACTGCATGGTAGAGAAGGTTTCTTTTGTGATGCTGGTGGGCCAGGTAGTCAAAGTGGTTTTTAGTGGGTTGGTCTCATTGGGCAGAGGGAATGTGAGTGTTGTAGGTTCTGGCAAGAGGCCAACGTTATTGTAGATGTTGCTGTTCTTGCTGCTGAAAAAGAGGGGCAACTAGGTGTAGAAGACCTGTGAGGGGGCAACACAGGTGGTGCTAACTGCAGGAAAGGAGAAGTCCTTCAAAATGGCAAAAATGTCATTGGTGCTGTTGGAGCTGTTTTCAATACGGTCAGTGAGAGTGGCTCTTTTGGTGGCTCTGATTTGTTGATCATCTGAAGGCTGAACTGTTTGCGCTCTTGTCTGCCTCAGCATGGCTCTGCCTCCATCTACATTTGAACTGCTTGCAGTGGTGTTGGGTGGCTCAGAGTTCTTCTGCATACCAACTTGCTTCTGGCCTGGTCGTAGTAGTCTAGGTGGTGTTGAGTGGAGCCAGGGCGTCTGGAAAGCAGGTGATTCAGGTTTTGAAGTTGTCGATGGATCAAGCAAGGTAGATTTGGTGTTGCAGGCGGGAGTCTTGAAGCTCCAAGGAGCAGATTTCTTCTGGGATCTTGTTCCAGTCTTATTGAATACATTTCACCTGTACGGTTCCGAAGAGGCACAGGATGGGCATATTGAAGTAAATGAGGGGCTGGGTGGTTCAGGTGAGCTGAGTGGACTCGTTCACTTTGATTTATTTGAAGTTGGTGAAGATGAGTTCCAGTTGGTCTGCCTGCATGGGTGGATGTGTCCATTCGCTGGGTGGACACATCCAAGGGTTGTCATGCCTTGGAGTCATTGTGGTCCTCCAAGTGGTAGGCAAGGTCTCCGAGGAGGATGAAGATGCTGTAGTCGAGTACCAGGGATGTGCTCTTTAAAAATGATGGCAATTCTTCCTCCAGGTCTGTTAGCCCTATTGTGTCTTAAGATCTTGTATCCTGGTGGTATTGGCATGGTGGGGGTGTGGTTGGGGGCTGACATGGGGTTAGCTAGGTTTCAGTCAGGAAGACTAGGTCTGGTGAGAGGTTGTGTAGGAGGCCATAGATTTTGGTGGCGTGTCTAGCGATTGAAGGAGTGTTGAGGAGGAAGCAAGACACAGTGGGTTGGGGTGGCGTGTGGGTGTAAAGACTGCGGGGTAGAGTGTGTCATGTGGAGAGGGTGTGGGGTACACACAGATGGTACGGTGGGTGGGAGGGCAGGATAAGTGGCAGGTGACATAGGAAAACACCCCATGCACAATGGTCGGTGGGGTCCGGCAGCAATGCTGGGAGGTACGCTCAGGGTGAATACGGGGCTTCATGGCGCAAGGTCCCAAGGATGCATCAGAAATTCTGACATATCCGTAGGAAGAATGCCACAAGGCATTTGGCCAAAAAGTGGCACATTGCTGTAGTTGGTCATAAAACTGACTCAACTACAGCAATGCATCAAAAACAGAGGCGATGCGTCAGTTTTGATTGACGCAAGTAGACTACTGTATGGGGACCAATGTAATAAAGTGTCGCTTGGTGAAAAACTCACCTTGCACTCTATTACTTTAGTCCTGGATGTCACACATACAAGTGGGTACAGTGTACTTATGTGTACCACTATACCTACGTATGTGTGTCATTAAGGGCGTGTAATGTGTGATTTACTGGGTTAACTACCTTATGTGTGCACTTACCTGTTGAGGGAATGTGACTTGATTGCAGATTACACAGTTCCAAGTCACTTCAGCTGGTCGAATTCCTATGAAACAGCCAATGCGTCATTCCTACGTCTGGGTTTCAGAGGCGTAGGAATTATGAGCAGCTCAGCTGCCCGCCTCCTGAAGATGCGTCACTTTGGGAAAAAGTCATAAAAACCACTGCATCAGTTTTACAGGGGATTTTAGGTGGGAACATCTACCTTTCATATATTAAAACAAACGTGAGGCAGCAGATTCCGACGAAGGAAAAAAACAACGCTGGCTGACGAAAGTGACGCATCAGCCTAGATGTGTCACCTTGTAAATATGGAGCAATGACAATGCCACCGCTATGCAGCGGCGGTGCAAGCTCCTTGTAAATATGCACTGTGGTCTTTACTTCTGTCCCCTTCCCACATGCAAACATTTAACACAAACCCTGATATGAGACCATCCACGGTCAAAGCCTAATGTAGGGAAGGTCTTGCTAAAAGAGCTGTTTAGCAGGCTGCAGAGTTCCTCCTGGCCTCTACGTGTGGAAGGCTGGAGATGTCCACTTCAGAGAATTGGCTGGCCCCACACCAGCCCCCCCACCTTCACCTGCCTTGGCTGGCCCCACAACAGACCCCCACCTTCACCTGCCCAGGGCAGAACAAGGGGAGGTCTATCCTAGTGGTGGCAAGGCTCCTGTCACAGGTGGGAGCATGACATCCCCTGTCTCTATGGACTTACCAAGTACCGGAGGTGAACTATCTGGTACTCCCCAACCCGCATTTGCGAACGGCTGAATGCAGGCTCCCCTGCTGGAAGAGCCCTTCCTTCACGCGAGCCGTGAGTGTAGCTCTGGCCTGGGTGCAGGAGCAGAGCAGGATTGGAAGTGATGACGGAGGTCGACCCCTACATCCCTAGCCCCTCTAGTCTGAGTACCTTCAACATTTGGAAACCGAATGGAGCCACGCGGAGTACCACCCTAGTTCCGCCCTCCAGCTTACCGTGGTAGGAGCGGTACCAGCGCCTAATTTGAGCTGGTGGTTTCCGGTGCTCAGCATCGGCACTTAATTGTCAACACCAGTGCTTGTGACAATCTGCCACAACGTGGCGCTGCCTGGCTAATTTAGAGATGACCACAACAACAGTCAATTATTAATTAAATATACATTAAAAATGACTATTACCTGCCCAAGCCATTCTTACAGGTTTGGGGGCCCGAATAGTCTGAATTGTCACAACTGTAGGCGTGTGATGGTTAATAGCTGTGGTGTTTCTTTCATTGGCAGCATGGTAGGGGCAATATGTGGTGCAAGCTGCAATGGCCTCCTGACGAGAGCCTTGGCACTTGTTTTTTTTTTACAAATTAAGCACTGTACCAAGTAAACCAATGTGTTCCACCCCCTTGGGAAGACACTGCAAAGGTTCCGTGGACAAAGCCAATCTGGTGTCGCCAGAAGCTGGACCCCTGGGACCAGACCTAGGCGCTATATGAAACATTATCTGACATAGGCGCTATGTGAAACATGATCTAACTGAAACAGCAAAGCTGCCCACAAAATACATGAGAAAGAACTGCAAAGACAAGTTACAAGGAGCAGGCAACAAAAGCCAGCTCCATTCCACATATTTGTACATGCATATATTTACATATATTGCGCCACATAAATTATTGCTTTGTCTTTTATCACTTTCTCACATGATATTTGTTTAAGCAGTGCAGCGGGTCTGGCGGCAGAGATAGCTGCGGTGGACGAGGGCGCGATGACATCACCGAAAAGCAACATTCCTCGCAGAAGCCCCAATCTTGTTCATACAGTCATTGGAAGTGATAACACACAGATTGCACGGCCCTGGATAAACCATGTTCTGTCATTAATCACTGCTTGAAGTGTCACAAGAGTCGGCCATGTAATTATAATGCTACTTAACTTCTTAAATGTATTTTAAGTCACATTTGTTAAAGGCTCGCAGTCTCGGTATTGTTAACATTTTATTTCTGTCTAGAACATACCAAATGAATGGCAACCGTATTTATTCTTTAAGTGGTTAATGGTAGGATATCACAGGCGAGGCACCGTACTAAAACGGAGAGAGCAGAGGCAATTTCCCATAAATGGACCCACATACCCCAAAAGACTGAGCATGCGAAGAACTGACCTAAACCATACTGCAAAATATTTTCAGTTAGAGAATAAACACCTGTCAGACCGTAGTTATTACAATTGCCATAAAAGAACAACTTTTTATTTAACACATTTCTATTAACATATTGCACATCATCATGACATATTTGGTGAGGTAGCCAGACCCAAATCTCCTTCCAAATATCTACGGATTCAGGCTTGAACTCCCCATCTATGTTTTAGTTAGCCACACGTGGCTGCTGTTCAGCATGGCTTAAAGTTAGTGGCGTAGAGGAGAATGGCGTGGAGTGTTGTTGAGTGGAGTGGCAGAGAGTGTCGTGTACTGGAGTTGCATAGAGTGGAGGTGCATAGGATGGTGTACACTGGAGTGGCATACAGTAGAGTGGGCTGGTGTAGAGTGCATTGGTGTAGAGTGTTGCAGAGTATAGTGGTGTATAGTGCAGCGGCATAGAATTCGGCGGCGTACAATGCAGCGTCGAAGAAAGCAGTTGTGTTGATTAGAGTGTTGCATCGTAGAATGCATTGGCATAGATTGGGGTGGTGGAGAGTGGAGTGGAACAGAATAGAGTACAGTGGCGTAGAGCACAGTGTTATAGAGTAGAGTGGCACAGAGTGCAATGGCATAGAGTGGTGCAGATTAGAATGGCGTAGAGTGGTGCAGAGTAAAATATAGTGCCATAGAGTGCAGTGGCATAGAGTGGATTGCTGCAGAGTGCATTAGCAATGAGTGGAGTGATGCAGAGTAGAGTGGTGTAGAGTGTAGTGGCATAGAGCGCATTGGCATAAAATGTAGTAGTGCAGAGTAGAGTGGCGTACAGTGCAGTGTTGCAGAATAGAGTGTCATAGAGTGAAGTGGTGTAGAGAGGCATAGAGTGGTGTAGAGTAGGATGGAGTAGAGTGCAGTGGCATTGAGTGCAGTGGTGTATAGTGGAGTGGCATAGAGTGCAGCAGCACAGAATTGAGCAACGTGCAATGCAGTGTCGTAGAATGCAGTGGCATAGAGTGAAGTGGTGTAGAGTGGAGTGGTGCAAAGTAGAATACAGTGACATAGAACCCAGTGGTGTAGAGTGTCACAGAGTGAAGTGGCATAGAGTGGTGCAGATTAGAGTACCGTAGAGTAGAGCAGAGTAGAATATGGTGCCATAGAGTGCAGTGGCATAGAGTGGGGTGTTGCAGAGTGCAATGTTGCAGAATAGAGTGTCATTGAGTGCAGTGGTATAGAGTGCGGTGGCATAGTGTGGTGTTGAGTAGAGTTGCATAGAGTGCAGTGGCATTGAGTGCAGTGGTGTACAGTAGACTGCTGCAGAGTAGAGTGCAGTGGCTTTGAGTGGTGTAGAGTAGAGTGGACTGGTGTAGAGTGCATTAGTGTGGAGTGTTGCAGAGTATAGTGATGTAGAGTGCAGCAGCTTAGATTTCAGCGACATACAATGCAGTGTCGTAGAATGCAGTGGCATAGATTAGAGTAGTGTATAGTAGAGTGCAATGGTGTGGATTGGTGCGGAGCAGAGTGGGATAGAGTACAGTGGGGTAGAGTAAAGTGGCGCAGAGTGGCATAGAGTGCTGTGGCGTAGAGTGGTGCAAAGTGGAGTGGCGTACAGTGCAGTGGCATTGAGTTGAGAGATGCAGAGTGCAGTGGCATAGAATGCAGTGATGTAGAGTAGTGTGGTGTAGAGAGTGTCGTAGAGTGGTGTAGAGTGCAGTGGTGTAGAGTAGAGTGGTGTAGAATTGGCAGAGTGCAGTGGTTTAGAAAAGAGTGGTTTAGAGTAGTGTGGTGTACAGTGCATTGGCATAAAGTGGAGTTGCGCAGAATGGAGTAGAGTGGCATAGAGTGCAGCCACGCAGAGTAGATTGTTTCAGAGTAGAGTGAAGTGACATAGGGTAGAGTGACATAGAATGTAATAGCATAGAGTAAAGTGGTGTAGAGTGCAGTGGCATAGAATGCAGTGGCACAGAGTAGATTAGAGTCGTGAACAGTGTATTGGCATAGAGTATATACATGCAATTACAATAGAGTTGAGTGCTACAGAGTAAAATACTGGTGAAGAGTGCAGTGGTGTAGAGTAGAGTAGCGTAGAGTGCATTGGCATTGAGTAAAGTAGTAATAGAAAATGAGAGGGGCCCCTTACACCAAGGGGGCAGGACACCTCTGAACTAGTAGGAAGAAACTCCCCTTGGAGAGATAGTCTCACACACCAATAAGGTTTCAATCTCTCACTGCATTAATCAAATCATTCCTGCACATGCTGTAAACCCTTTTTTCCTAAACAGGCATAACCAAGGTTAAAAATATCACAATACCTTAATATCATATGTGTGCACCCACAATTACATCATATCAACATGAAGCATATCAAAATTGCATGTCCCCATACATTTAAAACCATTTATGCATCATATAAATCTTAAATGTACTGCTTAACCACCCCCTCACAATACAGCACAACATAAAAGATACAAACGACAATTAAAAAACTTTAAAAAAATGAATGGGAGCACCCTGCAGAACAGTACTTTTGTATCTGTTATATATGCTGATCTGTTATCTCTGTCAAACACGAGTCCTGATGAAGTCAATATTCTTCATCTATAGTCCTTGTAAACTGATTCTGCGTAAGAAATACGTCAACGCATTTCGGTGGGTTAGGAAACACTTCAACCACCTTCTTCAGCACAGTGTAATTAGGCATAAGTCTTCCCCAATAGAAAGATAAGGAGTCTACAACTATAAAATGAGAGCCATAAGACAGTCTAAAATGACACATTGTTCTACGCACCTTTTGATCTATTTAACCATGGTGGTACCTGTTTAGGTAAAAAGGGTTGCCAGCATATGCAGGAACGATTTGATTGAATGTGGTGAGTGATTGAAACCTTATTGGTATGTGAGACTATCTCTCCAAGGGGAGTTTCTTCCTACTAATAGAGTAGAGTGGTACAGAGTCGAGTGAAGTGGCATAGAGTGCAGTTGCTTAGAGTGGAGTGGTGCATAGTGGAGTAGAGTGGAGTGGTGCAGAGTATAGTGGCATGGAGTGATGGAAAGTGGAGTGGTGCAGAGTAGAATGCAGTGGCGTGGAGTGGTGCAGAGTAGAGTCGTGTGGCATAGAATGGAGTATGCATGGTGTGGTAGCACATTGTCATTACACACAACACATTTTGAATTGAAATGACCATTTCATTTGCACAGACATACAGTTTTACTAATAAAACTATACAGCGCACAAACGATAATGTGTGGAAATGACATCACCTAGTGTAATGATTTATTTTGCTCATATTAAAGTATTTGTTTCCAACACTTGAGATTTACCAAAACATGTGCTTCATTTGTGTTCCAAATTATGATATATTCTGAAATACTTGCACAATTCAATTAAATGTTGTTATGTGCTAGTAAAATACCCTTTCCTACCTCCAGTTTCCAGCAAGATTTTCAAATAAATCCTCTCACTTTGAAGCCAGAGAAAAAAACAGTAAACACCAAGCTCCCTCCAAGACAGAGCCTGACATTTGACCTTGGTCTTTGAATGTACAGCAAATGTGACAAGATGAGAACAAGATTTACAGGCATGTTTACAGAAAGGAGCACTAGTAGAAGAATACAAGGGGAGTTGGTGTGAAAAGGCTTTGCTCTTTGGGAGTGACAAACTCACCCTGGACAGCCTAAAACAAATAAAGCCAGCAAATAGAAAGCCAGAAAATGTGAGTTACAAAGCTAATGGTAAGCAACAGGCGGAATGCGTTCCCAGGGAAGCTTTCTGCATGTCCCAAAAGATGTCTTTAACAAACCAGGCAGCTGGGCTGTCTGGTAGGCTTCAACCTAAAAATGCCATAAGCAGTTGCCATTAGCGGTTCTCGGCCCGCCCTAATATGTAAGCCTGCCATTACAGTGGTACCTCTTTTTTTCCAGTGTCCCTGCTGCAATTTTTATCAAAGTATGCACAACCTTGTGCAAGTCTACAAAAAACAAACGGTCACAGTTATTACTAGTCATTTTATAATGGGCCCTTCATAGATCCTAGAAACCTGTAATTCATGTTTTTGAACTTCTCTAATATTCTACCGCCATGCTGCATATTTGCCTACATTTGTGAGAGATGAGGAGTTCAGAAGTTAGGAATAAGATTCACTAAGAGCACACAACAGTAATGTGTAGGATTCCTCACAAATGTATGAAAAGAAACGAAAATCAAAAGAAGTAGGAGGTAATACAGAAATTTAAAATGTTATCAAGAAATGGGAATATTCTAGTTTGTGTGCCGGATCAACAAACTATCGTCTATGGTTTATTCAGGCAAAATATCGAGAAAAAAAATATTGAGAGGTAAGTAATATCGATGTCAAAAATATCTAAGTTGTTAATATCGATGTTAAAAATATCTATGTTGTTAATATTGTTTACAAAAATATCAGTGTTAATAATATCGTTTTTCAATTATTTTGATGTATTTTAGTATATATTTTATTTGTATATGTATTAAGTTGTTTGCTACATATGTTATAAGTTGTTTGTATAATTATTGTTAATGTGTTTTTTAATATAATTTGTAAATTTGTATTTGTTTTTAAATTTAATTTATTCATTGATTGTTAGTGTTAGAGCCATACGGGTTGTGGTGTTTATACGGGTACAGGGTGGGAGGTAAATTCATTATAATTAATTATTATTTAATTAATATTAATTTTTTAATTGCTTAATAATGTTAATCGTGCAAATTCTTTTTTTATTATGTTAAGTTTTAGGTGCGGTTTGTGGGGTGCATGGAGGTATAGGGTGCGAAGTAAATTAATTATAATTAGTTAATAATTAATTTTTAATTATTATAATTATCTTATTCATAATTAGTTATGTAAATTATGCAACTAATTTAATTTTTTATTTATATTTTTGGTATGAGTTGTTGTTTTTGTAGGGGTAAAGGGTGTGAAGGAAATTAATTAAAGTAATTAATAATTAATGTCAAGCAATAATAATTATTTAATTGATGATTAAATATGTAAATTGTGTAAATAAGATATTTTTTAAGTTATATATCAGGTGCGGTTTGTTGAGTTTTTAGGGGTAAAGGGTGGGAAGTTAATTAAATATAATTCATGTATTATTAGTTAATTGTAATTAATTGTTTAACTGATAAATAAATAAGTAAATCATATAAATAATATAATTTTCAATTATATATATTAAGTGTGTGCTGTTGTGTTTGTAGGGATAAAAGATGAAAAGTTAATTTAAAATTATTCTTAGATTTTCAGTTATTATTAATTGTTTAATTGATAATGAATTATGTAAAATTTGTAATTAATATACTTTTAAAGATATATTTTAGGTGTGTGTTGTTGAGTTTGTAGGGGTGTAGGGTAGGACGTTATTTAAGTTATAGTAAATGTAAAAATAGTTTTTTTAAGTGGGTTATTTTGTATGTTGTGTGTTAATTGTGTTATTGTTTTTAATTGTAAATAAAATTATATTTGTTTGTTGGTATTATTGTGGGAATATAGTGTGGTATTTAAATTATATGAATAATATTTGTTGTGATTTAAATTATTTATTAAACATTGTAATAAATATGTATTTTTTAATTTATTTTTTAATTTATATACCTATTATTTTAAAATATTTCTATTTCTTGTTATTTAATGTAGTTGTTACAATATGATATTTGTTTGAACTTAACTACTCTCTTTCTACTGTTGTACAGACTGGAGTGGACATAGTAAATTTTACCCCTCCGCAATCCAATACTTTCTCTACTGTTGCACTGATTGGAGTGGGAATAGTAAATTGTTACCCCTCCAGAGTCCAACCCTTTCCCTACTTTTGCACTGACTGGAGTGGGAATACTAAATTTTACCCCTCTGCAGTCCAACACTTTCCCTACTGTTACACTGTGTAAAGTGGGAATAGTAATTTGTACCCCTCCTGAGTCCAACGCTTTCTCTGCTGTTGCGCAGACAGGAGTGAGAATAGTAAATGTTACCCCTCATGAGTCCAACCCTTTCCCCACTCTTGCACAGACTGGTGTAGGAACCGTAATTTTTACCCCTCCTGAGTCCAACACTTTCCCCACTGTTGCACAGACTGGAGTGGGAATAGTAAATGTTATCCCTCCTGAGTCCAATGCTTCCCTACTGTTGCACAGACTGGAGTAGGAATCGTAATTTGTACCCCTCCTGAGTCCAATGTTTTCCCTACTGTTTCAGATATTGGAGTGGGAACAGTATATGCATTATTCCTACAATTTTATAGTTCTGTTTATATTGTTTACATTTATATTATTATGTTTGTGTGTATTTAAAATTATTTTATTTTTATTTAGTAATATTTGTAATATTTAATGTATTTTTAATAAAGTGTAATTTTTTATATTGTTTACATTTTTATGTGTAGTTACATTTGTTTGTATTTTAAATTATTTCCAGTTTGTTACTATTTTTACATATATATATACATATATATATATATACACACACACACGTTTCCCAAGGCGTCAATAAAGCGACGCTCACTTCCGTGACGGGTGCCTCTACTCGCAGAGGCGGTTCCGCTGTAAATTCAAAGAAATCTCCCACAGGAATCGTTGCACCCTCAGGAGTATAGTTTTCCAAAATACTTTATTCAATCATCATATGATATGGTCTCCCTCAAGTTCTGAATCAGCCCAAAGCAATTTGCAAACATTCAAATCTCAAACATTACATTTTGCATCGATCTTTTGGTTTACAAAGTAGTAATTATTTTCACCTGCAGTCTAATCTAAGATAGTCAAAGCATCAACATCGTGATGGAAACCAAATGGAGTCATGTGGAGTGAGAACCACCTGATTCCTAGTCACTTCTCAGACTGTTCAAGTGCTGCAGGCCTCAGCTGCACCCTATGCTTCGTGCTTCAGGATGCCATCTGCAGGTAGGTGCCGGAGGCGTTGGATAGGGAAGAGTAGGGACTACTATAATATAGAATACTAAACAAGTGGAACTTTACACTTCTCATTTAGTATTTGACATCCAAGCACCTGCCCCAGCACTTCCATCCTTAGCATGGCCTTCTAGCCGGCCGATGTCCTCCAGCTCCCCATCCTACATCCCTGCTTGCTCTGGCTGACCGCATTATCATGACAGAAATGCATCGCAAGCTTGTGCCTTCCATACCTCATGGATGTGTGCATGGGCTGCTGTTTGCTACTGGAAAGATCCTTGGACAGTCACCAGAGAGAAGCATGGATCAACTCAGTGGATCTCTATTAGAAAGTGTGCAATAAATCTGGCAATGGATAACATTTTAAGCCAGACCTTCTCTTACATTGAGATACTTGTTGAATCAATAGTCTCCTGTGTGTTTGCAAGTGCCCCTTTTGATCACGTACACATGGGTGCAAAAATCCCCATCAAAGAACTCCCAGCTAGCGGACAGAATCTAAATCTGTGTGGATGATTCAATGGTATAAGTAGGTGCCCACATTTCCGAATCCAGTATCAGCCAAAATCAAGCCCCACATCTTCATAAACAGGCAGGGGGTGGCCCAGTGGACATGTAATAGCCACATAGGCCCTGAATACGAGTGGTGGTATCCTCCCTGGAGCGTTAACTCCAGATGAGATACCACTCAAGGCCATTTTAGGTAGCTCGGTGTCCCAAGAACCTAAAATTCTGCAACCAGAGACATGGGCTGTTTCAATGAGTACTGCAATTGTGAAACTGGTGCAGGGACAGGGGTAGAGGCTGTCGCCAGGAGCAGAGTTGATTCCCCGCCTGACCCCTAGTTTACCACGAGGTGAGCAGACAATGACCCCGCCCCCAATTAGCCATGCCAGCCTTGGCTTGCAGGCACCCTAGGCCCACCACCCAACTCCCACCAGCACTTCCGTTGACGTCAGCAGATTTATCCCTGGAATAGTGGAAAAATCAGTGCAAAAGGATCTGCTATTCAAGAACACCAACTGGGGATTCTGCATTCTGAAGACAAAATTTGTAAATTGTCAGCTTTTGGTGTAGATTTCGCCTGCCATCCTCTCCCTGCTCATTGCAATCCTAGAGCCAAATGGTAGAAAGGTGAGCATGAACCCTTCTCCCAATATAGGGCCTGATTTCAATGTCGGGGGGAGAGCCTCCGACAGACTGCCGGAGGCATTCCGCCCGACATGAGGGTTTTCCTCCGACCGCCATATTACGATGATGGCGGTCGGAGAGAAACCCATGGGGGGAATTCGCTACTCTTCTGACGGGTTCACAGAGCCCATCTGAAGAGGAGCGGAATTGTAGTCTCATGAATGGTGGCGAAGCCAGCCTCAGCTCTGCCGTCGGGATTACAATGTCAGTTTCCGACACCTTTTCCATGTCAACCTTTCCGATATGGAAAGGCTGTCGGAAAGTGACTTTGAGGGCCCATTCCCACCTGGCCCTCCACTATGTGAGGTGCCTGCCACACGGTGCAGGGATGTTTCCAAACATGTATTTTACTATGGCAGCTTGTGCTGCAGGCCTTTTCTGCCCGCCGCACAATCTGCGGTTGCATCCTGATACTGAGGTCGGAACTGCTGAACTAAGGTCGGGCGGTTCCAGACCGCTACGGTGACGTCCGCCCAACATCGTAATGAGCCCAATGGTTCTTTACGACATCGGAACCCAACAGATTCATAGGTAGGACTACCAGGCATGGAGAGTGGAAACTCTTATGATAAGCGCCTAGAAGACACGTCTGCTGTTCCTGTGGAATGCTCTTCAGAGCCCTACCTATACAATACTATAACGACCAACCTTCAAAGTTCATTGTACTGAGTAGATGCCTATTTACCAACAAATCCCTGAATGCCTTTGTCTCCTCCAAGATCCAAAAAGAAACTAGACATCAATGATCTAATCACAACAACTGCTTCTTCATAGAGAACATCAGATCACTGTAGAAAATGAGTCGTCAATTGTAACACAGATGAAAGTGATCAGGAACATGAACAGATAATATACAAGGTAGGATATGGTAACAAAGAACGAGTCGCACAGGAGCTGAGAGACCAATTTCAGTGAAATTACTCAACAACGTGAAATAAGGAAACTAAACTTACAAACTGTATAATTTCTGTGAAGAGGCTGATAGTCCAGACCCCCTTCAGCTGAGTAGAGTACATAATTTATAGTCATGATTTAATCAATGCCTTTGTATTTTGTGTACAGCTCAATGTTGCTTTGGATTGACACCTGCACTTTTTAAATTGATAAGTTAGCATTACTCTTGACGTCGTCAACAAAGAAGGTCCTCAGATTCCTGGAGGTCCATAGTTCATGAGGTCCCCTTTAAGGCCCATTTAAATAAGAGTCGTTTATAAATTCCTTCCACATTGGATGATTGCCTACTGCTTAAGAAGCCCTTTTTTGGGTGGAACCCAATCTTCAAATTTCTGGTCGGGCTGTAACTTCTGCCTCCTTTGAAATATAATGGAAAGAACTATGACATGTCACTAACAGGAACATATTGACACCCATAATCTTTTCCTCACTAAACAATCAGGATTAAGAATCTGAAAAAACATACTGTCTATGTGATAGACCAATGCTTAGTAGCATTGACTGGAGGACCACAGACAGTATTGAATCTTTTGATCTCTTCTCTACACTGCATACCCTAGATCAGTGGTTCTTAGAAAATTAAATAATAGTTACAGATTAATAAAGTGTATATACAAATATAAAGGCAAAATGTACAATTGAAAATGTAAAAACATTCTGTAAATGTGTAGGAATGTGTAATAAGAGGCTAAACATCAAGGCCTTTTTACAAGTCTGGCAGAGTTTGTCTCTGCCACTTATGCTTTTCAACAGCATGCGAGGGTCCTGGCAAGAATAACACAGTTGCATCAGCTGGCAGTTATAATACACAGTTATTAATTAGGCCACATCAAAAGAATGGTAAAAATAGTTCAGTGGGGAATGACACCTCCATTCAGAACTGACTCGTTGACATGGAGCTGTGGAGGGATGGAAGTGAGCTGTCTATGAATAGTGCAATGAACGAGGTGCTTAGATCTGGCTTGACAGCCTCCCACATTTTGTCAGCCTCTCCCCATCTCTCCTGCAGTTCAGAGCTGATGGCACTTGTCTTCAAGGAGCCTGCAAGGCTGCCCTATAAACCTCCAGCGGACCTGGGCATGAGGAACACAGGACAATGATATTTTACGGCAAAGCAAAAACTGGAAAAAATATTGAAAGACATTTTATATTTAGAAATACCAACTATAGCTTTATACATAAATACAAAAATTTTAACTAAAATGTACAGACATCCATATTAACTGAAACATTTTTTTACATATTCAAAAGACATGCTCATAATATAATCCTTTTTGTATCACAAGGGCAACCCCATATGCCCACGGGGACCGGGATCAGTATTAGTTATATGAACAAACTCCACCGTGGGAGTCTTTCTAACAAATGGGTCACCGGCAATCACTAGTGCAGGAGCCCAAGGACTCACCAAAAATGGTTCAGTCTTAATATACACCCACTTACAATCTCGCCGTAGAGAATCCTTGTGACTCCGGAGAGGTCGACAGACCTTTTCCTATGTAGACAAATAATAGCTTTCCCAAATCATTTCAAAACATCAATGGCATTTTTAATTTACAATCAGTCAATGATGAGAGGTTGATAAAAGTTTCAAAATCTTTATTTATCATAAGGTTAAAATTTATCTAGATCTCTTTATTCAGATTAGTAGGTTTACTGAAATATAAAATACATTTTATTAGAAGTCAGCATTTAGAAAAGATACAGTGTCCCGTAAATAAACCCTCTAAGCTAACTAAAGGATCTATTTTAAATAGAACCCACGAAGAGTTCCTCTGGAGAAGAGCGAATAAGAAATGAACTTCCCATGAAGAGTAGTTCTGGAAACTCAGCCAAGTTCCCTACTGCTGCAGTAACAACTGTAAATAAGAGTGCGATCCTTGCAGTAGCATTGCTCATCAAAATCAAAAGTTGTCACCTCAGGGAAATAGCTAAGAATCAACTTTTCATAAAGAGAGTCTCAGGACAAGGAGAGATCCAGTGGCAAATCACCTGAAATAATGGAAATGGAAGTGGAAGAGAGGTAGGAAGGATAATAATTTAACTCATTAATATAGATTCATGCTTCCGTAACAATTTGGTAGGTAGCCTCTGTCGATATCCAATAAGAACAGTTCATGAGATGATGTCGTACAATGCTTCCTCTTTTGATTCCCATATTCTGTACCCTCGTTTCTATTAGCCGATACTATTGTTGCAATAATTGTTACATGAGGGAAGGTTCTCATGAGAACCCTCTTGCCTAAGCTAATGGATGCTCTATGAGGCTGATGCATGAATAATAGCTAGTCAGTAATATGAAAGCATCTATCAATGTTAATCTGGAACATCATTCATAAAGTCTCTAAGTCATTATTTAGCATAAACAGTTTAAGTGAACTCTTTGTATTCCAACACATGATCTTACATGGGGTGAGAAGCTAGATGAACACGATGTTATAGTCAGCATATTTCTGAAAGATGTCACTAAAACTCTGGAACATGCTCCCAATGGAGCTCAGAAGTGCAAGCTCCCTCACCATCTTCAGAAAGGGGCTAAAAACCTGGCTATTTTAGAACTAGATGCATCGGCTGGGCTTACCGAAATTCTAGCACCAAGACACCTCCGGGTATTCGAGCGCTCTATAAATCTTACTAACATAACATAACTAATGCTAAGCAGTTTTGCTAAATAACTCATTCATGTACGAAAGAGTCGAGTAAAAACACTTTTGGACCTTGTTAATGTACACGTTAAGAAATGGTTGCCTGGTACAAAGAAATTATTCTTTAAAACACGCATTGATTTACATGTGCTTTGCTAATGCATTTTTACAACTTCTTTACTAAGGTTCTAAACATTATGCATTTACTCTTTTTCATATGACCCTTCCCAACCCAGGACCCACCCCACCGAACCACTGCACCCAAATGTTCCAGATCCCAGCCGGCCCTGCTCAACTGGACCAGCTTCACCACAGACGGCACCCTAAGGATCATGAAAACCATCCACTCTGGAGCTCCTTCTGACCCCTGCCCCCACCATATCTTCAACCGAGCCGGCACCACCATCGCCACCGAACTCTGCTGCACCATCAACTGCTCCATCAAGTCCACCACCTTCCCTGGACTGGAAACCCCCTGCTGAATAAATCCTCTGCCAACCTGACGGACCTCAAGAATTACAGACCCATTTCTCTCCTCCCCTTCCCAGCCAAATTATTTGAGAAGGCCATCAACGCCCAACTCACCGAATTCGTCTAAACAAACCACACCCTGGACCCCTCCCAATCAGGCTACAGACGCAACAACAGCACCGAAGCTGCACTCCTCGCCGTAACAGATGACATCCGCACTCTTCTCGACCGAGGCGAAACCGCAGCTCTCATCCTCTTGGACCTCTCTGCCACCTTCGACACCATCTCCCACCACACCCTTTGTAAAAGACTTCACAACGCCGGTATCCACGCCAAAACCTAAGAGTGGATCCGCTCCTTCCTCACCGGCCAAACCCAGAGAGTCAAGCTCCCACACTTCTCCATGGAACCTAAAGAGATTAGCTTTGGAGTTCGTCGGGGCTCCTCACGGATCCCCACCCTCTTCAACATCTACATGGCCCGCTTGTAGCCATCGCCAGAAAACACGGACTCAACATCGTCTCCTACGCCGACGACACCCAGCTGATTCGCTCCCTCACCGACGAACCTACAGCCGCTAACAGCAACTTTCACAACGGAATGAAGGCAGAAGCCACCTGGGTGAAGGAGAGCTGCCTTAAACTCAACTCCGACAAAAGCGAAGTCCTCATCCTGGGCACCACCCTCCTCCCCCTGGGACGACTTCTGGTGTCCCGCTGTGCTCGGAACCCCTCCACACCCACTGACGATTTACTTAACCTCGGCATCATCCTCGACTCCTCGCTATCAATGAACCGCCAAATCAACGCCGTCTCAACCTCCTGCTTCCCACGTTCTGCATGCTTTGTAAAATCTTCAATTGGATCTCCACCGAATCCAGGAGAACGGTCACCCAAGTGTTTGTCAGCAGCAACTCGACTACGGCAATGCACTTGTGCCGGCACCACCCAAAAACTACAAAAGAAACTGCAGCACATCCAGAAAGCCCCTGCCAGACTTATCCTGGACACCCCCACCGCAGCCCCATCTCCAGTCACCTGAGAGACCTTCACTGGCTCCCGATCAACAAGAGAATCACCTTCAAGCTCCTCACGCATGCCTACAAAGCCCGCCACAACACCGGACCCGCATACCTCAACCACCGCCTCACCATCTACAAACCCACCAGACATATCCGCTCTGCCCAACTGGCAATTAAGGAAGAGCCTCAAGGCTTGGCTCTTCAACTGAACTGCAGAATCCCCCCCCCTCCAGAGCCTTGAGAACCTAACGGGTGATTAGTCGCGCTTTATAAAAATCCTGATTGATTGATTACGAGTCATTTCGTAACATAAACATTTATACAATATTTAAAGCATTTTTAAGTGCTATTATAGGAAGGTGAGTAAGTTGGTTTTCTAAATTTGTGCTCATCTTGCCCTCTAACACAGGGAGACCATTAATCAATGCATTATTCAAGCAGTTCAGTTGGAAGTCGACACTTGGATTGCGTCTAAAAAAACACTTAGGGCAGCGTAGGGTGCAGACCAATATCTACGTGGCCACGCAAGGCCGCTTTTCATGCCCTCGTAGATATGGTGTAAGGCAACACAGCGCAAGTCACTGCGTTGCCTTACACTGCGTCAGGGAGCTGTTCCATGGGTGTTGCGGTGGGTGTTCCCACACAACATCCATGGGTTTTGACGTATTCACAAATTAACAAGGATCTGTAACCCTGGGGATGCGTCAAAACTATATGCCTCTCCAGGGCAGGCGTAACGAGGAAAAAGATTATTTTGCAGCACACACAGAAAGAGGAAAATGCCTCAATGGATTGTTTTTGTGCAGGAAGGTGTCTCTTCCTGCACAAAAACAATCATGCCAACAACGTACCATATTGTGAGGCGGCACTGGCTGAAAACACAGTCTCTAAACTACCTACTAATAAATGCTCGATCACTCTCTAAAAACAAGCACCACATCTACGGCCTACTCACTGACACACAACCTGACTTGCTCTTCATAACTGAATCATGGTGCAGAGATGACATGGCTCCAGTGTTGCGTCAAGCCGTTCCTCTAGACCAGTGGTCTTCAAACTTTTTAATGCTGGGCCCCTTCAATGAAAAAATGATATTCATCGGGCCCCCTCCCTCAGAATTATTCACATTCTATTAAATTGGCAATGTTTAAATATGTCTCGACTTATTTAAACACAAGACATATTTAAACATTGCAGTTCAATTCTGTTACCGTTTTAAAAATGGAACCAAATTCATGATTGCCAAACATACTATTCTGGTCATAGTGTAGGGGCGTGGCCTGCTGCCGAGAGGAATGGCCGCACACTGAGGGGCCGATTCCGATTCGGGCCGGAAATCTCTCCGACCGAGCCGGACCCGGAGAGATTTCCGACCGAATCGGACCCGTGCAGCCCGAACGAACGAGTACGATGCGCACGTATGCCATCGGACTCGAAGTCGGTCGGACTCTCATTGAAGTCAATGGGAGCCGGTCGTACAACGCGTACGCGGGCTCCCATTGACTCAATGGGTGCGAGGCGGACAAGGGCGCCCCTACAGCATGTACGCGGCGAGCGACTCGCGCCGTACACGCACAGGTAGGGGGACCCATGGGTCCCCCTGTGTGCGACTCGCGCGGCTACGCATACAGGGGGTCCGACACGGACCCCAAAGTACGGCTCCGACTGCTCTTTCGAGCCGGAGTGCGTGGCTCGGTCGGACTGCTCGCGGCGCGCATCGTACTTACCCGGCCGGGGAACGTCTCCATTGCGCGGTGCGAGTCGAGACCGAGCGAGTCGGTCGGTGCGGTTAGACCCGGGTACGAGTCGGTCGGAGCGGTCGGGACGCCCGGACGAGTTGGTCGGCGATTTCGCATCGTACTCGCTCGCCCGGACGCGCGGTTAAGCCGAATCCGATTCGGAGCCCTACCGGCCGAGATCGGAATCGGCCCCTGAGTCGGCTCCTCTAACCTCCGAGCTCTAAACCCCCAAAAATCGACAGAATCCGTCTTCATCTGAACTGCCCTGTATCCCAGATAGCAAGGGGGAGCACCCTAGGTCACGAAATCGGACCCGCCACCCCGAGTAAGACAACTGAAGCGTCCGGAGCGAACAGAGTGGATGGGGACAATAAACAATATGGCGGCGCTCACCTCCGGCTCCTCGGCCTTGCTGTGAGGTGGACGCCCTGCAGGAAGCAATACCTGAGGATTTGGTGGGCGCCGGGAATCAGCCCACTACATCCTGCTGCAGATGATCCCTGACGGCGCGGATCCCAAGAGGGCGGCGGCCTCCAGGCACCGGGGCCGCGGGAGTCGGGGTGGAGCAAGCCTGGGCAATCGAGCGGCGAGTTGTGGGGCCGAAGCAACAGCGCGGGCGGGAGAAAAGTGGGCGGAGAGTCCGATCCCCGACTGAGCCCGTTCATCAAAACCGGTGACGTGGGTTGGCCGGCTGTACCGCTGGGCCACCTAGAGAGATCGGTGAGACCCCGTGAGGCGCCGCGCTGGGGCAGGTAGAACTAACAGGTTGGCGCGACCAAACCCAAGCCTACAGGACGGTAAGGAGCCCCGCGCCTTGCACGCTCAGAAGATTACAGCCCCTCGCCTTAAGCGGATGCCATTATTACAGTGAGTGGGCCTCTCACACTACCTTCAATATTCAGACCTTCACCTACTGGGCAGCATAGGTGAACATAGCCCGTGTTTGGTCCCCGCAGGTCGAGAACTTCCACAAAGCGCAGAGGCCAGCTCCAGATCCAGAGGCACTCAAAATTCTGCCATTACTGAGGGGGGACAACGAGGGCCCACTATAACACATAGAGGCTCTAGGTCCTGAGCAAAACATAGACCCCAGCCACAAAAGCAACCAAAAGAGCTCTGGGGGCCATGCGCATGGTCCCTGCACGTCACCTACCTATAATTTGGCCTCCACCCACTGGGCAGCACAAGGGAACATAGTCCACGCTTGGTCCATACAAACCATGAACTTCCAAAAGGCCTGCTGCAAGCCCAGAGGCCTTCAAAATCCCACCATAACTGAAGGAAGGAAAAGCGGGCCCACTACAGTGCGTAGGGGCTCTAGATATTAATCAAGTATATAGACTCTCAGCCACAAAAAAGGTCTAAAGAGTTCTGGGGGCCACAAACGGCACACCCTTCACATGATCCCTGACTCTTGCTAATCATGGTGCGTACAAAAGGCCCCCACCCTGGACAATCTAACCAAATAGACAAGTACACTGTCTCTTCGGGGTCACCGGAAGAAGTAACAGACACCGCCAGGCAATCGGGGCCCCCTGGGGGTACGACTCCAGCGCTAGACCCCGCTCTCAGGGATTTAATGAAAGCAATCCGAGACTTGAAGAGCGACATAACCACTACATTTGCCTCTTATTATACTACCCTATACAAACAGGCCAGCACTAGAACAAGAGCTGACTGCAACAAATTTTTGAAAGATTTCACTCCCCGGATGCTACACACCGAGGCGGTGGAGACTCTGGAGGCAGATCTGACAACGGAGGAGATATCGGGGGCCCTTAGTGCCCTACAATCAGGGATAGCGGTGGGACCGAATGGTCTGCCGGTTGAGTTTTTTTTAAGCATGACTGAGACAGTAACCCGGCCAATGTTGGAAATGTTTGAGACTGCAAGAGAGTTAGGACGACTACCAGATGACCAGCGCACAGCCACCATTGTAGTAATTCATAAACCGGGCAAACACCCTGAAGAATGTAATTTATATAGGCCTATTTCCCTGCATAATATAGAGGCAAAAGTCATAGCCAAAGTACTGGCGGCTAGGCTTACACCGGCCCTATCCTCACTTATTCATGTAGATCAATCAAGGTTCATGCCAGGTAGAAGCACTCGCCACAATTTAAGGAGGCTATATGGCGTCTTACACGCGACCGCCCAACCCCTAATGGCACAAACGGCACTGATGGCACTGGATGCCTCCATGCCATTTGACAGTATCGAGTGGCCATACTCATTCGCTGTCCTGACTAGACTGGGCTTTGGGCCGAAGTTCTGTACCTAGGTAAAGCTCCTATACAAGGACCCATTGGCAAGAGTAAGTTTGAATGGAGCACTATCGGCACCCTTACTGCTTGGACGAGGCACCAGACAGGTGTGCTCGCTGTCCCCCCTTATCTTTACCCTTGCGCTGGAGCCGCTGGCGACTTGGGTCAAGGCCGACCCGATGATATGGGGAATCCCCCTAAGTGATGGTTGGGAAGAGTGTATTCTATATCATCATACTATATGTATCAAGGCCGTACTATTCAATAGCTCGTATTCTACACATTTCCGAGCTGTTTGGTAGCTACTCTGGCTACAGAATTAATTGGACCAAATCGGTGGTCTTCCCCCTGTCGGGTAAGATTGCCGACACAGTGTGTAGCTCCAATTGAACCGGTGGGCTTCAAATACCTGGGCATCTTTGCGACAAGGGATCAATAGAACGACTTAGGTCAGATATGGCGCACTGGCGGACCCTCCCTCTGACTTTATTGGGAAGGGCTCCCCTATACAAGATGATGTCCCTCCCAAGACTCCTGTATGTGTTGCAAAACACGCCCTATCCTGTGTTTGATCTTCTTTAACCAAATAGTTCAAGAGCTCCATACGTTGTTATGGAATGGAGGTGCCCCACGGGTCGCCTTAAGGAAACTACAGAGAGGAATCTATGATGGGGGCCTAGCGGTTCCAAACACTAAAATGTACTACTGGTCCTTACAGATTTTGGTGATCAATAGGTGGGTGTACTCTGACTAAGATGAACCTGCCTACAGGGTCCGTAGAGAGGCAATGCCAGGTAATAACTACGAAGCCATACTGTACAACCGTAAGAAGAAAAAGACCCTTCCTATTCATACGGCCACTGTGGTCCAGTGTTGGACAAAAGCCGAGACTCACATAGGAAACCGTGACACATTGACAGCCATGACTCCTTTCTGGCATAGCGCCAAGTTGACTGAAGACTCAAACTTGACTGGTTTCTCAAAATGGGCAAAAATAGGCATTGAGCATTTAGGGGATGTGTGGAGAAATGGAGCCTTTATTTCCTTTGAGTCCCTAAAACAAGAATTCAATCTAGCAACGTCTCAGACACTTCATTATTACAGACTGGGTGATGCACTTAGGGTGCACATCCAAGAGGGGAGCATTCTCCCTGACTCTTCCTCCCCTAGAAGACCGTGTACAAGTAGACCCTATTCCAAAACAGGGAGTCTCAGCGATCTATGAAAAGTTGCTAAATAACTCTCTGGACCCACTGGGGCCCTTGACGGCGAAGTGGACAGACGACTTAGGTGACATTACAGACGAGGAATGGATGGAAGCCCTTCAAGGTCCCAGAGAAATAGCGATCCGAGCACGATTTAGATTAATACAGTTTAAGATTCTCCTTAGAACATATTACTCTCGCAGTTTACTACACAAAATAGGAAGGACTGGAGTCCCTCTGTGCCTGAGGGAATGTGGGCAAGAGGGCTGCTTTTTCCATATCCTCTGGGATTGTCCGCGGATCCACAGATATTGGGGGGCAGTAACTGCTATCATGTCACAGGTGCTCTCAGTGGAGGTCACGCTTGAGGCGAAGGGGTTGCTGCTGCTGATACAAGGGGAGGAAGACTGGCCCAGTCACGCTCGAATATGGTTGACACTAGCTGCGGGGACATGGGTATTGAGGCTCCTACCATCGGTAGCCGACTGAAAGAGGGACCTAGACTGGTACCAGAGGGCGGAAAGAAGTAGTATATTGCAGTAGGGGATGCATTAAAAAATGGGAAAAAATATGGAGCCCATGGCAATCATATCGGGCACTAAATGTGGGGTAAGAACAACCGCATGAACGATGTTGGTTCTTATAATTGATGTATCGAAGTGCAAATGATAAGTACATCTGCTGCTTGCTACTTAAATCTGTAACTACGAACAAATTGCCTGATTGAACTGTAACACTGAAAATTGATCTAATACTGATAGTACTATGTGATTGTCTCTGCATCTGCTACCGGCTGTTTACCTTGTTGATGTGTGTTGAGCTAGGTTAATAAAAAAGATTTAAAAGAAAAAAAAAGGACCCATATTGTGAGTATTAGAAATTGGGTTGGGGGTTTTGAAGAGTACTTGGGGTCCATTTCCATTAGACACATACTCTCAGCTAGGATATAAATGACAAAAGATGTTAGTGATGGCCCATTACAGAGCGGTTTACAGCTGCTCATTTTTTTTCCTGCCTAAAACAAAGCACTGCTATCAGCATAATGCTTCTTTCGGCCAGAGCCTGGTGCCCCCCTCCCTCCGGGTCACCAAGGGCCCCCCTGGGGGGGCCCGACCCCTGTTTGAAGACCCCTGCTCTAGGCTATCAATGTCTCACACAAAACCGTATAGGTAAGTGAGGAGGTGGACCAGCTGTTAAATTCAAGCAAGCAATAAATCTCACTAAAGCTGACAATGTTTGCATACAAGGTTGTGAGGCCCTCCTCAATAGATGCAACCCTACACCCACTTCCTCCTGTAACTTCCTTCTCCTTTACAGACCTAGCAATGCAACATTCCCTGACACATTTCTAGACGCAGTTTCAAACCTGATCACACTACACTCCAACCTTCCCATTCTTGGTGACCTAAACATTTGATTTGACAAACCCAACATGCCCCATCCAGAAACCATCATCACTGGCCTAGACACACTGAACCTTCATCAGATCGTCCACAAACCCACGCACATGGCGGGACACATCGTAGATGTCATTTTTGCAAACACAGAACTAGTTACCTTTCAAATGATTACTCCAGTCACATGGTCAGACCACCTTTTACTAGCTTACCAACATAAAACACCACAAAGCAACACACCTAAATCCACCTTACTTGCATTCATCTATCGACCCTGGAGCAAACTCAAGAGCCACTGATAACTATCTTATCTTCAGAAGACTACTCAAGAATTGGCTCTTTCCTACATAACTACCGTACTCAAACACAAATGTACAGCATATCCCTGTGTATATAAGCACTTAATTTGATTATATGTATGCATCTAGATATGTGTATTTCTCTGTATAAATATTTATAGTAATTATGTGTATAAATATATAGATATTCTTTAGGCCTGTTTTACAAATGTTCATATTACTTATGGTTATAATAGTCTATGCTTTATACATATATCGGTCACAGCATAGTTTTATATAAGTTCTTTGATTAGATGCTTATGGTTCTCTATTTTTTATACATCACAATTTGTAAATGTTATCATAATTATTTATCTACAATTGCTTCACTGTTGAATTATTGAAAAGAAAAGAACACACAAATAAATTAGCTTAAAGTGCAGAAATACTTGAAAGTCTGAGTTTATTAAATACAACTCAAATCTTGATATAGTACCTTCCTTATACATGTATTCCTTCCATGTACTTATGTATTTATATATTTACTATTTTACTCCTACTGTAAAAAACAAAAACTTTTGAGTCTCTCCAACGCACTACCCTATGTCTCAACCTATACCTCTCTCAATATAGCCTCTACCTGACTTATCACAAACCTCATTATACTACTATGGTTTACAAAATAACACTTTCTAACTCTTCCCTCCTCTATCCCTCCTAGCATAACCCCAAAACTCATTTTACTACTAAGATCTCCCAAACCACCCTTTCTAAATTCTACCCTCATGTATCCCTCCCTAGACTCATCCGAGCCCTCATTTTACTACTTTGATCTCCCTAATACATTTCTAGATAATCTTTCCTCCTCTATCTTTCCTTTATTTATCCCAAACATCCTCCTACTACTATGATCTCTCAATAAACACTCTCTAGACCCTTCCCTCTTCTATTCCTCTATTATCCTTTTCAATCCAACTAACAGACTCACATGTCCACCGTTCTATTTTAATTCATATTTCCATATTTTAATTCCCCACTAATCGTTTTTAGGTTCCGGAGTAGCGTGCTACTCGCCGAAAAGAGCTTCGGCGCCTCATCAGGGGTAGTAAGCACTATACAAATACAATTACAGTACCTACATACCTTAGGGCTCAAAGTCCAGAACCTGAAATAAGCAGCATAGCGCTGAAGGACAGTGAGTTGAGCAACAGGCCTGGAAAATAGGCAAAAAAGGGCTATGTACGACATTTTGAATGTGGTCTAATCTCTAAGAAAGTTTCAGAATCTGCTTCACAGTCTTGTAATACAGACTTACTTCAGCAATATTTGCTATATTCCTAAGATAACTGTCTAAGGAGACAATGTAAAACGATCATCCACCGAATCAACTAGCTTCTTGAAATCAACTGTTCAGAGCAGGTGGTAAATGTTTGTGGTAAAATTGCATGGAATAGGGGGTTTGATGTGGTTCCATAGCCATAAAAATAAACCACTCGCCCACATGATAATTCCCTATTCAATGGGGAAAGAAATGCATGTTTTTAATTTTTTCACAATGTGCTTTGAATTTTAAATTCGATTTATACTACTACACATTGTTGCAGTGTCAGGTAAACAATGAATGCTAATCTGATTACACTCAAATGCTCTAATTCTTCTTAAAGAGTACTAAAATGAATTAATAAATCATGTAATATAAAAAATACATAACAAGTAACTTGTAAGATGTTCCTATATTGCCATCTCTGGGTTCAGCTGACATTTATAAACCACTTGACATTTAGCCTTGTGGTTTGTAAATGTCAGAGGAAGCTCTTGATGGCAATATAGGCCCATATCATACAGACGTGGGTTCCTTGCTCGCTGTGCCACTGGAATCAAGCTAGCCTGGCGGATGAGGGGTGAAACCCCGAAACTGGTCCCAGGATGCTTGTTTCCGGTCCAGGGAGGACCTGGCCTGGCAGTTCGGGCTGGACTGTTCCCATGAGGAACAGGGTCAAGACTGATTTGCATATGGCTGGGTCCAAAATGGGTGTGGCATAGTGAGCAAACGAACAATGGATTAAACCCAGATCTGTGACTGGGGTGAGTGGCTGAAAAGTTTCAGGACTCCGTCCATCATCTTGTTGTGTTTGTATGTTCACCCTAAGTGGCCAAAGGAATGCCCAAACGTGGGTCCCTTGCTCGCTGTGCCACTTGATTCAAGCTAGCCTGGCTGATGAGGGGTGAAACCTTGAAACAGGTCCCAGGATGCTTGTCTCCAGTCCAGGGAGGAGTTGGCCTGGCAGTTCGGGCTGGACTGTTCTCATGAGGAACAGGGTCAAGACTGATTTGTATATGGCTGGGTCCAAACTGGGGATGGCATAGTGAGCAAAAGAACGATGGGTTAAACCGAGATCTGTGAATGGGGGTGAGTGGTTGAAAAGTTTCAGCACTCGGTCTATCATCCTGTTGCATTTGCCATATCATACAGTTACCTGTTATGTATTCTCTATACATTTATTTTTGATAATCAATTTTATTGATTTTGTGAAAAGACAATAAAAGATCCTGAATATAAACAGCAAAGCATTTTCAGCAGCATAATAACAGACGACATTAGGCAAGTAAAACAGTATTATGTTGGTATACATTGCTGTATCTCCGCCCTCCAAATGATACATAAGATTGGACCCAGAAAAGACGGGGGACTGATTAACCAACCATTTGCCCCAAATTTTCCGATGTTTGGCAAGGCATCCCCTGGCCTCGTACAGTGGAAGTTCTTGTGTGGCGCACTAGTCTACTCCTTTGCGCCATTTGGCTATGTTTGGCGGGACGGGATTCTTCCATGCCATTGCATTGTCTCGCTTGGCCACTACAGGGCGGTGCCTAAGAATAATTTGTCTGCTCTAGATCCGTCTAGTCCATCTGTGACTCCCAATAGTATGTTCAGAGGGTTGTGAGGTACCTCCCATCCCAGCACCTCCGTAAGCTCCGTTTCCAGTGAATCCCAATAGGAATGTATGAGGGGGCAAGACCATACTATATGGAAAAAATCAGCGGGTTCAGCCCCACATTGTGTACAGGATGGGTGTGGCGTTAAGCCTGCCCTGTGTAGGCGTTCAGGGGTAAGATAGGAGGTATGCAGGTAGTATAGTTGGACCAAATGGAGTCTGGCTGAGACAGTGATGGTCTTGGGGGCCATCAAGGCGTCTCTCCAGTCATCATCTTCCAGAGCACCTAGCCAGGCCTCCCATCTAGTTCTCAGCGGGCCAAGGGAGGTGGGGCCATTGTTAGTTAAGGAACGATAAATGCGTGATACCCCCCCTCCCCAAGTCCCTCATTGTGATTTGAGCTTTGAAGGGGCTGTGCTCTGGAAGCGACGTGCCTGTTACTATATGCGCGCTGAGGGTGTGGCGGAGTTGTAAGTACTTATAAAACTGTGACAGGTGGAGTGAGTGTCTGGTTTGAAGGTCTGAGAAGGAACGTATATGGTCACCGACCTAAATGTCGCCGAGTTGCGAGATACCAATAAGATCCCAGCCCCGGAAACCCTCCAGGCTCCCCACTTCTCACAGCCATGTGCCTTGCCAGAAGGGTGTTTGCTGGGTCAGCCTATTCCCCCATTGGGTATGATGTAGGGAGGCACGCCAGGCTAGTAGAACTGCGCGGGTTACTGTGGGTAAGTGTAGGAAGGTGGAATCTGACTATATGGTTGCCCCCACTTTTTTTATGGTGTTTTGCTGGTTTATGACTTAGTTGGACTGGGATCCTGCTATTCAGGGCCCCAGTCTATCTGCTTTCTCTGTAAAAGGTTTCCATGTGCCTTAGGCACATCTCTGATTGGAATCTGGAGTGCCCTTATAAGTCCCTAGTATATGGTATACTATGTACCAAGGGCATAGGTACCTCAGAGGCCTGCCAGGGGCTGCAGCATGTATTATGCCACCCCTGGAAGGCCATCCAAACTGACACCACAGGTCTGCTACTGCAGCCTGGGTAAGGTGGTGCATGCACCCCTTACTGTGATATAGGTTACCTATATCACTAAATACATACACACATATAAACCTATAAGTCACTCCTAAGGCAGGCCTTATCAATCCTAAAGGCAGAGTGCATGGTTCCTATGTGAGAGGGTGCCCCTGCATGAGCAGGGCCACTCTGCAGCATTCGGAGACCATCTCTGATGCTGTTTGTAGTGCAGCCTGACCATATACTCTTAAGCGCATTATATCCTTGCGGTAAAATGCTAACTTTGGAATGGCTGCACCTAAACATGTCGTGTTTGGTGTCAAACATCTTGGAATACTACCCCCCGCCAATCCTGGCGGCGGGGGTAGCATTCCACCCTTCTAGAGGGAAAGGCATGTTAACTCTGACGAGGCCGGTAACTTCTTTCCAGAGCCCTGGCATCACAAAATGGATGCTGCTGCCACAGACACGAGTCTGGCCTCCTGCTGCTGGACGAAACTCCGGCAGGGGAGGCCTGGACAATAGGTTTCCTGTCCCAGGGAGGTGTGACCACCTCCCCAGACAGGACAATGTGTATTGGGGCTGGGCGGGAGCACTTTCGGGTGCTTTGAAGTCCTGCACTGGGGGCACATTTGGTGTCCCTGTGCATACCCCAGTTCAAACCGGATCAGGGGCTCGCAGCCCCTGCTTTGGCGCGAACTGGACAAAGGGAAAGGGGTGTAGCCACCCCTCTGCCCTGACCCACCCATAGGTGGGGCCACAGAGTAGTCCATCCCCTATTTTTAGAATAAAGGTAGGAACCCAGTCCTTAGGACTTTAGATTATACCTGGACGAAACTCTGACACGGAATCCTGGACCTTCGACGCTCTACGACAAGATTAGAGGACTGAAGAATCTCCCTTGGGGTCAAGGAGTGACTCCCCTGCTTGGCAGGCACCAAAGAAGCATCTGTCCGGTTCGCATTACTGAAGCTCCCGTCGGACGCCGAAGTCATCGCATCACCAGAGGTGGATTCTCAGACTTCACAGAGGCTACCCTGAGTCCCCAGCAAAGCTGAGGCCCGTGGCTATCGTGGGTGACTTGAGACCGTGACCCCTGGACACCGAGCACACTTGCAAGTGCACCATCTTCTGGGTCTCCCAAGAAGTCGTGCTTTGGGCTCCGAGTAGCCCTAGCCTCCAGCACCACCTGCACCGAAGATCACTGGCCCCCACTCCACGAGTGTCCTGTAAGCCAGCTCCACGTGCGGTGTCACGAGGCTCCTTTGCTGTCGCTAGCCCGTTGGCTAGTAGCCCTTAACGAAGGCCAATCTTTTCTTTACTTGGCATCCTGGTTGCTCCAGGCCTGCCCTCACTTACCCTCGCTGGGTGAGTTCCCCAGACCTTGCTGGTCTGCATCATCGACGATCTACATCTTACTCGAGACTTGCCGTTGCCAAGGCTTGTTGGGTCCAATCCGGTCGCCGACACCTCAGCACTCGACAAACATCGAGCAACAGCCCGAATCCTGCTCCTGGTCGCCGACAACGCCTCCCGGACCTCGTGGCTGAAGAGTCAAGACGACCGTCACCGCACCTGAAGCACTCGACATCGGTGGGCATCTGTCCATCGCCTTCCTGGTCACTGGCTAGTGACCCAGACTCTGTCCCCTCTGCTTTCAGGTTCTTCAGAACTCCGATCCACTCTTGGATCCACCCGGACACTTTTCTCCTGGTCGCCAGCAGCACTTTGCAGCAGATCGCCATACGAAACGACGACGAAACCCGACCCCGAAAGGCACCTATGCACCCGGCTTCCCTGGGTGAGGTAACACGAGTACTCCGGTGCTCCCGTGGGTAGAGACTCTTCAAAGTCCTAGATCTCAAAGGGTTTTGTCCTAGTCCTCTTTTAAGTGTCCCTTTCCTCTATTTTCCCGATCCCGACTTTCTCCATAGAAGTTAACGGCGTATCGCGGTTGTGTATTTACACTGCACGCGTCTCCCGTGGGTCCCCTGTGTCACTACCTTGGGTGGTTCCTTGTGGTCCAAGCACTTCTAGAGGCTCTAGGCCTAGTGTCTAGTTCAGTCGTGGTTCGCATACCACTTTATTGGTATATGGTTTGGTACGCCCCTAGGGCCCAAACGTGTATTTGTGCTATTACTGTGATTTAAAATCTTATAACCTATGTACTTCGAACTCTAGCCTCATAAAGAGACTAGAGGGGTGTGTTTAGTAATAAATACATATATTTTGAATATATACCTGGTGTGGTGCTCTTTCATTTGGTCACTCAAGAGATTATAGACTGGTAAAACAAGCTGCTTTACATTCCTTCAAGACTTAGCCTGAAGGCTGCTCTCCATAGCTACCACTAGGATAGCTTTCAATAAGGTTGTCTTTAACCTACCTACCATAAGAGTCGATTTGGACTGGTGCAAGGTGCCCACTATAATTAGTGGACAGCATATGCCAGGCCAACTTCTCACATTGGTGTGCAGCGTGTGGGATTCCAGCTTGCTATTGTTTTACCAGATAATCTCAATTGAATTGATCAACTGAAAACCACTAAAGGTACCTAAGGTACATATAATTTAAGCTTAGAATAACAGTAAGTTCTACTGAACTTAGAGTTGTGTGTTAAGGGATAGCACAACCCTTTCTACAACTCAAGAGAGTTTAGAAGTCCACACTAGAGTAGGTAGTGCATACACCACACCACACTAGTAATGTCTTTAAAAGCAGGATCCAAAGATTCCTTGCAGGAAGCCATTGAGCTTCCACCCTCCAAGTATGATACACTCCAATTCTTGGAATTGAGAGCTTTATGTAACGTGAGGAAATTAAGGACAGGCCAAAGTCCCACCACCCAACACCTCAAGGAGTTGTTGGTGGCTTATGATCTTAGTAAGTCCTCAGAGACTGAAGGGGTAGGAGCAGAGGGTGGGCCAGCAGATGAGGAAGGGGCCAGGGGTACCACTACCCCCAGCCCCCCTCTGAAACTGACCAGGAGGGTGACAATGACCCTGACCTGGAAAACCCAATCCCTTCTGGGGAAGATGAAGATGAGGATCTAGAGAACCACACCTTTGTCCCCCAGGAAGGATTATGAGTGTGCTCAGAAAGTCTAGGTCTCCTTCTCAGGAGTCTAACCACTCTGGCACCTCCATAGGGAGCTCTGTTTCTTCTCACAGGAGGGAATCCTCTCATGAGAGAAGAAAGAGACTGGTCCAGTATGAGGAAACTCAACTAGAGATCAGGAAGAAGCAATTGGCTTTAGATAGAGAATCCCTAGATCTCCTTAGAGAGAGAAGAAAGTTGGGACTAGAGTCCCATGGTGGCAGCAATATCCCTAGAGATAGGGAAGGGTCTTATGACCATAGAAACCTAAACAAGATTGTCCCTCCCTACCAGAGTGGGGATGACATCCACAAATGGATAACTGCACTGGAGAGGGCCTGTAAAGTTCAGAAGGTCCCCCAGAGGCAGTGGGCAGCAATCTTGTGGCTCTCCTTTGCAGACAAAGGTAGAGACAAGCTCCTCACTGTAAGAGAAGAGGATGCTGACAATTACACAGTCTTGAAGAGTGCTCTGATAGATGGGTTTGGCCTAACCACTGAACAGTATAGGTTGACGTTCAGAGACACCCAAAAAGCTCAGACTCAAGACTGGGTTGATTTTGTAGATTGTGCTACAAAGGCTCTGGAAGGTTGGATACATGGCAACAAAGTGCATGACTTTTTAGGATTGTACAATTTGATTATGAGGGAGCAGATCCTTAATAATTGTCAAAACCAGCTTTTGCACCAGTATCTGGTGGACTCTGATCTGACCTCTCCCCAAGAATTGGGAAAGAAGGCAGACAAATGGGTCAGAACCAGAGTAAAAACTAGAAATCAGGGTGGTGACCAGAAGAAAGATTCTACTAAGTCCCAAGAGAAAGGTGGGGATAAATCTAAGGATAAGTCCCCTACAGGGCCCCAAAATTCCTCTTCTGGGGGTGGGTCCCAAACTCCTTCCTCTCCTGAAAAGAAACCCTATTGCCATGTCTGTAAAAGCCTGGGCACTGGAAAACTGATCCCAGTTGCCCCAGGATTGGCAATAAAGAAAATGTTCCTCCCACAACTACTACCACCCCTCCTGGTACTACCAGTAGTAATCCTCCAGTTGGGAGTAGTGCACCCAAAAAGTTGGGTGCTTTTGCAAGAGGAACAGAGGTGGGCCCTAGTTTAGACAGGGACCCCTCAACAGACTCCTCTGACTCTGATGGTGGTATAGGATTTGCCACCTTTACCATGGGTCCCATAGCATTGGGCAGGTACAGATTGGAGCCAATAATTAATGGTCAGAAAGCTGTGGCATTTAGGGACACAGGGGCTAGTGTCACCATGGTGGCAGGGAAACTAGTCCCCCTCACCAGCTTTTACCTGAGTTTAAATACCAGGTGACCAACATTGATGGTGTCAGAACAGATCACCCCATGACCATAGTCAATCTCAGCTGGGAGGGGTCACAGGCCCAAAAGAGTGGCAGTGTCCCCAACCCTACCTGTAGATTGCCTGATGGGCAATGATTTGGAAATTTCAGCCTGGGCTGAAGTTGAACACCAAACCCATCTTAGGATGTTGGGCGTCCCTGCAAAGGTTAGTGGGGCTGTGATGGCCACAGCCCCAGCCCAAGAATTTGGAGAGATGGAGCCTGAAAGAATGGCCCACTCTCCCCCAAAAGAGAGCACAAGGGTTGAAGAAAAGTCTTCTTCCCTCCAGACAGTAGGTAAGGGTCAGCCTCCTCAGGGAACTGACCCCACCCCTAGTGAAGGAACTGCCCCAGAGGTAGTCAGGCCTGGCCTGGCCACACCCCTGATGGCAGAGGCCCCTTCCAAGGTGGTACCCAGTCTGGAGCAGGTAACCTGCCCCTCTCTACCATGCCTCAGCCAGCCCAGGGCTGCAGAGGTCAGGGAGGTCAGTGGACCCCCCAGGGCCCCCTATCCAGAGGAACCCCCCCATCAGCAGATTAGGGGCACCCAGTCTAGTAGCCCTAGCCAGGTGAAAACTCCTCTACACACTGAGGGATCCCCCATGCCTTTATGTAGGGACCTCCCCCAGAAGGACTCTGGTAGGCAAGGGCAAACCTGGGACCTGAAGGTTCCAAACCTGCCCTGTCCCTCCAGTAGTCCATCCAAAGGGACCCAACCCCCAGCTGTAGGCAGCCAAAGGTTGACCCTTAGAGCAAAGTGCAACTCAGTCATGGAAAGACAGGCATACATGGTGACCAGTGATCTGAGGAAGCTGAGGCCAACATTCCTAGGGCCTCACTTCCCTACTCAGACACCTCACCAGCCTTGTACTTTACCTAAGCACACCAGAGGTAGTGATTCCCCATGGTGGAGGCCCTCTCATACCCTTAGGGTGAGGGATTGCTTAGTGGACCATAACATAGGGGGCAACCATGCTAGTGCAGGTGCTTCCTTATATGGCCACTTAGTCAATATAGGCTCAACTGGCCAAGGTTAGCCTTATCTCCTTTCGTTTGGGGGGTTATGTAGGAAGGTGGAATCTGACTATATGGTTGCCCCCACTTTTTTATGGTGTTTTGCTGGTTTATGACTTAGTTGGACTGGGATCCTGCTATTCAGGGCCCCAGTCTATCTGCTTTCTCTGTAAAAGGTTTCCATGTGCCTTAGGCACATCTCTGATTGGAATCTGGAGTGCCCTTATAAGTCCCTAGTATATGGTATACTATGTACCAAGGGCATAGGTACCTCAGAGGCCTGCCAGGGGCTGCAGCATGTATTATGCCACCCCTGGAAGGCCATCCAAACTGACACCACAGGTCTGCTACTGCAGCCTGGGTAAGGTGGTGCATGCACCCTTTACTGTGATATAGGTTACCTATATCACTAAATACATACACACATATAAACCTATAAGTCACTCCTAAGGCAGGCCTTATCAATCCTAAAGGCAGAGTGCATGGTTCCTATGTGAGAGGGTGCCCCTGCATGAGCAGGGCCCCTCTGCAGCGTTCGGAGACCATCTCTGATGCTGTTTGTAGTGCAGCCTGACCATATACTCTTAAGCGCATTATAGACTCGCGGTAAAATGCTAACTTTGGAATGGCTGCACCTAAACATGTCGTGTTTGGTGTCAAACATCTTGGAATACTACCCCCCCGCCAATCCTGGCGGCGGGGGTAGCATTCCACCCTTCTAGAGGGAAAGGCATGTTAACTCTGACGAATCCGGTAACTTCTTTCCAGAGCCCTGGCATCACAAAATGGATGCTGCTGCCACAGACACGAGTCTGGCCTCCTGCTGCTGGACGAAACTCCGGCAGGGGAGGCCTGGACAATAGGTTTCCTGTCCCAGGGAGGTGTGACCACCTCCCCAGACAGGACAATGTGTATTGGGGCTGGGCGGGAGCACTTTCGGGTGCTTTGAAGTCCTGCACTGGGGGCACATTTGGTGTCCCTGTGCATACCCCAGTTCAAACCGGATCAGGGGCTCGCAGCCCCTGCTTTGGCGCGAACTGGACAAAGGGAAAGGGGTGTAGCCACCCCTCTGCCCTGACCCACCCATAGGTGGGGCCACAGAGTAGTCCATCCCCTATTTTTAGAATAAAGGTAGGAACCCAGTCCTTAGGACTTTAGATTATACCTGGACGAAACTCTGACACAGAATCCTGGACCTTCGACGCTCTACGACAAGATTAGAGGACTGAAGAATCTCCCTTGGGGTCAAGGAGTGACTCCCCTGCTTGGCAGGCACCAAAGAAGCATCTGTCCGGTTCGCATTACTGAAGCTCCCGTCGGACGCCGAAGTCATCGCATCACCAGAGGTGGATTCTCAGACTTCCCGAGGCTACCCTGAGTCCCCAGCAAAGCTGAGGCCCGTGGCTATCGTGGGTGACTTGAGACCGTGACCCCTGGACACCGAGCACACTTGCAAGTGCACCATCTTCTGGGTCTCCCAAGAAGTCGTGCTTTGGGCTCCGAGTAGCCCTAGCCTCCAGCACCACCTGCACCGAAGATCACTGGCCCCCACTCCACGAGTGTCCTGTAAGCCAGCTCCACGTGCGGCGTCACGAGGCTCCTTCGCGGTCGCTAGCCCGTTGGCTAGTAGCCCTTAACGAAGGCCAATCTTTTCTTTACTTGGCATCCTGGTTGCTCCAGGCCTGCCCTCACTTACCCTCGCTGGGTGAGTTCCCCAGACCTTGCTGGTCTGCATCATCGACGATCTACATCTTACTCGAGACTTGCCGTTGCCAAGGCTTGTTGGGTCCAATCCGGTCGCCGACACCTCAGCACTCGACAGACATCGAGCAACAGCCCGAATCCTGCTCCTGGTCGCCGACAACGCCTCCCGGACCTCGTGGCTGAAGAGTCAAGACGACCGTCACCGCACCTGAAGCACTCGACATCGGTGGGCATCTGTCCATCGCCTTCCTGGTCACTGGCTAGTGACCCAGACTCTGTCCCCTCTGCTTTCAGGTTCTTCAGAACTCCGATCCACTCTTGGATCCACCCGGACACTTTTCTCCTGGTCGCCAGCAGCACTTTGCAGCAGATCGCCATACGAAACGACGACGAAACCCGACCCCGAAAGGCACCTATGCACCCGGCTTCCCTGGGTGAGGTAACACGAGTACTCCGGTGCTCCCGTGGGTAGAGACTCTTCAAAGTCCTAGATCTCAAAGGGTTTTGTCCTAGTCCTCTTTTAAGTGTCCCTTTCCTCTATTTTCCCGATCCCGACTTTCTCCATAGAAGTTAACGGCGTATCGCGGTTGTGTATTTACACTGCACGCGTCTCCCGTGGGTCCCCTGTGTCACTACCTTGGGTGGTTCCTTGTGGTCCAAGCACTTCTAGAGGCTCTAGGCCTAGTGTCTAGTTCAGTCGTGGTTCGCATACCACTTTATTGGTAAATGGTTTGGTACGCCCCTAGGGCCCAAACGTGTATTTGTGCTATTACTGTGATTTAAAATCTTATAACCTATGTACTTCGAACTCTAGCCTCATAAAGAGACTAGAGGGGTGTGTTTAGTAATAAATACATATATTTTGAATATATACCTGGTGTGGTGCTCTTTCATTTGGTCACTCAAGAGATTATAGACTGGTAAAACAAGCTGCTTTACATTCCTTCAAGACTTAGCCTGAAGGCTGCTCTCCATAGCTACCACTAGAATAGCTTTCAATAAGGTTGTCTTTAACCTACCTACCATAAGAGTCGATTTGGACTGGTGCAAGGTGCCCACTATAATTAGTGGACAGCATATGCCAGGCCAACTTCTCACAGTAAGGTCCTGAGGATGGGTCCCCCGTACATCATAGTCTGGATTTGAGAGAGTCCCAGATCCTTCATCTCGGTCCTATAGGCAGGATCGGCCCCCATTGAACCAATTGTGTAGTATTAGGAGGCGGGTTGCTAGGTAATATAGATACAAGTTTGTCATACCCATGCCTCAGTCGAAGGGTGGAATTTGGCAGCGAGAGAGGGCCATGCGTGGCCGCGAACCACTCCAGAGGAACCTCGCGGTCAAACTGTCCAACCCCCTGAACCAGGCCCGGGGAATATGGAATGGGGTGTTTTGAATGATGTAGAGAATTCGGGGGAGAATCATCATTTTAAAACGTGCTACCCTACCCAAAGGGTTGAGCGGCAGGGTTTGCCACTTCTGGAGGTCCTTTTTGACTTTTGTGACTAGTGGGGTGATATTAAGCGCCCAGGCCAGCTCAGGGAGCAGGGCGACCCATATTCCCAAGTATTTAAATGATTGCCGTCTGATGGGGATGGTAGACTGCCAATCAAAGCACTCTCTAGATAGATGCAGGGGCACCATGGTTGATTTTGCGGAGTTCAAGCGTAAGCCAGAGACTCGCTCGAAGATATGGAGAATCTGTAGGCATCTGGGGCCGCATTGGGCTGGCTCTGCGAGGAAGAGTAGTACATCATCTCCGTATAAGGCAATTTTGTCCTCATGAGAGCCTTTCCACTTCCAGCCCTGGACCCGGTCATCAGCACGAATGAGGTTGGCCCGGGGCTCCATCGCCAGGGCAAAAAGGAGGGGCGAGAGGGGACATCCCTGCCTTGTCCCCCTCCTGATTGGGAATGTGTCTGAGAGCGCTCCCTTGACAAGCACCCTTGCGGTCGGTTTGGAGTATAGGACTTGAACCAGACGGCGGAAGTCGGGGCCCATGCCCATAGCAGCCAGGACATTGTCCAGATATTGCCAGTCGACCGAGTCAAAAGCTTTCTCGAAGTCGACTAGGAGAAGTGCCAAATAGGGGGTTAGTGACTGTTGGTTGGCCAAGGCCAGGTGGAGGCGCCTAAGGCAGTGCCTGGTACTTCGTGCCGGCATGAAGCCGCACTGGTTGGGGTGGACCAGTTTGTTGAGGTATGGCCTGAGACGCTGGGCCAGGTTTGTGGCATAAATTTTGACCTCTGTATTAATTAGGGATATGGGTCGGTAGTGGGTGCAGGCTGGAGAGGGTTGTTGTGTTTTGGGAATAATGACTATCGTGGCCGCATCGGTCTCTAGAGGGAATGAGCCCGTTTCTACGGCTTCTGTATAGACAGCCGCAAGGTGCAGGACCAGTAAGTAACAGTAGGCGGAGTAATACTCCTGTGGGTAGCCATCAGGGCCAGGAGTTTTACCGGCCGCGACGTGCGAGAGGGCGTCTTGTATTTCCTCATGTTTGATGGGGCAGTCCATTACGGCTGATTCGACTGCGTTAAGTTTATTAAGATGGAGGTTCTCTAGGGTGATCAGGTCTGATAGTGAGAGTTCAGGCCTCTGGGCTGAGTAAAGATCGGAGGAGTAGTCAGCGAAGGATTGGGCCATCGCTCTGGGTGAACGGTGGATAATCCCTTCAGAATCTTGGATTTCTGGAATTATCCGGTTCACCAAGGGGTATGACACTAACCTATGCAGTATTCTCCCATTTTTATCACCCCATCCATATATGCGAGCGATGGAGGACCTCCATAGGAGCTTTGCCGATTCCAGTGAGATTTGTTTAAATTCATCTCTCACCAGTGCCAGTTGGCGCAACTGGGACTCGTTTGCTGCTCCGGATGAGCTCCTTTCGAGCCAGGTCGCTTGGGCATCAAGGAGGGCGAGCCTGCTATCTTGGGCTGCTCGTTGGGCTTTAAGGTGGCCTTTGGCGAAACCGTGAATGGTGGCCTTACCCGCCTCCCACAGGGTACCCGGAGAGGAGATGGAGTCTTGATTAGTGAGAAAGTACTGCTTAAGATCCGCTCCGATTGTTTCCTTGAATTTCTTGTCTTGGAGAAATCAAGCATTCATCCTCCACATTGGGCGGAGTGTATCCTAAGGTTAGGAGCAGAGGTGAGTGATCCGAGATGCCTCGGGGAAGGATACTTATCTCTCTGACTTTGCAACATTCAGGGCATAAAAATCATGTTGATGCGGGCCTGAATGTGGTGCCCTGCTGAGGTGTGGGTGTACTGGGTGTCTTGTGGGTTCCACGACCTCCATACAACACAGATACTCATGGTTTTGGTCCAGCTTGCCAATTGCCTGGCATGTAGAACGTGTGAGGTAGAGGGGGTCCCTGTGGTATCAAGTCTGTGCTGCATGGCAGCATTGAAGTCTCCTCCCACCGCCGTTGTTCTTGGCGGTAAGGAGCTAATCACCTCACCAATGCGGCTTAAAGTCTGAGTATGCATGGCACCGGGAATATAGATGGAGAGGACGTTGAGGGCGTTTCTGCCCATTATTCCGGAGAGGGCAACAAAGCGTCCGTAGGGATCCCTGGTGATTTGAGTAGATATGAAGGGCAAGTTGCGCCTCAGGAGGATTGCCACTCCGCGTGAGCCCCGTGTGAAGCCTGAGTGCCAGGATCTGTCGAACCAGTATCTTGCGAGGAAGGGACAGAGATTACCCATGAGATGGGTTTCCTGGAGCAGGAGTATGTCGGGTGTATCTTTGGGCATGTCAGAGAAAAGCGGTCCGCTTGATTCTGTCCAGCAGGCCGTTGACATTCCATGACATTACCCGGAGAGAATCCCCCTCTATGTACCGTCTGTGTCATGGTCGGTGTGAGGAGCCCAAGGAATCCCGGGGTCCCGCCATGTGGTGGGAGTGTTTGGGTGATGATTAGTGTTGGCTGGAGGCCTCGCCTCTTGGTATGTAGTTGGAGTGTAAGGTCGTACTGGTGCAAGGCTGAAGTGCTGTGAACTTTGAACTGCTGAACTAGGTGTGAATCCGGGACAACGGTCCCAACTCCCCATTTACCCCCCACCCTATACTTCAAGAACAGAAGCATCTGTCGCCCTATAGCTGTAGAAGGAAAAGGCTAAACTATAACGTTTAGAATCAGGGTAGCGTGGAGGACCCCCCTCGTTACAGGATAAGATCGTACATCGGCAGAATGATCTGATTGGTGTGGTGCGTTGTGTCCGAATACAAAGAGATCGCCCTGGCCCATAGGGCGCCGTTCGTGGTTCCTCGCGGGGCCTGTCAGCCGAGAAGTGCCGGGCTGCGGGAGAGTTCTGAGTCCGTGGAATCGATACCCAAAGTCTATGGGGGAGCTGTTTCATGCGGGTGAGTGATCTCGAGAGCCGGACTGCGGTGGAGGGCAAGATCCAGAAGACAACTCCTGGTGCTGGGGGGCCGGGGCCCCAGCCGCCGGCGAGCCTGATCCGGTTCTGCATGTTTTTCGACCCTTGCGGGAATGTGCTCGCCTCCCTCTTGGAGTAGGGGTGGTGGCAGGGTGGTGGCGGAGGCGGCTCGGGCATTTGAGGGCAGGGTTGTGGTTTTGAGTCAGTCAGTTCCTCAGTCAACCAGGTCCAAGCAGATTCTGGAATGTCAAAGAAATATGTTTTATCCTGGAAGACCACACGTAGTCAAGCGGGGAAGAGCAGTCTATATTGTAGATTAAGAGTGCGCACCTTTTGTTTGACATCCGTGTACGAACGTCTTTGGGTCTGGACCTCCCTTGTATAGTCCGGGAATATCATAATAGTGTGGTTTTGGTAGGATAGGGTTTTCTGAATGCGGGCCTGCCGTAGGATCAAGTCTCTGTCTCTGAAATTGAGGATCCTGGCAATAATGGGTTGATGCGGGGCACCCGGTGGGGGTTTTGGTGCCAGAGAGCGGTGGGCCCGTTCCACCACGAACCAAGCAGATAACGCGTCCTTGGGCATCCATGAGGTGATCCATTGTTCGACAAAGGACTCCATCGAGCCCAGCTCTGAGCCCTCCGGAAATCCCACCAGGCGCAGATTATTGCGTCTAGATCTGTTTTTTGCATCTTCGGCCCTTTGTGTAGCTCCTTGGCTTGGGTTTGCGGTTGGGCCATTTGTTCTTTCAATCTCAGGACATCATCTTCAACCGAGGAGATGCAGGACTCAGTTTCAGCAATGCGGGCTGACGCATTGCGGAAATCCTGTCAGAGCAGGGCAATAACGACCCGGACCTCCCCGATCTTGTTTTCAACTGAGGCCTGTGAGGTGCTGATGGCTTGTAAGATCGTATTAAGGTCGTATCCCGCCGGAGCGGGTCCCCCCACGGTCCCGGACAGGGGCCCAGCATCGCTGACAGTGTACTGATCAATTTTGGTCTGTGTTGCAGGTGGTTTCGGACCACGGTCTTTCCCCATGGTTGGCGGAGACGAAGGGTAGGCAGTGGATATTGTTGGTGCTACTGAGAGTCGGGCGGTCTTTACCATGATTCCCGCGGTTGGTCTTGTCCAGACATCTTGTGGGTTCACGTGAGTCTTTGCTGATCCCTCGGGCCGGTGGGGGGAGTCCCGGTATCCCCCAGGCCGGGCCGCTTGTTTGTGTCGAGGTAGGTCCCGGCTTCAGGCAAAGCAGGGTTCCACCGTCGATGCGTCAGAGCCACAATAGGGACGAGGGTAGGCAAGTCCCTGGGATATGGCTACTTCAGCCCGAAGTTCGCTCGACTCCCCGATATGTAGTGTGCAGGGCAGATTGGGTTGGTAGGGGAATGGGGCTAAGTCAGGTGATCGCCCTCTAGTACGCTCAGCTTGGTGACTGTTGCCCTTAGGATGTACGGTGGAAGGGTAAGGTCCACCGCCTATGCGGCGCAGAAGGGATGCACTCGGTCTCCCTCAGGCGTCCAGAGTCCAGTTGGGGTTTTCCGGCGGGGTGATTGGGTGGGATAGCAGTGCACCCCACAGCTCAGTGAGGAGGCCAGAGCGCGGAATCTCGGGGGAAGGGCCCCGGCCCCGCCGCGGGCCCAGCGAGGAAGGGAGGGGGGGACAGAAACCCACCGCTGCACGAGCTCGCAGCCGATCTCCCTACCTGTAGGTGCTCAGTTGTCGTCCCGCGTCGCTGCACAGCAGGATGGCGAAGTCGACTCCCCTCCCTCAGTGGAGTCAAAGTTCTGGCCCTCCCTCTTAGGTCCCACTAGCCCTCCAGGCCCAGGGTGAACGCCTCCGTGCCTGGGGATCCTGAGATCCAGGAAGCGGGGCTCCCTCCAGGCTCCAAACCCCTCCGGAGCAGGAGGTAGCAGAAGGGGAGTCTCAGGGAGCCTCAATGATTAGGAGGGAGGGAGGGGGGGAGACTCCACCAGAGGTCCCCGCTGCGTGACCACCGCAGCCGATCCCACCCGGCGTGGGTCTAGGCCTTCATTAGGTGCAGGATGGGCACGTCTTCAGACCCACTCTCCCTCAGGGTCAGCCCCGGTGCTCGATCAGGCGTCCAGTGCCCAGATGCAGGCCGGTCCACACAGGCCTTCAGTTGTGTTCGTCTCAGATGCAAGAAGTTCCGGCCAGGGGGGCCCCCCACGGGGATGAGCGCAGGGCCCCGCCATCCATCGGCCCGCAAGAGAGGCTGCGCCAGGCTGGCGGCTCCCGTGTCACATCAGGTCGGGACCGGGACACCAGGCGCGCCCACGGGGCGGAGAACGGGTCCAGGACCAGTCGTCGTGTTGTGTCTCTGGCACTTCCGGGGCTTCTGACTGCTGCCTTAATCCGACGAGGGGGTTGCAGTAATGTGGCGGGCCCCCACCACGTCGTTATGAAGCAGGAGGGTGAGTTCTGGCCCTTATGCTCCTGTGCGGTGAGTGTGGGCTGCCATTTTATTCTCTATACATTTATATATTACCATTGTTGGTGGCTCTACCAGTTATATTTGTGGCCCTATGTGTGCTCCCCTAAAATTCTCTTCTAGAGACGCCACTGGCTGTCTATGGCCTCAATCAGTCAATCAATCAATCAGGGGTTTATAAAGCATGACTACTCACCCGTGAGTGTCTCAAGGCGCTGTGGGGGGGAGGACTGCTGATCCTTCTGGGTGTGGCGGATCCTTTGAAGAGCCAGGTCTTGAGGTCCTTTTTGAATTGGGTTAGCTACGCGGATTGCCTGAGGTGGAGGGGCATGGTGTTCCAGTTCTTGATGGCGAGGTAGTTGAAAGTACTTCTTCCGGTTCTGGTCTTGTGGATCCTGGGGCCGGAGGCCAGGGCGCGCTGGGCAGAACAGAGTTGTCTGGCGGGAACGTGGAATGTGCGGCGGTGGTTCAGGTATGCTGGTCCTATGTTGTAGAGAGCTTTGTAGGCATGTGTGAGGAGCTTGAGGGTGATTCTCTTGTTGACTGGGAGCCAGTAGAGTTGTCAAAGGGGTAGCGTGATGTGGCTGCTGTGGGGGATGCCGAGGACCAGTTTGGGGCGGCGTTTTGGACGTTCAGTAGTTTCTTGAGCTGTTTCTTGGTGATGCCGGCGTTGACGTAGTCGAGTCTGCTGGTGATGAGTGGTGGGTGACAGTCTTTCTTGATTCTGTGGGGATCCATCTGAATGTCTTTCAAATCAGGCAGAGTGTGTAGAAGCAGGCTGAGGAAACTGCGTTGATTTGGTGATTCATTAAGAGCGAGGAGTCCAGTATGATGCCATGGTTGTGTGCGTGGTCCATAGGGGTGGGAGGGGGTCCCAGAGCGGCTGGCTCGCAGGATCGTCCCAGGCTGAAGGGGTGGGACCCAGAATAAGTACTTCGGTCTTGTCCGAGTCGAACTTGAGGCAGCTGTCTTTCATCCAGGTGACGACGGCCTTCATTCTGTTGTGGAAGTTGGTTCTGGCGGTTGTGGGTTCGTGTTGAGGCAGAGGATCAGCTGGGTGTCGTCGGCATAGGAGACAATGTTGAGTCCGTGGCTTCTAACGATGTCTGCAAGGGGGGCCATATAGACTTCTAAGAGGGTGGGGCTCATGGAGGAACCCTGGGGCACTCCGCAGCTGATCCCTGTAGATTCTGAGAGGAACGGGGGTAGTCTAACGTGTCCGGGAGGAGTGGATCAAGTCCGGTGACTTGACGCAGATGACGTCATCGTGGAGTTTCGTGATTAGAGTGCGGTGGGAGACGGTGTCAAAGGTGGCCGAGAGGTCAAGTAGGATGAATGCTGCGGTCTCACACCGGTCGAGGAGGGTGCGGATGTCGTCGGTGGCGGCGAGGAGTGCGTTTTCTGTGCTGTGGTTGCTTCGGAAGCCAGATTGAAAGGTGTCCAGGACGCGGTTTACTTCGATGAACTCGGAGAGTTGGGTGTTGATGGCCTTCCCAATGAACTTGGCTGCGAAGGGGAGGAGCGAGATGGGTCTGAAGTCCTTGAGGTCTGTCAGGTCTGAGGACGGCTTCTTAAGCAGGAGGTTGATCTCGGCATGTTTCCAGTCATCGGGAAAGGTGGCGGTTTCGATGGAGCAGTTGATTGTGCGGCGAAGCTGGGGGGGGCGATGGCGGCGGCTGCTCTGTGGAAGATGTGGTACATGCAAGGATCCGACGGGGCTCCTGAGTGGATGCTCTTCATGGTCTTGAGTAAGTCCTCTGTTGTGAGTCTGGCCTGTAATTGGCGAGACCAGTGAATAGCTTCAGAAAGACCCTTTGCGTCAATGACACCCGCAGGGTCGGCTTTAGGGCAGTGGAGAGGTGTGGTGCAGCGGCCAGGGCAGCTGACTTCGGAGCACAGGGTTCACGGTTCGATCCCCGGCTCCGGCGGCAGCTCAGCTCAGTACCATGTGACTCTGGGCAATAGCTCACTTAATTTCCACTACGGCCCCCAGCGCCTTGAGACCCGTAAGGGTGAGTAGCTGCTCTATATAAAAACGGACTTACATTTTTTTACTTACATTTATCGGTGAAGCCGCACCTGGCGCTGACCTCGAGGTGGGGCTGTCTTTAAAAATAACTTAAGCGTATTAAAGCACCTGCTGCAGAGTTCCTTGTGTGTCCAACAGTTTCAGGCAACAATAAAAATACCAAGGTAACTCTGGTAATTAAAGCTCTGGCTGGAGAGAGATGTGTTTGTCCACTCATGATAAAGTTGCGCAGAGGGTTAGTATTCCTGCTGGAAAGAATGTGTACCATGAAGATCACAGAACTGTATTTTATGTGGATAGCGCTGTGGGTTAATGCGTTTGTCACAGACAACCTTTTGTTACTTGCAGTTCATAAATTATAATCCTAATATAACACAGTGCCCTATGACGGGTCATTAAAGAACTGCATGTAAACTGCATGGTATAAGTTAGAATGTTATGTTTTTCCCCAGTCTTTCATTATCCTAATGTTGCTAAAAAAGGTTTGTTTGGGTAAAAATGCATTCTTACGACTGACGCCAACCCCAGCCCCGTTTTAAATCTTGAGTTTGTACTTCTGCAGACCCAAAACTCTTAAAATATACTGCCTACTAGCATGGATGACGCGATTCCTACACTCTGTAATCCTCATTGTTTTATGTGACATTTCCTATAGATTGATTTATATGTGTATGATACATTGTCTCTGGTGTAAGGTGTCTGTGATTTAAAGTGCTCTGACTCCCTACACTGGTATGAGTACCACTATAAAAAATTAAATGCATGTGAGAGAGGGTCTATGGAGAGATGAGGGGCACTGTTGGAGGGTGGTAGTGAGGAAATCCGTGGAGAAGGAAGTCATTGGAGGGGAGCGGCATAAATATTTGTTGCACTGAGCGCAACCAGCGCTATAGCCGGCCCTGGGCGCTAGTGTCCTGTTGTGGTGGCTGGTGGTTCTGTTCAGATAAAGTGCCGGCTGCATTTGTAGGAAGATACAAGGGGCATATTACATAAAGTGCACAGAGGAAGAGGTAGCTTAAAGCAGGCCTCTAACACAGTTTTGGACTGTCTTATGTCTTAAATAGAGACGAGCGGGAGCTGCGCTATTTTACCATCTTTGTACAATTAATTTCAACAAAAAGGCGTGTTCATTGAAATGTAGCAGTAAACTCCAGCTCTGCAACCGTTGAGCCGGCAAAGTTCAACTTTGTTCCAGAAAATTAAAATACCGTTTTCTCTACAGCAATGCAGCAACGTCAGAGCTATGGATGGGCTTCAGTGATGGATGAAGTGGCAGCTGGCACAGATCGGGAGTGGCAGGCGGGGGAGAGGGGATTAAAAAACAATATATTACACTTACCTCTCCATGCCAGCCATCTCTCCTCCATCGTCTCTCCTCAGCTTCTCTTCCTGACGAGTCCCGGAAGCAGGAAGCACACAGGCTCCCCTAAGTCAATCACAACGCTGCTGTCACCAACATGACAGCAGCATCGTGACTGGTCTGTGCGCCGTGGTTTGGTGCTCAGACAGGGGCTGGGAGCCTGTGCATGTTCTCCACCATGCTGTGTCTTACAGCAGGGTGGAGAACATTCTAAGAGCATACGACTATTTGGCCGGCCCAAGATGGCCGGCCAAACCGTCATGTACACTTAAGAGAGTGCCCACCACGCCTCCCCCTGCTAACTGTGACTACAGCCAATCCCAGCCCTCCCCAAAACCGATTTCAGCACGGAGAAATAAAATGATAATAACATTGTGATATTATTCTTTTATTTTCCCTTTTTTGCACGGCTGAAAAGCAGTGGGATGACGCTCTTCCGCCTTAGCGGAAGAGCTGCCGCTGGATGAATGCATATTTTACTCCATAGCTGGGCTTAGGTTTAATCCCCTTCTCTCTGCCAGTGATTTGTTGTTTGGCATGCTCTGCACAGCTGATTCACGTCTGCTGCTGCTCCTTGCTTTCTAAGATGGAGGTCAATATTTATATGTGTAGGAACAGTGGCTTGAAAAGTGGGAACTTAACACTTCCCTCAGCCGCCAAGCTTCAGCCCTGGAGCGGTATCATAGGAAGGCCTGGAATGTTAAAAGGCGCTGTTCTTTCGAGAGCCCAGGCACCTGGAGATGAATACGGTACCTACCGGTGAGCATCATCAGCGGAAACCATAGTCCTCCCCGTCACACTCAGAGGTTATAAAGTATTGACTGTGACACAGAGAACGGGATTTGGGGTAATGCAATACTGTGGGCGGTAAACACTAGTTTTGTGTAGAGCGGTATTTATCGGATGCGGTATTACCATCCTATTCGGCACCTCAGAATGGGGAATAGGGCTGTAACACCGCATGTTGACAGGTTTTCAAACTAAACGTGCTGCCCGACACTTGTAAAGTCCGCCTGACAGACATTTGTTAACCAATTATAAAATAAAATGTGATTTGTGAATAAGGCTGGGGGTGAAGCAGCATGGGCTCGAGTCCACCCCAGCCATCTGCCTCCTGAGTCTAAAATCACTTGCCATCCCAGACTCACCCTGAGAGCCCAAAGGGTGAAAGACACGCCCACACCCACCAGCGGGGCATCCGAGCTGAATGACGCCATCAGTCGGCTCACAGTGAGGTGACAGTGACAGCCAAAGAAGACATTTTCGTGCAATGCACACATTTTCCAGGCTTATAGTGGTTTTAGCCATGTAGGCCATCTGCATGAATGGCCTCTTCATATAAAATGATGTGAGGTGTTTATCTAAAGCTAGGGTTACATCAAGTTTCATACCAACACTACATCATTTTTAAAGACGGTATAGTGTTACCTTCATTGGCTAAGGCAGTGGTTCTCAACCTGTGGTCTGGGAATCTCTGGGGGTCCTTGACGCCTAATCAGGGGCCCGTGACTGCTTAGAAAATGGAAAAAAAATGACAGAATAATAAGGTGTGTATAAATATAGAAGCAATATGTAAAATTCAAAATGTTAAATGTTCTGTAAATGTGGAGGAAATCGAATTTATAGACTAAAAATATAAGTTGGCATCCTCAGATTGATTCATGGGAGCAGTGTAAGTGCATTGAACAGAATATAGGACGTAGGATGAGTGACCTCAATAAAATTTAGAAAAGCTTTTCACTCAAATTAAATTTTTGATGTTTTTTATATTTGTTTGTGAATATTTAATCATTTACATACTTGTTAGATGAATGCTTGTTTCAAATCAACAAAATTGCTTAGGCTGGAGTCTCCGAATTCCAATAATGATTCTTTTGGGGTCTCCGGATTCCAGTAATGATTAAGTGGAGGACCACAGATGTCAAAAGGTTAAGAACCACTGGGCAGGGAACACAGAAAACATGGGAAAGATATGTATTTTATTAAAATGCTGTCTCGCTAGGCTCACCTTGAATCGTTTTTAGGAGTCGCGCCTAGCGTTGCAGTGCGCAGCACTGCTCGCGCAGCGCGAGTCCTCTTGTACGGGCTTTAGAAAGCTAACCACACGCTCGTGCGTGTGGTTTTGCTTTCGCCTGCTGTTATTGGCTTTCGCGTGTTTTTTTTAAATAAATACAGCACGCGATTGGGCAAAGGCGGGCGCATGTCCCGCCTTTGCTCCTCCCATTCCTACTGGTGGCTAGCATGCGCAGCAGCGCGCGTTCGCCTCGCTGCCGCTGCCGCGCTCCCTTCCCCCACTCCTCTGTGGTGCGCGCGCACCACTGTTTAGTTTTATGTTGAAAATCGCAAAACGAATTATGAGCCCTCCATTAAGAGGGAACACTATATCATGGCGTGATCATTAGTCTGCCATGTCCGTGCATTTCACGCTGCAGCAAGTTCATTAGTTAAAGCACGAGATTATAAAGCGCGCAAGAGATACATTCACCGGAGAAACAAGTTACATGGCTGTTAATCAGAAAGCTGCCACCATTACCACCAAAAACTGCTGAAATGAGACTCGCCGAGCAGAAACCCTGACAGCAGCTAATAACATGGAGATTTAGTCACTTCCATTGCTGTAGTACCAGGGAATGCAGCAGCGCGCGTTCGCATCGCTGCCGCGCTCCCTTGCTTCTTTGTGGTGTGCGCGCACCATTGGTTTTGCTTTGTTGTCGTCTATGTATGCGCAAATAAAACAAACGCCGTCTCGTACAATAATGCTGGCACGATGACACCGCTGTTGTTTACGCAATGTAGTGTTTAGTGCTTTAATTACAAATAATTAAGAATGCGCGCACTAAATTGTAGACTGTGTAAAACTACCTGCTTCTTACAACTGTGAAATGAATATCGTTACGCGCAGTGGCTTTAGTGTTGCGAGTTTTTAGTTTCTGGGAATTAGTCCTACTGTCCAGTGTGCACAGCCCCGCTGCTGCTGACACACCGTTTCTTTACAGTGCCCGTTAGTGTGAGCCCGTTCTAGCGCCGCAGTGCCTGCCCTGTGCTCGGACTCTATATACAAAGAACCGGATGAATGCCCCCTTCCCTCCCCTGCCGCATATCTAGTGAGATTACGGCGTTCACTCTGTTATTCTAAACCCCTGCAAAAGTTACCTTTGTTTCTGACGCAATTGTTAATTACCACCCGAGAGGGCAGGGGTTATGCAATGGATAGTGACGTTATTATTGTATGTTTGTGATAACAATCATAGTGTATATAAGAGAATCTCGAGTACATCTTTAAAAGCCACGATTATGTAGTTGGAGGCGTGTGCATGTTATAGCTTCTTGAGAAATGTAAGCGTTCATGCTCAGTGGTGTCTGTAACGTGCAGCAGTGTTATTCGATACGTAATTAAGCATGTGCTTTTAATTAGCGCGTGTTCGCTTTGTTAATGCGCTCGCTGCAAATGTATACATGATAGGCATTACAAGTAAGCTAATAATAAGAAAAACAACAGTAAAAGTGGACATTCAGGACATGAAACATAATGTATGATACACACATTCTGTAAAGATCGCATACAAGTATTGCTTCGATACATTGTGTATGTGTGTGTATCACTGTGTATGTGTGTACATTACTGTCTCTGTGTCTCTGTGTGTGCATTATGTCTCTGTGAGTGCATCACTGTGTCTGTGTGTGTACGTGTTTGTCTGTGTATTTACATTACTGCCTCTGTATGTGCAACACTCATCTGTGTGCATGACTGTCTCTGTATGTAGAACCGGATGAATGCCCCCTTCCCTCCCCTGCCGCATATCTAGTGAGCTTACGGCATTCACTCTATTATTCTAAACCCCTGTTCTAAACCCCTGCAAAAGTTACCTTTGTTTCTGACGCAATTGTTAATTACCACCCGAGAGGGCAGGGGTTATGCAATGGATAGTGACGTTATTATTGTATGTTTGTGATAACAATCATAGTGTATATAAGAGAATCTCGAGTACATCTTTAAAAGCCACGATTATGTAGTTGGAGGCGTGTGCATGTTATAGCTTCTTGAGAAATGTAAGCGTTCATGCTCAGTGGTGTCTGTAACGTGCAGCAGTGTTATTCGATACGTAATTAAGCATGTGATTTTAATTAGCGCGTGTTCGCTTTGTTAATGCGCTCGCTGCAAATGTATACATGATAGGCATTACAAGTAAGCTAATAGTAAGAAAAACAACAGTAAAAGTGGACATGCAGGACATGAAACATAATGTATGATATACACATTCTGTAAAGATCGCATACAAGTATTGCTTCGATACATTGTGTATGTGTGTGTATCACTGTGTATGTGTGTACATTACTGTCTCTGTGTCTCTGTGTATGCATTATGTCTCTGTGAGTGCATCACTGTGTCTGTGTGTGTACGTGTTTGTCTGTGTATTTACATTACTGCCTCTGTATGTGCAACACTCATCTGTGGGCATGACTGTCTCTGTATGTATATTACTGTTTTTGTCTGTGCATCACTGTGTCTGTATGTGTATTACTGTCTTTGTATGTGCAATATGTCTCTGTAAGTGCATGAATGTGTTTGTGTATGTCTGTGTATGCACTTTTGTTTCTATAGTCTCTATATGTGCATCTCTGCTTGTGTTTCTGTCTCTGTGTGTACGTGTCTGTCTGTATATGTGTATCTTTGTTTTTCTGTGTACATCTCGTTACTGTATGTGCGTCTGTGTTTACTTTTTGATCTCCTTGTGTCTGTGTCTATATGTACATCTCTGTATATGTGTCTCTGTATGTTTGCTCTATCTGTCTTTGTGCGTGCATGTCTGTGTCTGCATCTCTATGTCTCAGTGTCTATTTCTATGTGTGTGTGTACTTGCCTGTATGTGTACTGCTTTGCTTCTTCTTACAAGAAACAAACAACACTACAATTTCCACTTAATCTACAAAAATAGGCTCCAGATTTCCCTTTAGGAACACATATCTCACTTTACATTATCCCTTTGCTTACAGTTGCAACCACTCTATTGACGTTGCTAATAATAATGCAATGCCAATAGCTTAAACTTTCAGTAATGCGAGACCTATTGCATTGCAAATGCTTGTTATAACAGCAGTGCATGTCTGAAACTTAGGTTTTCTGCACATTCATACAGCCTGTTTTACGCCTTTCTGCATTCCAACTATTCAGTGCTAAAAGGTTGCACGTAGTAGAGAGCTACCTTTTTCTTAAAGAGCTAACAATGATTAACAAACATTACACGCACGCTGCTTTTCACCTTCTAATCTGGCTGCAACCGATGGCTCCCAGTCGCATTGTCATCCAAGCTGCATCTTACTCTGAAATCAAAAATTAAAAGAAGGGTGACCATTGCATTCATGCCTGCAACACCATTTGAAAACTTCTCCCATGGGCATGCTTTACTATATATCTTCAGCTGATACTTTACAGGTGTCATCTTCTTTGATTTACAGGTGTGATTTGGCACTCCCGAATTTTAAATATTATTATTATGCAGCAATGTTACAGCATATTGAGGTATTTTTTAAATTCCTGGAGCAGAGCTACTTTAAAAAAGTGAAATTTAAAACGATTAATGCTGCTCATAAAATCTGGATCAGATTACGGGCTAAATTTGGCTTCACAAAATGTAGCCATTATACCCAGCTCTGGCATTTCCAGCTTTTACCAGCTATTTTTCAGGATAAAATTGTGAAATTTGGGAACAAGCAGGAATTAGGAAAGTTTGGGATATCTTTGCATCTAATCAAATCCGCTCTTTTTTGGACCTAAGGAGAAATATAGTTTGCCCAATTAGAGACATTTTAAGAATCTCCAAATTGACAACTTTTTTCTTAAACTTGATAAGATCAAGGTTTTGCTTGGGAGGATATCAATCGTTGACAACCTTTGGTGAAAATTAAAATGATATATCGTTTGCTATTAGATCTTAAAGTAGATGATGTCGATCTGCAATTGGGGAACTGGACCAAAAGATTGGGGACCAAAGCAAGGAATGTCTCTTTTCAGATCGCTTTGAATCTAGGCCACAAGGTATTATTACGAGCAAGATTGAAGAGTCAACATTATAGAACAATCTATAATCTGTACTATATCCCTGAGAAATTGTTTAGATGGAGCAGAGTACTTGATTCTACAGGGGAGATTTACTAAGATTTTGCACCGTTTTTGTGTCACAAAAGTGACGTAAATCGCGCAAAATCTTTTTCCCCCGATTTACTTATCAGTGCTAAACTTGTTTAGCGCTGGAAATAACAGGAAAGTAATGCTAAGCAGCGCATAGCACTGCTTTGCATTACTTAACGCCAAGGGAGCGTACCCTGAGTGTAGCATGGGCGTTCCCTTGCAACCACCCAAGGTTACTCATGCTAAACCCAATTTACTAAACAAAGTAAACTGGGCTTAGCGTGAGAAAACTGCTCCCTTTTAAAGTAGGCACAAGGAAGGAGAAATGCTTTCATTTCTCCTTCCTTTTCTGACTTTGCATGTGTGCTGCACTGTACTAGGCCTGGGCGGAAAACTACGCTACGCTCGTGTAGTTTGCGTAGTTTGCACAACTATGCGCTACGCGAATTGCACGTAGCACAGTGCAAAAACACGTAGCGTAGTGGGCATTTTTTGCTTGCTCGCGGTCCTCACCGTCAAGTTGGCGACCGCGAGCGAGCAAAATGACATCCCGGCAATACTTTTTCCTCGTTCGCGATCAGCAACATCAAGTTGCCGATCGCGAGCGTGGAAAATAAACCTCCCGGCGAGATTCTCAAAGCGGGGAGGTCAGGTTTCTCATTGCGAGTGGTCGCGTATGCTCGCGACCGCTCGCGATGAGAAACTACCAGTCCGCGTTGAGAAAACTGCCGCTCGAGTACAAATCTACTCGAGCGGCAGAAAACGACCGCTTGCACTGTGCAAGATGCCGTTTGCAATGATTGCACAGTGCGGACAAGCATCCGGCACTGTGCAATCATTGCGAACAGCATTTCCTACCGCACTACGCAGTTCGCGTAGTGCTACGCGTAGCTCGCGTAGTGCGAAGTGCCGTTCGCGTAGCTATGCATAGCGCTACTACGCGAACTACGCCCAGGGTTACACTGTACAGCACACATGCAAAGTGGGAAAAGGCTTCAAGTTAGTTTAAGCATAGTATTTTGTGCTAGAAGAGTTCCCTTCCAGTACAAAACCAATGCTCGACTCACGAAGACATCCTTGCACCATGGTGTAAAGGTGTCTGCTTGGCGCAGGGCAGCTGATTACAGCGCCGGCACAAGGGAAAGGGGAGGAGAGTGCCTTATTTTAGTAAAGTGGGCTTTCTCCTCCTCTCTCCTTTACATGCAGCGCAGCATTTGCGGCTGCTGCAGTGCGCGACGTGAAAAAATTGCAAATCTCCTCCTAGGTGTCCTCGATTCTGAAATTGTACATATGTTTTCTACCTGTCTTATTTTCTACCTGTATTAGCTTATCTACCGTTTAGAGGAAATTTGATAACATTTAAGGCACCATTATCAAAACTCAGATTCTAATTAGCCTGCTGATAATGTTATTGGCGGTTGGCCTTCAATATACACACATACAGCTAAACTTAATCCCAATTTTTGTGGCCATGGCACCTGCACATATCTGTATTGCAGCAGATTGGTTAAAACCCGACCCACCAGCGTATGGCCATTAGTTATCTAGACTCCTGTTGATATATTATCCTGAAGAGAACCTATATCTATGTAAACGTAAAAGGGCTAGGGTGAGGGGAGCCAAAATAAGGGCACCTGTGTCTAATTGGTTAAACAGAATGTTAGAAATGAGGGTCTCTAGTTGGCAGTGGCTTGCACCCTGTCCAAGTAGGGACCCTTCCTTCTAGTCAGGATAAGGTAGTTACACACCTAAAATAACCCGTGCTCACCCCCTTGGTAGCTCGGGACGAGCAGTCAGCCTTATCTCAGGGGCAACGTGTAAAGCATTTGCACATAACGCATAGTAGCACAGTGAAAACACTACAAATGGAAACAACACCCATTTAGAAAAATAAAGAATCTTTATCTAAACCAAACATGACCAAAACGACAAAAATCCAACATACAGATATCAAAATATGACTTTTAAAGGGTAAAAACAGTTCTGTCCATAGAAAACTATGGATGCATCACTTTTGTTGCAAAGTACCTGGGATGCGCCAAACATCACAAGCAAATGACGCAGGGAAGGTGATGCGTCGGTTCCTTACGTGCAAGGAAGGTGATGCTTCGGTTCCTTACGTGCAAGGAAGGTGATGCTTCGGTTCCTTGCTCCAGGGGAGGTGATGCGTTGGTTCCTTACTGCCATGCAGGGGATGTCATGAGTCGGTTTTTTACTGGAGAGGAGGTGATGTGCCGGTTCTTACTTTGCAGGCAAGTGATGCGTCGGTTTCTTACTGCAGCCCCAGCGTTTATGGAGATTTGGACAACCTCCAGTTGCCCAGAACTGGAATACGCACCCCCAAGTAGGTCAGAACTCCCAGCAGTGGAGTTCAAGAAGGCTGTAGGTGAAGTCTTTGTGTCCATGAGACTTCAGAACAGGAGGCAATCACACACAAGCCCTTGGAGATTCTTCTCAAGCAGGTTTCACAGCAAAGTCCAGTCTTTGTCCTCTCTTTAGCAGAAGCAGCAAATGCAGGACATCCCGGCAAGGAAACACACAGCAAAGGGGCAGTAGTACTCCTCACAGCTCTGTTTTCTTGACAGAGGTTCCTCTTGATTCCAGAAGTAATCTAAAGTTCTGGGGTTTTAGGTCTAATACTTATACCCCTTTTTCCCTTTGAAGTCTTTGTAAGAAAGTCTCTCTTGCTCAGTAAAAACCAGTTCTGTCCTCTCTGGTCCAGCCCCGCTTCAGGGGGCGGAGGCAGCATTGTGCAAGGCAGCCACAGCCTATTCAGGTGTTCAGTGACAACTCCTCCCACCACTCTAACCCAGGAAGACCCATCAGGATATGCAGGGCACACCTCAGCTCCCTTTGTGTGAGTGTCTACAGTGACTGCAAATGGTCCCTGTCAATCTAAACCCAGATGTTGATTCCACAGGCAAGCAGAGGCACACAGAATGGTAAAGCAAGAAAATACCCACTTTCTAAAAGTGGTATTTTCAAACATACAATTTAAAAACCATCTTCACGAAAAAATGTATTTTTAAATCCTGAATTCAGGGAACCTAAGCTTCAAATTTCTATCTCTTCCCAATTGGAAGTTACAATGGTAAAATGTTACTTGGAGGCTCCAATGATAACCTATGGGAGAGACAGCCTTTCAATAGTGAAAAACGAAATTGGCAATATTTCACTATCAGGACATGTAAAACACACTACTACATGTCCTACCTTTTACATACACTGCACCCTGCCCATGGGGCTACCTTGGGCCTACCATAAGAGTGACTTACATGTAAGAAAAAAGAAGGTTAGGGCCTGGGAAGTGGGTGTACTTGCCAGGTCGACATGGCAGTTAAAAACTGTGCGGGCAGGTCTGAGACACATTTGAAAGGCTACTGGTGTGGGTGGTACAACCAGTGCTGCAGGCCCACTAGTAGCATTTTATGTACAGGCCCTGGGCACACACAGTAAATGAAATATACCAAGCATGGGAAACCAATCATGACACAATTTACAGTAGGAGCACTTGCACTTTAGCACATCTATAGCAGTAGAAAAGTGCGCAGAGACACTAAACCAGCAAAACAAAGTTCAGCATACCATCAAAACAAGAGGCCAGAAAGCAAAAAGACAGGGGAAACACGCCAAAAGATGCCAGGTCTAACATGTAATAAACCCTTGATGGATATTTGAGAATAGTTCTAGGAATATATATTAATAGATGTTTATCTTGCATCTTTGGATTATGTATGGTTTCAGTCTGGATTTCAAAAGAATAATATTTTGTAGTTATCAGTCAGCAAAGGTTCGTAGACAATTTATGATGAATTTATGGTGAATTTCTAGATTTTTGAGTTGGGATTTTAGTGTGTGTTTAAGCCCTAGAATTTGTTGTATATCAGATTAATTAATCTGGTTTTCATTAATGGCTGAGAATATTATTTCATGAACAAATTAATATTATTGTAGTCTTCCTCCTCAAATAATAAATAAAAATAATAAATCAAAATTGATAAAAAATATATGCGCCTCAAGCCTTATTTGGTAACTAGCAAGCATGATGCTGGAATAGACAACAGTTCTGTTCGAAGGGTGTCAAAGCTCAGCAAATCTGAAAATCATACTTGTGTGTGAAGTTTCCCTGCTTAAGCCTTTATTAAATAGACATCAAGTCACCTATATGGCTCACTGGTTTGCACCATTCAAACCAGTGAGCCATATAGTCTTGTAACAGTATAAACAGTACTAAATGAATTGCATGAGACACATGATAATATCTCAAGGTAAACAGCCCTGTTTTCTTCCCTGCATATTAAGGAACCACCATGGTGCATAATTACTGTGCTCGAGCAATTGCATGGAATTTACACTCAGGACCTCGCACAGGACTCAGAGGTTGAATGTCATTACTCCATGTATATAACCCCTTCTCCGTTAAGGCCCTTAGCGCATTTAAACCCAGACCAGCTGGGTTTGCCAGTGCTTATTTCTATGAAACTAATGTGGGGCAGAGGGCGAGAGAAGAGAGTATCCCACACTGCCAGCTCCTCTCTCACTTCCTACAAAGGGTAGTGAACGTCACAATGCTATGGTGCCTTTGGCTGCGGAACTCACCAGGTCATTGGGCACACCTCAACCACGCTTCACACATAGGCAGGACCCAGTGGCCAGCTGTAAACATGACGTACGCGGACGGTTTCCCAGAGTGCCCCTGGGAATGCAGCTGCCTCCCCGGCCGCCAGCAGGACAGAGTAACTTTAACCTTGCATGTCCATTGTAGCGCTCTGCAAACAATGTCTGCTGTTTACATGGCGGAGATAATGACTGGGCCAGACAAGGTCTCTACTTGGATGCCTGGCTTTGAGCCAAACAGCTCAAGTTCTCATGCGCTTATTATGGCCGGACACTAAACTGAAACTGCGTGGGTGTGCACTTGCCCTTGTGTATTCCGAAATCTACAAAAGAACAAGTTACAAGCAAGGTCCAGACTAAGGCAGCCTCGGAGGGTCAAACCAGATCAGGTAGAATTTAACATGTAGCATAATATATGAAAGATTCAAAGTGAAATATGGGTGCGTGTTGAGGGTGTTAAAGTTCAATCCAGTCAAATTCACGTGGGGCTTCCGTTGACTCTAACTAATTTACTCTGCATTCAAATCTCTACATGAGCGCTTATATGTATTTCTTTTAAAGATAGATAAACATTATTTCAGCCTAAATAAGGAATCTTAGAAGAGTCATACACTATGGGCTTGCTTACGAGTTTGGCGATGCAGCACCGGGGCCGCACCGCTGGCGCACTTCCAAATCCATGGTCGGGCTGCCCATCAGATCACGAGTATTTCTCGGGTCTGGTGGACTTTTTTTTACGTTCCCATGGCGATGCCCTGAAAATGGTCACTGCAATGGGAACCCCAAAAACAGTTCCGGCACGGCATGGACTGTAAAGTTAATGCCATGCAGGAAATGGGGTGCATGCACACAGGGGGGCACATGTTGTGCCCCTCTGTGTGCATCCACATGGTGTGAGGCACCAGGGGGCCCTTTAGGGCCCACTTTGTTTACTCTCTGCCACGGTTTTCATGGCGGTGGAACCGCCATGAAACTGTGCCGGAGAGGAAACTCATAATAAGATTGGCGGGACCGCAGCAATCCTGCCAAGCATATTGCAGCCTCTTGACTGACTCAACTGCGCCAGGGAACGACGGTTCCCTGGTGGCTGTGGCAGGGCAGTGGCGGTCCAACCGCCCTAATTGTAATAGAACAGTTGGAAGACTGCCAGCGTCCTGCCCCTACACGCCAGACTCATAATTAGGCCCTATGAAGGTTCCCCATATCTTAATAAATCAAGACGTTCTTTACAAACAAATACATTAATAAACAAGCACTGCTAATGCTGTTTATCACATTAAAGCCTTCCCTATTGGCTTTGCCAATACTGGGAAAAGTAGTACATAGGATTGCTTTCTATATCAAATGCGTATTGGAAGTAAAGATTTGAAGGTGGCCAACAAGATGATGATTGAGTGTACTTTTCCGATGGGAAATAATCCTTCATAAATTCCAATGGATGCACTTCCTGCAAGGCTGAATGATACACCACATAACCAATAGCATTAAGTGAGAAGGTAATGCTTCTTTGGGTGGAGCCAATGATCACTCTTTGTATATTTTATAGAATTGGTAGCAATATATCTTGCAGACAGCTGTGCTGTCAAGCCACATAAAAAAACAGAGGGCATGGATCAGAATTGCAGCTTTGCTTGTGTCATGAATACTTTGGGCTTAAAAGGCACCAAAACTTATTTTCTGTTTTCTTAATATTAAATAGGAAGAAGGAACAAACATTGGCAACGCCAACAGGTCTGATTTATTGTTAGGTGAAGCATTAGGTAATAGTTGTGTGACTTTGTGTTTGTTGCTCCCAACTGCCCTAGATAGAAAATCTCACAATGAAGCAAAATATTTGGCTACAACAACATGCTGGGAGTCCGGCCCAGGTGTTGAACTGACTGCATCAGCAGTGATAAGCTGTACTCTCAAAAAAGAGTATTATGGAAAGGAGTCAGATATAATTTGTTGTACACACTGAAATTACAGCATGCTGTTGTAGATTTTTTTAAAATAGGGCCAATATTTTTGTTGTATCATTAAGAAAGTCTCTGTGTGTGTACAGCTTTACTTTGTGAACAAGAAAGCTATTATCTCAACTTCTTGTTATCCTGACAGAAAAATATAACAGATGAATGCACAAGAGAAATTAGTGAATAGTATTGTGGTGTTATGACAGCCTAATGAATGTTAACAGCATGATGTTTATAAACAAAAAAAACATAGATCTGCAATTAAAATGCTATTGTGTCAGCAATGTAAATACAGCATAGAACAAACACTGGCTCAGCTGCAAGTTACATGTCATGTTTCATCTGCAGTCTAGCAAAAGGACTACTTGATGCCTCATCACCAAACCCTAATGAGACCACAAGTGGGCCAGTGCTGCTATCCATAAAAATGCTATTGCCTTGATGGACAGCCCATCGAGGCACCATGAAAAATAGGTGAAAGCTAGTGGCTGTCGGGAGCTGACCCAAAGTCCACTCTCTCTTGGAACTTCCTCTTGTATTTTCTAAAGAACAGATAAAATAAGGCCTACAAATAGCTAAAGCAGTCTTTAGCCAGAACTAAAAAAATGAAACTATAAATCAAAACCAAAGCTTGTCATGTAGGAAAGACTTTTTTTTATAAAGCGCTTATTACCACTGTTTTGTTGTTTGGAGGTGCTGCAGAGATCAGATATTACTACTGCTCTTTTCAATGACCTCATATTATCGACTTTTGAATGCTAAAAGGATGAGTTGGCCTTACAAGGATCCAAACTTGTGACATTACTGGTAACATCTAACATCAGCACTAAACGTCATGGTGTTGAGAAGAGGAACGCCAGTCACGCTCAGAGCCCACCTCGTTCTACACTCACTAGTTTTCAGGATAAAAGTTGGCTAAGATGTTAAGCTACAGCTCTAGAGCAGGGGACGTCTCTTCGTATATTAAGTCATAATAACAGGACCACCATGATTAAGGAGCAGAACCGAGTTCAAGCAGGGCATTGGGAGTGACATGTTGGGTAGGTCTCCTTGGTACGACTTATGACCTCTTGGTGAGTCAGTCACCTCTTCCCCTTGCTCAACAGGCTGATGATAGAAACTGATTCGCCATATTTCAGGCAGAAGGCAAGAGGAGACTCCAAATATGCAACCAATGTCTTTAAGTTGATACATATATATATATATATATATATTATCTACTGGCGGTCGCCAGTAGATAGTTATAGTTAGGACCTATTTTCCATAGGAAATTCACAACATTCTATTTCCAATAACTTTGGCGCCGGTTGATGAATCTTCGCGAAATTTTCAAAACTTATGGCCCGCTCCGGTCTGCTCCTATCCTGAAAGTTTCGGGGTGATTCGGCAAGCGGGGCCAAGAAAAAAGGGGGTTCCCAAAACGTGTTTTCCCCATGCAATTTTCCATAGGAAACTTTAGACACGGCTACAGCCCGAACTGCTGAACGGAATTACACCAAATTTGGCAAAGAGGTAGTTCTTGGTTCAGAAAGAACCCTTTTTGTTAAATGGTGTAAATCCGTTCAGTAGTTGCTGAGAAAATCAAAAGTAAAAACACATATATATCTGGGCGGAGCCTAACCACACATGTCATTGTGAGATCTGATTGGCTGTCAGCACTTCATCCTGGAATTGCTGGCAGCCATCTTGGGACCAATATACATGATAGTACCCCATTGAAATGCATTGTAGTGAATCAAAGATTTTGAGGGTTACCAAAAGGAGAACTATAAAGGGTGATAACAGACTTTAGTTACATTAGAATTCATTTGTTGATGGTACCATACTAATTTCAGGAACTGTGGTGTGTTCTAAGGTGATTTTATCCTGTGAAAAACCTTCTGCTCGGATATCATGAATCATGTTTGAGAGAAAACTATTTTCACATGCTTGTCCCATAGAGTTTTGGAAGGTGCTCCAGAAGCTAAAATGAGAGCATATTTTCTGTAAATTCACATTATCTTTCTCAGTCATGTGAGAATGAAGTCTGACATTCTCAGTCAAACATGTACATCCAACAAGGGCAGAGACTGTCAGTTGATTCCTTTGTGTTCTACTGCAGCTTCCCAGAGTGTTCTAAAGAACAACTAGAGCGCTAACAGCCTTACTTATGACAAAAGTATGGCACACCTGAAGCCATCTTGATTGGAATAAACTGGTAACACTTAAAACATTTAATTTAAAAAGGAACAAAATGATGGGGTTCATTTTGTCATAGAAATTATGGTTAGTGCTGTAGAAAGAAAAATTAGGACATGTTTCAAGTGTGATCTCAAATATCTTCCTGTTATATTTCAACAGGAGCAGCCTGCCAGTTGATTCCTTTGTGTTCTACTGCAGCTTCCCAGAGTGTTCCAAAGAACAACTAGAGCGCTAACAGTCTGACAAAATTATGGCACACCTGAAGCCATCTTGATTGGAATAAACCGGTAACACTTAAAACATTTAATTTAAAAAGGAACAAAATGAGGGGGTTCTTTTTGAAATAGAAATTATGGTTAGTGCTGCAGAAAGAAAAATTAGGGCATGTTTTAAGTGAGATCTCAAATCCTCTTCTATTTCATTAGAAAATTCTGACATGCAGACTGAAACAATCACTTTCAATACCAGCAGCAGACTTCCAGTTAACTCCCTGGTGAGCAGTAGCTTTACTACAGTGATCTAATGAGCAACTAGAGTGCTAACATTCTGAATTTATGGCAAATGTGAGACACATCTGAATGCCTTCTTGATGGAATCAAAGTAAAAAACTGAAAGCATTTCCTACTGAGGAGACTGCAGTAAATAAGGACATTAGGAAACTTCATAACAAAGAAGTCTTCCAAGATGGCCACCAGAGAAAAAGAGCCCAAATGTAGCACAAATATTACCCAGATGTAGCCCACATATAGCCCAATGACAAAAGTGTGCAAAACACTTTTTATTTTTTTGCAGTTTTATGTAGTACAGACTGGTCAGGTATTGGAGCGTTGCATCTTAAAACATGACCCCATACACTACAAAAACACCACTGCACTACCCTAAACCGAAAAACACTACCCCCAGCACGACCCCCTACACTACACAAGCACCACTGCACTATCCTAAACCCTAAAACACTACCCCCAGCATGACCTCCTACACTACACAAACACCACTGCACTACCCTAAATCCTAAAACCCTACCCCCAGCACGACCCCCTACACTACCCAAACACCACTGCACTAACCTAAATCCTAAAACACTACCCCCAGCACGACCCCCTACACTACCCAAACACCACTGCACTACCCTAAAACATGACCCCTACACTACACAAACACCACTGCACTACCCTAAACCCTAAAACACTACCCCCAGCACGACCCCTACACTACACAAGCACCACTGCACTACCCTAAACCCAAAAACACTACCCCCAGCACGACCCCCTACACTACACAAATACCACTGCACTACCCTAAACCCTAAAACACTACCCCCAGCACGACCCCCTACACTACCCAAACACCACTGCACTAACCTAAATCCTAAAACACTACCCCCAGCACGACCCCCTACACTACCCAAACACCACTGCACTACCCTAAAACATGACCCCCTACACTACACAAACACCACTGCACTACCCTAAACCCTAAAACACTACCCCCAGCACGAGCCCCTACACTACACAAGCACCACTGCACTACCCTAAACCCTAAAACACTACCCCCAGCACGACCCCCTACATTGCCCGAACACCACTGCACTGCCCTAAACCCTGAAACACCAGCCCCTGCATGACCCCCTACACTGCCCGAACACCACTGCACTGCCCTAAACCCTGAAACACCCCCCCCCGCACGACCCCCTACACTGCCCGAACACCACTGCACTGCCCTAAACCCTGAAACACCACCCCTTCACGACCCCCTACACTGCCCGAACACCACTGCACTGCCCTAAACCCTGAAACACCACTCCCAGCATGACCCCCTACACTGCCCGAACACCACTGCACTGCCCTAAACACTGAAACACTACCCCCGCAAGACCCCTACACTGCCCGAACACCACTGCACTGCCCTAAACCCTGAAACATCACCCCCAGCAAGACCCCCTACACTGCCCGAACACCACTGCCCTAAACCCTGAAACACCACCCCCAGCAAGACCCCCTACACTGCCCGAACACCACTGCACTGCCCTAAACCCTGAAACACCACCCCCAGCACGACCCCCTACACTGCCCAAACACCACTGCTCTGCCCAAAACCCTGAAACACCAGCCCCAGCACGACCCCCTACACTGCCCGAACACTACTGCACTGCCCTAAACCCTGAAACACCAGCCCCAGCACGACTCCCTACACTGCCCGAACACCACTGCACTACCCTAAACCCTGAAACACCACCCCCAGCACGACCCCCTTACACTGCCCGAGCACCACTGCACTGCCCTAAACCCTGAAACACCAGCCCCAGCACGACCCCCTACACTGCCCGAACACCACTGCACTGCCCTAAACCCTGAAACACCAGCCCCAGCACGACCGCCTACACTGCCCGAACACCTCTGCACTGCCCTAAACCCTGAAACACCAGCCCCAGCACGACCCCCTACACTGCCCGAACACCACTGCACTGCCCTAAACCGTGAAACACCAGCCCCAGCACGACCCCCAACACTGCCCGAACACCACTGCACTGCCCTAAACCCTGAAACACCAGCCCCAGCACAACCCCCTACACTGCCCGAACACCACTGCACTGCCCTAAACCCTGAAACACCACCCCTGCACGACCCCCTACACTGCCCGAATGTAGGAGAGTAGGATCTGCTTCACATGGGTACCCCCACTTTTTGCTGATGCTTCACTGGTTTTCGACATTAGTCTGGCTGGGGCCCTGCTATTCAGAACCCCAGCCTAGCTGTTTCCTCTTTAAAAGGGTCTCCATGTGCCTTAGGCACATCACTGATTGGGATCTGGAGTGCCCTTATAAGTCCCTAGTATATGGTATACTATGTACCAAGGGCATAGGTACCTCAGAGGCCTGCCAGGGGCTGCAGCATATATTATGCCACCCCTGGAAGACCATCCAAACTGACACCACAGGTCTGCTACTGCAGCCTGGGTAAGGTGGTGCATGCACCCCTTACTGTGGTATAGGTTACCTATATCACTAAAAGCATACACACATATAAACCTATAAGTCACTCCTAAGGCAGGCCTTATCAATCCTAAAGGCAGAGTGCATGGTTCCTATGTGAGAGGGTGCCCCTGCAGGAGCAGGGCCACTCTGCAGCGTTCGGAGACCATCTCTGATGCTGTTTGTAGTGCAGCCTGACCATATACTCTTAAGCGCATTATATCCTCGCGGTAAAATGCTAACTTTGGAATGGCTGCACCTAAACATGTCGTGTTTGGTGTCAAACATCTTGGAATACTACCCCCCGCCAATCTTGGCGGCGGGGGTAGCATTCCACCCTTCTAGAGGGAAAGGCATGTTAACTCTGACGAGTCCGGTAACTTCTTTCCAGAGCCCTGGCATCACAAAATGGATGCTGCTGCCACAGACACGAGTCTGGCCTCCTGCTGCTGGACGAAACTCCGGCAGGGGAGGCCTGGACAATAGGTTTCCTGTCCCAGGGAGGTGTGACCACCTCCCCAGACAGGACAATGTGTATTGGGGCTGGGCGGGAGCACTTTCGGGTGCTTTGAAGTCCTGCACTGGGGCACATTTGGTGTCCCTGTGCATACCCCAGTTCAAACCGGATCAGGGGCTCGCAGCCCCTGCTTTGGTGCAAACTGGACAAAGGGAAAGGGGTGTAGCCACCCCTCTGCCCTGACCCACCCATAGGTGGGGCCACAGAGTAGTCCATCCCCTATTTTTAGAATAAAGGTAGGAACCCAGTCCTTAGGACTTTAGATTATACCTGGACGAAACTCTGACACTGAATCCTGGACCTTCGACGCTCTACGACAAGATTAGAGGACTGAAGAATCTCCCTTGGGGTCAAGGAGTGACTCCCCTGCTTGGCAGGCACCAAAGAAGCATCTGTCCGGTTCGCATCACTGAAGCTCCCGTCGGACGCCGAAGTCATCGCATCACCAGAGGTGGATTCTCAGACTTCCCGAGGCTACCCTGAGGCCCCAGCAAAGCTGAGGCCCGTGGCTATCGTGGGTGACTTGAGACCATGACCCCTGGACACCGAGCACATTTGCAAGTGCACCATCTTCTGGGTCTCCCAAGAAGTCGTGCTTTGGGTTCCGAGTAGCCCTAGCCTCCAGCACCACGTGCACCGAAGATCACTGGCCCCCACTCCACGAGTGTCCTGTAAGCCAGCTCCACGTGCGGCGTCATGAGGCTCCTTCGCGGTCGCTAGCCCGTTGGCTAGTAGCCCTTAATGAAGGCCAATCTTTTCTTTACTTGGCATCCTGGTTGCTCCAGGCCTGCCCTCACTTACCCTCGCTGGGTGAGTTCCCCAGACCTTGCTGGTCTGCATCATCGACGATCTACATCTTACTCGAGACTTGCCGTTGCCAAGGCTTGTTGGGTCCAATCCGGTCGCCGACACCTCAGCACTCGACAGACATCGAACAGCACCCCGAATCCTGCTCCTGGTCACCGACAACGCCTCCCGGACCTCGTGGCTGAAGAGTCAAGACGACCGTCAACGCACCTGAAGCACTCGACATCGGTGGGCATCTGTCCATCGCCTTCCTGGTCACTGGCTAGTGACCCAGACTCTGTCCCCTCTGCTTTCAGGTTCACCAGAACTCCGATCCACTCTTGGATCCACCCGGACACTTTTCCCTTGGCCGCCAGCAGCACTTTGCAGCAGATCGCCGTTCGAATCGACGACGAAACCCGACCCCGAAAGGCACCTATGCACCCGGCTTCCCTGGGTGAGGTAACACGAGTACTCCGGTGCTCCCGTGGGTAGAGACTCTTCAAAGTCCTAGATCTCAAAGGGTTTTGTCCTAGTCCTCTTCTAAGTGTCCCTTTCCTCTATTTTCCCGATCCCAACTTTCTCCATAGAAGTTAACGGCGTATCGCGGTTGTGTATTTACACTGCACGCGTCTCCCGTGGGTCCCCTGTGTCACTACCTTGGGTGGTTCCTTGTGGTCCAAGCACTTCTAGAGGCTCTAGGCCTAGTGTCTAGTTCAGTCGTGGTTCGCATACCATTTTATTGGTATATGGTTTGGTACGCCCCTAGGGCCCAAACGTGTATTGGTGCTATTACTGTGATTTAAGATCTTATAACCTATGTACTTCGAACTCTAGCCTCATAAAGAGACTAGAGGGGTGTGTTTAGTAATAAATACATATATTTTGAATATAGACCTGGTGTGGTGCTCTTTCATTTGGTCACTCAAGAGATTATAGACTGGTAAAACAAGCTGCTTTACATTCCTTCAAGACTTAGCCTGAAGGCTGCTCTCCATAGCTACCACTAGGATAGCTTTCAATAAGGTTGTCTTTAACCTACCTACCATAAGAGTCGATTTGGACTGGTGCAAGGTGCCCACTATAATTAGTGGACAGCATATGCCAGGCCAACTTCTCACATTGGTGTGCAGCGTGTGGGATTCCAGCTTGCTATTGTTTTACCAGATAATCTCAATTGAATTGATCAACTGAAAACCACTAAAGGTACCTAAGGTACATATAATTTAAGCTTAGAATAACAGTAAGTTCTACTGAACTTAGAGTTGTGTGTTAAGGGATAGCACAACCCTTTCTACAACTCAAGAGAGTTTAGTAGGCCACACTAGAGTAGGTAGTGCATACACCACACCACACTAGTAATGTCTTTAAAAGCAGGATCCAAAGATTCCTTGCAGGAAGCCATTGAGCTTCCACCCTCCAAGTATGATACACTCCAATTCTTGGAATTGAGAGCTTTATGTAACGTGAGGAAATTAAGGACAGGACAAAGTCCCACCACCCAACACCTCAAGGAGTTGTTGGTGGCTTATGATCTTAGTAAGTCCTCAGAGACTGAAGGGGTAGGAGCAGAGGGTGGGCCAGCAGATGAGGAAGGGGCCAGGGGTACCACTACCCCCAGCCCCCTCTGAAACTGACCAGGAGGGTGACAATGACCCTGACCTGGAAAACCCAATCCCTTCTGGGGAAGATGAAGATGAGGATCTAGAGAACCACACCTTTGTCCCCCAGGAAGGATTATGAGTGTGCTCAGAAAGTCTAGGTCTCCTTCTCAGGAGTCTAACCACTCTGGCACCTCCATAGGGAGCTCTGTTTCTTCTCACAGGAGGGAATCCTCTCATGAGAGAAGAAAGAGACTGGTCCAGTATGAGGAAACTCAACTAGAGATCAGGAAGAAGCAATTAGCTTTAGATAGAGAATCCCTAGATCTCCTTAGAGAGAGAAGAAAGTTGGGACTAGAGTCCCATGGTGGCAGCCATGTCCCTAGAGATAGGGAAAGGTCCTATGACCATAGGAACCTGAGCAAGATTGTCCCTCCCTACCAGAGTGGGGATGATATCCACAAATGGATAATTGCTTTAGAGAGAGCCTGCAAAGTACAGAAGGTCCCTCAGGAGCAGTGGGCAGCAATCTTGTGGCTCTCCTTTGCTGACAAAGGTAGAGACAAGCTCCTCACTGTTAGAGAGGAGGATGCTGACAATTACAAGGCCTTGAAGAGTGCTCTTATTGATGGGTTTGGCCTAACCACTGAACAGTACAGGTTGAAGTTCAGAGACACCCAAAAAGCACAGACTCAAGACTGGGTAGACTATGTGGATTGTTCTGCCAAGGCTCTGGAAGGCTGGTTGATGGGCAGTAAGGTGTGTGACTTCTCAGGATTGTATAATCTGATAATGAGGGAGCAGATTCTTAATAACTGTCAAAATCAGCTGTTGCATCAATACCTGGTTGACTCTGATCTGACCTCTTCCCAAGAATTGGGAAAGAAGGCAGACAAATGGGTCAGAACCAGGGTGAAGCAGAAGGTACAGAACCAAGGTGGAGAAACCAAGAAGCAAGATGCTAAGAACTCTGACAAGGGTGGGGAGAAGGGTAAAGATCAAAAGTCTTCATCAGGCCCCCAAAAATCTTCTTCTGGTGGGGATTCCCAGTCTACCAAGGGTAAAGGCCAAAGAAAACCATGGTGCAAGGTCTGTAAGCAAAAGACCCACTGGACCAGTGATTGCACCAAGTCCAAAGACTCCAGTCCAGCACCCACCAATGCCCCTAAGGCACCTGTTCCCCCTAGTACAGTTGGTGGAAGTGCTCCAGCAAAGGGTTTAGTAGGGTTCACCCTGGGAACTGAGTTGGGCTCTGACTTAGTCAGAGAACTGACTCAGGCTGTGTTAGTCTGTGATGGAGGCATGGATGTGACCTCCACTGTGAGTCCCAGTAATCTGGGCAAGTACAGACAACAGCCTTTAATCAATGGACGTGAGGCTTTGGCATTTAGGGACACAGGGGCAAGTGTCACACCTGGGCAAGTTATGCTTGGTGAAATGTACCAAGTGACCAATGCTAGCAATGTCAGAACAGACCATACTGTGGCAGTTGTTAACTTCTCCTGGGGAGGGGTAACTGGCCTTAAGAAGGTTGTGGTAAGTGCAAACCTACCAGTCGAATGCTTGCTTGGCAATGACTTAGAGACTTCTGCTTGGGCAGAAGTGGAGCTCAGGACCCATGCAGAAATGCTGGGGATCCCTGCAGATGTGTTTGCTGTGACCAGGTCACAAGCCAAAATGTCTAGCACTGAACAGGCCTTGGATTCTGGAAGAATGGACCAAGTGCCTTCCAAGAGGAGGAGTAGTAGGGTTAAGGCAGTGCCTTCCCCTTGGCTCAGGAGGAAGATCAGTCCCTTGAGGGGGATGATCTCAGCCCTGAAGAAGGAACTGTCCCAGAGGAACTTGAACCTGACCAGGTTGAGTTCTTGGGGACAGGGGGACCTTCTAGGGCAGATCTGAGCCAGGAGCAGCAGAGCTGCCCCTCCCTTGAACCCCTCAGACAGCAAGCTGCTGCTGAGGCTGCTGGGAAAGCTAGTGGTCCCCATACAGTGTATTGGGATGATGGACTCCTGTACTCAGAGAGTAGAGACCCCAAGCCTGGTGCTACCAGGAGGTTGGTAATACCTTTGAAGTTCAGGGGCTTCCTATTGACCCTAGCCCATGATATTCCCTTAGCAGGACACCTGGGCCAGAACAAGACTTGGGACAGAATTGTCCCTCACTTTCACTGGCCCCACATGTCTGAAGACAGTAAGGAGTTTTGTCGCTCCTGTGTAACCTGCCAAGCCAGTGGCAAAGCAGGTGGCACTACAAAGGCCCCCTGATACCACTACCTGTGGTGGGGGTGCCCTTTGAGAGGGTAGGGATTGACATTGTTGGTCCCATGGATCCCCAAACAGCCTCTGGGCACAGGTTTATCCTGGTGGTAGTGGATCATGCCACCAGGTACCCAGAAGCTATTCCCCTCAGGACCACTACAGCACCTGTGGTGGCAAGGGCCCTCCTGGGAATCTTCTCAAGAGTGGGCTTTCCTAAGGAGGTAGTATCAGACAGGGGTGCTAACTTCATGTCTGGGTACTTAAAAGCAATGTGGAAGGAGTGTGGAGTGACTTATAAGTTCACCACACCCTATCACCCACAATGCAATGGTTTAGTTGAGAGATTCAACAAAACCTTGAAGGGCATGATTAAAGGGCTCCCAGAAAAGCTTAGGCGTAGATGGGACATACTCTTGCCCTGCCTTTTATTCGCATATAGGGCGGTGCCTCAGAAGGGGTTGGTTACAGCCCTTTTGAACTTCTGTTTGGCCACCCTGTGAGAGGTCCACTGTGCTTGGTAAAGGAAGGATGGGAGTTACCTCTCAAGCCCCCAAAGCAAGATATAGTGGACTATGTACTTGGTCTCCGCTCCAGGATGGCTGAGTACATGAAAAAGGCAACCAAAAACCTTGAGGCTAGCCAGGAACTTCAGAAGGCCTGGCATGACCAAAGGCTGTTCTGACTGTGTACCAGCCAGGACAGAAGGTGTGGGTGTTGGAGCCAGTGGCCCCAGCAGCTCTCCAAGACAAATGGAGTGGACCCCACACTATTGTTGAGCAGAAGGGTGAGGTCACTTACTTAGTGGACCTGGGAACACCCAGGAGTCCCCAAAGGGTTCTCCATGTCAACAGACTAAAGCCATATGTGGACAGGGCAGACATGGGCTTGCTCATGGCTACTGATGAAGGGCAGGAGGAAGAGAGTGACCCACTCCCTGACCTGCTCTCACAGAACCCTGACGATTGGTCAGTTGATGGTGTAGCCTTGGCAGGCAGCCTCACTACCCAGCAACAAACTGATTGCAGGCAAGTCCTCAATCAGTTTAGACATATGTTTTCACTGACACCCAGTCAGACCACCTGGTGCACTCATGAAGTGGACACTGGGGACAGTCTGCCTATTAAAAACAAGATTTATAGGCAACCTGACCATGTCAGGGACTGTATCAGGACTGAAGTCCAGAAAATGTTGGAGTTGGGAGTAATTGAACCCTCAGATAGCCCTTGGGCTAGTCCAGTAGTCCTGGTACCGAAACCTCACACCAGTGGTGGGAAAAGAGAGATGAGGTTTTGTGTAGACTACAGGGGTCTCAATGCAGTCACTAGGACTGATGCCCATCCCATACCCAGGGCAGATGAGCTCATAGATACTTTGGCCTCTGCCAAATATCTCAGCACATTTGACCTAACAGCTGGCTACTGGCAGATCCGACTAGCTGATACTGCAAAGCCCAAAACAGCATTTTCAACCCCTAGTGGGCATTATCAATTTGTGGTAATGCCCTTTGGTCTGAAAAATGCACCTGCCACTTTCCAGAGGTTGGTGAATACAGTTCTCACAGGACTGGAAGCCTATAGTGCAGCTTATCTAGATGATATTGCTGTCTTTAGCTCCACCTGGGAGGATCACCTGGTCCACCTCAGGAATGTTTTACAGGCCCTGCAAAAGGCAGGCCTGACTATCAAGGCCACTAAGTGCCAGATAGGGCAGAGTCAGGTTGTGTACCTGGGCCACCTTGTGGGTGGAGGCCAGGTTCAACCTTTGCAGAGCAAGATCCAGACCATCATGGACTGGACTGCTCCCACTACCCAGACTCAGGTGAGAGCCTTCTTAGGCCTGACTGGGTACTATAGGAGATTTGTCAAGGGGTATGGATCAATAGTGACACCCTTGAATGACTTAACTTCTAAGAAAATGCCCAAAAAGGTTCAGTGGACAGTTAGCTGTCAAAAGGCATTTGATGACCTCAAGCAGGCCATGTGCACTGCTCCAATTCTGCAGAGTCCTGATTACTCCAAGAAGTTCATTGTTCAAACAGATGCATCTGAATTGGGGGTAGGGGCTGTACTGTCACAATTGAATGAAGAAGGTCAGGATCAGCCAGTAGCTTTTATTAGCAGAAGGCTGACCCCTAGAGAGAAACGTTGGTCAGCCATAGAGAGGGAGGCCTTTGCTGTGGTCTGGGCTCTGAAGAAGTTGAGGCCATACTTGTTTGGTACACACTTCCTGGTTCAGACAGACCATAAGCCCCTCTTATGGCTAAAACAAATGAAGGGTGAAAACCCCAAACTGCTTAGGTGGTCCATTTCCCTACAGGGGATGGACTTTACAGTGGAACATAGGCCTGGGAGTAACCATGCGAATGCAGATGGACTCTCTAGGTATTTCCACTTAGAACATGAAGACTTAACTGGGCAAGGTTAGTTTAATGTCCCTACGTTTGGGGGGGTTGTGTAGGAGAGTAGGATCTGCTTCACATGGGTACCCCCACTTTTTGCTGATGCTTCACTGGTTTTCGACATTAGTCTGGCTGGGGCCCTGCTATTCAGAACCCCAGCCTAGCTGTTTCCTCTTTAAAAGGGTCTCCATGTGCCTTAGGCACATCACTGATTGGGATCTGGAGTGCCCTTATAAGTCCCTAGTATATGGTATACTATGTACCAAGGGCATAGGTACCTCAGAGGCCTGCCAGGGGCTGCAGCATATATTATGCCACCCCTGGAAGGCCATCCAAACTGACACCACAGGTCTGCTACTGCAGCCTGGGTAAGGTGGTGCATGCACCCCTTACTGTGGTATAGGTTACCTATATCACTAAAAGCATACACACATATAAACCTATAAGTCACTCCTAAGGCAGGCCTTATCAATCCTAAAGGCAGAGTGCATGGTTCCTATGTGAGAGGGTGCCCCTGCAGGAGCAGGGCCCCTCTGCAGCGTTCGGAGACCATCTCTGATGCTGTTTGTAGTGCAGCCTGACCATATACTCTTAAGCGCATTATATCCTCGCGGTAAAATGCTAACTTTGGAATGGCTGCACCTAAACATGTCGTGTTTGGTGTCAAACATCTTGGAATACTACCCCCGCCAATCTTGGCGGCGGGGGTAGCATTCCACCCTTCTAGAGGGAAAGGCATGTTAACTCTGACGAGTCCGGTAACTTCTTTCCAGAGCCCTGGCATCACAAAATGGATGATGCTGCCACAGACACGAGTCTGGCCTCCTGCTGCTGGACGAAACTCCGGCAGGGGAGGCCTGGACAATAGGTTTCCTGTCCCAGGGAGGTGTGACCACCTCCCCAGACAGGACAATGTGTATTGGGGCTGGGCGGGAGCACTTTCGGGTGCTTTGAAGTCCTGCACTGGGGGCACATTTGGTGTCCCTGTGCATACCCCAGTTCAAACCGGATCAGGGGCTCCCAGCCCCTGCTTTGGCGCGAACTGGACAAAGGGAAAGGGGTGTAGCCACCCCTCTGCCCTGACCCACCCATAGGTGGGGCCACAGAGTAGTCCATCCCCTATTTTTAGAATAAAGGTAGGAACCCAGTCCTTAGGACTTTAGATTATACCTGGACGAAACTCTGACACTGAATCCTGGACCTTCGACGCTCTACGACAAGATTAGAGGACTGAAGAATCTCCCTTGGGGTCAAGGAGTGACTCCCCTGCTTGGCAGGCACCAAAGAAGCATCTGTCCGGTTCGCATCACTGAAGCTCCCGTCGGACGCCGAAGTCATCGCATCACCAGAGGTGGATTCTCAGACTTCCCGAGGCTACCCTGAGTCTCCAGCAAAGCTGAGGCCCGTGGCTATCGTGGGTGACTTGAGACCGTGACCCCTGGACACCGAGCACATTTGCAAGTGCACCATTTTCTGGGTCTCCCAAGAAGTTGTGCTTTGGGTTCCGAGTAGCCCTAGCCTCCAGCACCACCTGCACCGAAGATCACTGGCCCCCACTCCACGAGTGTCCTGTAAGCCAGCTCCACGTGCGGCGTCTCGAGGCTCCTTTGCGGTCGCTAGTAGCCCTTAACGAAGGCCAATCTTTTCTTTACTTGGCATCCTGGTTGCTCCAGGCCTGCCCTCACTTACCCTCGCTGGGTGAGTTCCCCAGACCTTGCTGGTCTGCATCATCGACGATCTACATCTTACTCGAGACTTGCCGTTGCCAAGGCTTGTTGGGTCCAATCCGGTCGCCGACACCTCAGCACTCGACAGACATCGAGCACCAGCCCGAATCCTGCTCCTGGTCGCCGACAACGCCTTCCGGACCTCGTGGCTGAAGAGTCAAGACGACCGTCAACGCACCTGAAGCACTCGACATCGGTGGGCATCTGTCCATCGCCTTCCTGGTCACTGGCTAGTGACCCAGACTCTGTCCCCTCTGCTTTCAGGTTCACCAGAACTCCGATCCACTCTTGGATCCACCCGGACACTTTTCCCTTGGCCGCCAGCAGCACTTTGCAGCAGATCGCCATTCGAATCGACGAGCGAAACCCGACCCCGAAAGGCACCTATGCACCCGGCTTCCCTGGGTGAGGTAACACGAGTACTCCGGTGCTCCCGTGGGTAGAGACTCTTCAAAGTCCTAGATCTCAAAGGGTTTTGTCCTAGTCCTCTTCTAAGTGTCCCTTTCCTCTATTTTCCCAATCCCGACTTTCTCCATAGAAGTTAACGGCGTATCGCGGTTGTGTATTTACACTGCACGCGTCTCCCGTGGGTCCCCTGTGTCACTACCTTGGGTGGTTCCTTGTGGTCCAAGCACTTCTAGAGGCTCTAGGCCTAGTGTCTAGTTCAGTCGTGGTTCGCATACCATTTTATTGGTATATGGTTTGGTACGCCCCTAGGGCCCAAACGTGTATTGGTGCTATTACTGTGATTTAAGATCTTATAACCTATGTACTTCGAACTCTAGCCTCATAAAGAGACTAGAGGGTGTGTTTAGTAATAAATACATATATTTTGAATATATACCTGGTGTGGTGCTCTTTCATTTGGTCACTCAAGAGATTATAGACTGGTAAAACAAGCTGCTTTACATTCCTTCAAGACTTAGCCTGAAGGCTGCTCTCCATAGCTACCACTAGGATAGCTTTCAATAAGGTTGTCTTTAACCTACCTACCATAAGAGTCGATTTGGACTGGTGCAAGGTGCCCACTATAATTAGTGGACAGCATATGCCAGGC